>CM045741.1:40215015-40542515 GCA_024760905.1 Plotosus lineatus
ACCAGAGTACACACATGAGACCCACAAAAGCTTGGGGAGAACATCTGAACTCCTCACAGAATCTCCTTTGTTCAGCCCAGGACTCAAGCTAAGGAAGTTCTTGGTGTGAGGGTACCACTATGACACTGTGCCACCCATATGATAAGCTTTAACACCAAATCAGCTGATGTAAACACTATGAGATGTGAGGCATAAAGTCTCAAAATATTTGTTGACTGATCCCTTGTGCCAAGCTTGTGTCATCCATATGCTAACTCTTCGTAATTACCTTACAGTACAACTCAGAGTAAGGGTCCCAGTTACTGCTTATGACATTAACTTAAGGTCCACACAGTGAAGTCATCTTTTTATGATCACTGTGAATATTAAATTATTCATTACCATATATTTTTGCACTTATTTTAATAATGTATATATGCTTTTTGTAATTTATTTATATTGTTAATGCATTTATTAGCTTTTTTAGGTGAAGCCTGATGCATGTGCCAAACTTTTAAAGTCAGAAGGCAACACAGTAAACCCAGTGTGTCAGTGAGGGTAAATATAGTAAACCCAGTGTGTCAGTGAGGGTAATAATGACGCAAACTAGTTGACAACCGCCTAGTAACCTGGTGGATATTACTAACCAGTTCCATCCATATTTGACTCAACATTGAGGTTAGGATTTTAAGGAGAATATTGTTTTAAATTAATAAGCTTTTTCAAATCATAATAAATATTGCTAGATCTAATCTTATACTTTCATACACTGTATTTGTAATTAGTGAGTTTGACCTTTTTTAGCTGGACCTCTCTTTTATCCCAGGGGACTTACTTCTGGGGAACCTCGACATGCACCAACCTCAACATCTCCTTTTCGCAACATCAGAACAAGTTCTCTTTCCTGACCAAGTCCAAACGTGGTATACTGACTCGACCTTGAGGGTGATCAAGGCTCATATTCTTCATCCATGCATTTATCAAAATGGATGGGAACATGAAAGAGGCACCACTTATTTTTTGCGTCATGCCCAAGAAAGAGAAGAATAGCTGTAAGATAAGGTTTGCATATATTTTACTTAATTACCTTTGTCATAATAACAATATTAGTGTACCTACATGTCATAAAATTCTATTTGAGTATATTGGAAATTTTGCTTCTTACCTTGAACCTTATAAATGACAATTATTTTTAAACAGATATTAAACATATTGTCTTCTTTGTTTTTACAGGTCCTCAAGGAGGTGAAGTTGTTTTACAGACAGCTCCCGTTGTGCAGAGGTTTGTCCTTGACTTTGAGAGTGCCATGTGGGGAGCAGTTCACCAGGTGTTCCCAGCTGCCTCACTTCAGGGACGTGTTCTTCACTTCACCCAAACCATCTGGCATAAAGCACAGACTCTTAGTCTTCAATTCACCTATGTGGAGAAGGGTCCGGTCAACCTCCTCAGGAGGAAACGTCTCAGCCTTCTGTAAGTTTCAGCAGTAGGCACCGACAGAATGACGACAGCAGCTCACCACTAACATGGACGCAACATGTATGAAGAGCACAGTGTAAAATGTCATAATGTGGAGTGGTGTGTGCCCCCCCCCCCACATTGTGTACCCTGTCTTTGTTTTGAGTTGGCACTGATCAATGATTCACTACAAAACCTCAAATAAATCTCAACTCTAGATCTTATCGTTTGCTTATAAAATTGAAATGACAAAATCAGTTTTCTGATGAATCAGCAGTTTCCTTTCAAATTTTCAGCAGTTTAGGAACACCCAGAGCGTGGAAAACCAGCGTGTGGGTGAGATAGACGATCGGGCTGGCATGGGAGCGCTGTGGGCTGGGTAGAACTCATTGCTCAACTGCAGTGTGTATCTTGGCCATCTGATGTTTTGTATACAGAGATTTTACAAGCCAATTACTAAGGTTTGCAGACTGATACACATACTGTCATGGTTCCCCCTTGTCAATACTGCAGAGTCTCATCAGGGTTTCATAGTACCTAAAGAGAAAGAACTACGCTGTGCCTACAACACACCCCAGGAGGCTCAGCGAGCACAGTGCATGTGTAGGTGATTGGGTTGGATGTGTAGTTCATTCGGCATCAAATGATGATCACTATGAATGCTGCTCATTGCACAACGTGAAGCATTATGTAAGTGTCACTCTGTATTACCATGTATAGCCAACACTTGCATGTCTTTACCTTTTTAGTGTATGGCATGTTTTGCTATCTGTTCTCATGCCTAGCTGTGATATTATCTGCATTATGTGCAATCGCTGCCTCCCTGAAACTTGACCATGAGGGTTTTTTTTTGTAGTTCTGATATTCGGTTTGCCTCATAATAGTATTTTTATGCCTGCCTGATATTGATATTGAACTGTAATTATGGTTGGCCTTCCCTTCTGCCACACCATGGCATGATACATACATATATCTAAATGTAAACATGACCCGGTGAAGAAAAATTCACTTCATCAGTTATCAATTCTATGATGTTTACTCTAAAATATTATAGTTAGAAGTGAAATCAAGGTGGGGATTTTGCACCTTTATAACACTGTATGAAATGTATAAGTACTAAATAAATGGCCATTGTTGCTCTGCCTCTCCACCAGCAGTAAAGGTTGTCAGGGACAAAAATACAGTGGTATGAAAAAGTATCTGAACCTTTTGGAATTTCTCATATTTCTGCATAAAATCACCATCAAATGTGATCTGATCTTTGTCAAAATCACTCAGATGAAAAAACAGTGTCTGCTTTAACTAAAACCACCCAAACATTTATAGGTTTTCATATTTTAATGAGAATAGCATACAAACAATGACAGAAGGGGAGGAATAAGTAACTGAACCATCTGCCTAAAGGAGACTTAAAGAGCAATTGAAACCAATTTTTACCAAACAATTTAAGTCAGGTGTGTGCCCAATCACTGATGAGTGGCTTAAAGCTGCCCTGCCCACTATAAAACACACACCTGGTAAGAATTGTCTTGATGAGAAGCATTGTCTGATGTGCACCATGGCTCGCTCAAAAGAGCTGTCTGAAGACCTGCGATCAAGAGTTGTTGATTTGTATAAAGCTGGGAAAGGATACAAAACCATCTCTAAAAGTCTGGATGTTCGTCAATCGACAGTCAGAGAAGTTGTCTACAAATGGAGAGAGTTTGGCACTGTTGCTTCTCTCCCAAGGAGTAGCCGTCCACCAAAGATGACCATTGTTTTACATATGGCCAAGAATGGTGTTCATGGGAGGACTCCAAGGAGGACGCCACTGCTGTCTAAAAAAAACATTGTTGCTCGTTTAATGTTCGCAAAAAGGCACTTGGACACTCCACAGAAGTTTTGGCAAAATATTTTGTGGACTGATGAAACCAAAGTTGAATTGTAAACACACAACGTCATGTGTGGAGGAAAAATGGAACAGCTCACCAACATCAACACCTCATCCCCACCCTGAAGCATGGTGGAGGGTGCATCATGGTTTGGGGCTGTTTTGCTGCCTCGGGGCCTGGACAACTTGCAATCATTAATGGAAAAATGAATTCAAAAGTTTATCAGGATGTTTTGCAGCAAAACCTGAGGCCGTATGTCAGACAGTTAAAACGAGGATGGATGCTGCAACAAGACAATGATCCAAAACACAGAAGTAAATCAACTTCAGAATGGTTTCAGAAGAACAAAATACACATTCTGGAGTGGCCAAGTCAAAGTCCAGACTTGAACCCCATTGAGATGCTGTGGCATGACCTCAAGACAGCGATTCATACCAGACATCCCAGGAATCTGACTGAATTACAGCAGTTTTGTGAAGAAGAATGGGCCAAGATTAGTCCTAATCGATGTGGCAGACTGATCTGCAGAATATTAAATGTGATGGTCCAGTTACTTATTCCTCCCCCTTCTGTCATTGCTTGCATGCTATCCTCATTAAAATATGAAAACCTATAAATGTTTGGGTGGTTTTAGTTAAAGCAGACACTGTTTTCTCATCTGTGTGATTTTGACAAAGATCAGATCACATTTGATGGTGATTTTATGCAGAAATGTGAGAAATTCCAAAAGGTTCAGATACATTTTCATACCACTGTACTAGTCCTTCTCAAAAAATTATCATATTGTGATAAAGTTCATTATTTTCTGTAAATGTACTGATAAAAATTAAACTTTCATATATTTTAGATTCATTGCACACCAACTGAAATATTTCAGGTCTTTTATTGTTTTAATACTGATGATTTTGGCATACAGCTCATGAAAACCCAAAATTCCTATCTCAAAAAATTAGCATATCATGAAAAGGTACTCTAAACGAGCTATTAACCTAATCATCTGAATCAACCAATTAACTCTAAACACCTGCAAAAGATTCCTGAGGCTTTTAAAAACTCCCGGCCTGGTTCATTACTCAAAACCACAATCATGGGTAAGACTGCCGACCTGACTGCTGTCCAGAAGGCCATCATTGACACCCTCAAGCAAGAGGGTAAGACACAGAAAGAAATCTCTGAGCAAATAGGCTGTTCCCAGAGTGCTGTATCAAGGCACTTCAGTGGGACATCTGTGGGAAGGAAAAAGTGTGGCAGAAAACGCTGCACAACCAGAAGAGGTGATCGGACCATGAGGAAGATTGTGGAAAAGGGCCGATTCCAGACCTTGGGGGACCTGTGGAAGCAGTGGACTCGGCTACAGGTGCCGCATTCCCCAGGTCAAGCCACTTTTGAACCAGAAACAGCAGCAGAAGCTCCTGACCTGGGCTACAGAGAAGCAGTACTGGACTGTTGTTCAGTGGTCCAAAGTACTTTTTTCGGATGAAAACAAATTTTGCATGCCATTCGGAAATCAAGGTGCCAGAGTCTGGAGGAAGACTGGGGAGAAGGAAATGGCAAAATGCCTGAAGTCCAGTGTCAAGTACCCACAGTCAGTGATGGTCTGGGGTGCCATGTCAGCTGTTGGTGTTGGTCCACTGTGTTTTATCAAGGGCAGAGTCAATGCAGCTAGCTATCAGGAGATTTTAGAGCACTTCATGCTTTCATCTGCTGAAAAGCTTTATAGAGATGAAGATTTCATTTTTCAGCACGACCTGGCACCTGCTCACAGTGCCAAAACCACTGATAAATGGTTTACTGACCATGGTATTACTGTGCTCAATTGGCCTGCCAACTCTCCTGACCTGAATCCCATAGAGAATCTGTGGGATATTGTGAAGAGAAAGTTGAGAGACACCAGACCCAACACTGTGGATGAGCTTAAGGCCGCTAATGAAGCATCCTGGGCCTCCATAACACCTCAGCAATGCCACAGGCTGATTGCCTCCATGCCACGCCGCATTGAAGCAGTCATTTCTGCAAAAGGATTCCCGACCAAGTATTGAGTGCATAACTTAACATAATTATTTGAAGGTTGACTTTTTTTTGTATTAAAACACTTTTTTTATTGGTCGGATAAATATGCAATTTTTTTGAGATAGGAATTTTGGGTTTTCATGAGCTGTATGCCAAAATCATCAGAATTAAAACAATAAAAGACCTGAAATATTTCAGTTGGTGGGCAATGAATGTAAAATATATGAAAGTTTAATTTTTCTTAGTACATTACAGAAAATAATGAACTTCATCACAATATGCTAATATTTTGAGAAGGACTAGTATGTATTGGTAAAAGATAGAAACATTAAAGCAGGATGGGGTGTGACTTATTAATGTTGATGTTAGATGTGTTAAATCTGCTATTGGGAGGACGGAACATGCATTCATTCATTTTCTGAACTGATTTATCTTAATTAGGGTCACGGAGAGGCTGATGCCCATCTCATCTGACTCTGGGCAAAGGCAGAGTACACCCTGGACAACTCACCAGGCCATCATAGGGCAAAAACATGCTGATGACTATGCAGCCTACTCCTGATGAAAGTGAGCAGGTTTTTTTTTTTTTTTTTAACGTGGACGTCTCACCACAGACAGTGAGACACATGGCCGACCTTTGATAATCCAGTTATCTGCACTGGAGAAGAGCAGTGATAACCGTTAAGAGTAGAGATTGAACCTACAACCTTAGGATTGGTACTCCAGCACCTTTATGACCAGACCATCACGGCTCGTAGGACTAAAAATTTTGAAATTTAAATTCATTCATTTATTTTCTGTAACCGCTTAATCCTAAATAGGGTAGAGGTAGGCTGGTGCCCATCTCAGCCAACTCCAGGCAAGGGCAGAGTACATCATGGACAACTTGCCAGGTCATCACAGGACAGAAAAATCCTGACAGCTATGCAGCTATTCTTGTCAATAGTCAGCAACGGTTCTTTTACATGAACCTCGCACCCTAGACAGTGAGAGACATGGCCGGCCTTTGATAGCCCAGTTAGTGCACTGGGGGCACAGTGACAACCTGTTGCGAGCAGGGCTTAAACCTCCAACCTTAGGATAAGTGACCCATCACCTTTACCATCAGGCCATCACTGCTTCTGAAATCTAAATTCTAAATCAAACTGTTTATTGTTCTGAAAGAAACACATCTGTGTTCACTGGATTCTTATTTCCAAAACAAAATATCCTCACACAAGTCTAAGAAGCTATTGAGTTACATGTCACACATCTGTCTTTTTTTTTTAATTACACAGTGAGAAGGCTTTAAGTCATCTTTGCTTATGTGTAAAGAGCCAAACCCAGCATAATGAGGAGTCTCCCCAAAAGCTGTATAATAGGATGTCTATTTTAAAATGGCTACTGTATCAGTTTACTTGAAAAAGTCACATTCCAAGCAATAGGTCAAATGAGTCATCCTGTATCTAAATGCTTAGGTCTTTCTCATATGCCTAAGACACCAAACAAGCTAATCAAAGCTAATCTAATTTAGACCCATTTAATCTCATTGGGAGAGACTTACATGGTGACATTTGCTAGCCATTTGTGGACATAATTGGATCTTTTTATGAAGCCAGGCAGCCCTTAAAGCAAGCTCTCATTCCTAAATTGATTTATTGTCACTCAAAGGACACCTGTCACATACTCTGATCTGTTTCAGAAGGAAAAAGAATTGTTCTAAACCTCAAGCCCACCACTAAACCACCAATCAGATAGATACGTGATAGCATGAAACGAAGGGGGATGTCTGACTCTGAATGGTCTGTCACAGCTGGTTGAGAGTAGATAAAAGCGTTAAGGGGAGCCCTTTAAAAGCCTTACACAGGTTGCTGTAAGTGTAGAGTGAAACCATACACTTTAGGCTAAAATAAATAAATAAAAACACATGTTGATAAAAAAAAAATGTGTTTAAATATAACTAAGTAGAGTTGCTATGAATTAAACACAATAAAAAAATAAAAATAAATAAATCAGTCCTTCAATAAAACGTAAATATCAGTTTTAATGGGTTTTTGTTTGTTTTTAAGTATTTTAAGAAGTAATGTTAGAGCTTTTAAAGATGAACTGTGTCTGACATCTTTGATGGGAGTGTATACATGACATTTATGAATTATATTATATTAATTTGGAATAGACTAGATTACTTAATTACAATCACTCATTTGTCAAACCACGGGATTTTATTAGGGTTGTGGGGAGGCTTTCTCAAAAGTATAACCTGTAAGCACAAAAAATGGTCAAGTACACATGATTTCAAAGTGGAATGGAATTTGCTGATATGTTCAAAATTACAAAACAGATTCCATAAAAGTTGGGACACTACATAAATTGTGAATAAAAACTGAAATGGCAAAACTGCCAAATTACAATACTTTATTATGAATAGAAAATGGATGACAGGGTCAAAAGTTTAAACTGAGAAAATGTATCATTTAAAGGGAAAATTATGTTTATTTTAAATGTCATGGTGTCAACAAATCTAAAAAAAAAAATAAGAAGCTGAAAAAAATCAATTGCACTTATAACAAACAGCTGGAAGACCAATTACCACTAATGAGGTTCATTGGTAACATGTCTCTCAGAAGCAAAGATGGATAGAGGATCACCAATTTCCCCAATGTTGTGCAGAAAGATAGTGGATCAAAAAAAAAAGAGAAAAAAAAAAGAAAGAAAAACATCATAAATGTGTTTCCCAGTGAAAAAATTGCAGAGTTTGAAGTTATCATCATCTACATCATTCAATCTGGAACAATCTCTGTGCTTAAGGGTTAAGGTCGAAAAACCATACGGGATGCCCAGGATCTCCGGGCCCCTACACGGCACTGCACCACAAACAAGAATGCTACTGTAAAAGAATGGGCTCAGCAATACTTCCAGAAACCATTGTAGGTGAACACAATCAATCGTGCTCTCTGCTGTTGCCAGCTAAAACTCTACAGTACAAAGAAGAAGCCATTTCTAAACAGGACCCAGAAGCGCAGGCATTTTCTCTGTACCGGAGGTCATTTAAAATGGAGTGTGGCAGAGTGGAAAACTGTTCTGTGGTCAGACGAATAATGATTTGAAGTTCTTTATGGAAAACTGTGACGCCATGTCATCCGGACTAAAGTGGACAAGGACAACCCAAGTTGTTATCAGCGCTCAGTTCAGAAGCCTGTATCCGTGATGGTACGGCATGAGTGTGTGTGGCATGGGCAGCTTGCACATCTGGAAAGGCACCGTCAATGCAGAAAGATATATTCTGGTTCTAGAACAACAGATGCTCCCATCCGGACATCGTCCGTTCAGAGAAGTCCTTGCATTTTTCAAGATGATGATGATGATGCCAGACCACATGCAGCATTAATTACAACATCATGGCTGCGTAGGAAAAGGATCCGGGTATTGAAATGGCCAACCTGCAGTCCAGATCTTTCACCTATAGAGAACATTTGGCGCATCACAAAGAGGAGGATGCAACAAAGAAGGCCCAATACAGTTTACTAGTTCGAGGCCTGTTTTTGACAAGAATGGAACAGCATTCCTATTTCTAAACCTGAGAAACTTGTCTCCTCTGTCCCCAGATGCAGACTGTTGTAAGAAGAAGAGGGATGCCTCGAGTGGTGAAAATGGCCTCGCCCCAACTTTTTTGAGATTTGTTGAACCATGAAATTTTAAGTCAACATATTTTCCCCCTAAAATGATACATTTTCTCAGTTTAAAGTTTTGACCCTGTCATCTATGTCGATTCAGAATAAAATACTGAAATTGGGCGCTTCCATATCATTGCAGGCAATGGTGGCCTGGTGGTAAAAGTTCTGGTTTTACTTATCATGAGTTTGGGGGTTCAATCCCCACTCTCCATGGGTTATCAAAGACTGGCCATGTCTCTTACTGTCTATGGTGAGAGGTTCCTGTAAACAAACAAACAAAAAAAAAACATTGCTGACTTTCGACAAGTGTAGCTGCAAGGCCGTCAACATGTTTCTGCCCTGTGGTGGCCTGGTGAGCTATCCAGGGTGTACTCTGCCCTCGGCTGGGATGGGCGCCAGCCTCCCTGTGACTCTATTTAGGATTAAGCATTTACAGAAAATGAAATGACATCATTGCATTCAGTTTTTATTCACAATTTGCATGGTGTCACAACTTTTTTTTGGAATCTGATTTGTAATATCAATGCGTTTTAAAAAGTGAATAAAGCTTATAATACTTATAATAGTTTTTATTTACATGAAAACAAATGCATTGGGAACATGACACATTCTCTTCCACATGAACACATGAAGAAAACTATATCCCATTTGTGTTATTCTTTGAAAGAAAATGAAGAAAAGTGAATTTTAGACTGTTAAAAATATCAGTGTCTGTTTTCTTCTTTGCAAACTCAAACATTCAGTGTATAAATTGAAACATGTAAGATTTTGCTTCCTTTGAATCACTGAACTAATGTTTATTTGTATAAACATTGTTTCTGAGACCTGCTGCACATCTGTGTTGCATGAAGTCGACCAACTTCAGTTACCTTTGAGCAGGTTTTGCAGCCCAGGATGATTGGACGACATTCCACAGTTCTGCTGTATTTCTTAGTTTTGCCTCAGAAGCTGCTTTTTTATGTTACTCCACAAGTTTTCTATTGGATTAAGGTTTGTGATTGGGCCGCTGCTCCAGAACATCAATCTTATTGGTCTGAAACTGAGATGTTCCCCGTTTACTGGTGTGTTTTCAACTGATTCAAACTGATCCAGGATCCCTGAGATGTGATAAATAGGCCTGACACGTACTATGAGAAACATCCCCATACCATGATGCAGGCACCACCAGGCTTCAGTCTTCACAGTGTACTGGGGCTTGAATTCAGGGTATGCAGCTCTTCTGAACAATTTCAAAGAGAAATGCTCTATAACTTCTATAAACGTATTTCTTAAATAGGAAAAATAATTGGCAGAATGAATGACTTCACTAATTGAAATTCATACTGCACTTATTTTGAACAAAAAAATCTTCCAATCAGTACAACGAATCATCTGAATGCATGTCATGACTATTGGGTCTGTGGATTCTATTACTCTACTACTAGAAGTGTAGAAGGAATGTAGAAATAACATTTCAACAAAAGCAGGGGTTACTCCTGTTAGTGATGTCTCACTGATAATATTTTGAACACACACACACACACACACACACAAACACACACACACACACACACACACACACACATATATATATATAATGCAGCCGTGAGGGGGGCACAAACCAGTGTCTCTCCCTCACGCCGGTCCCAAGCCCGGATAAATGCAGAGGGTTGCGTCAGAAAGGGCATCCGGCGTAAAACAAATGCCAAATAAACTATGCGAATCACAAGAAAGAATGACATACCGGATCGGTCGAGGCCCGGGTTAACAATGACCGCCATCAGTGCCGTCAACCAACAGGGTGCTAATGGAAATTGGACTACTGTTGGTCGAAGAAGGAGAGGCGGGAGGCGTGTCTGTTGCCAGAGAGAGAAGAGGAAAGGCATGAGTCTAGGACTGAAAGTAGGGACTTTGAACGTTGGAACTATGGCAGGAAAAGGTAGAGAGCTGGCTGACATGATGCAGAGGAGGAAGGTGGACATACTGTGTGTTCAGGAGACCAGGCGGAAAGGTAACAAGGCTAGAAGCATAGGAGCAGGGTTTAAGCTGTTTTATCATGGTGTGGATGGGAAGAGAAATGGAGTCGGAGTCATCTTGAAGGAGGAGTTTGTCAGGAATGTTCTAGAAGTGAAAAGAGTGTCAGACAGAGTGATGAGTCTCAAGTTAGAAATTGAAGGTGTGATGGTCAATGTTGTTAGTGCTTATGCCCCACAGACAGGATGTGAGCGAGAAGAGGAGAGATTCTGGAGGGAGTTAGATGAAGTGATGCAGAGTACCCCCAGAGGTGAAAGAGTGGTCATTGGGGCAGATTTCAATGGACATGTTGGTGCAGGAAACAGAGGGGACGAGGAAGTGATGGGTAGGTTTGGTATCCAGGACAGGAACGCAGAAGGACAGATGTTGGTAGATTTTGCAAAAAGGATGGAAATAGCTGTGGTGAATACTTTCTTCCAGAAGAGAGAGGAGCATAGGGTGACTTATAAAAGTGGAGGTAGGAGCACACAGGTAGACTACATCTTGTGCAGGCAATGTAATTTAAAGGAAGTCAGTGACTGCAAAGTAGTAGTGGGTGAGAGTGTTGCCAAACAGCATAGGATGGTGGTGTGCAGGATGATGCTGATGGTGAGGAAGGTGAAGAAGGCAAAGGCAGAGCAGAAGACAATGTGGTGGAAGTTGAAAAAGGAAGAGTGTCGGGTTGTCTTCAAGGAGGAGTTGAAACAGGCTTTGGGTGGTCATGAAGTGCTTCCAGATGACTGGACAACTACAGCTAATGTGATCAGGGAGACAGGTAGGAGAATACTTGGTGTGTCATCTGGAAGGAAAGTAGATAAGGAGACTTGATGGTGGAATGAGGAAGTGCAGGAGTGTGTACAAAGGAAGAGGTTAGCTAAGAAGAAGTGGGACATTGAGAAAACAGAAGAGAGTAAACAGGAGTACAGGGAGACACAGCGTAAGGCAAAGGTAGCAGTGTCAAAGGCCAAACAGAGCGTGTTTGATGACTTGCATGCTCGGTTGGAAAGTAAAGAGGGAGAAAATGATTTATACAGGTTGGCACAGCAGAGAAATAGAGATGGGAAGGACATGCAGCAAGTTAGATTGAAAAAGGACAGAGAGGGAAATGTATTGACTGATGACAGAAGTGTGCTGGGAAGATGGACAGAGTACTTTGAAGAGCTGATGAATGAGGAAAATGAGAGAGAAAAAAGAGTAGAAGAGGTGACTGTTGAGGACCAGGAAGTAGCAAATATTAGTAAGGGTGAAGTGAGGAGGGCATTGAAGAGGATGAAGAATGGAAAGGCAGTTGGTCCTGATGACATACCGGTGGAGGTATGGAAGTGTCTAGGAGAGGTAGCAGTAGATTTCCTGACAATAACATTTAACAAAGTCTTAGAGAGTGAGAAGATGCCAGAGGAATGGAGGAGAAGTGTGCTGGTGCCCATTTTTAAGAACAAGGGAGACGTGCAGAGTTGTGGCAACTACAGAGGGATAAAGTTGATGAGCCATACGATGAAGTTATGGGAAAGACTACTGGAAGCTAGACTAAGGGCAGAGGTCAGCATTTGTGAACAACAGTTTGGTTTCATACCAAGAAAGAGCACCACAGATGCAGTGTTTGCCTTGAGGATGTTAATAGAGAAGTACAGAGAAGGTCAGAAGGAGCTGCATTGTGCCTTTGTGGATCTGGAGAAAGCATATGACAGGGTGCTGAGAGAAGAACTGTGGTATTGCATGAGGAAGTCTGGAGTGGCAGAGTGTATGTTAGAGTGGTGCAGGACATGTATGAGAGCTGTAAGACAGTGGTGAGGTGTGCTGTCGGTGTGACAGAAGAGTTCAAGGTGGAGGTGGGACTGCATCAAGGGTCAGCTCTCAGCCCCTTCTTGTTTACTATGGTGATGGACAGGCTGACAGACGAGGTTAGACAAAATTCCCCATGGACTATGATGTTTGCAGATGACATTGTGATCTGTAGTGAGAGCAGAGAACAAGTGCAGGAAAATCTAGAGAGGTGGAGGTATGCACTGGAAAAGAGGGGAATGAAGATTAGCCTCAGTAAGACAGAATACATGTGCATGAATGACAAGGACCCAAGAGGAACGGTGAGGTTACAGGGAGCAGAGATAAGAAAGGTGGAGGATTTTAAGTACTTAGGTTCAACAATCCAGAGCAATGGAGAGTGTAGAAAAGAGGTCAAGAAGCGTGTGCAGGCAGGTTGGAATGGTTGGAGAAAAGTGTCCGGTGTGATGTGTGATAGGAGGCTATCGGCAAGAATGAAAGGAAAAGTGTACAAGACGGTGTTGAGGCCAACGATGTTGTATGGGTTAGAAACAGTGGCCCTGGGGAAAAGACAGGAGGCAGAGCTGGAGGTAGCAGAGATGAAAATGTTGAGGTTCTCTTTGGGAGTAACGAGGATGGATAGGATTAGGAATGAGCACATCAGAGAGACTGCACATGTAAGACGTTTTGGAGACAAAGTCAGAGAGGCTAGATTGAGATGGTTTGGACATGTACAGAGGAAGGATAGTGAGTATATTGGTAATAGGATGCTGAGGCTGGAACTACCAGGAAAAAGGCCTAGAGGAAGACCAAAGAGACGATTCATGGATGTGGTGAAGGAGGACATGAAGGTCGTTGGTGTAAGATAAGAAGATGCAAAGGATAGGGTGAGATGGAGGCAGATGATTCGCTGTGGCGACCCCTGAAGGGAAAAGCCAAAAGGAAAAGAAGATATATATATATATATATATATATATATATATATATATATATATATATATATATATATATGGGGCAGTGGTGGTCTAGTGGTATAGGGCGCTGGATCGCTGATCCAAAGGTTGGGGGTTCGAGTCCCACTCTCCACAAGGTTGTCACTGTCCCCCCCCCCAGTGCAGCTAACTGGGTTATCAAAGGCGGGCCATGTCTCTCACTGTCTATGGTGAGTGGCATGTAAAAGAAGCATTGTTGACTTTCGTAAAGAGAAGGCTGCAAAGCCGTCAGCGTGTTTCTGTCCCTTGCTAAAGGGTTGTGACAGGAAGGGCATCCGACGTAAAAACCTCTGCCAAATCAAAACATGCGAATCAGATGATTCGCTGTGGCGACTCCGAGTAAAAGGGAAAAAAGCCGAAAGGAATACATACATATATATATATATATATATATATATATATATATATATATATATATAGAGAGAGAGAGAGCGAGAGAGAAGGACACACACACTATCTGAGTTATGATGTATGCGAGTTGCAACCACCCGTACATACGACCATGTCTAGCAGATGCCTATTATGAGTTTACTGTATGTCCAGCAGCACAGCCCGTAAGATAGTTGTGGCAGCACAGATTCCCAGCATCTCAGACTCACAGCATTCTACCACTACACTCAGTGAATAGATAGTGTCGCAGTGACATTTCTTTTACAGTACAATTTTACATTCATTTACTGTACACCGTTACCATGGTCCCCAAGAGGAAGTCCGATTCATCAGATGGCAATTCTACCAAGAAAGCAAGGAAGGCACTGTCGTGAAAGTGATAAAGTAGTATGAAGGAGCGAAATAAGTAAATTCCATCGCTCGAGATGTCCATCTCTCCCACTCCATGGTGTTTATTCATAATTTTGAGGGACAATAATGACATTAAGGAAGCAGTGAAAGCAGCACCTCCAATTAATCAACTATCCTCACAAAACAGCGTTAAGGACCGATTGCAGAGATGGAAAAGTAGCTATACACATGGTTGGAAGATAATAGGCAAAGGAATGTAAAAGTGATGTTGCGAGCAGTGCAAAGTAAGGCTACAAGTTTATTTTGCATGTTCAAAGAACGTGCATGTGAAGAGTACACTTCACATGAATTCATATTGAGTGTTGGGTGGTTTCGGTTTTGTGTTACAGATTTGACCTATGACCAATCTGATTTACTATTGGTTGGTTGGAACCGATCTAGGTTGTAACTTGAACAGTGACTGTATATCTATATATCTATATCTATATATATCTATATATATATATCTATATCTATATATATGTATATCTATATATATCTATATCTATATATATATATATATATATATATATATATATATATATATATATATATTTATATACGGTAAGGTGATCTGCTGTAAAATGACTTCATAATTATTCTCTTAGAATTTTTTATTAAAAAGAAACAACTTTTTTTTTACAGGGATCCCTCACTACTTCGTGCTTCAATTAATCCGGCTTCAGTGCATCACATTAAAAAAAAAAAAAAAAAAAAAAAAAAAAATATATATATATATATATATATATATATATATATATATATATATATATGGTTGAGAAGCTTGTGCGCCTCAATGACCTCAAGAGCTATGCTGACGGGTCCTTTGGGCCTTTGTCCCAACCGGCCCTCCAGGTTATAGGGGGTTGAGCGTATGGCTAATAACCAGACCTTGTAAGAATAGTATGTTACGGCAACAGCAACAAATGTAACTCCAATCAATCGTGCTCATCTTCCGGAGCCTCAGAATGAAGCTAGTATGACTGCCAGTGGCCAAAGCCAAGAGAACGCTACTGGCACGAAGACGGAAGTACTGAATACGAAACAGAAAACCAAAGTGGGCATCTGAAACGTGTACATGTACGAGACGGGAAGACAGGCCCAAGTAACATCAGAAATGCGGCGTTATGACCTGACACTTTTAGGTGTAAGTGAATGCAGGTGGACAGACAGTGGAGAGATCAAGACTGCAACCGGAGAAACTGTGCTCTACTCAGGGCGGAGAGACGGTCAACATCGAGAAGGGGTTGCCCTGATCTTGAAGAAAGGGACTGAGCGATGCCTTCTGCATTGGAAACCAATCAGCAGTCGACTTAAGGGTGCCAGATTGAAGGGTCAGCATATCAACTTCTCAATTATCCAGTGCTACGCCTCGACCAATGACAGCACTGAGGAGGACAAGGACGCCTTCTACGAACAACTGGAAGCAGCTATATTGGATGTGCCAACACATGATTTGCTGCTCATGATAGGCGACTTCAATACCAAGGTAGGCAGAGACAACAAGCACTTCGAACATGTCATTGGGAAGGAAGGCTGCGGGCTTATGAACGAAAATGGTCTTCGTCTGGTTGAGACATGTGCTAGCCACAACTTAGTTATAGGAGGCACCCTCTTTCAACATCAAGACATCCACAAGCTCACATGGACCTCACCTAATGAACGAGAACCAAATCGACCATATTATTATAAATGGCACATGGCGACGATCCCTCCTTGATGTCAAAGTAAAACGTGGAGCTGATATCAGCAGCGACCATCATCTTGTTGTAGCGTCTCTTAGGCTGAAACTTAGAAGCGCTGGTAAGAAAACAGTTGGTGTGCAGAAACCTGATGTCAGCCTCCTAAAGAATCCTAGACATAAGTCCTAGACTTCATTCTCAAGCTGAAGAACAGGTTCGAGGTTTTTAGGGAAGAAGATGCTGAAACTGAGGATGGAAAGCTGTGGGAAGACGTGAAGAATGTCTACACAGGCACAGGGAAGGAAGTGCTAGGCCCCCGAAAGAAAACCCAGAGCAAGGACTGGATTAGTGAAGCAACCTATGAGGCTATCGCAATAAGGCGCAATCTGAAGTCACGACTCCTCTGCGCTAAATCGGCAAGAATACAGGAAAACCTGAAAGCTCAATACCGAGAAGCCAACAAGGTTGTCAAGAAGATGGCCAGGAAAGACAAGCGAGAACATGTAGATGAGATGGCATCTCAAGCAGAAAAAGCAGCGATATTAGGGCACCAAAGTGAGCTATATAAGATAATGAAGCAGGTATGTGGAAAGTTTCGTAACAACAGCAACGCACCTGTGAAGGACAAGCAAGGAAGACTTCTTACAATCAAGGGGGACCAAGAGGGGCGCTGGGCCGAACATTTCCAAGAAGTCTTGAACCAACCTGACCCTACAACTACAGCTGATGTTCAACCTGTAGGTCTTGAGCTCAACATCCCGATTGACCCGCCTGACCTACATGACATCGAAGGAGTTATCAAAGCATTGAAGAATGGGAAGGCACCAGGTCCTGACTTACTATGCCCTGAATTCTTCAAGGCAGACCCAGCTTTATCAGCAAAGATCCTCTTCGATGTTTTTGAAGCCATATGGAACTGTGGCGATGTTCCAACAGACTGGAAGCGAGGGATAATCATCAAAATTCCAAGAAAGGAACGGTCACTGACTGCAACAACTGGCGAGGAATAACTCTCGGTACCAGGAAAAATTCTCGGCAAAATCATATACAATAGAATATGTAGTGCAGTAGACAGTCATCTTCGCCAAAACCAAGCTTGATTTCGTAAAGGCAGGTGCTGTGTGGACCACATATTTGCATATATTTGCTCTGAGGAATATTATTGAGCAATGTGCCGAGTGGCAACGAGGGCTGTACATAAACTTTATTGACTTTATGAAGGCTTTTGATAGCGTACACAGAGACACCCTCTGGAAGATCCTAGAGGCTTATGGCATCCCTGAAACTCTCAGGAACATCATCAAGAGCTATTATGACAGCTTTTCTTGCTGTGTTGGTAGCAGCAACATTATGTTTGAGGTGAAAACGGGAGTACGTCAAGGTTGTGTCCTATCAACCTTGCTTTTCAACCTCGTGATTGATTGGGTCATGTGCCGCACAACTGAGGACAAGAAGAGAGGAATTAGGTGGACTTTGCTGACAACCCTTGAAGATCTTGATTACGCTGATGACTTAGCGCTCCTTGCTCATTCGCATAAGGACCTCCAAGAGAAGACGGACAGGCTTACATCCATTGCATCTCAGGTGGGATTAAGACTCAACACAGAGAAAACTGAAGTACTGGGTCTGAACATCCCCAACCCTAACCCCATTACTCTTGGAGAAGATAACCTTCGGTACATTGACAAATTTTCCTACCTGGGCAGTATTGTCACTAAAGAAGGAGGTGCAGACAAGGATATCAAGAGCAGATTGACCAAAGCCAGGACAGCCTTCTGGATGCCAAACAACATGTGGAAATCCTCTAAATACAGTGTAGCAACAAATTGCAAACGATGTCCTCATGGACTGGTGTGACAGTGAGCATGTGTCAAGAACAATCAAGAAATGAAGATGGACCTGGGTCGGTCACGTGTTACACCAGAAACCAGATTCTTTTCTTCGTACTGCGCTACATTGGACGCCTGAGGGTAAACGACGTCGGGGCAGGCCGAAGACAACATGGAGGCGTACAGTGGAATGAAAACATTTCACAAATCATGGGGACAAGTGAAACAGATGGCGGATGACCGCGATGAGTGGAGGAAGTTTGTTGCTGCCCTATGTGCCACCTGGCATAACAGGCAGTAAGTAAGTAAGTATATATATATATATATATATATATATATATATATATATATATATATATATATATATATATATATATATACATACACACACACACACACACACACACACACACACACACACACTCACACACTGTATATACAGTCGGCCCCCTACTTACGAAATTAATCCGTTCCAGAGTCTTTTTCGTAACGTAGGACTTTTGTCAGTACGGGTGGCATTTTACATGTTAAACTGATGGGATGTTGTGTTTAAAGCAGAATTTCAGTACCTGTTTGAAAGATCAGAGATCCTGATTAAGTAATAACTTGCTTCCTTGTGGGATTGAGGGTCTTGTTTCACGGAGCACTGTGCTCATGCTTCAATATCGTACTGAAATAATCACGTCTTTCACTGTATTTCTGCTTTAAGGTCTCCTTCTGCTTCAATATCATCCCAATTGTAGAGGGGTTTTGGCAATGACAAAATATAACGCTGCAATGATCTCAAAACAAGCAACAGTCCTGTTCAACTCTCCTTCACGCGTGTGACAAACATCTTCTTCTTTTCTTCTTCTTTTCCTTTCGGCTTTTCCCTTCAGGGGTTGCCACAGCGAATCATCTGCCTCCATCGCATGCTATCTTCTGCATCTTGTTCTCTTACACCAAGTGCCTTCATGTCCTCCTTCACCACGTCCATGAATCGTCTCTTTGGACTTCCTCTAGGCCTTCTGCCTGGGAGTTCCAACCTCAGCATCTTATTACCATTATACTCACTAGCCCTCCTCTGTACATGTCCAAACCATCTCAATCTAGCCTCTCTGACTTTGTCTCCAAAACGTCTTACATGTGCTGTCCCTCTGATGTGCTCATTCCTGATCTTATCCATCCTTGTTACTCCCAAAGAGAACCTCAACATTTTCATCTCTGCTGCCTCCAGCTGTGCCTCCTGTCTTTTTCCCAGGGCCACTGTTTCTAAACCATACAACATCGCTGGCCTCAACACCGTCTTGTACACTTTTCCTTTAATGTTTGCCGATATCTTCCTATCACACATCACACCAGACACTTTTCTCCAACCATTCCAACCTGCCTGCACACGCTTCTTCACCTCTTTTCCACACTCTCCATTGCTCTGGATTGTTGAGCCTAAGTACTAATCCTCCACCTTCCTTATCTCTGCTCCTTGTAACCTCAGCGTTCGTCTTGGGTCCTTGGCATTCCTACACATGTATTCTGTCTTACTGAGGCTAACCTTCATCCCCCTCCTTTCCAGGGTATACCTCCACCTCTCTAGATTTTCCTGCACTTGTTCTCTGTTCTCACTGCAGATCATAATGTCATCTGCAAACACCATAGTCCATCGAGATTCTTGTCTAACCTCGTCTGTCAGCATGTCCATCACCACAGCAAACAAGAAGGGGCTGAGAGCTGACCCTTGATGCAGTCCTAGCTCCACCTTGAACTCTTCTTTCACATGTCCTGCACCACTCTAACATACTTCTCTGCCACTCCAGACTTCCTCATGCAATACCACAGTTCCTCTCTCGCACCCTGTCATATGCTTTCTTCAGATCCACAAAGGCACAATGCAGCTCCTTCTGACCTTCTCTGTACTTCTCTATTAACATCCTCAAGGCAAACACTGCATCTGAGGTGCCCTTTCTTGGCATGAAACCAAACTGTTGTTCACAAATGCTGACCTCTGCCCTTAGTCTAGCTTCCACTATTCTTTCCCATAACTTCAGTGTATGGCTCATCAACTTTATCCCTCTGTAGTTGCCACTAATATTGTATAATATGTAATTGCCTCTATGACCCTGTTGAATGTTCTTGTCAGGAAATCTTCTGCTATCTCTCCTAGACACTTCCATACCTCCACCGGTATGCCATCAGGACCAACTGCCGTTCCATTCTTCATCCTCTTCAATGAATCGCCACCTTGTCGTGGTGGAGGGGTTTTGACCCACCATCCGTGGGAGGAGTTTTAGGGGTCGGGTGCAGTGTGAGGTGGAGAGATACCGACTAGATATAGTCGGGCTCACCTCAACGCATAGCTTGGGCTCTGGAACCATCCATCTCGAAAGAGGCTGGACCTTCTTCTATTCTGGAGTTGCTCATGGGGAGAGGCGGCGAGCCGGTGTGGGTATTCTTGTTGCCCCCCCGTCTCGGTGCCCAAATGTTGGGGTTCTCCCCGGTTGACAAAAGGGTAGCTTCAGAGTACCCACCCTTTTTGGAGTCTTTGGGGGGGGGTGTTGGAGAACGCTCCCTCGGGAGACTCGCTTGTTGTCTTGGGAGACTTAAATGCCCATGGGGGCAACGATAGTGTGACCTGGAAGGGTGTGATCGGTAGGTACGGCCACTCCAGTCTGAATCCGAATGGTGTTTCGTTGTTGGACTTCTGTACTTGTCATAATTTGTCTATCACGAACACCATATTCGAACATAAGGGTGTCCATAAGTGCACTTGGCACCAGAACACCCTAGGTCGCAGTTCGATGATTGACTTTGTAGTCGTGTCATCGGACTTGCGACCATATGTTCTGGACACTCGGGTGAAGAGAGGAGCTGAGCTGTCTACCAATCACTACCTGGTGGTGAGTTGGCTTCGGTGGTGTGGGAGGTTGCCTTCCAGACCTGGCAGGCCCAAGTGTGTAATCAGGGTCTGCTGGGAATGTTTGGCGGAGTCCCCTGTCTGAGAGGCCTTTAACTCCCACCTCCGGCAGAGCTACAACCACGTTCCGGAGGAGGCGGGGGACATGGAATCCGAATGGGCCATGTTTCTTGCCTCCATTGCTGAGGCGGCAGCCCATAGCTGTGGCCGTAAGGTTGTTGGTGCTTGTCGTGGCGGTAATCCCGGAACCCGGTGGTGGACACCTGCAGTGAAGGGGGCCGTCCAGCTGAAGAAGGAGGCCTATCGGGTTTTGTTAGCCTGTGGGACTCCTGAGGCAGCAAATGGGTACCGGCAGGCCAAACGTGCTGCAGCCGAGGCTGCCGCAGATGCAAAATCTCGGGCGTGGGAGGAGTTCGGTGAGGGCCTGGAGAGTGATTATCAGTCGGCCTCAAAAAAGTTCTGGGCCACCATCCGACGCCTCAGGAGGGGGAAGCAGTTCTTCACAAACACTGTTTACAGTGGAGGTGGGGAGCTGCTTACCTTGACTGGAGATGTTGTCGAGAGGTGGAGGGAATACTTTGAGGACCTCCTCAATCCCACCAACATGCCCTCCGTGGAGGAGGAAGACCCTGGGGGTTCGGGTGAGGGTCCGCCCATCACTGGAGTGGAGGTCACTGAGGTTGTCAAAAATCTCCTCGGTGGTCGAGCTCCGGGGATGGACGAGATCCGCCCGGAATATCCCAGGGCTCTGGATGTTGTAGGACTGTCTTGGTTGACACGTCTCTGCAACATCGCGTGGTCATCAGGGGCTGTACCTCTGGATTGGCAAAGTGGGGTGGTGGTCTCAATTTTTAAGAAGGGGGACCAGAGGGTGTGTTCCAATTATCGGGGAATTACACTCCTCAGCCTACCTGGGAAAGTCTATGCAGGGGTACTAGAGAGGAGGATCCGACCGATAGTCGAACCTCGGATTCAGGAGGAACAATGTGGTTTTCGTCCTGGCCGCAGCACTCTTGACCAACTCTATACGCTCCACAGGATTCTGGAGGGGGCATGGGAGTTTGCCCAATCTGTCCACATGTGCTTTGTGGATTTGGAGAAGGCTTTCGACCGTGTCCCTTGAACGATCTTGTGGAGCGTGCTCTGAGAGTACGGCATTCCGGATCCGTTGCTACGAGCTATTCGGTCACTGTATCACCGGTGTCAGAGTTTGGTCCGTATTGGTAACAGCAGATCGGATTTGTTTCCAGTGGGAGTTGGAGTCCGCCAAGGCTGTCCTTTGTCACCGATTCTGTTCAGAATTTTTATGGACAGAATTTCTAGGCACAGTCGAGGCGATGAGGGGTTCTAGTTTGGTGGCCATCGGATATCGTCTCTGCTTTTTGCGGATGATGTTGTCCTTTTGGCTTCATCAAGTCGGGCCCTCCAGCTGTCATTGGAGCGATCCGCAGCTGAGTGCGAAGCAGCCGTGATGACGATCAGTACCTCCAAGTCCGAGGCCATGGTTCCTAGTCGGACAATGGTGGAATGCACCCTACGGGTCGGAAATGAGGTCCTGCCCCAAGTGGAGGAGTTTAAGTATCTTGGGGTCTTGTTTACGAGTGAGGGAAGGATGGAGCGAGAGATCGACAGACGGATCGCTGCAACCTCTGCTGTTAAGCGGTGCCTGTACCGGTCCGTCGTGGTGAAGAAGGAGCTGAGCCGCAAGGCAAAGCTCTCAATTTACCAGTCCATCTACGTTCCAACCCTCACCTATGGTCACGAGCTTTGGGTAATGACCAAAAGAACAACATGAAATGAGCTTCCTTCGCCGGGTGGCGGGGTTCTCCCTTAGAGATAAGGTGAGAAGCTCCGCCATCTGGGGAGAGCTCGGAGAGATCCGCTGCTCCTCCGCATTGAGAGGGGCCAGTTGAGGTGGCTCGGGCATCTGGTCAGAATGCCCCCTGGATGCCTCCCTGGTGTGGTGTTTCGGGCATGTCCAACCGGGAACAGACCCCGGGGTCGACCTAGAACACGCTGGAGGGACTATGTCTCTCGGCTTGTCTGGGACCGCCTCGGTGTCCCCCCAGGAGAGTTGGAGGAAGTGGCTCGGGAGAGGGACATCTGGACCGCTTTGCTTAGGTTGCTGCCCCCGCGACCCGACCCTGGACTAAGCGGAAGATGATGATGATCCTCTTCAATGCCCTCCTCACTTCACCCTTTCTAATCTTTGCTACTCCCTGGTCCTCAACAGTCACCTCTTCTACTCTTTTTTCTTTCTCATTTTCATCATTCATCACCTCTTCAAAGTACTCTTTCCATCTTCCCAGCACACTTCTGTCATCAGTCAATACATTTCCCTCTCTGTCCTTAATCACTCTAACTTGCTGCACATCCTTCACATCTCTATTTCTCTGCTGTGCCAACTTGTATAAATCATTTTCTCCCACTTTACTTTCCAACCGAGCATACAAGTCTCTGTTTGGCCTTTGACACCGTTACCTTTGCCTTACGCTGTCTCCCTGTACTTCTGTTTACTCTCTTCGGTCCTCTCTATGTCCCACTTCTTCTTAGCTAACCTCTTCCTTTGTACACACTCCTGCACTTCCTCATTCCACCACCAAGTCTCCTTATCTCCTCTCATTCCAGATGACACACCAAGTATTCTCCTACCTGTCTCCCTGATCACATTGGCTGTAGTTGTCCTACTCATCTGGAAGCACTTCCTGACCACCCAAAGCCATTTTCAACTCCTCCTTGAAGACAACACGACACTCCTCCTTTTTCAGCTTCCACCACTTTGTCTTCTGCTCTGCCTTTGCCTTCTTCACCTTCCTCACCATCAGCGTCATCCTGCACACCACCATCCTATGCTGTTTGGCAACACTCTCACCCGCGACTACTTTGCAGTCACTGACCTCCTTCAAATTACATCGCCTGCACAAGATGTAGTCTACCTGTGTGTTCCTACGCCACTTTTATAAGTCACTCTATGCTCCTCTCTCTTCTGGAAGAAAGAGCCATTTCCATCCTTTTTGCAAAATCTCCCATCTGTCCTGCATTCCTGTCCTGGATACCAA
The DNA here is from genome assembly GCA_024760905.1 of Plotosus lineatus. Classification (NCBI taxonomy): domain Eukaryota; kingdom Metazoa; phylum Chordata; class Actinopteri; order Siluriformes; family Plotosidae; genus Plotosus; species Plotosus lineatus. Next base: position 40,238,970 of record CM045741.1, read on the forward strand.
ACCTGCCCATGACTTCCTCATCCCCTCTGTTTCCTGCACCAACATGTCCATTGAAGTCTGCACCAAGGATCACTCTTTCACTTCTTGGGGTCCTCTGCATCACTTCATCTAACTCAATACAGAACCTCCCCTTCTCTTTTAGCTCACATCCTGCTTGTGGGGCATAAGCACTAACAACACTGAACATCACATCTTCAATTTCTAACTTGTGACTCATCACTCTGTATGACACTTTTTTCACTTCTCGAACATTCCTGACAAACCCCTTCTTCAAGATGACTCCTACTACATTTCTTTTCCTATCGACACCATGATAAAACAGCTTAAACCTTGCTCCTAAGCCTCTAGCCTTGCTACCTTTCCACCTGGTCTCATGAACACACACGGTATGTTCACCTTCCTCCTCTGCATCATGTCTGCCAGCTCTCTACCTTTTCCTATCATCGTTCCAACATTCAAAGTCCCTACTCTCAGTCTAAGACTCATGTTTTTCCTCTTCTCTCTCTCCGCCTACGGACACGCCTCCTGCCTCTCTTTCTTCGACCTCACCTTCTTCGACCAACAGTAGTCCAATTTCCACCAGCACCCTGTTGGTTACCAGCACTGATGATGGTCATTTTTATCTAGAGCCTTGACCGATCTGGTATGAAATTTGTCTTTACTTTCTGCATTTTGTATTCTGGCAAAAGTTTTATGCCAGATGGCCTTCCTGTCACAACCTTCTGCATTTATCCGGGCTTGGGACCGGCTTGAGGGCGGGTACTTATTTGTGATCCCCCTCATGGCTGCGACTTAACATTATACATTTTATAATTCTGCACAAGAAAAAGAAAAGAAAAAAAAGCACAACATACAAAAGAACTTATGGTGAGCTCCAATTTTAGGCAGTGCATAAATCAATATCTTAATCAGTTAAATAGGCCAGAAAAAAGGGCTGAACTGCAGACTGAACTTGAGAACCCCTTGTTGTCATAGTAACAGTGCTTTCAAAGTGCACATTTATTCAGATTATCTACCACGTCAAAAACGTGGCTAAGGTATCTCTGTGTGGAATTTGGATGCCTCCCCCATGCTCGTGTGGTTTCCTGTGAGGACTTTGGATTCCAACCACAGTTCAAAGACATGAACATTCAGCTACTTCGCTGTTGCAAACCACTCCTAGGCGTCAATGTAACTATGATTGTTACGCATGTGTGTGTGTGTGTGTGTGTGTGTGTGTGTGTGTGTGTGTGTGTGTGTGTGTGTGCGTGTGTGTTCGCGTGTGTTGCCATGCATTGGAATGGCAAGCGGTTCACTATGTAACCCATGTTAGCTCACAGTCAGCTGAGATGGGATTCAGCTTCCCAAATTAAATTACTTGGTTTGGCAAATGAGTGAGTACAGTGTAAACAAAAAAACAAACAAACAAAAAAACCCCCAAAAACAAACAAACAACAAAAAGGAAAATAGTAATCCTACAGTTTGTAAAATATAAAATGTGCATTTTTAAAAAAATCTTTACTATAACTACTTATTTGGTGAATAAAACCCTGGAGTGGGGAACAAATCATCATCATCATCATCATCATCATCATGTTTCATCCTAATTAGGGTCGCGGGGAGGCCGGTGCCCATCCCAGCCAACTTAGGGCGAGGGCAGAGTACACCTTGGACAGCTCGCCAGGCCATCGCAGGGCGGAAACACGCCGACGGCTTTGCAGCCTACTCTTGGCGAAAGTCAGCAATGGTTCTTTTACATGCCTCACACCATAGACAGTGAGAGACATGGCCGGCCTTTGATAACCCAGTTAGCTGCACTGGGGAGGACAGAGACAACCTTGTGGAGAGTGGGACTCGAACCCCCAACCTTTGGATCAGCAATCCGGTGCCTTATACCACTAGACCACCACTGCCCCTGGAACAAATCATTTTTATCTTAATTCATTTTACATTATAATACTTTATTACTAAATTGTCACTTTTTAAACTTATATTTCCAAATAAAGCTGAAACTGTTTAAAATTGCAAATGAAACTGTTAGAAAAAAAGGTTTTAGTTGGCAATAAACACCAGAACATTGTTAGAACATAAACTACACATTTTATTTTTCATTTCATTTCATTCAATATTTTTTCCCCCTAATATCCTCATATTATCCTCTTTCTCCAGTACAGCTATCTGGATTACCAAAGGGCAGCCTCGTCTCTTACTGTCTGTGGTGAGTAGCATGTAAAAAAAAAAAAAAAAAAAAAAAAAAAAAAAAACCTCCTTCATAAAGAGTAGGGCATTGGGTTGTTGTCAGCGTGTTTTTACCCTGCAATGGTCTGTCAAACTGTCTTTGTGGAAATACCCACACATGGGGAAGTCTTCAAGAGTGAATCATGAGGAAAAATCAGGAGTTGGACTCCCTGAGGCGATTCTGTAGGCAGCAACGGTCTGGCAACTCCTGCAGGCAGCTCAGTTATTCAACTTCTGCCCTCCCAGTGGATCACTGTAGTGACACCAAGAGGCGAGATTTGCTGCCTACGTAACAACCTGTTGTCTATATCTATCTACACAGCTTCTGTGAACTTGAGAGGACACTCCAGCTTTGCTTTACACTGTCAACACAACATAGTAACCAGCAGTCTACTGGTTATAAGTCTCCCGCTCGATTGGCGCAGAGCTAGACATAGAGCTGGGCAAGCCCTAGACAGTTAGGTGCTGCCTGACCAGGGTCTGCTAATCTCACTGTGTACGAGAGGTTTAGGGTTTAACTGACAAATGAATCATCAAAATTTGCACCAGGAAACAAATCAAAGACCACTCCTACCCTCAAATTGGACACTTGGAATGTCGGAATAATAATTTAACATGCAACCTGCAGAAGGTAGATGACACTTGCAAGACAACAGTCATTGATGTAAACTGAGCAGGCTGCAGATGGACAGCATCATCATTCAAGAGACCAGGCTCTCAGATTCTGGGTCCATGAGAGAGACTTCTCCTTTTGACAGGGGAACATGGTATAAAATTCACAGTCAGAAACTGTCTGCTAGATCCCATCATTCCACCCACAGAAGGTAGCAAACGGATCCTGTCCCTTCAGCTTACGGCAGTTGCTCTGGTAACCTTGATTAGCATGTTTGCTCCTGCAATGACATCTTCTGCAGAAGTTCTATGACAATCTCAGCACTTCCACCACCAGACTGTCAGAAAAAGAATTGGTGTTTGTACTCGGCAACTTCAACACTAGAGTGAGAGCTGACCACAACTCCTAGCCAATCTGTCTTGGTCAGTTTGGCACAGGGAAGATGAACAAGAATGGGCAACATCTGCTTGGGCTGTGCTGATCCGTGCATCTGCAACATGTTTTTCAACACCAGGCCCCAGCACAAGGTGTGCTGGAGTCATTTTAGATCCAAGCACTGGCATCAGCTCAACCTAACTATCACCAGATGCACCAGCCACTCCAACACTGATGCACATTTACCAGAGTGCCAACTGTGACACTGACCACTCTGTCTTATGCTGCAAGGTGAAACTGTGACTGAGAAAAAACACCGCAGCAAAAAAAGAGGATAGACCCAGAATCGACATCAGCAGAATACAGAATCAGGAAGAAGTCAAAGAATTGAAAGAATTGAAAAAATCCTCCCAGGCCCATCCATATCAGTTCCCAAGAAAGATGGAAACCCTTCAGAGAGGCTGTCTACAATGTAGCCATAACAATTTATTGCAAGAAGACTAGCAAGTCAGAAGACTGGTTCAAGGCTCATTTAGCAGAGCTGACACCAATCAAGGTTTGGTGTCCCAAACCAAACACACGCTTTAAGCACTCTGTGCTGGCCACGGCAACTTCCAGAAGACTGCTAGACAATGTTCCAATGACTACTGGCTCTAGCTCTGCTCCTCAATACACACTACATTGACACAGGAAACATCAGAGCGATGTATGATAGGATCAAACAGGCTCTTTGTCCAACGCAGAAGAAAACGGCTCCCCAAAATTTGGCTATTGGGGAAGTCATTCAGGACTGGGCAGAACAGATGGAGCACTACTCTGACCTCTACACATCATGGAAGATGTACTGAATGCAATTGAGTGTTTTCTGGTAGTTGAAGAATTTGATGTGGAATCAACTGTACACAAACTCAGTGAAGCACTGGATTCCTTCATCAATGGTAAAACGCCAGGAAGGAATGGTATTCCCGCCAAGGTGACAAAGTGCTGCAAGGACTTATTTCATAGCTGCATGGCATCCTCTGTGTTTGAGTAAGAGCGGGGTACTACAACACATATGGGATGCTACCATTGTCATAATTGAAAAGGTGAAGGGGAAACTGCAACAATTACAGTGACATCTCGTTCCTCATCATCGTCTGAAAGCTCTTTGTTCGGGTTGCTCTGAACAGGCTTTATGTTCTCACTGAACATTTCTACCCTGAGTTGCAGTGTGGATTCCAATCAGACAGGTCCACTTTAGACATTTTCTTCTTCAGAGAGCTGTAGGAAAGTGCAGGTACCAATAGCAGCTACCTTGTCACCGTCACAGACCTCCTGAAGGCCTTCTGTCTAGTGAGCAGGGACAGCCTCTTTCAAATCTTCCCCAAGATCAGATGTCCACCCAGACTCCTCAGCATGATCGGGTCTTTCCTTGAAGGCATGTGGTATTCAAGTCCACTGCATCAGAGGCTTTCAGCATATGAAGCGGGGTGAATCAGGGTTGTGTGCTGGCATTGACCCTGTTTGAGATCTTCTTCACTGTCCTGCTGAAGCTTGCCTTTGAGAATGCCACAAAAGGCATCTACCTCAGAGCCAACTCAGATGGAAAGCTCTTTAATCTGTACAGACTGAGAGGTAAGCCCAAAGTTCAGCTGAAGTGCTTGTGAGACTTCCTCTTCGAAGATGATGCTGCCTTCACAACCCACTCTGTGGAACACCTCCAATGGCTCATGGATCACTTCAATAAAGCTTGCCAGGACTTTGAACTTACCATCAGTCTGAAGAAAGTGTAAGTTCTGGCACAGAAATTGGACCAACCGCCACAGATAATGATCTCTGACTCTGAGCTAGAAGTCGAACATGGGACTCCTGGTATTGTGACTGATGGCATAGGATGTGTCTTTCTGAGCTCCTCCAACAAACTTAAATTCTCTTTTGATCACACTTTTTGTATCTTTTTTCAATGTGTTTTTCCCATCATAATGAGGTCTGAATGCCCAATCTTTGCCAAATAATATGTCTCCTACAGTTAGATCGCATTGGCCTGCTTTTCACGCTGCATCTCTGCCTCATAGTGATTTCCCCTCTAGCCTGGATGGAGCCAGAGGTAACACTCCCCCATCTGAATTTAAGGCCCAACTGCTCTGGTTACTCTGTGTAGAGATGGTGGCTAATTTCAAAACCAAGCTTCAAGTGGCCCTGACTAAGAACCTGTCAAACATCATGACTGAGATGCATCAGTAAAATTGGAGATAATGGAGTATTGTAATCATCCAGTCAGATGAGTGTGCTCTGAATGACACTGGATCTGAAATGGAAACATCACTTTCCATCTGCAGCATACAGTGGGAATTCCCGGGAATTTTTTTTTTTTTTTTCATTTCTTCTACTGCTACAGCTTTTTCCTCTCTGCTAAGGGATGCTTTGAAGCTTGCAAAGTAGCCCCTTGTAGTCCGTACTTATTTTACCCCTCGGCCGAAACTAAAACCCGAGGAGTGCCCTCATCCTATTGTTGCGTGTTTACACCGTCATACGAACTATGTGGACATATGCTGAACCAGGGACAGGCAACAGATCAAGATTATTTACATGAGTTTCTCTGTCCTTCCTGATCACTCTCCGAAGATGGCTGGGGCATTTTCGATTTTAATAAAATCTTATGCCAGCTCTGTGAGATTCCGGGGATATGCTTTGGTCTGCTCTACCAAGCCTGCTACCGGGTTGCACAAAACGGTGCAGAGAAAGAGTTAAAGTCACCAGAAGATTCCACACATTTATCAGGTCACTCAACTCATAAGAGGACTGAGAAAAGATACTCAGTACTGCTGAAGGGGTGATGCTTCACAAAAATAATATTCACAGGTATAACTCAGTTCATATATGGGCATCTTTGCAGTTTGCGGTTTGTGATTTTTTTGTTTTGTTTTTCATTTGTCCATCTGTACATTATATGATTTTCAGTTCTGCTTGGACTTGATTAGTTGTAACCGTATTGTTTTGCTAATTTTGCAGGAGCTCAAACCATAGTTTGACTGTTAATATTAGGGTAAAAACCACAAGCCTTGGTTTCAGGGATCTGACTACTTTTGGAGTTATCACTGGGTTTTCCATTGTTTGGGGATGGGGTCATGGGGGGTTTCCCTGTGTTTCACTCTACAAGTTTTTTTTTTTTTTTGTGGGGGGGGTTTTTCTTTTTTTTGTTTTTTCCTTTTTGGGATCCACATTGTTTCAATAATAATAATAATAATAATAATAATAATAATTCATTTTCTGTAACCGCTTAATCCTAATTAGAGTTGCGGGGAGGCTAGTGCCCATCCCAGCCAACTTCGGACAAGGGCAGAGTACACTCTGAATAGCTCACCAGGCCATCGCAGGGCAGAAACACACTGACGGCTTTACAGCCTACTCTTTTCGAAAGTCAGCAATGGTTCTTTTACATGCCTCGCACCATAGACAGTGAGAGACATGACCGGCCTTTGATAACCCAGTTAGCTGCACTGAGAGGAACAGTGACAACCTTGTTGAGAGTGGGACTCAAACCCCCAACCTTAGGATCAGCAATCCAGCGTCCTATACCACTAGACCACCACTGCCCTTAATAATAATAATAATAATAATAATAATAATAATAATGATAATAATAATAATAATAATAATAATGATGATGATGATGATGATGATGATGAATAAAAAAAAACAAACAAAAAAACACACAAAAAATCCAAAACAAACAAACAAAAAAAACATGGCTACTAATGCTTGTAAAGCTCATATTGAATGTTCTTGTGAAATTTCTGAGCTGGAATATAAAAGGCACGGGAAATACATTTAAGAGGTCAAGAATATTTACCTATTTGAAACCTCTAAAAGCTGACTTAGTGTTTCTGTAGGAAACCCACATGTATAATAAAGACCAAGTCTTCCCTCATTGAACAACAACCTTCTTATGATTGGTGGGGACATGAAATGTGTAATGATCCCAACATAGACTACTCTGACCCATGTACTCTGAACTCCATCTTCAATGTCGAGGTCACTTTCAGATTTCACTTTCAAAAATGGTTACATTGAGCCTTTGAGATTTTTCAACCCTAATATTAAGAAATATTCTTTCTTTTCACAGATGCATCAGTCTTTCCTCGGATTGATTATTATTTCATTGAGGCTAAACTAATTTCTAATGTATTCACCATTAATTACTACCCAATTCTTTTCATTTCTGACCATGCCTCTCTTTCCTTCGGCATTTGGCTTTCTTCACAACCTCAATACTCAGGCTCTTTACAGCTTTCAGATGATAAGTTCAATAATTTTATTGCAGCTGAAATTGAAAATTTTATCACCATAAATCAAAATGGGACCTAACCCCGTCTCATGTTCATTGCTGAGGGAATCGTTAAATGCAAACCCACGAGGACAAATCATCTCCTATGTTGCCCATTTAAATAAGTCTCATAAAACAAAAATACATGAAATCAGTAGTCACATCACTAAATCGGACCAACAGATCACTGCTTGCCCATTGTAGCTTCATGGGAATTTAGGGATGTTCACTTATGTTAATATGCATGTACTTTAATTAACAAAGGCAAACATTTTAAAAACAACTGCGAAAAAATATGAGGTTTAAGAATCTACGATAGACTTTTATTAATTTTCTTCAAAGCAAATTCAGGAAAGAAAAAAAGATATTCATAACCTTTCTCTTTACTTTTATCAGAATGCCATCCATCAGCAGCAAGTCAGTTATATATTGTCACTGGGTATGAAATTGTGACAAGACTCTACCCAACCCCATAGCAAACATAATAATATTGGGTAATGTCAACAGATCTGCTGAGGTCCTTTTTCACCTTTTCTACACAGCATGCCATATCCAGCTTGTTCAGCCTTAATAAAATCCCAGTTTGGCCTTTAAGTTCAGCTACACTGGGGAGGATTTTTGTCATATCCTCAGGTGTTGCTTTCTCTGTGATTGCCCTGCCTCGTCACTCATGTTTAAGCTCCATTTCTGCAACCTCTGCAACACTTTGTCTAGTCTACCCTCATGTTGCTTTAGTGTAGAGCCAAACACCAGGGTGTCATCAGTATGACAGACAGTTCCCTCGAGGACATCACGCATATGTGTCAATCGTTCCTGGAATGGATCTAATTTCAATGATATTCCAAATGCACTAGGTAGCAAAAAAAAAAATATAAATAAATAAATAATAAATAAAAAAAAAAGAAAGAAAAAAAAAGAAAGAAAAAATGGTGAGTCTGGTGGAATCTGCCAAAATCTAAAAGTGGCATCCAGCTTAGAAAAAAACACAAAAAGTAACCTAGCTCCTGCAAGCTTAGCCAATGTCTCATCAAATACTGGAATAATATGTCTTTCCCAGCAGACATTTTTATTGATTAAGTTGACACACAGTAAAAAGACCATCCCTGAACACTACCCTGTAGTTTCCTCAGTTGGTAAAATGACCCCCAACTCACCCATATTCTCAGGCTTTTTTATAGCATTTCTTCCAAGGGGCATTGGGACCTGGGCATAGCGACTAAAGATCTTTGAATCCCAATATGCTTAGTTTGATTCAGGTATTTTCTTTCTATCTTTTTCTAAGCAGCGGAGTAACTTAGTGAGGCACTACATGCGGGTAATATATCGCCATTGAGATCAAGTGCCAGCAATAAAACTTCCCTATACGAGGGTAGGCAAAAAGGTTTATAAGATGAGCAGGGAGTAGTGCTTGCATCAACCTTTTGTTTGAAGTTAATATATTTCCATGTATCCTATTTAAGTGCTTTAGAATTGCTGTCACACCAGCTCCAGTATCCAAATTGAACACTTACTGGAACAGATTTTTGCAAAAAGTTCTTTGATTTATTAGGATTCATTGTATGATGTTGTTTTCATACTTTTTCATTTCAGTCTGCATGATTTTCCCTCTTTTTTAGTTTGACACTATGTGCTTTTATCTGACAGTTCTTGCACTTGACTGTGCGTGCAGGTGAAGCTTTGGATTTTTTTGTCTTGCTAATCCATTCACATTTACTAGTTGCCCCACTTGTACAACTCATTTCCCTCATGGTGAATTTTTCTCTTTGGGCATATTTTTACTGCAATGTTTTCTCACAGTACAGACTACTGCTTTTTTTTTTTGTAGCTTTCTTACCTTATCTTATTTTAGAAATGGCCTTTCTGAAAGTTAGCCCTGAATCAAGGTGTAGCATTTCTGAAGGTGCATGGTGCCTGATGCCCACCACCAATTGATCTCTGATCATTTCAATCCTGAGATCTCTGCACTGGCAATGCCCTTCATGCATATAAACAGCTGTAATGGAAGCTTCTGCTTTTCCTGGCTCCCAGAAGCATTTGCTAAATTTAGCTCTTCCGGATATTCTATTATGTGAAAAGCATCATTGAACAACTCATATTTTTTTCTTCTTATCATTTGACCAAGTCAATGCATGTTCAGTATATTATCTACTATATATCCCACTGTATAAGCCAATGCGCTCACTTTATATTCCTTACATTTTCAGTGTAGACTGTCAAAAATGCCATTTTCTAAAATCAAAAGTATATACAGCAGACAGATAGAAAATAAGATATCCATTCTCATATAACTTCAACTTTCATGGAGGTCAGCAATATGTTTTGTTTGTAGCATGCCTAATGCTCTCTGCAAACTCTATTCAATCAAACAAAATAGGAGGAAATCTCTACAGATTTGGTTTATGGCTGTTGCAGTTTTGTGAGAGATGTTGTGGAAGACTTCTGACACCATGCTGTTTACTCTTAGGACCCATTTTGAAAATTAAAATGCTGGAGACTGAGATGCACCAGTTAAGTTGTTTACTGGCACTCTTTTTCTGAACTCCTGCATAATGCATTAAAAACCCATATTACTACAGGCATCAGAGGGGATGTTCTGGTGAATACAGAATCTTGTGGGCTCGAGGGATACACTGACATGTGGAATGTGCATATTTAAACGTAGGTACAAAGAAAGGCCTTGGGAATATTTTTAATACTTTAATTTCCTTAAAGTCTAAAATGTCATTTAAGTCTTTACCTTTTTCCTAACATGACATGTGTGTGTGTGTGTGTGTGTGTGTGTGTGTGTAAATTTACCATAAAACAACTAGATCTAGCTACCAGATTTTTAGACTAGATGCAGAGGGTTATCATAATTTATATATATATTTGAAGGTAGCAGGTTTGATTAAGCATCTGAGAAAATGAAACAATACCATAAATGTTTGCATTTATTTTACCATAATATTTATATTTAAGTGACTCTTGCATGGTGTACTCTTGCCTGGGAAACTCTACTTGATACACATGCAATGTGGTTTTGGCTTGGCTTCAGAAGTTTCCCCGGAGAAAGCCCTCCACATATCATGTAAAGTGAATGTTAACTTAAATTTCACTGAAGGATTTAATCACTGAGGCAGTAGCAGCGGAAGCAGGAGTGTAAGTGACAACTGGTCTCAGAAGCCTTTTCCACTGCATAAGATTCAGTGTCACCAAAAAAGGAATGTTTTCCTATCAACCATTGTTTACTCTAACAGCTAGATCCATATGAAACAAACAATACATGTCTATCATAAGCTGTTGTAGAGATATTGATAAAGGGATGTTTAAATGGGACCATGATTACCATAGCAACAAAATTTACTTTTTCTCAAAGTCTGCCCAAAGGCCTTTTATTTTCCGTGCAATTTAATTTACCAAATCACTTTTTCCTTTATTAAGGTGACAAGGGGGCTGGAGCCCATCTCCAACTCAATGAACAGTTCAATAGAGCACTGGACCAAGGTTTGAATAGCGTTGTAAGAAAACTGTTTTAACGTATATCCCAAAAACAATGTTAAAATATTGCAGGCATGTAAAAGAACCATTTGCTGATTTTCATCGAGAGTAGGATGTGTAGTTGTCCACGTGTTTGTGTCTTGCGGTGGCCTGGTGAGCTGTCCAGGGTGTACCCCGTCTTTGCCCAACGTCAGCTGAGCTGGGCGCCAGACTCCCTGCAACCCTAATTAGAATTAAACGGTTCAGAAAATGAATGAGTGAGTTTCAATAAATGCATCAGCAACATTATACAATTCAAATATTTTTACAACAGATATCGTGCAAAAAAAATGGTATATACTATGTATTTAAAGAGCAACAACCTTTGCATTTATAACAAGAGCAGTGAGCTTGAACAAAATTTTACACAAAGTGCAAATAAGGATGGGGTTGATAATCCATAAAGCTAGCAGAACTTTTTTTCCTTAATACTCCCCAGCCATTTGAGGTCCTTCTAAACAGACCTCCCCAAAATAAATAAATAAATAAACAAATAAATAAAGTAATTAATTAAAAGAATAAAAAAATAAGGATAAACATGAAATAAACATATTGATTGACAGTCTTGCTCCTGGGTGGCATGGTGGTGTTTTGGTTATGACATCCACCTCATTGAATGTCCTGGACTGTGCTTTTTCCAGATACAGTGATACCTCTGCTCACGAACATAATTGGTTCCCAGAAAGTGTGTGTAAGGCGAAAAGTTCATCTTCCGAACATTTATTTCCCATAAGAAACCATTAAAATGAGAATAATCCGTTCCCAGGTCCCCATAAAACATAATTTTCTACTAAATAAGCCTTAAAACTACACAAAAATATACCAAAATTAAACTGTACTGTATAATAAAGTCGTTTTATTTACCTTTGTGATGGTAGTTGATGGCTTGATGGAATGGAGTGGGAGGAGGAGGGAGGGAGGGAGGGACTTACTGTTTGGAAGGAGAGTTTGGAAACGCCTACTGTTTGGAAACGCCCTTAGCCACACACGCACCCTTAATAGCTTCCTTGTTCTTAAGGATGGGAGCAATGGTAGACTTAGCGTACTGGTACTGGGACGCTGAGTCACACAAACGCACACCTCGTTCGTGTTTTTCAATGATCTCCGCCTGTGGTGGGGTCTTTTTCGGTCCCATAATAGCAAAAGTACACTCAATATGGTCCAAAATGTCTAGCAAACACAAACCACTTCCGCATTCAAAGAAAGGGGGTGACGAATTGTGACGCCATGAGCGTGCGTCAGCTTCTCATGGCCGCCACCGTGGCGCTGTTCGACCGCGTGGTTTGATTCGTCCGCAGAAAACTAGTTTGTCAGCAGAGACTATATGCTCGCAAATCTAATGTTCTTGAGGTGAAAAGTTCGTGAGCTTAAGCGTTCGTCAGCGGAGGTTTTACTGTACTCTGGTTTCCAATTTTGAACAGCCATGTCTTTAGACTGCTCAAGGAAATCAGAGTTTCCTCAGACACCCATGCAAGCACAGGAAAAAAAAAATAATAAAAAATAAAAAATAAATAAATAAAAATGCAAGCAACACGTAGAAGCAACCAAACCTACAAGACATTCTAAATATGCTTACCTCTACAATAAAGTGCAGTACAGGACATATTTTCCAGCGTGTGCAGGCAGGTTGGAATGGTTGGAGAAAAGTGTCCGGTGTGATGTGTGATAGGAGGGTATCGGCAAAAATGAAAGGAAAAGTGTACAAGACGGTGTTGAGGCCAACGATGCCGTATGGGTTAGAAACAGTGGCCCTGGGGAAAAGACAGGAGGCAGAGTTGGAGGTAGCAGAGATGAAAATGTTGAGGTTCTCTTTGGGAGTAACGAGGATGGATAGGATTAGGAATGAGCACGTCAGAGGGACAGCACATGTAAGATGTTTTGGAGACAAAGTCAGAGAGGCTAGATTGAGATGGTTTGGACATGTACAGAGGAGGGATCGTGAGTATATTGGTAATAGGATGCTGAGGCTGGAACTACCAGGCAAAAGGCCTAGAGGAAGACCAAAGAGACGATTCATGGATGTGGTAAAGGAGGACATGAAGGTCGTGGGTGTAAGAGAAGAAGATGCAAAGGATAGGGTGAGATGGAGGCAGATGATTCGCTGTGGCGACCCCTGAAGGGAAAAGCCGAAAGGAAAAGAAGAAGAAGAAGAAGAAAGACAGGACATATTTTCAAAAAAATATTCATAAAGTAAACAGGGAAACTTTATCTACTGGATTGCTGAACAGATACCTTATTTCTAGCTGTCTGAGATTTGAAAACAAAACATCTGCCTTAATCGAGTTTAAAGCATCCAGTGACTAATGTTCTTTACACATTTTTCAACTTTATTATTATGATGTCTTTTATCTGGCTTTGCTGAAATATAGAACTGCGTGTCATCAGCATAACAATGAAAGCTAATACCATGATCAAAAATGATATTACCCAAAGGGATCATCTATAGAGAGAAAAGCAATGGGCCTAGGATAGAACCTTGTGCAACACCAAAATTAACATTAAAACATACAGAGAAACAATCATTAACATCTACAAACTGAAAACGGTGAGTTAAATACGATTTAAAACAGTAGAGGGCGGTTCCCTTAACTACAACAACATTTTGTAATCTCTCAAGGAGAATTGTGTGATCAGTAGTGTCAAAAGCGGAAGTAAGATCAAGTATCACAAGCAGGGAGCCAAACCTGTGGTCAAAGGCCACCAGTAGCTCATTTACCACCTTAACGAGAGCTGTCTCTGTGCTATGATGAGACAAATCCTGACTGATAGATTTTGTGAATGTTATTCCTACTGCGCTGCAGCTTTTTCTAATATCCCCATTTCACTGGAGTGCGGCAGACTCGCGGAAGCAAAATCGTAGTCATCCTCCAACGTTCCGCAGTCAGTCGGTCATCTTTCGTGTCCTTCCATACGATTCTGAAGGTATTCCTCCTCTTCCGTCAGGCCAAAATTTTCTGCAAACGTGCTTTTGAACATGTTCAAAAGTATGTTCACGGAAAAAATTTCCAAGTGTTCCCTCCCTTTCCGCAGTCATTCCGCAAACGTTCTATCATTTCTGCAAATGTTTCGTGATCGTTCCTTGTATTCCGCAAGTCTTCCGTGAACGTTCCACAAACGTTCCTCCTTTTCCCAGGTGGTCATGAGCAACGACGGAACGTTTGCATTCGTCTTCGTAAACACACGGAATACTCTCGGCAGAGGCTGAATACAAGCGGAATGTTGACGGAACGACAGCGAAACGTTTGAGGAATGGTCATGGAAAGCACGGAAGACTGTCAGAACACTGACGGAACTCACTTCATATATAAATAGGCGTGCGAGATAAAGAGCAATTAATTTCCCATTCAACCATCGAGATATGCCACAATGCCGAAATCCAAGAAAAAGACAGCGACCAAGAGGCCATGGCCACCAGCGCAGGAAGGCCAACCTGAAGAGCCATCCCAGGACTCTGAGGTAGATGATGAGCTGGATGTTGCTTCTGCTGATGTCGCCACGGAGATTAAAAAGGCTCGGGTGTTCATTAAGCTGACTGACGAGGAGGAGCAGGCGATGGTCGAGTTTATTCGGGACAACGACTGCCTGTATAATAAAAAACTCTGCGCTTGGATGAACAAGGCACTGAAGGCCAAGCTGTGGTCTGATCAGTCCGCGCGCATGGGGAAGAGCAAGGTGGAACTAAAACAATGGTTCCACAGCGTGCGCACGAGGCTAGACAAGCTTCGACGGTGGAAGTTGGGCCAAGCTGATATTAATGTCACAGAGAGACCAATGGATCTTTGACAGCTTCAGCTTCCTCTGCCCACACATAGTAGAGGTACAGCGGAGGAACCTGGTCTCTCTGAAGGCGAAGGTTGCTGCTGCTGCAACTGGCTCCGACGGCTCAACACCCACCACCACTGGAGGAATTCCACCTCAATTACCGCCGGACGGTTCACAGAACAGTGTGAACACAACGCCGTTCAGCACCCCCGACTCAACGCCTTCGTTGGCCGCCTCGGGAAGTTTTGAAGCTCCAGCGACCACCAGACAAGACGATCGAGCAGACTGTATTCTGGCAGCAGCTGAACAGCTGGATGACTGACGACTTCGAGGGGGTGACCTTTACCAGTTGGGCATCAGCTGTGTTCCAAAATCTTCCGAAGCCACTGTACAGGTAAGAAAAGCTGAAAATCCTGGACAGGGCTGATTCCTTGGAGACGCAGCAGAAAGAACTGTCACCTCCAATGCAGCAGCCGGCCCAGCAGCTCCAGCCTCCTCTGCAGCAGCAACAACAACGCCAGCTGTTTACACCATCACCAGTGGCAGCAGCAGCAGCACTGGCCACCCCACAGACACTGTTGACCACACAGCTGCCAGTTCCACCCGTGTCTATTTGGGGACCTCAAAACGTGAGCTGGGCACCACCACCACCACCGCTGCCACCACCGCCGCCACCACCGTGCCCACAACCGTCTACGTCGTCTGCAGAACAGCAACCATCTAAATCTACCACACCAGTCAGTTGCCTTCTGGCCACGTCAATGCCTGTAACCACCCCTGTGGCTCGAGAGAGACGTGGAAGTGAGTCCAGCATGATCAACCTTTCCAGTGTGCTCAGGCACTGCTGCGGTGACTCAGAGGACTCCACATGAATTTATTTCAAATAATTTTTGTAAATAGTTATTAAAGTTTAGTTACTGTTTTCAAGTTATCATAGTAGTTGATTTGAAGTGACATGTTTGATGTTTCCTAGTTTTTGAGTATTCAAGTTCAGTCTTTGTTTTTAATGTTCCTGTAATAAAGTTTTAAAGTTGTAATCACTGTTGTTTACATTATTGATATTAAGCATTATATATATTATGTATATTGTTATATATTTATTCATTATTATTGTTCATTTATATTCATTATATATTATAATCATTATATATTTATATAATTAATAGTCATCTTCTTTCTTCTTTTCCTTTTGGCTTTTCCCTTCAGGGGTCGCCACAGCGAATCATCTGCCTCCATCTTACCCTATCCTTTGCATCTTCTTCACTTACACCAACTACCTTCATGTCCTCCTTCACCACATTTATGAATCGTCTCTTTGGTCTTCCTCTCGGCCTTCTGCCTGGTAGTTCCAGCCTCAGCATCCTACTACCAATATACTCACTATCCTTCCTCTGTACATGTCCAAACCATCTCAATCTAGCCTCTCTGACTTTGTCTCCAAAACGTCTTACATGTGCTGTCCCTCTGATGTGCTCATTCCTGATCTTATCCATCCTTGTTACTCCCAAAGAGAACCTCAACATTTTCATCTCTGCTACCTCCAGCTCTGCCTCCTGTCTTTTCACCAGCGCCACTGTTTCTAAACCATACAACATCGCTGGCCTCAACACCGTCTTGTACACTTTTCCTTTCATTCTTGCTGATACCCTCCTATATCACATCACACCGGACACTTTTCTCCAACCATTCCAACCTGCCTGCACACACTTCTTCAACTCTTTTCCACACTCTCCACTGCTCTGGATTGTTGAGCCTAAGTACTTAAAATCCTCCACCTTCCTTATCTCTGCTCCCTGTAACCTCACCGTTCCTCTCGAGTCCTTGTCATTCATACACATGTATTCTGTCTTACTGAGGCGAACCTTCATTCCCCTCCTTTCCAGGGCATACCTCCACCTCTAGATTTTCCTGCACTTGTTCTGTCCTCTCACTACAGATCACAATATCATCTGCAAACATCATAGTCCATGGGGAATCTTGTCTATCTTCATCTATCAGCCTGTCCATCACCATAGCAAACAAGAAGGGTCTCAGAGCTGACCCTTGATGCAGTCCCACCTCCACCTTGAACTCTTCTGTCACACCGACAGCACACGTCACCACTGTCTTACATCTCTCATACATGTCCTGCACCACTCTAACATACTTCTCTGCCACTCCAGACTTCCTCATGCAATACCACAGTTCCTCTCTCGGCACCCTGTCATATGCTTTCTCCAGATCCACAAAGGCACAATGCAGCTCCCTCTTGCCTTCTCTGTACTTCTCTATTAACATCCTCAAAGAAAACACTGCATCTGTGGTACTCTTTCTTGGCATGAAACAAAACTGTTGTTCACAAATGCTGACCTCTGCCCTTAGTCTGGCTACCACTATTCTTTCCCAGAACTTCGTCATATGGCTCATCAACTTTATCCCTCTGTAGTTGCCACAACTCTGCGCGTCTCCCTTGTTCTTAAAAATGGGCACCATCGCACTTCTTCTCCATTCCTCTAGCATCCTCTCAGTCTCTATGACCCTGTTGAATGTTCTTGTCAGGAAATCTACTGCTACCTCTCCTAGACACTTCCATACCTCCAACGGTATGGCATCAGGACCAACTGCCTTTCCATTCCTCATCCTCTTCAATGCCCTCCTCACTTTGCCCTTATTAAACTTTGCTACTTCCTGGTCCTCGACGGTCACCTCTTCTCTTTTTTCTCTCTCATTTTCCTCATTCATCAGTACTTCAAAGTACTCTTTCCATCTTCCCAGCACACTTCTGTCATCAGTCAATACATTTCCCTCTCTGTCCTTAATCAATACTGGCTGTAGTTGTCCTACTCATCTGGAAGCACTTCCTGACCACAAAAACCCTGTTTCAACTCCTCCTTGAAGACAACATGACACTCTTCCTTTTTCAGCTTCCACCACTTTGTCTTCTGCTCTGCCTTTGCCTTCTTCACCTTCCTCACCATCAGCGTCATCCTGCACACCACCATCCTATGCTGTTTGTCAACACTCTCACCTGTTAGTACTTTGCAGTCACTGACTTCCTTCAAATTACATCGCCTGCACAAGATGTAGTCTACCTGTGTGCTTCTACCTCCGCTTTTATAAGTCACCATATGCTCCTGTCTCTTCTGAAAGAACATCTTTACCACAGCCATTTCTATCCTTTTTGCAAAATCTACCAACATCTGTTCTTCTGCGTTCCTGTCCTGGATACCAAACCTGCCCATGACTTCCTCATCCCCTCTGTTTCCTGCACCAAAATGTCCATTGAAGTCTGCACCAATGACCACTCTTTCACCTCTGGGGGTACTCTGCATCACTTCATCTAATTCACTCCAGAATCTCTCCTTCTCTTTTAGCTCGCATCCTACCTGTGGGGCATAAGCACTTACAACATTGAACATCATGCCTTAAAGTTCTAACTTGAGACTCATCACTCTGTCTGACAC
Source organism: Plotosus lineatus (assembly GCA_024760905.1). Lineage (NCBI taxonomy): Eukaryota > Metazoa > Chordata > Actinopteri > Siluriformes > Plotosidae > Plotosus > Plotosus lineatus. The sequence goes on from CM045741.1 coordinate 40,257,202, forward strand.
TCTTTTCACTTCTGGAACATTCCTGACAAACCCTTCCTTCAAAATTACTCCTACTCCATTTCTCTTCCCATCCACACCATGAAAAAACAGCTTAAACCCTGCTCCGAAGCACTAGCCTTGCTACCTTTCTACCTGGTCTCCTGAACACACAGTATGTCCACCTTCCTCCTCTGTATCATTTCAGCTAGCTCTCTACCTTTTCCTGCCATAGTTCCAACATTTAAAGTCCCTACTCTCAGTCCTAGACTCCTGCTTTTCCTCTTCTCTCTCTGCCTACGGACACGCCTCCCGCCTCTTCTTCTTCGACGTCTTCGACCAACAGTAGTCCAATTTCCACCAGCACCCTGTTGGTTAACAGCACTGATGGCAGTCGTTGTTAACCCGGGCCTCGACCGATCCGGTATGACATTGTTTGTTGTGACTCGCATTTTTTTATTTGGCATTTGTTTTACGCCAGATGCCCTTCCTGACGCAACCCTCTGCATTTATCCGGGCTTGGGACCGGCGCGAGGTAGAGACACCAGTTTGTGCCCCTCCCTCATGGCTGCATTATATAATCATATATGAAAATAATCATATTTTATGTATATATATATATATATATATATATATATATATATATATATATATATATGTCATTTATATTCATTATATTGTTCATTTATTATTATTCATTTATACATTACATATATTATGCATATTACATATTATGCATATATGCATTACTGATATTAAACATATAAACACAAGTTTAATTTTACATGTATTGGGCATTACAAGAGTATTGTGATATATTATTAACATTTAGTACTTTAATAAATACCTTGTAAATTAGAAATTCTAAATTCTTCTAATACATTCTAAACATCTTGTATATACTAAACATTTACATTTAAAATATTGTAAATTATTACGTATAGTACTACAAACATATGGTACATTTCACATTTATTGTATATTATACAGATATTTAACAAATTATAAACATTCAACTTTTGAACATCTTGTAAATTATAAACACATATTTTGCAATATAAGTTATAAACATGTTTTACATTTTAAACAGATTGTAAATTGCAAACATATTGATATTAAATTAAAAAAAAAAACTTTAATACAGAAAAGATTCAAGAACAACATACAATTACATCAACAACACCAGAATAGAGCATATTACAAAAAACTGACACATTGTCCATTGTCACACCTTCTTCTAGCTGTTGGCATCCGGCTGCCAAGAGACTTTTCCGACCTCACTGTTCAAGTAGAGCTTCAGGTACTCTCTCTGTCTCTTGGCCTCTAAAGTGTCTCTGTTGGGACCCACCACATGTTCCAGGTCATGCATATTCGCAGTTGCATGCCACTGTCCTGGAATAATGTTGTGTTTGTCGTCTTCTAGGTCCAAAGCTGCATCCTGAGTGACAGTGTATCGTATCGTATCCTCATGATGTTGTGAAGACAGACAGCAGCTTCACCCAGTCTGGCTTCATCGGGCCCTTGTTGAAGTGTAGACAGCAGGAACTGCCATCGGTTGGCCAAGATTCCAAATGCATTCTCAACCACTTGACGTGCCCTGGATATCCTGTATGCCAGTTCTTCCTCTGTAAGGGCTCGCCTGGAATATGGCTTCATGAGGTACTTCCTGAGCGCAAGAGCATCGTCACCGACAATGAAATATGGCATGTCCCCGTCGTCTTGGGGCAGAGGCTCTGGTGTAGGGAAGTTGATTGTTCCATCTTCGATGCACTCTCTGAGCTCCGAGGCGTTGAATATCTGGGCATCAGACATGTGACCCATGCCACCGACGTCTATCCACAGGAATCTGTAGTTGGCGTCTACCAGTGCCAGCAGAACAATGGAGAAAAATCCCTTGTAATTATGATAAAGGCTTCCTGAAGATGGTGGTTTTCGAATAGCAACGCGTTTCCCATCCAAGGCTCCAATAGCATGAGGCAGATTCCATTTCTCCTTGAATTCCCCGCTGAGTGTTTTTCATTCCTGGGCAGTATTTGGACACTGTATGACCTCGTATCTGTAGTGGTCGGTGATGGCCTGACAGACATCTGGCAAGAAACTTGCGATGGTGTGACGACATACCCTGAAGTTGTAAGCCAGCGTGGGATACTTGTTGCCCGAGGCCAGATGACGCAAGGTGACAGCTAGTTTCAGACCAGGACTGAGTGTGCTTCTAAAGTTAGTGTTCTTCTTGGTCAGTTGAGGAGCCAAAGCCATCAGCAACTCGTCGAACAGTTCAGGTGGGACCCGAAGGTAGTTAAAGAAGGACTGATTGTCTTTGATTCGGATCTCCTCCATGAGGTTGTCATAACTTCCAAGGCCAATTCTTCTTTCCACCCTCAGCCATGGACGTACCCAGAAGTGTTTGGGTGTGTATCTCCTTTTTTTTTGGTTGTCTTCTGTGGTCGTCTCGTTGCATCTTCATCTTGTTGTATTGGTGAAGCAGCAGCAGCACGTGGAGCAGTTCCATGTCAGCCAGTTCTCTGTGCTTGTCCGTTTTTGGAGAGCTTCTTTGTGTTTCCAGTTCTGGGTCGATTGGGAAAATGGCCTTCCGTGGTGGAATCCGTGTATTTATAGGCGGGATCAGGAGCAAATCCGTAGCTGTTGCTGATTTTTCCATGTTGAAAAGTGGTTATGCCGGCTATTCCTCAGTCATTCCTCACTCATTCCGTGTTGAATGTGAACATTCCGCCTTCATGCCACATGTTTCAAGATCATTCCATGGGTCTTCCTTCTAAAAAGGAGTAATTCTGCGGTCGTTCCGTAAACGTTCCGCCCTTTCCGTGAACGTTCCGTAAATTATCCGAGGGTCTTCCTTTGCGCTCCGCACTGGTTCCGAAGGTGATCTGAGCGATTTTGCGCATGTATTCCGACATTGTGCCGCAGTCTTTCTGTGTCCTTTCCATACATTCCGTGTTTGTTCCGAGGGTGTTCCGAAGGTGCAGTTTTCCGTAGATTTTTTACCTATTTTCCGTGTAAAAATGCCGAAGCTCCTCCGTAGAGTGCGTTCCGCGCCTTTCTGCCATGATCCTTGCATTCCGCGCTCCAGTGAAATGGGGTATAAGATCTTAGAGATAAAAGGGAAGCTTGGTTTTGGCATATAGCTGGACGGCTGATATGGGGCGAGATCAGGTTTTCAATCAAAGGATTGATAGCTGCTAGTCTAAAGGATTTAGGTACATAACCAGTGCTAAGGGAATAATTTATTACTTTAATAAATATAATAATGTATTAATTTAATGCTCACCCTCCCGGTTTGGAGAACTATTTAACTGAGGAGTTTGATTTTATTAAAATAAAATTCCTCCCGCCAAAAACAACCTCACTGATTCAGCCCATGGCAACTGTGGACAAAATTCCTCTTCCAAAGATGCTTCGAGGTGACTAACGGCACACAGTTAACACTTCGATATTTTTGGTGGAATCATTTCAACATGTACCATTGCATAATTATTGTTGATAGGGCCTGGAATCATGTCTCAGACAGGTCAATGAACTCTTCGTGGAGGAAACTGTGGCTTGAATGTGTTACAGAGTTCAAAAGGTTTGGGGCTGTGGCAAGCAACACTACAGCAGCTCCTGCCGAGGTGAACAGCAGGACGAGAATCAAATTGTCCAAGACATCATCAGCATAGGCCAAAGTCTAGGTCTGGAAATGGACACTGATGATGTTGCCGACCTGCTGGATGACCATCATGCCAAACTCACGACAGAAGAACTCCTCCACCTTCAGGCAGAGTGGAAGAAGACGTTGGAGGAGATGTCTTCTGAAGTGGATGATGGAAGGAAGCATGCCCCAACTTCACTTATTAAGGACATGTGCTCAAAAAGGAACGAACTCTATAGCTTTGTAGAACTGTATCACCCTGATAAGGCTAAGGCTGGCAGAGCTGTGCGCAACAAACAAAAAAGACACAAGATAAATTAATCTATTAATGTTTTTTTTTCAGTTCACATTGAAATATTTTTGTTATTTTCTATTAGATTTGAAAAATATACTGATCTGGCAGCACTAAGAGCTTTTCTGTAATTAAGGAAACTCTCCTTCCATTCTAGTTGTAACACCATTAATTTAGTTTGACTCCATTTTCATTCTAATTAACAGGTGCTCTATTTCAGTGTGTGTGTGTGTGTGTGTGTGTGTGTGTGTGTGTGTGTGTGTGTGTGTGTGTGTGTGTTTCATCATTATACCAGGGGGCTAATTTTTCTGATTGGTTTTCTTTTAAGAGGTGATTTGTTTGTAGGTGAAGAACCTTACAAAATCAGCAGGGGATCAAATAATTATTTCCCCCACTCTTCTGCAGTGCCATAATCAGAACATCTGGGGTAGATTATGTTTTTTGAGCAATAATGCTGATGCCTTGCTAATTTTCTACTCTCCATGGTTTGTATTGTTCATGAATACAAAAGAAAAAAAAGTAGTTTAATTGCAATAGACATTTAAACATTTCTTCTCTGGGTGCACTGTGTTGCTTAGTCAGTCAAAAATGATGCCGATCTTGTATTTGTATAGGTTGAAGAAATCATTTAAAAAAACAAAAAAAAAAACAACAAAACAATGGCAGTAGTGATTGACTCTCATCACTTTGTCGTTCAATGCTTGTCAGACAAGTCCATGTTATATTCAAGCAAACTTGAGACCTCAGGGGAAAGACGAATCTGTCCATGCATAAGAAAGACGTGATGATGATTGATACAGCTTATCTAGAGGGGCGTGCTTACAAAATAACCCACATGTTAATTAAATACAAAGAAACTAGAAATCAATAAGAATTATGTTTTTTTTTTTTTTTTTTTGAGGTTTACAGCTGTCACACAACAGTCAAGAAGTGTAAAGTAATGTGAGAAATAGCAAAATACAAGTCTACACTTCACACACAATGTTATTATGAGGAAAGTGAGAAGCGATTGTTCAAGTCGATTTTCATACTGTCATCTGAGGCTATGAGGTTCTGCTCTGCTGTGCGGGACATGCATCAGGCATGGCCTCTGGATCCCATTGTAAAGATATTTGTAAAATGACAAATCAAACCCAAATCAATACCTTTACATAATAATAATAATAATAATAATAATAATAATAATAATAATAATAATAATCGCCTGATGATGTACGCCTCTGTGCAGTGGGCTTACATAGGGGAACTGTACTACATCACCCAGTTAGGGATAACCCCTCGAAGCTGGTATTCTAATGGGTTGCAGTACGCCAAGAAATTGACCAAACTCCATTTCCATTTCCGCACTGCATTGAGCGTCCCTCTGGTAATAAAACCACCAATACTGGAGATGAAACTTGCCCCATGTCGAAGCAAAGAACCCACCATGAATATCCTGGACGAAAGATCTAAAATCCACACTCTTGGAGTGTGCGAAAGCGAATGGTTGGCCTGAAAATCTACGTGTCAATGGACAATCCCTTAAACAACATTGGGACAAGGCTAACCCGATGTTAGCCTACCTGACTGAACAGAACTTGCGTGACTAACTCCACCGACTTAAGATCTACATGCGCTATGATGCAGATGAAAAATCTTCTACAAGCTGTCAAGCGCTCTTTGAAGAACACATTGCTTGCAGTGGACCCTAAACTGCACATGAATGCCCGTGTTCTTATTTATCCACTTTCTAAGACCACCTCATCTACAAGTGAAATAAAAAAAAAATTAAAAAAAATAAATAAAAAAAATCTGGCCTGCCAAACTCAAATTCTGTCCATAAAGACTCTTTCTGATGCTTCAAATGATCAAATTTATTTACTCTTTTGGCATTTTTATGATGAAATTTCTGAATCTCCGATTGATAAACGAAAACCAGTAAAAATCCTGCTTAAAAAATTTCCACATAATCAAATTGATAAATTAAATGAAATAATATCAGGAACTCATGACGCAGAGTGTTCTATGCATAATTGTTGTGTGTATGCTCCTGCCTGAACACTTGAGGAACTCCACTCAGTTTCCAAACCTACCGCTATTAAACTTAAAATAAATAAATAAATAAATAAAATAAAATAAAATAAATAAATAAATAAAGGAAACCAGTTTAAACAAAAATTAAAAGAAACAAGGAGAGACATCTCATGGCTGGAAATTTGTCTTAAGTTCAGATCTAAAGGCGAGTCAATGACAAAAACTTAAAAGACAATTTGGAGAAAAACTAAACACAAGAAAACTATGGAAAAAATTATTCTTCAAATCCTTGACTCCCTTAATCCAAAAGTTAAGATTTGGACCGAAAGAAAAATAAAACGGGAAAAGAAAAATAAATTTGTAAAGCAGAACAAACTTTTCAAAATTAATGAAAAAGATTTTTTACAGGCAAATTAGTACACCTTCAAGTAATGATGACAAGAGACCTCCCATGGAATCCAATGAGGGGTTCTAGAAAAAGTTGTGGTCTATACCCGACAACTGCAACCTTGTGGAACCATTGGTGGAAGAATACAGCCAAGCCATATGAAAATAAATAAATAAATAACTCACCATCGCTGTATTTTATTACTTCGGATTGCCTACAGAAAACAATTAACATGTCTAAATCAAATACAGCTCAAGCCCGATGGCATTCAAAACCGGTTTTGGAAACTGTTTCCTTGTGTCCAGACACACCTTTTTACTTCGTTCAATTCTCTAATGGACACAGGGGATATTCCTTCATCGTTCTGCAAAGGTCATACAATACTCCTCTCAAAGAAAGGAGACTTGACAGATCCTAAAAATTACCGCCCTATCAGATGTTTGTATACCATGAGCAAAATATTTACAGGGTGTTTGACAAATATCGTGTCATCCTACTGCTTTTCCAATTAAATTATTTACAGGGAGCAGAAAGAAGCCAGAAAGGGGAGTTGCAAGGATTAATTATTGGTCCAGAAAATTATTCTTGAAGAGGCAAAAACCTATCATCGAAACCTCTCAATGTTGTTGGATTGATTACAAAACAGCATGTGAATTTGTCCTTCACAAATGGATTCTGAAGTCTGTGCAGTGTATTGGCCTACCTGAGCAACTACTACTTCTGCTCAAGTGTTCAATGGGTTGCTGGTCAACTCAGCTTGAGATGTACTTGCAAGGGCAGGTTAAGACTTCAGAGTCTAGAGATCTCCGACACCTCATACTCACCTCCTCTACACAAATGACGTCGGACTGATGCCAAAGGAGATTTCAATTTGAAAGGCCAAATTCACATTGCTGGGTCCTTATCACAGGATATTGGGATGACATTTTGGCTTGACAAATGTAATGTTCTCCACTTAAGGCGTGGCAAGCCAGTCAATAATGGATCTGTTGAATTAAGAGGGGGAGGAGTTATTGAGCATCTTGTGCAAGGCCAATCTTATACGTATTTAGGAATGCAAGTTTGAGACAAGCTCCAAAAAGCCCACATCAAAGACAAACTACGAGAAGAGTACAAATCTCGTCTCAAAAAGATCTGGAGTTTGGAACTGAACGCGAGAAACAAAGTCAAAGCCACAAATACTTTTTCAGTCCCTGTCCTGTTATATTTGTTTTGTATCATAGACTGGACAAAAGATGATCTCATGGGCCTTGATCGCCTGACAAGAAGGATGATGTCAGACAATTGAGCTCACCACCCTCGCTCCTCTCTCAGTCGTTTATATATGTCAATCAATTCTAGAGAGCAAGGTTTGATCAATGTGGAAGTTCTTCATGATAGTATTTTGCTGTGTATGTGCACATTTATTTATCTATTGCAGCCGTGAGGGGGGGGGCACAAACCAGTGTCTCTCCCTCATGCCAGTCCCAAGCCCGGATAAATGCAGAGGGTTGCGTCAGGAAGGGCATCCGGCGTAAAACAAATGCCAAATAAACTATGTGAATCACAAGAAAGAATGACATACCGGATCAGTCGAGGCCCGGGTTAACAACGACCGCCATTAGTGCCGTCAACCAACATGGTGCTGATGGAAATTGGACTACTGTTGGTCGAAGACGTCGAAGAAGGAGAGGCGGGAGGCGTGTCGATTGCCAGAGAGAGAAGAGGAAAGCCATTAGTCTAAGACTGAAAGTAAAGACTTTGAAAGTTGGAACTATGGCAGGAAAAGGTAGAGAGCTGGCTGACATGATGCAGAGGAGGAAGGTGGACATACTGTGTGTTCAAGAGACCAGGTGGAAAGGTAGCAAGGCTAGAAGCATAGGAGCAGGGTTTAAGCTGTTTTATCATGGTGTGGATGGGAAGAGAAATGGAGTCGGAGTCATCTTGAAGGAGGAGTTCGTCAGGAATGTTCTAGAAGTGAAAAGAGTGTCAGACAGAGTGAATGAGTCTCAAGTTAGAAATTGAAGGTGTGATGGTCAATGTTGCAGTGTTCATTTTTGCTCAAGAAAGTTATGAGTCCCAGGGACTCGCAGGTTGGGAAAGTATGAGTCCAAATGCAATAGTAATGAGTCCTGTCAAATAACGGAAAAGATTCGCCCGAAAATGTATAGAACTTCAAATAGATCATTGCCAACACAAAGTTCATTCAATCATTTTATGAAAAGTTTATTAGGTTCACAGATAAAAACAAAAATTAAAAACTTAGAAGTTATCACTGACTATGATATAAAAAAAACATTAAAACAAAATTTAAATACTTTGAAGTCATCACAGAAAAAATAATACTGTTTTAACTTTCACTCATTCATTAAAAATGCTAGAAAATGCTGACAGTGACTGAATAATTCATCAAGTATTTATATGTTGTCATATATCCTCCTGTGTTTAGTATTTTTCCACACATGAAGAGCTTTGTGCAGATCCAGCTTTCCTGCAAGCTGAATCTTCATCAGTTTGTCCTGCATGTTCACATTGAGTCTGTTCCTCTTCTTGGTAAGGATTTTGTTTTGGATTGAAAATCCCCGCTCGCATCCTGCTGTATGGATGGCAGATGTCATTGCCAACTGGGCCAGGTAAATCATGTTTCTCCTCTATTTCGTTATCAACTACAACAGCCAAACTATCCAAGAGTTCAGATGCAGTGAAGTAAGAATCGTAGCTGAAGTGCTTTTTCAACAATTGTAGATCAGCCACATCAAGATCATGCATGAGATCAATAACAGATTTGAATTTTCGCATGGGTATATCCTCGTTTTTCATCCATTGAACAATTTTTAATAGTGCCAGAATTGCGCGATCTTGCTTTCCTTCACACTTACTTACGTAATTTTTCCGATCCTGCTGTAACTTCGGTATATCCATTGCTAATTTGTGAGCACTGAGATCCGCATGTCTCGATAAGGTTGTGTTCTGAAAATTGCGATTTTTAGTCACTTTGTTCATGCCATTAACTTTGTTGTGTTCCGTGCATACACTACAGTACATAAAATCCTCGTCGTTGTCGTTCTCTACATATCGCAACCACGTGTAAAGTTTGAGCCAGTGTTGCTGAAACGATCGCTTTTTTCGTGGCTTGTCTTCGCAATTTTCCTCTTCATCAAAGACATTCTCTTTATCCCTGTTTGAATCTTTGTTCATTGAGAAAAAATTGCTTAATCTACGCTGATTTTCGTCGACTTTGAATACTTTTTTCGGAGGCATGTTGCACGTTAAACACTCGAGAACTAGCGGAAATGAATGAACACTGGCGAGCAGACGAAATCACGTGAGCAGACGAAATCTCGCGAGAGGATCTCGATTCGATATCTCGAAAGCGCAGAAGGCAAAACTCGCACTCGGAAAGGTAAACAAATATGGCGGTATTGTCAAAGCATCGACCGATTTCGCAAGATATTTTGGCAAATATTTCTGTTTTGGGACAATGTTACATACATAAATAAATACTTTCTTCCAGAAGAGAGAGGAGCATAGGGTGACTTATAAAAGTGGAGGTAGGAGCACACAGGTAGAGTACATCTTGTGCAGGCGATGTAATTTAAAGGAAGTCAGTGACTGCAAAGTAGTAGCGGGTGAGAGTGTTGCCAAACAGCATAGGATAGTGATGTGCAGGATGATGCTGATGGTGAGGAAGGTGAAGAAGGCAAAGACAGAGCAGAAGACAAAGTGATGGAAGTTGAAAAAGGAAGAGTGTCGGGTTGTCTTCAAGGAGGAGTTGAAACAGTCTTTGGGTGTTCACGAAGTGCTTCCAGATGACTGGACAACTACAGCTAATGTGATCAGGGAGACAGGTAGGAGAATACTTGGTGTGTCACCTGGAAGGAAAGTAGATAAGGAGATTTGGTGGTGGAATGAGGAAGTGCAGGAGTGTGTACAAAGGAAGCAGTTAGCTAATAAGAAGTGGGACATTGAGAAAACCGAAGAGAGTAAACAGGAGTACAGGGAGACACAGCGTAAGGCAAAGGTAGCAGTGTCAAAGGTCAAACAGAGCGCGTTTGATGACTTGTATGCTCGGTTGGAAAGTAAAGAGGGAGAAAATGATTTATACAGGTTGGCACAGCAGAGAAATAGAGATGGGAAGGACGTGCAGCAAGTTAGATTGATTAAGGACAGAGAGGGAAATGTATTGACTGATGACAGAAGTGTGCTGGGAAGATGGAAAGAGTACTTTGAAGAGCTAATGAATGAGGAAAATGAGAGAGAAAAAAGAGTAGAAGAGGTGACTGTTGAGGACCAGGAAGTAGCAAAGATTAGTAAGGGTGAAGTGAGGAGGGCATTGAAGAGGATGAAGAATGGAAAGGCAGTTGGTCCTGATGACATACCGGTGGAGGTGTGTCTAGGAGAGGTAGCAGTAGATTTTCTGACAAGAACATTTAACAAGGTCTTAGAGAGTGAGAGGATGCCAGGGGAATGGAGGAGAAGTGTACTGGTGCCCATTTTTAAGAACAAGGGAGATGTGCAGAGTTGTGGCAACTACAGAGGGATAAAGTTGATGAGCCATATGACGAAGTTCTGGGAAAGAATAGTGGTAGCCAGACTAAGGGCAGAGGTCAGCATTTGTGAACAACAGTTTTGTTTCATGCCAAGAAAGAGTACCACAGATGCAGTGTTTTCTTTGAGGATGTTAATAGAGAAATACAGAGAAGGCAAGAGGGAGTTGCATTGTGCCTTTGTGGATCTGGAGAAAGCATATGACAGGGTGCCGAGAGAGGAACTGTGGTATTGCATGAGGAAGTCTGGAGTGGCAGAGAAGTATGTTAGAGTGGTGCAGGACATGTATGAGAGATGTAAGACAGTGGTGAGGTGTACTGTCGGTGTGACACAAGAGTTCAAGGTAGAGGTGGGACTGCATCAAGGGTCAGCTCTCAACCCCTTCTTGTTTGCTATGGTGATGGACAGGCTGACAGACGAGGTTAGACAAGATTCCCCATGGACTATGATGTTTGCAGATGACATTGTGATCTGTAGTGAGAGCAGAGAACAAGTGCAGGAAAATCTAGAGAGGTGGCGGTGTGCCCTAGAAAGGAGGGGAATGAAGATTTGCCTCAGTAAGACAGAATACATGTACATGAATGAGAAGGACCCAAGAGGAACGGTGAGATTACAGGGAGCAGAGATAAGAAAGGTGGAGGATTTTAAGTACTTAGGCTCAACAATCCAGAGCAATGGAGAGTGTGGAAAAGAGGTCAAGAAGCGTGTGCAGGCAGGTTGGAAATGAAAGGATGAAAATGTTGAGGTTCTCTTTGGGAGTAACGAGGATGGATAGGATTAGGAATGAGCACATCAAAGGGACAGCACATGTAAGACGTTTTGGAGACAAAGTCAGAGAGGCTAGATTGAGATGGTTTGGACATGTACAGAGGAGGGATAGTGAGTATATTGGTAATAGGATGCTGAGGCTGGAACTACCAGGCAAAAGGCCTAGAGGAAGACCAAAGAGACGATTCATGGATGTGGTGAAGGAGGACATGAAGGTCGTTGGTGTAAGAGAAGAAGATGCAAAGGATAGGGTGAGATGGAGGCAGATGATTCGCTGTGGCGACCCCTGAAGGGAAAAGCCGAAAGGAAAAGAAGAAGAAAGAAGTGCACATTTATTTATCTGACGATGCTCTTGTGAAGTATGTGAAGACTCATGATGAAAGCAAGGACTTTCACAGCTACTTCAAACGTGACAGAGTTCTTGCTCAGAATCTCAACTTTGCTCTTGATTGTGGTACTGCTACAAGGTACTGCTGGACGGTACATTATTGTGTGTCAATCAGGTGAAGTCGTTCACAAAATCAGCTTAGAGTCGGCATTTCAATGAGCAACTTTCTGCAAAGCCCCCGCACAGTGTTTATGTGAAGTGTGTTGAACAGAACAATAATCCTACTGACTCCTTTGCCTGGATGAAATCGGCTTGTCTCAAAACTGAAACTGAGGGCTTTCTTTTTGCCGCTCAGGACCAGTCCCTTCCTCCACGCAATCGCCAATGTAATATTTTAAGAGAACATGTCAATCCCAAATGTAGATTATGTAATGAATTTAGCAAGACTGTTCAACCCCTTGTCAGTTGTTGTCCTGCTTTGGCACAAACTTCTTACTTGAAAAGACATGATTGCATGGCACACTCATTTTACTACTGTCTTTGTCATGCTTGTAGTTTTGACTCAGAGATCCAACCATGTTATGACCCTGATCATGTCCATGGAGTCATTGAAAATGATGATATGGAATTGGCTCATTTACAGCCTGAGGAGAATCGAAGCCAATAATTCTGAACTTATTCTGTTTGATAAAGCAAATTAAATTATTATCCTAATATCCTCGGTCCACTTGGTTTGGTACCTCCTGATCTACTGACACAGATCAAGAGAGTGCTCAGGTTTGCTCCTGGAACACAGCTCTTCCGACTGTCTAGGCAATGCAGAAGGCTACAGTGTTCGGGAGTCTCCATATTCTGTGGAAAGTCCTTAGTGGGTTCGATGGTGCTTCCTGGGAGAAGTCTCATTTGCTATCTGGGCTGCGTGTAGAGAAACTGAGGGCCCAGAGCTGATGATGAGCCTTACAAGCCTGATGTGCCAGGATCACCCGATCCCTCTCTGCTGCATATAATTTTTAAACTGTAATAATAATAATAATAATAATAATAATAATAATAATAATAATAATAATGTTTCTCATTAAGATCTTGCACATGGTGTATGGAAATAGCGAACTGATGCAGGTATAGTTAACATCGCATATGAATACACCTATATTTTTATAGGAGGTTTTATGGTCATGGTACTGCTAGATCACTGCATGACTCAGGGAGCAGTGCCCTTCTTTATTAGTAATATTATGAGTCAGAGAGATGATCTCATAAAGGCAGCCATCAGGCTAGGTTTGCCTAACAATAATTACTGTCTGATTCTGACATTCCTGCACCCCCTCGCCCCGCCCCGGCACCCCATTAATGTCTCAGTCTGCTGTGTATACTTGTATTGTTTCTACACAAAGTATCCAATGTCTCTACACTTGGAAAGACAACTTTGAAGATGTATATTTTTGTACATTTTTTTTTTTGGAAGTAATAAACGTGCATTATTTTGGGGTCAATGTGCAAGCAATAAGTGCAAGCAGCACTTTTATCCAGAATTATTAGGTTAAACAATAAAAATTGGGATATCCACACCTAGTTTAATAGAAAACAAATTGTGATGTGTTAAAATATGTATATTATTGATTTTTTTAAAAGAAAAATAAATGATGCAAATATAAAACCACACCAGATGCTTTGTGGTCTCTTGTAAAGGTTGCATGACCAAGTTATCATTATTATTACACTACACGCAGTGGTCAAATAATCATCCGTAGATATCTGAAGGAAGGAACTGAAATGCAGTGGTTTGTTTTCCTCCCCCACCTACTGCCGCAACTGCTTTTCCATGCCTAGTGGTTGCTATGGAGATCGAAGCTATGGGGCATGCAGGAAGTTCATTAACTAGCAAATGGCATATCGTTAGAGATCATCCCACATGCAGACCCAAGAGAATGAATGATAGCTTTTTGTTCATTCATGTTAATATAAATCTTAGAGTTAATAAAGACATTATTAGATTTATCAGCCTGATGCACAACTGTACACAAATGTTTGGCATATGGAGCCTCATGGCACAAAGCTGTTTGTAGGATGCAGAACTCTTTTTTCATTGAGATAAAGCGAATAATTTGGTGGGCCATGTTTATTTGTTACCAGCTTAGACATAGGAGGTAAAGCAGAGGCAGGAAATAGCCTCACAAAAGAGTCTGTGATAAATATGTCATGTCTGACAAAGTGTCTCTGCTTTTGATGTTGAAACATGTCTTCTTGAGCGCACAAAGATGTCTAGTGTTGCTTAAAAGCTGCATTGAAAGCATGAGTCTTGTAGTGTCTGTGCCTTAGCATGTCCCACCTCTTGATGTTATAGCATGGGTATGATAATAACGCAGCCATACAGAGCCGTTACCATAGATATTGTATTTAGTTCACATCCGTTCAAAAAAAAAGTTCTTTTAGATCACTACTTCATATTTAAATAAGCAACTCTTTTCTGGGCACTCACAGACAAATATTAATAGGCCGGTTGTTTTGACTCCATAATTTCTGACTTTTATTATATATGACCACACACACACACACACTCACACACACACACACACACACACACACACACACACACACATATCTATACGCACACAGAAAGATAGATAGATAGATAGATAGAGAGAGAGAGAGAGAGAGAGAGAGAGAGAGAGAGAGAGAGAGAGAGAGAGAGAGAGAGCGAGAAAGAGAGAGAGAGAGAGAGAGAGAGACGCTATGGTAGAACAGAGCAGTTTGTACTGAGCGTGATAATTAAATACGGATTTCTTCACTGATAAACCACATCACGGTGCTAATATTTTGTATCACTGATTAGTACCCAATTCATTCATTCATTTTCTTAATGTAATCTTAATTACATTAATCCTAATTAGTGTCACAGGGAGGCTGGCGTCCATCTTAGCCGACTCTGGACCAGGGCAGGATACACTCTGGACGGCTCGTCAGGCTACTGCAGGACAAATTTTAATTTAATTTGATTCAGATAGTGATTAGGTGGCATAGTGGCATAGTGGTTAGCACATCAGCCTCACAGTAAACACTTCCTGTGCTGGAGTTCCGAGTGTGGCCTTTGTGATGGGTGTGTTGTTTTTTTTTTTTTTTTCTGGGTACTCAGATTTCCTCGCACAACCCATAGTTTCAAATTCAATTACATTCAGTTTTATTTGTATTACACTTTTTACAATTGACTTTGTGACAAACAGCTTTAAACAGTAAACGAGTAAAAGTAGGGGCTTACAAAGTATAAAGGGATTTAAACATTTCCTATACTAGTCCTTCTCAAAAAATTAGCATATTGTGATAAAGTTCATTATGTTCTGTAATGTACTGATAAAAAATTAAACTTTCATATATTTTAGATTCATCGAACACCAACTGAAATATTTCAGGTCTTTTATTGTTTTAATTCTGATGATTTTGGCATACAGCTCATGAAAACCCAAAATTCCTATCTCAAAAAATTAGCATATGATGAAAAGGTACTCTAAACGAGCTATTAACCTAATCATCTGAATCAACCAATTAACTCCAAACACCTGCAAAAGATTCCTGAGGCTTTTAAAAACTCTCAGCCTGGTTCATTACTCAAAACCGCAATCATGGGTAAGACTGCAGACCTGACTGCTGTCCAGAAGGCCATCATTGACACAATCAAGCAAGAGGGTAAGACACAGAAAGAAATCTCTGAGCGAATAGGCTGCTCCCAGAGTGCTGTCTCAAGGCACCTCAGTGGGACGTCTGTGGGAAGGAAAAAGTGTGACAGAGGTGACCGGACCCTGAGGAAGATTGTGGAGAAGGGCCGATTCCAGATCTTGGGGGACCTGTGGAAGCAGTGGACTGGGCTACAGGTGCCGCATTCCCCAGGTCAAGCCACTTTTGAACCAGAAACAGCGGCAGAAGCGCCTGACCTGGTCTACAGAAAAGCAGCACTGGACTTTTTTCGTACTTTTTTCGGATGAAAGCAAATTTTGCATGTCATTCGGAAATCAAGGTGCCAGAGTCTGGAGGAAGACTGGGGAGAAGGAAATGCCAAAATGCCTGAAGTCCTGTGTCAAGTACCCACAGTCTGGGGTATGCATGGTCTGGGGTGCCATGTCAGCTGCTGGTGTTGGTCCACTGTGTTTTATCAAGGGCAGGGTCAATGCAGCTAGCTATCAGGAGATTTTTGGAGCACTTCATGCTTCCATCTGCTGAAAAGCTTTATGGAGATGAAGATTTCATTTTTCAGCACGACCTGGCACCTGCTCATAGTGCCAAAACCACTGGTGAATGGTTTACTGACCATGGTATTACTGTGCTCAATTGGCCTGCCAACTCTCCTGAACTGAACCCCATGGAGAATCTGTGGGATATTGTGAAGAGAAAGTTGAGAGACACCAGACCCAACACTGTGGATGAGCTTAAGGCCGCTATTGACCCAGAGAAAACTCATGCAAGTAAGGCCAGTAAATGCAAAATTCCACTCTAAAACGGCTTCACTTTCCAAGAGCTAAAAACATGCTAAAAAGACACGCTAAAAGCTACACTATCTATATACTGTCTGTCAACTGTTACTTTCAAAAATGTTGCTTTATGTTGGTGATAATCTATGTTTTATATATATATATATATATATATATATATATATATATATATATATATATATATGTGTGTGTGTGTGTGTGTGTGTGTGTGTGTGTGTGTGTGCGTGTGTGCGTGCGTGTGTAAATAATGCACATGGTTTGAGATATCTAATCAAGGACATAATTACATGCAGTCAAATATATTTTGCAAAACCTGGGCAATTACAAATCTAACAGAATACATAAGCAGTTCCTTGCATACCCGGTTAAATAAGGGGGATCGTCATGGCATGTTCCATTCAAGATTATGGCTTAAAACACATCAGGTTCCTTTAGATGACTCGAAATTCACATTTTAAACAAACCAGATTCTAAAAAAGTTGGCAGACTATACAAATTGTGAATGCAGTGATGTGGAAGTGCCAAATTTCAGTACTTTATTCTGAATAGAACATAGATGACAGAGTCAAAACTTTGAACTGAGAAAATGTATAATTTTAAGAGAAAAATAAGTTTATTTTACATTTCATGGTGTCAACAAATCTCAAAAAGTTGGGACAAGGCCATTTCCACCACTGTGAGGCACCCTCTCTTCTTTTTACAACAGTCTGCAAACGTCTGGGAACCGAGGAGACAAGTTTCTCAAGTTTAGAAATCTGGTTTGTAGCTTATACCCCATTTCACTGGAGCGTGGAATGCAATGATAATCATGGCGGAAAGGCGTGGAATGCACTCTACGGAGGAGCATTGCCATTTTTACACGGAAAATGGGTAAAAAACCTACGGAAAATTGTACCATTGGAACACCTTAGGAACGTTCACAGAATGTGCGGAAAAGACACGGAAAGACCGGGGTACATGCATAAAAGTGCTCGGATTTCCTTCGGAACCAGTGCGGATTGCAAAGGAAGAGCTTTGGATAATTCACGGAACGTTCATGGAAAGCAGGAAACACTCGAGGAATGACTACGGCACTACTCATTCTACTACACAATCGGAAAGAAGAGCCATGGAATGATTGCGGAACAGACAGAATGAAGGCGGAACATTCATGTTCAACATGGAATGACTAAGGAATGACTGAGGAATACCCAGTGTAACCAAGTTTGAACAAGGAAAAATCGGCAAAAGTCAAAGGATTTGCTCCTGATTCTGCCTATAAATATGCAGATTTGACCAAGGAAGCTCATTCTCTCATTCATACTATATGTTAATAATTTATAATATGTTTATAATGCACAATAAATTTAAAATTTAACATATGCTAATATGCTTAATATCAATAATGTCAATACGTTCCTTTTATTTGCACTTTAATAAATCATTCCAGACTAAAAACCATGCACACAAGTCCAAACTACATTGATTATTATGAAACTTTATTACATGAACAAGAAAAACAGAAAAATAAGGTGAATGAACTGGAATAATTTATAGTGGAAGTGACTTCCTTGAGTGTTCGGCAAGTCTTCCATGTTATCCATAACCATTCGGCAAATGTTCTGCATGCATTCTGCAAACCTTCCGTGAGTATTCCATGGCGATTCTGTGGCTGCTTTAGACCAACCGGAAGGCTCGCGGAATGATCAAGGAACTTTTGAGGAAATAACGGAACGTTTGCGGAACGACTGAGGAACCTAAGGGAACACTGTCGGAATTTTTTTCCATGAATGTGCTTTTGAACATGTTCATGCTGAGGAATATTTTTGGAATCATACGAAAGGATACAGAAGATGACGGAACGACTGAGGAACGCTGGAGGATGATGACATTTTTGCTTCCACGAGTCTACCATGCTCCAGTGAAATGGGGGGTATTAATGTGCATGTTTTTGGACTGTGATGGGATACCGGAGTACCCACAAAAAACCCTCCTAAGCACAGTTAGAACGTGCAAACGCCACACAGAAACGCACGAGCCTGGGAATCAAACCAAGTCCTTCTTATTGTGAGGTGGACATGCTAACTAAGGCCTCACTGTGACACCAGGAATTATCTATTTCCACCAAGGCTGAAAATTAATTAGCTCTTAACACCCGATGGTGACTAATTTTTCATACAAGAATTAAGAGCCTAAAAATTTTATTTATATCACTACAGGCATCTGAGGAACGACTGTGACGAATGCGGTACGTGTCCTGTTGAAGCGGAGAATGGTATTGTGTCATCTTTTCCCGCGATTTTTTCAGTTAGACTTGAGACATCTTGAGTGGGTGATGCTGGTGAGTCATCGTTCAAATTGTCAGTACTAAAAGCACAATAGAACAAATACCAGGTGAGATTCATGCACATAAAAATCGTCATTGAACAATAATGATAGTTTGTAATTTTCAATCAACTAATCTCGCTTTATAGAAATCCCATCA
Source organism: Plotosus lineatus (assembly GCA_024760905.1). Classification (NCBI taxonomy): domain Eukaryota; kingdom Metazoa; phylum Chordata; class Actinopteri; order Siluriformes; family Plotosidae; genus Plotosus; species Plotosus lineatus. The sequence goes on from CM045741.1 coordinate 40,276,085, forward strand.
GATCTAAGAAATATTATATGAGACTAGTGTTCTTGTCATTTGACCTGATGAAGGCTGGTAAAGTGGGCGGGAAGAAGAGGGGAGGAGCTGCTTCTGACACAGAGCCGAGCAAACCTCCTAAAAAGGGTTGTCATCGTCCTTCACTTGCCGTTCAAAAAGACGGCGTTGGGCATCTTCCACGAATTACAAAAAAAAGGCAAAGATGCAAAAAATGCAACATGAGCCTGAACAGCAAATCCAACTGCTTCGAAGCCTACCATGAGTAGTTGCAGGATAAAGTAGCGCAGAACTGTCATCATCATCATCATCATCTTCCGCTTAGTCCAGGGTCGGGTCGCGGGGGCAGCAACCTTAGCAAAGAGGTCCAGACATCCCTCTCCCGAGCTACTTCCTCCAACTCTCCCGGGGGGACACCGAGGCGGTCCCAGACAAGCCGAGAGACATAGTCCCTCCAGCGTGTTCTAGGTCGACCCCGGGGTCTCTTCCCGGTTGGACATGCCCGAAACACCACACCAGGGAGGCGTCCGGGGGGCATTCTGACCAGATGCCCGAGCCACCTCAACTGGCCCCTCTCAATGCGGAGGAGCAGCGGATCTACTCCGAAGCTCTCCCGGATGGCGGAGCTTCTCACCCTATCTCTAAGGGAGAACCCCGCCACCCGGCGAAGAAAGCTCATTTCAGCCGCTTGTATCCGTGATCTTGTTCTTTCGGTCATTACCCAAAGCTCGTGACCATAGGTGAGGGTTGGAACGTAGATCGACTGGTAAATTGAGAGCTTCGCCTTGCGGCTCAGCTCCTTTTTCACCACGACGGACCGATACAGGCACCGCTTAACAGCAGAGGCTGCAGCGATCCGTCTGTCGATCTCTCGCTCCATCCTTCCCTCACTCGTAAACAAGACCCCAAGATACTTAAACTCCTCCACTTGGGGCAGGACCTCATTCCCGACCCGGAGGGTGCATTCCACCATTGTCCGACTGAGAACCATGGCCTCGGACTTGGAGGTACTGATCTTCATCCCGGCTGCTTCGCACTCAGCCGCGAATCGCTCCAATGAGAGCTGGAGGGCCCGACTTGATGAAGCCAAAAGGATAACATCATCCGCAAAAAGCAGAGACGATATCCGATGGCCACCAAAGCAGAACCCCTCATCGCCTCGACTGCGCCTAGAAATTCTGCCCATAAAAATTATGAACAGAATCGGTGACAAAGGACAGCCTTGGCGGACTCCAACTCCCACTGGAAACGAATCCGACCTGCTGTTACCAATATGGACCAAACTCTGGCTCCGGTGATACAGCGACCGAATAGCTCGTAGCAACGGATCCGGAACGCCGTATTCTCGGAGCACGCCCCACAAGATCTTTCGAGGGACACGGTCGAAAGCCTTCTCCAAATCCACAAAGCACATGTGGACAGATTGGGCAAACTCCCATGCCCCCTCCAGAATCCTGTGGAGCGTATAGAGTTGGTCAAGAGTGCTGCGGCCAGGACGAAAACTACATTGTTCCTCCTGAATCCGAGGTTCGACTATCGGTCGGATCCTCCTCTCTAGTACCCCTGCATAGACTCTCCCAGGTAGGCTGAGGAGTGTAATTCCCCGATAATTGGAACACACCCTCCAGTCCCCCTTCTTAAAAATTGGGACCACCACCCCAGTTTGCCAATCCAGAGGTACAGCCCCCGATGACCACACGATGTTGCAGAGACGTGTCAACCAACACAGTCCTACAACATCCAGAGCCCTGAGATATTCCGGGCGGATCTCGTCCAACCCCGGAGCTCGACCACCGAGGAGCTTTTTGACAACCTCAGTGACCTCCACTCCAGTGATGGGCGGACCCTCACCCGAACCCCCAGGGTCTTCCTCTTCCACGGAGGGCGTGTTGGTGGGATTGAGAAGGTCCTGAAAGTATTCCCTCCACCTCTCAACAACATCCCCAGTCAAGGTAAGCAGCTCCCCACCTCCACCGTAAACAGTGTTTGTGAAGAACTGCTTCCCCCTCCTGAGGCGTCGGATGGTGGCCCAGAACCTTTTTGAGGCCAACCGATAATCACTCTCCAGGCCCTCACTGAACTCCTCCCACGCCCGAGATTTTGCATCTGCGACAGCCTCGGCTGCAGCACATTTGGACTGCCGGTACCCGTTTGCTGCCTCAGGAGTCCCACAGGCTAATAAAACCCGATAGGCATCCTTCTTCAGCTGGACGGCCCCCTTCACTGCAGGTGTCCACCACCGGGTTCGGGGATTACCGCCACAACAAGCACCGACGACCTTACGGCCACAGCTATGGGCTGCCGCCTCAGCAATGGAGGCACGAAACATGACCCATTCGGATTCCATGTCCCCCGCCTCCTCCGGAATGTGGTTGTAGCTCTGCTGGAGGTGGGAGTTAAAGGCCTCTCAGACAGGGGGCTCCGCCAAACGTTCCCAGCAGACCCTGATTACACGCTTGGGCCTGCCAGGTCTGGAAGGCAACCTCCCACACCACCGAAGCCAACTCACCACCAGGTAGTGATTGGTAGACAGCTCAGCTCCTCTCTTCACCCGAGTGTCCAGAACATATGGTCGCAAGTCCGATGACACGACTACAAAGTCAATCATCGAACTGCGACTGAGGGTGTCCTGATGCCAAGTGCACTTATGGACACCCTTATGTTCGAACATGGTGTTCGTGATAGACAAACTATGATGAGCACAGAAGTCCAACAACGACACACCATTCGGATTCAGACTGGAGAGGCCGTACCTACCGATCACACCCTTCCAGGTCACACTATCGTTGCCCACATGGGCGTTGAAGTCTCCCAAGACAACGAGCGAGTCTCCCGAGGGAGCGTTGCGCAGAACTGTGAACACCCTTATTTTCATACCAAAATTTTTTTTCTGTTTTTTTTTATTTCCACGTGATCCATTTTATTTTACATACATTTATAAGTGCCATTTGTGCCAGTATTCCTATGCCAAAATATTCTAATAAGGCTCATTTTATACCGTTACTTTTGTTCATTTTTTTCAAGGTTTGTGATACATTGTGATACGCTATTGATAATGCAATAAAGGATCTTCTTCCTCTTTTCCTTTCGGCTTTCCCCTTCAGGGGTCACCACAGCAACCCATCGGCCTACATCTCACCCTATCCTCTGTATCTTCTACTCTTACTCCAACTACCTTCATGCCCCCCTCACCACATCCATAAATCTTCTCTTTGGTCTTCCTCTGAGCCTTCTGCCTGGTAGTTCCAACCTCAGCATACTTTTCTCCAACCATTCCAACCTGCCTGCACACGCTTCTTCACCTCTTTTCCACACTCTCCATTGCTCTGGATTGTTGAGCCCAAGTACTTAAAATCCTCCACCTTCTTTATCTCTGCCCCCTGTAACCTCACCGTTCCTCTTGGGTTCTTGTCTTTCACACACACATGCATTCTGTCTTACTGAGGCTAACCTTCATTCCCCTCCTTTCCAGTGATTATAGTCTAGTATGCATATATTATATCTATCTATATATATCTATCTATCTATATATATATATATATATATATATATATATATATATATATATATATATATATATATATATATATATATATATATATATATATATATATATATAATGTCTATAATCACCTGAAGAGAGAGGATGGTTTCACCACCCCTCGAAACAGATCTGTAGTGATAAATGGAGTTTCAATAGAAAGTCTTTGTCCTGTCCTTTTATTTTTATTTGCTCTACCAAAAAGTATTGAGCACTCCCCTACGGAAGGATCTACTCAGAAAATCATACATATATATATATATATATATATATATATATATATATATATATATATATATATATATATATATATATATACATACATATATATAGATAGGGGAAGAGCTTTCTCTAACAAAGCCGCACAGTTATGGAACAGCCTTACAGATAATGGTCAGGACTCAGACACCGTATCTGCTTTTAAGACCAGATGGAAAATTTCCTGTTTATTGAAGAATTTTATTAAACAACCTTTTATTAACTAAAGGAGCAGAGCTGAAGCTTCTCAGACAGAGAGGATTCTGGTAAACTGGAATGTTTGGATGCCTCACCCTTGACAATGTCCATGGACAGTTTAGTAGATGAGTGCATGATGTTCCAGGGATCCCTCATGACTGTTTTCTTTCTGGTTCTCTCTTTATACATATGCTGCCAAAGTCAGTCATGCTAAAGTCTCTGCTTGCACTCAGCAACAATAAAATATTTTTAATCATTTCATTATGCGCACACATAACAAGTTATCTTTCTTTCTCCTTCTCTTTTTTTTCATTGTGGTACACATGCTACTTCTGAGATACCAGTAATCCTGCTCCGGCTGCTTTTTGAATCCTCCAATCCACCCTGCTACCACTGGTTGGAGTTCTTACTTGTTTCCACATGCTTATTCATTAGGTCTCTATAGGGGGTTATAGAGAAATGTTTAAACTGTTTAATGGCAGTTATAAAAAGCACAATACAAATAAATCTGTATTGAATTATGTGAGACTAATCCACATTTTCTGCATACCAGTTACTTGTCTGCCAAGTGATTCTCTGTATCTGAGAAAGGAAGGTTAATGTATAAATAATACATTGAATTCTTGCTGGAACATCCATCTTCTGGTATGCTTGCATTATTACATTTTATATTTGATGTCTTGTGAAACTAGAGAAGAAAAAAAATACTTTGGTTAAGTGAAATAGCCCAAGCCAAGAATATAAAGATGATGAAGTAATTATTTTCATAGAAAGTGTAAAATATACGAACACAACTCAACCCTGTGTAAATGATACATGATGCTAAATAATGTTGACATGATGACTGAATAATGACAATTTTGTTTTTCTCGAAAGCAAAAAAAATTTGAAAGTGGGGTTTGGCTGCCCTCTGCTGTCTGGTCTTCATATTACACCTTTCCAAGCTCTCTCTCATGCACATTTGAATGTTTTCCTGTCGTAACAAACTAAATTAGTTAATTATCACCTCTTCCTAAACTGAAATAGTTGTGTTAGAGTTGGGAATAGAACAGACTGTGTAGACTGTATGGTACACTGGGTCCAGGGTTGGGAATCAAAGATCAAACCACTCATTCACATGTGCAGCATTTACAACTGAGCAATTGATGGTTCAGGGCTGTGCTCGAGTTCCCAACAGCGGTGATTGTGGGGACGGAACCACTGACCTTCAGATCAGTAACCCATAATTGTTTACATTAAACCACCAATGTCACAGCCACTCACTTATTTGCTGAACAGTTTGATTGTATTAAGGTCATGACGAGGTTGCAGTCTCAGCCAACTCTAGGTTCAGTCCACCATAAACAGCTCAGCAGTTCAGATAAGATAAGATACAGCTTTATTAATCTCACAATGGAGAAATTCACTGTTACAGGCTCTTGAGGTACCATCAGTAGGGGGTGCAAAAATAGATACATATACAATACAATCCAGCCATGGGGGGGCACTAACCGGTGTCACTCCCCCTCATGCCGGTCTCAAGCCCGGAGAAATGCAGAGGGTTGTGTCAGGAAGGGCATCTGACGTAAAACCAATGCCAAACTTTTAAGATGCAAATCAGAAGTATTACCCCCATACTGGATCGGTTGAGGCCCGGGTTAACAACGACCGCCATCAGTGCTGTCAATCAACAGGGTGCTGATGGAAATTGGACTACTGTGGGTCGAAGACGTCGAAGAAGGAGAGGTGGGAGGTGTGTCCGTAGGCAGAAAGAGAAGAGGAAAGGCATGAGTCTAGGACTGAGAGTGGGGACTTTGAATGTTGGAACTATGCAAAGAAAAGGTAGAGAGCTGGCTGACATGATGCAGAGGAGGAAGGTGGACATACTGTGTGTTCAGGAGACCAGGTGGAAAGGTAGCAAAGCTAAAAGCTTAGGAGCAGGGTTTCAGCTATTTTATCATGGTGTGGATGGGAAGAGAAATGGAGTAGGAGCCATCTTGAAGGAGGGGTTTGTCAGGAATGTTCTAGAAGTGAAAAGAGTGTCAGACAGAGTGATGAGTCTCAAGTTAGAAATTGAAGGTGTGATGGTCAATGTTGTTAGTGCTTATGCCCCACAGGCAGGATGTGAGTTAGAAGAGAAGAAGAGATTCTGGAGTGAGTTAGATGAAGTGATGCAGAGTACCCCCAGAGGTGAAAGAGTGGTCATTGGTGCAGACTTCAATGGGCATATTGGTGCAGGCAACAGAGGGGACGAGGAAGTGATGGGCAGGTTTGGTATCCAGGACAGGAACGCAGAAGGACAGACGTTGATAGATTTTGCAAAAAGGATGGAAATGGCTGTGGTGAATACTTTCTTCCAGAAGAAACAGGAGCATAGGGTGACTTATAAAAGCAGAGGTAGGAGCACACAGGTAGACTACATCTTGTGTAGGCGATGTAATTTAAAGGAAGTCAGTGACTGCAAAGTAGTAGTGGGTGAGAGTGTTGCCAAACAGCATAGGATGGTGGTATGCAGGATGACGCTGATGGTGAGGAAGGTGAAGAAGGCAAAGGCAGAGCAGAAGACAAAGTGGTGGAAGCTGAAAAAGGAAGAGTGTCATGCTGTCTTCAAGGAGGAGTTGAAACAGGCTTTTTGTGGTCAGGAAGTGCTTCCAGATGACTGGACAACCACAGCAAATGTGATCAGGGACACAGGTAGGAGAGTTCTTGGTGTGTCCTCTGGAAGGAAAGTAGATAAGGAGACTTGGTGGTGGAATGAGGAAGTGCAGGAGTGTGTACAAAGGAAGAGGGAGACACAGCGTAAGGCGAAAGTAGCAGTGGCTAAGGCCAAACAGAGGGCATATGATGACTTGTATGATAGGTTGGACAGTAAAGAGGGAGAAAATGATCTATACAGGTTGGCACAGCAAAGAAATGGAGATGGGAAGGACGTGCAGCAAGTTAGATTGATAAAGGACAGAGAGGGAAATGTATTGACTGATGACAGAAGTGTGCTGGGAAGATGGAAAGAGTACTTTGAAGAGCTGATGAATGAGGAAAATGAGAGAGAAAAAAAGAGTCGAAGAGGTGACTGTTGAGGAGCAGGATGTAGCAAAAGATCAGTCAGGGTGAAGTGAGAAGGGCTTTGAAGAGGATGAAGAATGGAAAGGCAGTTGGTCCTGATGACATACCGGTGGAGGTATGGAAGTGTCTAGGAGAGGTAGCAGTAGATTTTCTGACAAGAACATTCAACAAGGTCCTAGAGAGTGAGCAGATGCCAGAGGAGTGGAGGAGAAGTGTGCTGGTGCCCATTTTTAAGAACAAGGGAGACGTGCAGAGTTGCGGCAACTACAGAGGGATAAAGTTGATGAGCCATACGATGAAGTTATGGGAAAGAATAGTGGAAGCTAGACTAAGGGCAGAGGTCAGCATTTGTGAACAACAGTTTGGTTTCATGCCAAGAAAGAGCACCACAGATGCAATGTTTGCTTTGAGGATGTTAACAGAGAAGTACAGAGAAGGTCAGAGGGAACTACATTGTGCCTTTGTGGATCTGGAAAAAGCATATGACAGGGTGCCAAGAGAAGAACTGTGGTATTGCATGAGGAAGTCTGGAGTGGCAGAGAAGTATGTTAGAGTGGTGCAGGACATGTATGAGAGATGTAAGACAGTGGTGAGGTGTGCTGTCGGTGTGAAAATCTAGAGAGGTGGAGGTATGCCCTGGAAAGGAGAGGAATGAAGGTTAGCCTCAGAAAATCAGAATACATGTGTGTGAATGAGAAGGACCTCGGAGGAACGGTGATGTTACAGGGAGCAGAGATAACGAAGGTGGAGGATTTTAAGTACTTAGGCTCAACAATCCAGAGCAATGGAGAGTGTGGAAAAGAGGTTAAGAAGCGTGTGCAGGCAGGCTGGAATGGTTGGAGAAAAGTGTCCGGTGTGATGTGCGATAGGAGAGTGTCAGCAAGAATGAAGGGTAAAGTGTACAAGACGGTGGTGAGGCCAGCGATGTTGTATGGCTTAGAAACAATGGCACTGGTGAAAAGACAGGAGGTTCTCTCTGCGAGTAATGAGGATGGATAGGATCAGAAATGAGTATATCAGAGGGACAGCCCATGTAAGATGTTTTGGAGACAAAGTCAGAGAGGCTAGATTGAGATGGTTTGGACATGTACTGAGGAGGGATAGTGAGTATATTGGCAGTAGGATGCTGAGGTTGGAACTACCAGGCAGAAGGCCTCGAGGAAGATCAAAGAAGAGATTTATGGATGTGGTGAGGGGGCAAGACATGAAGGTTGTTGGAGTCAGAAAAGAAGATGCAGAGGATAGGGTGAGATGGAGGCGGATTATTTGCTGTGGCGACCCCTGAAGGGAGCAGCCGAAAGTAAAAGAAGAAGAAGATACAATACAATAATACATATACATACATACATACATACATACATACATACATACATACATACATACACACATACACACACACACATACATACATATTATATAAGTAAATAAATAAATAGATACATAAATAGTATAAAGTAATATACAATAAAAAAGAAAAGAAGGGAACAACTTTGTAGACTGGCCTATATTCAAGTGTACATGTATTTGAGGGCAGAGTAGATGGGTTGATATGGTTCCCAGTCAGTGGGGTAGATGTGGTTGATTAAAGTGCAAGGGGTTTTTATTGCACATAACCGGTATTTTCACAGACAGTTACAAAGTGGCGTTGTACAGTCTGACAGCGGTGGGAATGAACGACCTGTGGTAGCGCTCCTTCCTGCACTGAGGATGTCTCAGTCGTCCACTGAAGGAGCTACTCAGCTTCTCTACAGTCTGGTGCTGTGGGTGAGAGCTGTTGACCATGATGGATGTGAGCTTTGCTACCATCCTTCTCTCACTCACCTCCTCCACAGAGTCCAGTGGGCAGCCTAGGACAGAGTCGGCCCTCCTGACCAGCTTGTTCAGTCTCTTTCTGTCCCGCTCTGTGCTGCCCGGGGCCCAGCAGATGGCAGCGTAGAGGATTGCAGAGGCTACCACAGAGTCATAAAAAGTCCTGAGCAGAGGTCTGCATACTCCGAAGGACCTAAGTCTCCTCAGAAGGTGGAGGCGACTCTGGTCCTTCTTGTACAGGGCATTGGTGTTGTGGGACCAGTCCAGTTTATTGTTAAGGTGAACGCCCAGGTACTTGAAACTGTATATAAAGTCCATATATGTCAAGGGCCAACATAGACATAATCACTCTCACACACTCACACCTAAAGGCAATTTGGAACAGCCAGTTAGACTAATGCCCATGTCTTTGGACTGTGGGAGGAAATCAGTGTACCCAGAGAAATTTTTTGTAAGCATGGGGAAACTATACAAACTCCACGCAGAAATGCCCTCACCAAGCTCCTCTTGCTGTGAAGAAAACATGGTAACTACTATACCGCAATACTACTAAGATCATCAAAATATACTTTCAATTATGTAACAAAACATCAAAATAGAGCTTAATGATTTTATATTTATTATTTTATTGATGTAGTGTCGAGCATGTTCGCCTCACAGCAAGACGTTCTTCCTATGCTTGTATGGATTTCTTCTGGCTTTACCAGTTTCCAGCCTCTCTGTGATTACAGTAGGATTAAGCGTTTCAGCAAATGAAGAAAGTGTTTTAAGCAAAGGAAAGTTGGCACATATTAAACACCCTATAAAAAAAAATCCTCTTGAAATATGTGTTGCTGCAAGTAGATACCGGCACTGAAAAAATTAAAGTAATCATAAACGGATGATTTTAGGTTCTATTTGTTGGCTTAACCATTACAATTCAGCAGTCCAAATTCCATACAATTATCTTGAACGATTTCCAAGATAGAGGCGGTCCTGTTACCCTCGCTTCAGGCTCCTGGCTCTGATATCATTTGGAGCACTTTGGGGAGACTATGCAAGGGTGTAGGCTGGTCTGACTGTGTGTGTGTGTGTGTGTGTGTGTGGGGGGGGGGGGGTTGTGCACATCTTGGTTGACCGAAACTTGAGTCCCACGGGCTATAATTTTATTTATTATGTTACTAAGCAGTTTGGGGGAACCAGATACACCCGTGGGTAAATTATAAACTTTTTAAAAAATGGCTGTCTATACAGGGGTGAACAGCAATCAATTATTATAGTTTAACCAAAAACATTCTCAAATATATTTCAAAATACATCGGCAAGTACATGTGCTAAATACAAATTGAGCTAAAGTCATTTATCTATTCAAAGGCACAAACAAATATTAATACATATTTACAGCACAAAGACATACTATTAATTTTATAAAAGTACTGACCATTAGGCTGCAGATTCAGGCTGGATGGCTTATGATTATTTTAGCCGTTCATTCGCTGTGCGTCAATGTTTGTGTTCAAACATATGTGCAGGAACCGGAAGCGGTACTAACAAACTGTGCTTTATTCTCACACTCGCACTTTGTTTGATTGACAGTGTTCAGCTATTATTGCTTACTGACAATATGTGAGGTGCTCCACCGAAATAGGCACCTGTCGTTGATTGTTGATTGGTCAGCTCGGGCTTGTACATGCGCAGTGCCCGTTACATGTAAACTTCCGGTGTTAACTTCCTGTTTCCGGTTTACTGCATGCTGAATTTATCTCCGACTTTCTGTTCAATAACAGTCATTAAGTTTGTTAATAATATTGTGAATACACACAATTTCTTGTCCAGCGGAACTCAACTCCTGCTGTTTTAAAATGAGAACCCATAAATTAAATAAAAATCTGCTGGAAGTCAGAAGTGCAAATTCCGTTCATGTTTAACCAGCGAGCCAATGACCCGATCAAATCAGAGTCAAAGTCTATGTCCTATCACAAGATTTCAACGAAACAGCCGCACTATAAAATTCTATACACAATAAAGGCTATATTCCGATTGTAGAAATATGTATTACTCGCCCAAGTATGGAATAAATAGATAAAAAAATGAAGGTATCCTGCTCACACGTGTGATGGTGTGTGATGGTCATTAGCTACATTTTTTTGTTGTTCTTTTTTGTTTTTGTTGAGGGGAACTCAGTCATTTATTTTTGCTCTTTGAATTCCAATTTCATTTTAAACTTGACAAACATCTTAAAATTCTGGTACATACTTTATGTGGGTTACATTCTACCAATTTTTAAAGAACCGGAAATTTTATTTGGGATATTTATTAATCTGAAGTTTCATTACAAAATGGCACAATAAATTAGGTATGGCTGGAAATCTGGAGATTCACTGCTGAATAAAGTAACGGTTTAGACCACATCTGTCATAACACGATTCGCTAGCCAATTTCATGGACGATGCCTTGCAACCGGGGTGCAGTGCCCTTGAGATCTCATCACAAGAAAGGCACTCTAATTGGTGAAAAATCAACACAAACTCAGTCTAAAATTGAAATGTTCTTTTTCTATAAACACAGCTGAATTTGGTACCGTTGTAACAGGAATGAAATGAATTTTTTAAACAATTACATTTATTCAGCATTATTTGATTATAAGGGCTGCATTTAAAAGTTGAAGTTGAATTATTTTAATCATCAGGCTTAGCTTAGTGTTACAATTCCTGAGTAAATCACGAGGCAGTGCCGGCACCTACTGCAAGTTTTTCCATTCTCCTCCTTTGTCTGTATTATCTGTTCCATCCTTGGGTATGCTATGCCATTGAATAATAATAGGGTGGGTTAAATTCCTTTTTTTATAATTTGGATGTTGTATCTTGACTACTGAAATATTTATTTTTTCTGACTTCAAATTGACAAATGATTCTAAAACCAATCTCTAAAAAAGATAATTTCAGTAATGTGAAAATTCTTTTTTAACACTTCTTTTCCTTTCGGCCTTTCCCTGATTCGCATGTTTGATTTGGTATAGGTTTTTACGTCGGCTGCCATTCCTTACACAAGGGGCAGAAACACGCTGACGGCTATGCAGCTACTCTGTACGAAGGTCAGCAATGGTTCTTTTACACGAACCTCTCACCATAGACAGTGAGAGACATGGCTGGCCTTTGATAACCCAGTTAGCTGCACTGGGGGGGGGGGGGTTATTGCAGTGAAGACCTTGTGGAGAATGGAACGCGAACCCCCAACCCTAGGATCAGTGATCCAGTGCCCTATACCACTATGCATGCCACCACTGCCCTCTTTTTTAACACAGCTGTCTTTTAAAATTATTGCTAAGTTAAAATAATCACCAAAGAGCAATTTCTTCTTATTTGCCAGGGCAGAAGTTTTCTTTTTAAACGTCAAATCGGTCATTCCCGATAAAGAAAGGTCATAGTTTGGCCCCACTGTAGAAATGAATGCTTTTTCAGAACCTGTTCTAAGAAGTATGTACATTTATGTATGGTGTGAAAATATATAGGATTTCAGAAAAAGAGGTTGTGCTAAACCAAAAAGTGATGCATCACACATGAAATCATGGCCTTGAAACATTTATTTGAAAGCTGTCAACTGGGTGGCAGAGACAGATTCCATTGCAGGGTGTTTTATTAAATATGATACAAAACAATCAAAAAAATTAAATAAATAAAAACTCAAAGTCAAACATTAAAAAAAAACAAAAAACAAACAAACAAACAAAACAAACCTTTTTCTAACATTTCAGCTGCCTGGATCCAGTTGTGACTAAATACTTCAGGAGCAGTATTGGCTTTTTTCTATGCAGAAATTAAATTCCTAACCTTTTCTACACATTGCCCTGATGGGCTGTGTATCTGAGTCAAATGTCTGAATCACATGACTAGGCCATTACATAGGCTTTACTTCACCAGCTCCCTAGGATTTCTATGATTGGTTAAGTTTCAGGGTGACCCATGCAGTAGATTTGGTGCGAGAGCAAATTTTAAATGTGTGTCTGAAGATTGTCAGACGGCTGTCTCTGGTGCTGAGATTTCAGCATGACTTTAGAATATTAAATAGAATACAGAAAATTGATGACAAAATGTTAAGTGTTCTTTACTGACAAAGAAGTAGGATTAAAAAAAAATAATAATTAATTAATCTGTCAATTATATCAAGAAAGGATGGACTCTTATTTCTAGGGAGGCACATTGCTTCTGCATCTTCTAACAAACACATCATAGCTGATTGGAAGTATTATTAGATGGCCACTCTATCTCAGCTGGGTTTTTTGCTATTATTTTTAATACTGCCTAGTCCTAATACTAAGGTTTTTTCTTTCAGTTGTGCCATTTGACACAGAGGATGCACCATAGAGCTCTTGACGGAACTTTTCCAAATCTTGGATGTGCCTGTGGTCAGTAGTCCTTGGCTTTGTTGTGTCTAAGAGATATGCCTTGTACACCTTAACCATACGGTCTTAAACCAGAATACCTGGAGGAAACCCACACATGTGGAGAACATTCAAACTGCACACAGGAATGTCCGATATGGAAATCAAACCCAGAACATTCTTGCTGTGAGGCGAATGTGCTAACCACTGCAACACTGTGCTTCAAATGTTCTACTAAATTTATAATGATGGTCAAATTAATGCATAAAGACATGACCAACAAGTCATTGTCAAAAAGGAAGGATCAGTACCCTTTGATTGATTGATAGGTAAGTTGATCATAAAGGAAACTAAGTGATAGTCAGAAATTTCTATTCATTCATGCCCTGAACCATTTAATCCTAATTAGGGTCACAAGATGGTTGGTACCCTTCTCAGCCGACTCTGGGTGAGGGCAGGGTACACCCTGGACAGCTCACCAGGCCATCACTCACACAACCATTCACACATAGGAGTGAATTATAACAACCAATTAATATATCGTGCATGTTTTTGGATTGTGGGAGGAAACCCACACAAGTGCAGGAAGAACATGCAAACTCCACACAGCAATGCCCAAGCTGTGAATTGAACCTAGGACCTTCTTGCTGTAAGGCAGACATGCTAACCGCTACACCACTGTGCCACCTCAGAGATGTGCAGTGGAGTGAAATTAATGCATGTGACTGGGAAGGGACGACTGAAAACAAGATTCAGGAGACTCACTCCTTTGTGTGTTGAAAGCAGTTCTGCCCTCCCAAGCCAGACCGCAGTATCTGCAATTTTAGCCAAATTGGCCTTTTATGTTTTTCTGACTAAGTGCAATCAGCTCTACCTAGTGGGCTCAATTTTCTCAGTTTCATGATTTTGCAGATACTGCGGTCTGGCTTGGGAGGGCAGAGTTGTTAAAAGTTAAAGAAAAGGGAGAAGGCAAGAAGACTGGAGAATGTCAGAGAGGAGATTAAAGTCCCACAGAAGAGTAAGAGGAATGTTGTCATTGGGGAAGTGCTGGGGAATGTGTCAGTTTTTCTAGAAAGTGTCCAAGGGGTCTAGGAGGGCAGTAAGTAACAATGAGGAGGTTGATTGGAAAGGAGAATTTTACTGCATGAAGCACAAAGGAGGAGATGGTTAGATGAGACAGAGAAAGTGGATTGAACAACCATCTCTGAGACGGGAGTAGACCTGTATCACCACCTTTCCCAGTTTCTCGTGGAATATGACAGAATGCAGAAGCAGTGGAAAGAGGTGCTGATGCAGCGGAGTTATGTGAGGAAATCCAGGTTCCAGTTAGTGCAAAAAAGTCAAGATTGTTGTTGGTATGATGTTATATGATGATGTGTGTCTCAGAGAAATCAGAACAGTAATACGCTTAAGGCACATGACTGCAATTTACTTTATGTTTGAGATTCTAGGCTTGATAGTCCTACTTCAGAAAAGATGAGATACTTTATTCAAAGTAGTTTTTTTTTTTTTAAACGTGCTGTGCTGCTTACCATTACATTTGTAGTGGGTGATACCTTCTATATAATCTTTCTGAGTCTTGCCCCAATTCACACCTTAAGAAAGCCTGAAACTACTGCTGATTAAGCACTACAATAAGACTACCGACCCGGCTAAGAATCATATACTTAAAAATATTCAACAATGCAGCATAGCTGAGGAATTGATCCTACCTGCAACAGACATGGTCTCTGTCATGCTGGATGACGTCAGTGCTGCGAAAATAAGTCCATGTCCCAGTTCAACATTGAGCAGGACCTGAGCATTGCAGTATTGTGCTTTAAACCCTGCTTCGAAAAGCTGTGCACAGCGAAATGTGCTCCTTGTAGCCATTAATCTTGACTTAATCATTTTGAAAGAAAAATAATCAAAAGTATATAATAATAATAATAAATCATAATTGTTTTATTCATTTTTTTGTTTTTTTAGGTTAAGGTGGTTTATATATTCTGCTCCTGAGCTAATGTTGCTGATCAAATTGAATTTATTATTATTTATTGATTTTATTTTTCAATGCAGCTGTAGGCTGCAAAGTCGTCAGCATGTTTCTGTCCCTTGGTAAAAGGGTTGTGACCGGAAGGGCAAAACCTCTGCCAAATCAAACGTGCGAATCAGATGATTCGCTGTGGCGACTCCAGAGTAAAAGGGAAAAAGCGAAAGGAAGACAGACAGACTTTCAATGCAGCCGTGAGGGTGGGCACAAACAAGTGTAAGTACTAGGAAGTAACACAGATTAGTAAAGGTCAAGTGAGGGGGCATTGAAGAGGATGAAGAGTGGAAAGGCAGTTGGTCCTGATGACATACCTATGGAGGTATGGATGTATCTAGGAGAGGTAGCAGTAGATTTTCTGACAAGAATATTCAACAAGGTCTTACAGAGTGAGCAAATGCTGTAGGAATGGAGGAGAAATGGGAGCCACTCCACTGAAAGTAGGCTCTTGAGTCCAAAAATGAAAAATTAGATTTTTACAAGGTCAGATAGACGAGGCCCAAAGCTGCAAAATGCAGCAAAAATGTTTTTGAATACCTTGAAAACTGACCGAGTTATGCCATTTCTTGTGTCAGCATTCAATTAAAAATTCCAAAAGACGTTTTAGAGAAAAATGAGCACAAAGATTGCATTTCTTCCATCATTAGTGCTAAGCAACCAAACATTTTTATGCACTTCAGCCATGTAAACTTTTAGAAACCATGTCTAGGAAGAGTTTTATTAAGAGATGATAAGAGAAATCATCCTTATTTTAATCTGACACGCCCTTTTTAAACCCATCAGTCACCGTGGTAAGCCCCAAAAATTAACAAAAAACCGACTATTTTTTTAAATTTCTGTTTATTCCAATAAGATCAGTATGTATCTTTTTGACCATTATATAAAGGTTCAAATGCCTTAAAATAAAATGATACCGATTGAAAAAAAAAAACACTGTCAGGTTCAAACAATCACACTGACATTAGGAAAACTAATATATATATATATATATATATAAAACCATATAACAAAACTCTCTGATCTCTTTATACAAGTAAGTTTCATCAACTCTGTGCTCAGCATCATCTTTATCTATATTGTAAAAGTGTATCACATAATCATGTTCTCTGCTGCACATACTGTTTTATATAACTGTATAATGGTGCTTTATTTTTCTATGTTTTGCTATACTTAAATGTTTGTTGAGAATAATCAAATGGAATGCTTAAAGGGCCATTCTTCATGTCTGTTGTAAAAGTGTATACTTAAACAGAAGTGCATGCTGGGTACCCGTGACACACAGAGCCTTTCACTGTTAGTGTGACCTTCAACAGACTCAACAGTTTCTAGCTGTAGATTACTTCGAGGTCAGGAGGTGGGGGGTGTTTGGGGATTGTGATGCTCCCGAAAAGAGCCCAGATTTATCGCATCCTGTTGAGATAACAACGCATCAAAGACCCAGTCACAAACCCGGAAGGAGGAACCTGCTCTGCAGCCCTTAAAAGCACCCCCCCGCGAGGGAGACCTCAGACCTTAACGAGCGTGTCTTTTATGCATGTTTGTTGGGTCTCCGTCCTCTGCAGACGACGCAATAAAGCTTCTCATATTCAACTCAAAACCAGTCTCCAGTCGTCTTCTTCCACATTCCAATGGATCTTAACAGTTTTGGGGGCTCGTCCGGGATGTGGTAGAGGAACGCGAGTTGAGGAAATTCGACCCAAACTTTTCCTTGTGAACCAAGGAGAAGGACACAGGCCGGCAATCAATAACAGGTAAGCAGAACCTGTTTAAATCGAACTCTGCATATTGTCTAAACTAAAAACTGTGTCCTCTCCGGAAGTTTGAAGGAAAAGGATTAAAAGAGTTGTATGAGAACCTAATTTTAAGATTAAAAAATAAATAAATTAAAAAAAAAAAAAAAAAAAAAAAAAAGAGATAAGAGAAAATAGATGCGCGTTGGTGGTGGCGTACCCTCGCGGTCTGTGACGAGGGGGCGTGGTAAAGGCTGGGTTGGAGTCCCGGGGGATTGAAGGCTCCCCAAAGTACCACGTCAGTGCTATATAAAACTGTACGTCGTAGTCGGGTGAAAGGCCCTCAACGGATTAGCCGTTGAAAGCATGCGTCTATTTGGGTGAAAGGCCCCCAACACGCTGAGGTGTTGGAAGCATTATTTGGGTGAAAGGCCCCCAATACGCTGAGGTATTGGAAGCATTATTTGGGTGAAAGGCCCCCAATACGCTGAGGTATTGGAAGCATTATTTGGGTGAAAGGCCCCCAACACGCTGAGGTGTTGGAAGCATTATTTGGGTGAAAGGCCCCCAACACGCTGAGGTGTTGGAAGCATTGAAGAGATTAATAGTGTGTGATATTAATTGTATTGTTTTCTGTTTTATGTGTGTGTTCTGTGGCCACGTGTGTGACGTTAATTGTATTGTTTTTAATTACATGTATGTATTGTATTGCAACGTGAGTGACGTTAATCGTATTGTTTTCTATTTCATGTGTGTACTATGTTGCAACGTGTGTTGTGTGTGAGGGAAAGAGGGAAGTGGGAAGAATAAAATTCAGAGGTGTCGAGAGGGACGCTGACGTTTGACAGTGTCTTAGCCGGGCAGAGAAACAGACAGAGGAAACCTAGCGGTGTTAACATAATCTGTCTGTGCGGTGGAAACCTAACGGTGACAACACAAGCCGCCTGCCGTGGTTAATTGGGTCGGTCGCTCAGCCTAGTGCTGACGGACTGACTGGCTGTGAGCGGCTAAGCAGTCCCGATCCGGGAGAGTGAGCGGGGGTTCCCGCGGTCTCTGGCCTCTGAGTTAAGAAATATGGAGGGTGAATTTGATAAAGAAATAAATGAGCAGGGGCTAGGTGATGAACCCCTGAAGCCATTATATGCACAGATTGAGAACACCTTGAAATCAGTGGAGCTAAAGAGCACACTGAAACAGAAAAATAAAGTTGTAGATGAAGCCAGACGAAAGCTGCATGAGCTGGTGACGTCTAAAAATAAACAGTTGGGGGACAGTGGCCACTTAGGATCCTGGTTATGGGAAAAGGTTAAAGAATACTCAAAAAAAAAAAAAAAGAGAGCAGGGAGAGAAGGCGAATTTAATGTTTAGACCCAAGCAAAAAAAAAAAAAAAAAGGGTGGAGGAAATGGAGAACGCACAGCAGGGGTGGACGAATCTTGCGGTCTGCTGGCAGAGTGTCACGCATCTTCACCATTTCCAGTCGAAGGAAAAATCAAAAGGAGCGGTAACAGCACCTGACACTGAACCTATGCGCCCCACACCATACGCACCCCCAACACCCAGCGTTAACAGTGTAGATCTTCTCACAGGACCAGAGAGAATAAATAAATACAAATACATATTTCATGCATCAACATGACTGGCACAGGTCAGATACTAGGAAATTTAAACGCCACTGAATGGTGCACAAGCATGAATACAACAAATATTGGTTTTGACCCTTTATCAGGAAGTGATATATGGTGGTGGTGTGGAGACAGTAGGCTGTTTGATAGGTTGCCACGTAATAAAACTGGTGTATGTGCTATCGTTACCTTGTTACTTCCAGTATCAATATACCCGACAACAGCAGAACACTTATTAATAGAAGTAAATAGTGTATTACCAGGTGCCTAGAAAAAAAAAAAAAAAAAAAAAAAAAAAATCATTATAATAGCGATATCACGTGGCAGGGTTCACGTGACCCCACTTATATAGATGCTATAGGAGTTCCATGAGGGGTTCCGGATGAATATAAACTGGTAGATCAAGTAGCAGCTGGGTTCAAATCTATCATCTGTTGGTGGTGTACTATTAATAAAAGTACGGATAGAATAAATTACATCCACTATAATGTTCAAAAAAAATAAAAAATAAAATAAAAACTAGACAATTGGACACAGACAGGTTTTAAAGCAGCACATAGTTAATTAGCAGCAACGTCACTGATGGCTTTCCAAAATCCACTGCACTAGACATGTTTCTATCAGAGAAAGGAGGTGTATGCGCAATGTTCGGGGAACAATGTTGTACTTTTATTTCAAACAACACTGCATCAGATGGAAGTTTAACACTAGCAATAGAAGACCTAAAATCTCTTAATAAAAAGATGAAAGAACATTCGGGGGTAGATATATCCATATGGGATTCATGGTTCAGTGTGTTCAGAAAATATAGTCCCCTTGTAACATCTGTATTAAAATCTGTGTAGTTTTTGCAGCTTTTTTACACTCTGTGGTTGTTGTTGTTGTATTCCATGTTTATGTTCTATGCTGAATCGACTCATCGTCACTGCCCTGGGTTTTAAGATCCGGAATGCTACTAAAAAAGATAACATTTCTGTCGGAGTGTAAACAGTTCCGAATGAAATTAATGAATTTACGAATGTAAAATGTGTTTGAAGTGTTAGTAAATGATATCTTTTGTTTGAGCTGTGATAAACAGGAGGGAAATGTTAGAATAATTGTATGAATTATCACAGCTCTAACCTGTTTTGTTACTCGATAAGTATAAATGTTGGAAACTGCTTGTTGAGGTATTTTGCAGAAACATCTCTATCTCCATGGGAGGCAGCCAAGTGGAAACAACCTTGAAGTTCTCACACAACAACAGGACGACTCCCTAACTGCAGCTGGATAGAG
Organism: Plotosus lineatus; assembly: GCA_024760905.1. NCBI lineage: Eukaryota > Metazoa > Chordata > Actinopteri > Siluriformes > Plotosidae > Plotosus > Plotosus lineatus. The sequence continues at coordinate 40,295,948 of CM045741.1, forward strand.
AGCTGAAATGAACATTCTAAACTAGACAAAGAAGATAAGCATAGAACAATGATGGTCATGATTCTGATTCACATGCACCCCTCCCCTCTAGGAAACCAATATGATATGTGTACTTAGAAAAAGTAAAGAGACAGTTAAATTCCCTGGGAAGAGAAAAAAAAAAAAAAAAAAAAAAAAGGTGAATGAGCTCGGTTTATTAGGGAAAGAAGGGAGGGACGGACTCCCCTGTCTATAGACTGAACGGCCGTGGATGAATGAACGTGTGTGTGAATGGAGGATGCAATCCTTGATTAACCTCCTCATATAAACAACTGTGGGATTAATATGAGTTTTTGTTGATGCAGAGACAAGAACCCTCCGCCTGAAAAGGTAGAAGCTTGAGGGTTACCACAGAAATAATTAATCTTTGTCCCAGAGGAAAAGATAAACCAGTGTTAGGACACCCTAGGTGCAACAAACCACTGGTCCAAATTGGGTTAAAATGGGGGGTAAAAACAGTAAACCTAGAGATGAATTATAATGTGGAGATTGGAAAGCAGTAGAAAAACAGGCACCTGATAGAAATAAATATTTAGATTTATGGGTTAGTAAGTATGGATTCAACGGACAGTTAAAGGTAACAAAATTAATAGAATTACAGGGAGCTATTAGGCGGAACTGTAAAAATAATACAGAAAAAGAAAGCATTCCGATTACAAGTGGATGACAGGCCAACAGGGGGCCAAACATTTGCAATACACCGGAAAAATGGTCTGCATGGTGCAGCACAAGAAAGAGTAATGCAGCTGGATGGACTGAAGGGCTCCCTCAGATTCCAAGCTATCCCCGCCGAGGGACATTTGATGCCAGATATTTGACTTCGGCCCATAGAATGATTTGGGAGGGAATACTCAGGTGCTCTCTCCTCTCGGTCAACTAGCTTTGTGGGTATTGATGGGGTTCCTTTCTCGTCACAGCTTACACCCCCGCTCCCACTGCGTTGTCCCGACGACCCCTCTCTCGATGCATTATAAATCACTTATTTTTGTGTATATGCAGGAATGTCCGTTTAATTTACCCGGTCATGATCTTATGAGTCTCCTCGGTTTACAAATTTCTTTTCATGGTTCGAGCATGATCATCTCCACGTCAGAATCTCTGTCCCCTTTTTTGATTGCAATAACCTCCTGTGAATTACCTTTTAATGTTAACGCAGCATGTGCAGTGAGTGAGGTGGCAGAGCAGTGTTCGCCCCTGGATCAACTGCCCAGGACATTATGGGTCGAACATAAGAATGATGTGGGCTGCGTCGATTGTACTCCTTATGAGGCTAAGCGTCCCTGTAGAACCAGACACTCGGCCCCTGTTTTCATTTACACATGGGCAGCAGCAGTACACCTGGACACACCTCTCACAGGGTTTCATTGATTCTCCCGCGGTGTTTGCCACCGTTGTACGGGACGCACTAGGGTGCTTTGTTCCCCCTGATGGTTCCTGTGTCCACTCCTATGCAGATGACTTCGGCATCAAGCTCCGTGATCTGTTTTCAAGCCACACTCGCTGTCCTTCAGCTCTCTCGGGTCTCAAAGAAATTGAGCCAAGATCGTGTCAAGATCAACATTGACACCCAGCGACCAGCTACCAAGCATGCCTTACTTGCTTTCCTGGGGTTGATCAAGTACTGCAGGCAGTGGATCCCAGACTGCTCTCTCTGTGACAAGTGCCTCCGGTCCGCAATACACCACACGGACCCACACCAGCAACCACTCGTATGGACTGAGGACATGCAAAATGCCTTTGCAGCCCTCAAAACGGCCCTCTGCTCAGCTCCAGCTCTGGGCCTGTCGAACTATGAACTGTCATTCCACCTCTACGTTGCTCACCAAGGGGGAACTGCCTCTGGGGTGTTGGCTCAGGAGCATGGCGGGGGGATGAGGCCCTGTGCTTTCCTTTCAAAACACTAGACACTGTAGCTCAAGGTTTACCTGCGTGTCTTTGTGCTGTGGCTGCCTGTGCGTTAATGGTTTTAGACGCCGAGAGGATTGTCTTGTCGCACCCTTTGATTTTACTCTCACAACATCAGGTCCAACAGATCCTACGAAATTTAAATACACAACACATGTCCGAACAGCGCAGGTCAAGTTACGAGGTCAATTCTATGCGCCATTGATAACCTCACGATTAAATCTACTTCTTCTCTTGATACCGTGGCTCACGCCTTACAGCGTCTGCTTAATACTCAAAATGACTGTGAGCCCTGTCCTCACGGCTGTTTGCAAGAAATTGTTGTTGCTATAAGTATTAGGTCTGATTTGTGTTCTACACCTTTACCTACAGGTGAGGCTCTGTTTGTGGATGGGTCATGCTCTAAACCTGTCGACGGTACCTTTCACTGTGGATATGCCGTCTGCTACCTTTCAGATATAGTGATCGAATCTCATTCACTCCCCCTGCTGACCAAGAGGTAGACAGATGCTTAACATGCACACAGAATAATTCTTCTAAGCCGCTGGCAGTGCATCAACATCTGCCACAACCAAATACACCATTCCAGGAATGGCAAATTGATTATACCCACATGCCAAGACAGAGACCATACAAATATCTATTGGTAATGGTTGATAAATTCTCACTCTGGGTGGAAGCTTTCCCATGCAGCAATGAGAATGCTAGAGTGGTGGTTCAGAAATTGACACAAGAAATTATCCCGTGATATGGAATTCCGGTGGGACTAGACTCGGACAGAGGGATCCCCTTCACGCCCAAGGTATCCCAACTGCTCGCAACAGCACACACATGACTCCACCCGAACTACAGACCGGTAGACCATTTCCTGGACCACACATAGCACCGGACACTGACCCACAAAACCTAACCCATAAACAATACTGCCGTGAATTGCAAAGTCTCGTTGCAGCCTTTTCAGATCAAGTGAGGGAGCAGCACCAGGCATCTACCGGCGGCCTTTCAGACACAGAGTGGGTCCTCCTGAAAGTCCTCAAGCGAAAGTGGACGGAGCCAAGGTGGACAGGACCCTACAAGATCAAAGAGCGCACCTCGCACGCCGGCCGGCTGGACAGCAAGGGCGACACCTGGTATCATTGGAGCCAGTGCGCAGCGGCAGAAGCTCCCAACAGATCACTTGTCAACACACACAGGGACCTGTGTGAAGCAGCAACCTCGTTACCGGCTGGTGACGAAGAAAAAGACCACCAACAACGCAGGGCAGAATAATCCCTGGGTGGCAAAAGGGGGTGAGGTAGTCTAACCCTCACTCTCACGGCAAGGCGGAGGAACAACGCGCCCCTGCAACAAGTAGCGTGCCAAGCTACCAACGCAAGTTTGAGGAGTGTTATTCCAATTATATTGTTTTTAATTATATTGTAATGTGCTTTTGCTTCGAGTTGTGTGACAAAGAGTAGTGAAGGTCATAAGTTCTTTAAGGTGTAGCGCGTGACCCTCCCTTAAATACAGTGAAGAATTTACTCTGTCATATTGAAGGTTTAGCTTGCTAGTTTCTACATGGAAGGTAAAGCCAGATGGGGTCTCTCCTCGAGTTCACTCATGTGTATTTCTTTTTTAGTCTCCTTGTTGGTGGTGCTCCCCATCCTGTGGGTACTTGACCCGCCCCTTACTCCCTCGCAGAACGATCAAACCACCGCAGCCCACAGCAGACGCCGACGATTAGTCACACTAACTAGATTCACTTCGCGCAGTCCGGACAAGTGCCTGGTCAAATATGGAGGTATAGAAATTAAGTACGTCAAAGGCACTAAAGCCACATTTACTTTTGACCTTTGTACTGTTATAAACTGCGCAGGTAAGAACACCACGTGGCAGGGATACGACATCTATCTCTGTGCGGCCTTGAGTTATGCGGCGCATGCCCGATGGTGCCCTTTCTGGGGGAACATTATAGCGTACACCGGGGCACGGACACCGGAAGTCCATACCACCGAGAGATTACGTGGACGAGTTACAATACAGCGCGACTTTCACATAAGCCAGAATCCTATCTCCCTGTCCATCAATAACATGTACACCTGTCTCGGGGAACGAGCGGATCAGTGAGGTCTCCGGGGTTGTATTGGGGGCGAATGCATCATCACGCTAGGAGTATCGATATCTGGATCCGACCCCTTGGGCCTCATCAAAATTACTCTGGTGGACCCTTTCAAAGTCACAACTTTGAAATCACATTCACCCAAGTACCCAGCGATTAATGCGACCCTTTCCCCTCAAATGGACGGTGTAAAGGTTCATGATTTTTCAAAAGATTCCCCGATTCAGATTATTCGGATCACTATTGTACCAGCCTCAGCATCAAACCTAGTAGGTGTCCTTCCATGCACACGTGTAAAGTCCATCTCCTCGTTCGACATTAAGCACACGCACCGGTCGATTCCCGCGCTTGGGAAGCAAGGCTTTCAAGGGTCTCCCACTTATATCGATGCAATCGGCGTTCCTCGCGGCGTACCGGACGAATATAAATTAGTAGACCAGATTGCGGGTGGGTTTGAATCTTACATTTGCTGGTGGTGCACTATCAACAAGAATGTCGATAGGATCAATTATATTCATTATAATGTTCAACGCTTAACCAATCTTACCAGGGATGCCGTGGAAGGACTGGCAGCCGAGCTCAGGGCCAATTCACTTATGACATCAAAACCGCATGGCTATAGATTTCTTACTGAGTGCCCACGGTGGCGTTTGCTCCATGTTTGGGGAAGAGTGCTGCACCTTTATACCCAATAACACCGCGCCAGACGGGTCTGTCACGAAGGCCTTGGATGGGCTGCGGACTCTGGCCACCGAACTGAGGGAACACTCAGGTGTTGATAATGTTATACATGATTGGTTGGACAGACACTTCGGTAAGTGGAAAGGTTTGATCGTTTCAGTTGTGATATCCATCATTTCGGTGGCCGGACTCCTCGCCCTATGTGGGTGCTGTTGCATCCCCTGAATTCGTTCCCTATGTATTAGGTGCATCTCTTTCACTCTGGAAAAAGGGGGCCCTTTTCTCCCCCTCCATATCAATTTCCTCAGTTGTTGGCCGAGTCGGAAACTCTCCTTTCGCCGAGGTCTCTGGTGGATGAAGTCGCACTTAGACCCCAGTTCTGATTAGATTTTACTATGGGCAATTTTGCATGCGGTTAGAGTTTTTATAGATATCATATTTGCTTAGATCTTTACGGATTTCATAATTGTCTTTTATATAGCCTTTCTATTGCTTGTGTACGTTTTCTCTGCTGTTCTATTTTTGTTACGAATGGTTGATCTCCTAAAGGAGATCAAAAGGGGGAATTGTAAAAGTGTATCACATAATCATGTTCTCTGCTGCACATACTGTTTTATATAACTGTATAATGGTGCTTTATTTTTCTATGTTTTGCTATACTTAAATGTTTGTTGAGAATAATCAAATGGAATGCTTAAAGGGCCATTCTTCATGTCTGTTGTAAAAGTGTATACTTAAACAGAAGTGCATGCTGGGTACCCGTGACACACAGAGCCTTTCACTGTTAGTGTGACCTTCAACAGACTCAACAGTTTCTAGCTGTAGATTACTTCGAGGTCAGGAGGTGGGGGGTGTTTGGGGATTGTGATGCTCCCGAAAAGAGCCCAGATTTATCGCATCCTGTTGAGATAACAACGCATCAAAGACCCAGTCACAAACCCGGAAGGAGGAACCTGCTCTGCAGCCCTTAAAAGCACCCCCCCGCGAGGAGACCTCAGACCTTAACGAGCGTGTCTTTTATGCATGTTTGTTGGGTCTCCGTCCTCTGCAGACGACGCAATAAAGCTTCTCATATTCAACTCAAAACCAGTCTCCAGTCGTCTTCTTCCACATTCCAATGGATCTTAACAATATCCTGCTCAGCAGATAAAATCACATCTTCCTCACAAACACCAGTCATCACACTTTTATTAACAGATGCCTCTTCTTCATCAACATCAAAGTTCATCAAAGTCAAAATCTTCATCAACATGGCTGGGATCATCATCAGTTTGTTTATATGTAAAAGGTATCAAACATGTATTTTTCAGGTCTTGACCAATTTTCATACAAAACTAAACAACCTGTCCAGTCCAGACAAGATTACACACAAAATGAAATGATCAAAAAAATTCCATAATAGAATTTTGCATGCAGAGAAAAATACCAACACTCATACAATACTCATATTAAGTTTCTAAAGTACATAATACAATACAGTGAGTCGTCGACGCGTTTAGTTCCGGCAGATCGGTCGTAACTCGATCTGGTCGTATGTCGACTTTCCATCCAAATACACTCACGCCAAACAAAAACAGATGAAATCTCGCGCATTTAAATCTATACGTCTATTTTCAATTCACGTCACTGTGACACGCAGCGGAGAGCCAATCCTTTCTGTACCCCACTGTGTGGGCAGGTCCGTTAGCTTCAAACTCCAATTTTATTGGATGATAACAACAGCCACAGACTACGCGTTGTTTGGGTAAAGAGGTAAATTTCTATCGTTTTGATTGGCTCATTTCCACGAAGCCAAGCATAGCTGGCAACCAAACACAAATGAACAGACATGGAAAAACTTCAACTTTTACTTAAACACTGCAGTGTGTGAGTCCAATAAAATTAGAGTTTCAAGGTATTGGACCCGCCCACACAGAAAGGATTGGCTCTCAGCTTCGCACCACAGTGACGTGGCATTGAAAGTAGATGAATAGATTTGCTCTGAGCAGTTAGAAAGTGAAGCTGCATCATCTCCTGCTTGGCCTTTTAAGATGCTGGCGCTGCCGGCAGCACAAACAACTGTCGTAAGCAACACTCGCACTGCACTGCCATCAATCATGCTTCACCACTTTTGCGGTCGTAAAGTCGATCAGACGAAACTATCCGACTCACTGTACTGAGCATATGGGATTTCCTTTGACTGAACCGCAATGGAATCATGTGTTTCTTAATATTCCAGCAGACCTGAGGTATCTCACTCACTCACTCACTCACACACACAGACTGTAAGCAGTGGGTCCCTTCATATACTGTATTTTCTTCCATTCAAATTTCACTAGTTCATCTGGATGCTGCCAATTTAATCGTTAGCACACTGTGTGTGTGTGTGTGTGTGTGTGTGTGAGACAAAGAGACAGACAGAGAGAGAGAGAGAGAGAGAGAGAGAGATAATCTTCTTCAAAGCCGAATTCCAGCGTGGAATTTAACATCTATACTAATGCTGCTAGACATCACAGATGACATTTCACTCTCCTTTTCTAGAAATTATGTGTATCACAATCTTATCAATAAACTTACTTACTGTTATTGAAGACAAAGTCCGAGATAAGTTCCACATGCGGTATACTAGAGTCAGGAAGTAAACAGGAAGTTAACGTGTGATGGGCACTGAGCATGTGACTGAGTTCACCATTTCATCATTGCTCATTTCAGATCTTTCCTTAGTAACTAGCCTGCATTCTTTGCGCTAATATCGTCTTTATAACCTTTATTTTATTCACTGAAATAGCATTTTAATATTAAAACAGTATCCAAAACGGAGAGACAACTTCACGACCGTTCTTCTGGTGTATGGATTATTGTGTGTCTTGTACCGAACTCGGTGAATAATTGCAAAGAAAACCGGTAAGTTTGCTACTGTTTTTATCTCGTTTTATGAGGGTATTCGTCAGGAAAAATGGAAATAAAAGACATTTTTAGTGAGTTTTGGTCAATTTCACTTCAGCAAGTGATAGTTGAATACTCTTTTTAATGGTTTGTGCAAAAATCCGAATTTAGATAAAAATACTTTTTTGGCCATTTTCTCATTTCATACATTCAGTAGAGCGCCTCACAAATATGCTCGTGCCCAGTTTTAAGAACAAGGGAGAGGTGCATAAGAGGGATAAAGCTGATGAGCCATAAGATGAAGTTATGGGATAGAATACTAGAAGCTAGACTAAGGGCAGAGGTCAGCATTTGTGAACAACAGTAGAACACCACAGATGCAGTGTTTGCTTTGAGGATGTTAATAGAGAAGGCCAGAGGGAGCTGCATTGTGCTTTTGTGTATCTGGAGAAAGCATATGACAGGGTGCCGAGAGAGGAACTGTAGTATTGCATGAGGAAGTCTGGAGTGGCAGAGAAGTATGTTAGAGTGGTGCAGGACATGCATGAGAGATGCAAGACAGTGGTGAGGTGTGCTGTCGGTGTGACAGAAGAGTTCAAGGTGGAGGTGGGACTGCATCAAGGGTCAGCTCTGAGCCCCTTCTTATTTGCTATGGTGAGGGACAGGCTGACAGACAAGGTTAGACAAGAATCTCCATGGACTATGATGTTTGCAGATGGCATTGTGATCTGCAGTGAGAGCAGAAAACAAGTGCATGAAAATCTAGAGAGGTGGAGGTATGCCCTGGAAAGGAGGGGAATGAAGGTTATCCTTAGTAAAACAGAATACATGTGTGTGAATGACAACACAGGGGACAGAGATAAAGAAGGTGGAGGATTTTAAGTACTTAGGCTCAACAGTCCAGAGCAATGGAGAGTGTGGAAAAGAGGTGAAGAAGCATGTGCAGGCAGGTTGGAATGGTTGAAGAAAAGTATTCGGTGTGATGTGTGATAAGAGAGTATCGGCAAGAATGAAAGGAAACGTGTACAAGATGGTGTTGAAACCAGCCATGTTGCATGGTTTAGAAACAGTGGCACTGAGGACAAGCCAGGAGGCAGAGCTGGAGGTAGCAGAGATGAAAATGTTGAGGTTCTCTTTTGGAGTAACGAGGATGGATAGGATCAGGAATGAGTACATCAGAGGGACAGCACATGTAAGAGGTTTTGAAGACAAAGTCAGAGAGGCTAGATTGAGATGGTTTGGACATGTATAGAAGAGGATTTTTGCACGGCACGGTAGGCGGCACGGTGGCGTAGTGGTTAGCACGTCCGCCTCACAGCAAGAAGGCCCGGGTTCGATTCCCGGCCTGGGCGTTTCTGTGTGGAGTTTGCATGTTCTCCCCGTACTTGTGCGGGTGCTCCGGTTTCCCCCGCAATCCAAAGACGTGCACTGTAAGTTAATTGGCCGTTCTAAATTGACCGTAGTTTCTCTCCTGCAGCGGCACTGGAACCCAGTCGTATCGGCACTTGCCTTTCCATTGGATCCTTCTGGTGGCGCCGAGACAGGGGGGGACTTGCTGCTTGGGTAACAGCCTGTCCCTCATTACTCCCTACCCAGGCTCTGTGCACTGGGGAGTATCACCAGTCGGGATACTGGCCAGAGCGCAGCCATAGTCCTTCGGGACTGACGGAGGCCTACGCTAGAAGAGGATAGTGAGTATATTGGTAGTAGGATGCTGAGGTTGGAACTACCAGGCAGAAGGCCTAGAGGGAGACCAAAGAGAAGATTTATAGATGTGGTGAAGGAGGACATGAAGATAGTTGGAGTAAGAGTAGAAGATACAGAGGATAGGGATGAGATGGAGGCAGATAATTCGCTGTGGTGACCCCTGAAAGGAAAAGCCGAAAGGAAAAGAAGATGATTTAATTTTATTTTTCAGTATCTAATGGTTCAAATTGTTGATCATAAAATGTTTACAGTTTAAATCGGGATACTTTTTTAATTTCAGGCAAATTGATGCACTTTAAATATTTTTCTTTAAAGACTAAAAAAATTTTAATAGTCATTCTTTGTTGGAATTTGGTCTATATTTATTCCTTTTTTGGTATTACATAATGATAATAAGGACAATGTTATGCAGAGAATTACTTATAACAATTTTATAGACAAATGACACTATTTATGGGTGTGTGTGTGTGTGTGTGTGTGTGGGGGGGGGGGGGTGCGAAATGTTTTCCCCTTCCTGTTACACTATAAAACTAAAGCTTTTCCCTCTTTGTATCAAAATCAGTTTGAACTTTTAGAATATGTTCCATACTCTTAAACTCATTGATAACATTGAATATTTGTAAAAATCCATTTGGGAGTCAGACACATAAAATTATCTGGTCCAGTTAAGTACAGATCATATGAGCAAGATTCAGCACAAATGAAGTACATATTTGGCTCAATATAGGCTGGATCTAATACAGATTTGACCCATATTTTGGCCGAACCATTCACTCACTTATCTCACTCTCTCATTTACGAATTGGTGACTCCTACTAGGGTCCCAGTCGATACATAGGGTACACCCTTAGCAACTCGCCAGACTACAACAGGGTCTGGACCAAGTCACCATAAAGAAAGGTCATCTGGTTTGGAGCTGGTCTAGTGCTGGTTCAGATCATAAAAAACAGATTGGACCAATAATGGCTGTTGTTCTAAATGACACCAGCTGAAATCTGCTGTGCAGATCTGGGCCAGGTCTGAACCAAATTATTTCCCCAGACAGCAAAAATTTGAGATCGTTGTGATTGAAGATCAGTGTGTTTCTGATTTTTCCTTTGTCAGTGTGGATAAACAAACATATTTATAGTGATGAATATAATTTATGAAAATATTCGAATCCCATATGGTCTCATACTGAATCACAAGTGTTGTATCTGAGGTTGTTATTTTAGAGCAGCTACAGCCCATGCGAAACGTCAGCTAAACAATCTGATAATGATCCTAAGACATTTCTCTTATGAAGAAGTGTATGATTCACAGTTGGAATTTTCTGGTCCTACAGCAACAATTACAACAGGGTCTGGACCAAGTCACCATAAAGAAAGGTCATCTGGTTTGGAGCTGGTCTAGTGCTGGTTCAGATCATAAAAAACAGATTGGACCAATAATGGCTGTTGTTCCAAATGACACCAGCTGAAATCTGCTGTGCAGATCTGGGCCAGGTCTGAACCAAATTATTTCCCCAGACAGCAAAAATTTGAGATCGTTGTGATTGAAGGACTTGAGGTCGCCTCAAGTATCTTCATACTCACTGCTGCATTGTCCTTACTTAACCCAGAACATAGTTTCTCTCTTAATTTTCTGATAAATACATATTTAGATAGATAAATTACAGAAATACCATGGAGCAAAGTGTTCAATGAACTAAAAAGAGAGCTATGATGCTTTTAACAGCCCCCGTATACATGACATTTTCTACATATATAATGTTAGCATTGCTGTGGATACATTACTGAGTAATAATTTATGCACTACACCCCCCCCCCATGTGTGGAAACAAGATGCTTCTATACCAGGGATCACCAACGTGGTGCCCGTGGGCACCAGGTAGCCCGCAAGGACAATATAAGTTGCCCGCGGACCTGTTCACTGCTATTTTTAGGACAGGCCCATTTTTAGGACAGCGCCACTCTCCATTGAGCTGCATATAATTTTTTTGAATATATTTTTAAATCAAGTCAATATCTTCACATAGATGAATATCATTAATTATTAATAATAACATCTAATTAAATCTAATTAAATGTAAATTGAGCAAATTTGTAATTTCAGAGGTGTGTATCGACCTAGTAGCCCTTCGCATTAATTGGTACCCATGAAGTAGCTCTCAGTTTCAAAAAGGTTGGTGACCCCTGTTCTATACCATATATCTCCTCAAGATAAATAAAATGTCATATATGTTTAGTTTTCGAGTGTTGTTGTTTTTTTTTTTTTTTTTTTTTATATACACCTGAAGGATTTTTTATTTTTTTTTGCTCTCTGTTGAACACTTTGATTTTCCGATAGGCCTACTGACTAATGTTTCAGTGGAATTACAGGTAGTGTCTGACTTCCGACCACATTTGTTTCTGACAAACAGGTGTCCATCATGAACACCATGATCGAACATAAGGGTGTCCATAAGTGCACTTGACACCAGGATACCCGAGGCCGCAGTTTGATGATTGACTTTGTAGTTGTTCTACCGGATTTGCGGCTTCATGTTCTGGACACTTGGGTGAAGAGAGGAGCTGAGCTGTCAACCAATAACCACCTGGTGGTGAGCTGGCTCCGATAGTGGAGCGGTCCGACCTCCAGACCTGGCAGGTCCAAGTGTGTAGTTAGGGTCTCCTGGGAAAGTTTGGCGTCGTCTCCTGTCAGAGGAGCCTTTAACTCACACCTCAGACAGAGCTACAACCATATTCTGAAGAAGTGGGCTGACATGGAATCCAAATGAGCCATGTTTTGTGCCTCCATTGCTGAGGCAGCAGCCCATAGCCGTGGCCAGAAGGTCATCAGTGCAGTTGTGGTGGTAATCCAAGAACCCGGTGGTGGACACCTGCAGTAAAGGGGACCGTGCAGCTGAAAAAGGAGGCCTATCGGGTCTTATTGGCCTTTAGAACTCCTGAGGGAGCAGACAGGTACTGGCAGGCCAAATATGCTGTATCCCGAGTTGTCATTGATACAAAATCTCAGGTGCTGGAGGAGTTCAGTAAGGGTCGGTATAGCGATTATTGGTTGATCTCAAAAAGGTTATGGACCATCATCCAATACCTCAGGAATGAGAAGCAGTTCTTGACAAATACTGTTTACAGTGGAGACTGGGGATTCTGTCTGGAGGTGGAAGGAGGAAGGAAGACCCTGGGAGGCTGGGTGAGGGTCCACCCATAACTGGAACGGAGGTCGCTGAGGTAGTCAAAAAGCTCTTCGGTGGTCAGGTTCAGGGAAGGGGTGAACGAGATCTGCACTGAATATCTCAATGCCACAGATGTAGTCGGACTGTCTTGGTTGAACGTCTTCAACATCACATGGTCATCGGGGGCCGTACCTCTGGATTGGCAAAGTAAAAAAAAAAAGGGGACCTGAGGCTGTGTTCCAATTATTGTGCAATCACACTCCTCAGTTGACCCAGGAAAGTCTATGCAGGGGTACTTGAGAGGAGGCTCCGACTGATAGTTTAACCTTGGATTCAGGAGGAACAATGTGGCTTTTGTCCTGGCCACGGCACTCTTGACAAACTCTATTTCAGGGGTGTCAAACTCGTGCCAGAAAGGGCCATGTGGCTGCAGGTTTTTGTTTCAACCAAGCAGCAGCACACTTGACTTTTCTCATTTAATCAACTGAGCTGAGTGTTCAGGCAGTTGATTGGTCAGTCTCTGTACAGAGCACACAGATTGACCAATCAGCTGCCTGAACACTCAGCTCAGTTGATTAAATGAGAAAAGTCAGGTGTGCTGCTGCTTGGTTAAAACAAAAACCTGCAGCCACATGGCCCTTTCTGGCACGAGTTTGACACCCCTGCTCTACGTGCTCTACGGGACCCTGAAGGGGCAGATAGGAGTTTCCCAATCTGTGCACATGTGGTTTGTATATTGAGAAAAGGCTTTCGACGGGGTCCCCCAGGCTATCTTGTGGGGCGTGCTCTGGGTGTACGGCATTCTGGACCCGTTGCAATGGGCTATTCGGTTGCTGTATCACCGGAATTAGTCCTAGTGTCAAGCTATCTTCATGTAACCACAACATCATTACTAGCATTATTTTGAATTAAATAGAGTTATGGCTTCATTTAATAAATATTGCTCATTTTAAATTTCCCACCACCATGGCTCGGATTTTTGTGTGATAGAAGGGGGGTGGGGGTTCACTCAGCCTGGACAGTCATTAGCAAGCTTGTATTTTGACCACAGACTGAGCAAATGTTTTTAGTGTATGCATTCTCAAGATCTTAAAATTATTAATAGAAAGCAATTTGCAGGTTGCAGCAAAACATCACAAGATGGCATTTGTTTATGCGGTTTCCTGTCTGACTCGGATGAAAAAGAAACGCATGATGAGTGAATGATTAATTTGAATTATTGTTAAACAAACATGGGCAGACTGGAAAACTCCCAGCATTCATTTAATCAGTTGTAGAGATTATTTTACTGCCTCAGTGTGAAATTGCTGCATATTTGACAGCTGCCATGCAACCAGCACTGCTCCAGGTGTCAAAAGTAACACTGCAACATTCAATCCAACAAGCTTGAAGAGAAAAGAGTAAGAAATCCAATCTATTTAAAATAAAAACTCTCAGACATATCAAACTCAATGAAGTTTGACAAATCAAACATGCTGTTTAAAGTGTGTAATGTGTGGTCTTATAGTCCGAATCCTAAACCAGAGATTTACAAATATCAGCTCTATGCAACAATTTATGTAGAAATAGCTGATTTCATTTGTGTTATCTTGACATTTGGTGGAAGAACTTTTCGTGCAAGAACTTTTTAGAAGTAAACCCCAACTTACGAAGACCCCTGTGAATGAAATCCCCGGGTTACGAAGACCATTTTCCTGGACAGAGCACACAGATTGACCAATCAACTGCCTGAAGACTCTTATCAGTTGTTTGAATTATCCAGACTGACCAATCAAATGCCTGAAGACTCTTATCAGTTGTTTGAATGAGCCAAATCATGTGTGCTGCTGCTTGGTCGAAACAAAAACCTGCAGCCACATGGCCCTTTGTGGCACGAGTTTGACACCCCTGCGCAAGTCCATATACTAGTCCTTCTCAAAAAATTAGCATATTGTGATAAAGTTAATTATTTTCTGTAATGTACTCATAAAAATTAAACTTTCATATATTTTAGATTCATTGCACACCAACTGAAATATTTCAGGTCTTTTATTTTTTAATACTGATGATTTTGGCATACAGCTCATGAAAACCCAAAATTCCTATCTCAAAAAATTAACATATCATGAAAAGGTAGTGTAAACGAGCTATTAACCTAATCATCTGAATCAACCAATTAACTCTAAACACCTGCAAAAGATTCCTGAGGCTTTTAAAAACTCTCACCCTGGTTCATTACTCAAAACCGCAATCATGGGTAAGACTGCAGACCTGACTGCTGTCCAGAAGGCCATCATTGACACCCTCAAGCAAGAGGGTAAGACACAGAAAGAAATCTGAGCGAATAGGCTGTTCCCAGAGTGCTGTATCAAGGCACCTCAGTGGGACGTTTGTGGGAAGGAAAAAGTGTGGCAGAAAACGCTGCACAACCAGAAGAGGTGACCGGACCCTGAGGAAGATTGTGGAGAAGGGCCGATTCCAGATCTTGGGGGACCTGTGGAAGCAGTGGACTGGGCTACAGGTGCCGCATTCCCCAGGTCAAGCCACTTTTGAACCAGAAACAGCGGCAGAAGCGCCTGGCCTGGGCTACAGAGAAGCAGCACTGGACTGTTGCCCAGTGGTCCAAAGTACTTTTTTCGGATGAAAGCAAATTTTGCATGTAATTCGGAAATCAAGGTGCCAGAGTCTGGAAGAAGACTGGGGAGAAGGAAATGACAAAATGCCTGAAGTCCAGTGTCAAGTACCCACAGTCAGTGATGGTCTGGGGTGCCATGTCAGCTGCTGGTCCGCTGTGTTTTATCAAGGGCAGGGTCAATGCAGCAAGCTATCAGGAGATTTTGGAGCACTTCATGCTTCCATCTGCTGAAAAGCTTTATGGAGATGAAGATTTTCATTTTTCAGCACGACCTGGCATCTGCTCACAGTGCCAAAACCATTGGTAAATGGTTTACTGACCATGGTATTACTGTGCTCAATTGGCCTGCCAACTCTCCTGACTTGAACCCCATAGAGAATCCCCAGAGAGATATTGTGAAGAGAAAGTTGAGAACCACCAGACCCAACACTGTGGATGAGCTTAAGGCTATCGAAGCATTCTGGGCCTCCGTAACACCTCAACAGTGCCACAGGCTGATTGCCTCCACGCCGCATTGAAGCAGTCATTTCTGCAAAAGGATTCCCGACCAAGTATTGAGTGCATAACCGAACATAATTATTTGAAGGTTGACTTTTTTTGTATTCAAAACACTTTTCTTTTTTATTGGTCGGATGAAATATGGTAATTTTTTGAAATAGGTATTTTTGGTTTTTCTTTACTATTTTGCCAAAATTATCAATATTAAAACAATAAAAGGCTTGAACTACTTCAGTTGTGTGTAATGAATCTAAAATATTCTTCTTCTTCTTCTTTTACTTTTGGCTGCTCCCTTCAGGGGTCGCCACAGCAAATTATCCGCCTCCACCTCACCCTGTCCTCCGCATCTTCTTTTCTGACTCCAACGACCTTCATGTCTTCCTTCACCACATCCAAAAATCTCTTCTTTGGTCTTCCTCGAGGCCTTCTGCCTGGTAGTTCCAACCTCAGCATCCTACTGCCAATATACTCACTATCCCTCCTCTGTACATGTCCAAACCATCTCAATCTAGCCTCTCTGACTTTGTCTCCAAAACATCTTACATGGGCTGTCCCTCTGATATACTCATTTCTGATCCTATCCATCCTCATTACTCCCAGAGAGAACCTCAACATTTTCATCTCCGCTACCTCCAGCTCTGCCTCCTGCCTTTTCCTCAGCGCCACTGTTTCTAATCCATACAACATTGCTGGCCTCACCACCGTCTTGTACACTTTTCCCTTCATTCTTGCTGACACTCTCCTATCGCACATCACACCAGACACTTTTCTCCAACCATTCCAGCCTGCCTGCACACGTTTCTTCACCTCTTTTCCACACTCTCCATTGCTCTGGATTGTTGAGCCTAAGTACTTAAAATCCTCCACCTTCGTTATCTCTGCTCCCTGTAACATCACCGTTCCTCCTGGGTCCTTCTCATTCACACACATGTATTCTGATTTTCTGAGGCTAACCTTCATTCCTCTCCTTTCCAGGGCATACCTCCACCTCTCTAGATTTTCCTGCACTTGTTCTCTGCTCTCACTACAGATCACAATGTCATCTGCAAACATCATAGTCCATGGAGATTCTTGTCTCACCTCATCTGTCAGCCTGTCCATCACCATAGCAAACAAGAAGGGGCTCAGAGCTGACCCTTGATGCAGTCCCACCTCCACCTTGAATTAAATCGTTCACACCGACAGCACACCTCACCGCTGTCTTACATCTCTCATACATGTCCTGCACCACTCTAACATACTTCTCTGCCACTCCAGAGTTCCTCATGCAATACCACAGTTCTTCTCTTGGCACCCTGTCATATGCTTTTTCCAGAGCCACAAAGGCACAATGTAGCTCCCTCTGACCTTCTCTGTACTTCTCTATTAACATCCTCAAAGCAAACATTGCATCTGTAGTGCTCTTTCTTGGCATGAAACCAAACTGTTGTTCACAAATGCTGACCTCTGCCCTTAGTCTAGCTTCCACTATTCTTTCCCATAACTTCATCGTATGGCTCATCAACTTTATCCCTCTGTAGTTGCTGCAACTCTGCATGTCTCCCTTGTTCTTAAAAATGGGCACCAGCACACTTCTCCTCCACTCCTCCGGCATCTGCTCACTCTCTAGTACCTTGTTGAATGTTCTTGTCAGAAAATCTACTGCTACCTCTCCTAGACACTTCCATACCTCCACAGGTATATCATCGGGACCAACTGCCTTTCCATTCTTCATCCTCTTCAATGCCCTTCTCACTTCACCCTTGCTGATCTTTGCTACATGCTGCTCCTCAATGGTCACCTCTTCTACTCTTTTCTCTCTCTCATTTTCCTCATTCATCAGCTCTTCAAAATGCTCTTTCCATCTTCCCAGCACACTTCTGTCATCAGTCAATATATTTCCCTCTCTGTCCTTTATCAATCTAACTTGCTGCACGTCCTTCCCATCTCTATTTCTCTGCTGTGCCAACCTGTATAGATCATTTTCTCCCTCTATAATATCCAACCTATCATACAAGTCATCATACTGTTTGGCCTTAGCCACTGCTACTTTCGCCTTACGCTGTGTCTCCCTGTACTCCTGTTTACTCTCTTCGGTCCTCTCAATGTCCCACTTCTTCTTAGCTAACCTCTTCCTTTGTACACACTCCTGCACTTCCTCATTCCACCACCAAGTCTCCTTATCTACTTTCCTTCCAGAGGACACATCAAGTACTCTCCTACCTGTGTCCCTGATCACATTTGCTGTGGTTGTCCAGTCATTTGGAAGCACTTCCTGGCCACCCAAAGCCTGTTTCAACTCCTCCTTGAAGACAACACGACACTCTTCCTTTTTCAGCTTCCACCACTTTGTCTTCTGCTCTGCCTTTGCCTTTTTCACCTTTCTCACCATCAGAGTCATCCTGCACACCACCATCCTATGCTGTTTGGCAACACTCTCACCCACTATGACTTTGCAGTCACTGACTTCCTTCAAAGTACATCGCCTACACAAGATGTAGTCTACCTGTGTGCTCCTACCTCGGCTTTTATAAGTCACCCTATGCTCCTGTTTCTTCTGGAAGAAAGTATTCACCACAGCCATTTCCATCCTTTTTGCAAAATCTATCAACATCTGTCCTTCTGCGTTCCTGTCCTGGATACCAAACCTGCCCATCACTTCCTCGTCCCCTCTGTTGCCTGTACCAACATGTCCATTGAAGTCTGCACCAATGACCACTCTTTCACCTCTGGGGGTACTCTGCATCACTTCATCTAAGTCACTCCAGAATCTCTCCTTCTCTTTTAGCTCACATCCTGCCTGTGGGGCATAAGCACTAACAACATTGAGCATTACACCTTCGATTTCTAACTTGAGACTCATCGCTCTGTCTGACACTCTTTTCACTTCTAGAACATTCCTGACAAACTCCTCCTTCAAGATGACTCCTACTCCATTTCTCTTCCCATCCACACCGTGATAAAATAGCTTAAACCCTGCTCCTAAGCTTTTAGCTTTGCTACCTTTCCACCTGGTCTCCTGAACACACAGTATGTCCACCTTCCTCCTCTGCATCATGTCAGCCAGCTCTCTACCTTTTCTTTGCATAGTTCCAACATTCAAAGTCCCCACTCTCAGTCCTAGACTCATGCCTTTCTTCTTCTCTCTCTGCCTACGGACACGCCTCCCACCTCTCCTTCTTCGACGTCTTCGACCAACAGTAGTCCAATTTCCATCAGCACCCTGTTGATTGACAGCACTGATGGCGGTCGTTGTTAACCCGGGCCTCGCCCGATCCGGTATGGGGGTAATACTTCTGATTTGCATTATAGATATTTGCCATTGGTTTTTCGTCGGATGCCCTTCCTGACACAACCCTCTGCATTTCTCCGGGCTTGGGACCGGCATGAGGGGGAGAGACACTGGTTAGTGCCCCTCCCCACCTCATGGCTGCATTAATGAATCTAAAATATATGAAAGTCTAATGTTTATCAGTACATTACAGAAAATAATGAACTTTATCAATATGCTAATTTTTTGAGAAGGACTAGTGTGTGTGTGTGTATATATATATATATACACACACACAGTGTTACCTCACTTTACAAAAGTCTCACCAAACAAAAAATGCAGGTTATGAAACACATTTTACTAAAATTTTTGTCTCTGGATACGAAACAAGTTGATGTTCCGAAAGTGCCATCTTAAAAATTCAAATGCACCATTCAAACAATGCACGAGCTGCTTTCCCTTCAGTGACGTTCAAACATCCCACCCCGCTGGCCTCCCATTTGCGCAGCTCCCTCCGATTGGTTATTATGGAGCTGCAGATACTATGATGCTTTTCGTGCAAAGGACATTACTGTTGTTTCATGCTTTATTTCTTGACTCAGGCTTGTAACCTTCCATAAACATTTGTAAGATTATAACCCTGCTAAGAAGACATGGTCAACACAAGCACGCACACACACACACACACACACACACACACACACACACACACACACAGACTCACGTGTGTGATTTCCGGTGCGAGTAAGAAGAAGAACCAGGCTCGAGTAATATCACAAAGGAATATGTCCAAACGCGTCTACCATCTGTACAATATTGAAGCAGAAGGAGGTCTTAAAAGGTATGCTTTTATAATTTTTAAAGGGTTTAGGGGGTAGTATTGGGAGCCTTGAAACAAATCACGCATTCTCCATGTAAAATGGCATTCAATTTACAAAAAATGCAGGTTACGAAAAGGCGCTGGAATTAATTAATTTCGTAAAGTGAGGTACCTGTGTGTGTGTGTGTGTTCATATATATACTAGTATATACAGACAGTTGTCGACTTATGACCTATGCGAGTTACATCTGATTGACTTTACGACCACAACAGTCATGAAGCATGATTCATGGCAGTGCAGTGCGAGTGTTGCATATGACAGTTGTTTGCAGCATCTTAAAACGCACAGCAGAAGATGATACAGCTTCACTTTTTAACTGCTCAGAGCTCAGAGCAAATCTATTCATCTATGTTCAATGCCACGTCACTGCCAGCTGTGCTTGGCTTCGTGGAAATGAGCTGATCAAAACGAGGGAAATTTATCTCTTTACTCAAAAACAACACATGCAGTCTGTGGCTGTTGTTATAATCCAATAAAATTAGAGTTCGAAGGTATCGGACCCGAAGGTGCTTTAGACTGTGCTTGCGTGTGCCAATTTTTTGTACAAAATTGTATTGGTCAAGAAGCTACACCTGGACACTTTGTCTTTTTAAGTGTGTAGGTAGTACAAGGACAGTTATCTACTGGGGAACTAAAGCATATGTATCAGTTTGGTATTCTATGTTGATTTCCAAATGTTTAAACTGCTGGGGGGCTCCAGAAAATTTTCCAGAAAAATCTACTGCAGTATATTGGGTACAGTAGTTCCAAATGTACCAGCTAAGGTTCAATCCAGTCTCACTTCAATTCAGCTATCTCTCATGAGTAAAAGCTTGGATGTCAAACAGTATGGTTCTGAAAAGTTTCTTGAATCATGGCTTTAAGATATAAGGTGTCTCGAAGAAGAGGGAATTTTGTAGAAGTAGTGGGCCAGATTGTAAAGGGCACTCTATATTGTGTATGTACTGATCACCTTGGTGCACAGATTTTTGCAGGCTTTTATGAAAGTTTTGGTGTTGACAAGTTCTGTTGGTTTTGTTTGATAAGTCAGGACCAAATTGTATTACTGAAATTTAGTTATTTCCAACTGAGAGGTGCTGATCAACATTTCTGGAAGAGCTTACGCAGGACAACCTCAAAAGTGCTAATCGGGTAAAAAGAGAATGTGTAATAACTAGAATCCCTAAAGGTGTTTTGCATGACATTTTGAAGGAGCCATCCCTCTGGAATTGCCCTTATGTTTGAGACATCTGATCTCAAAAGGCTCATTCTATTTGATGCATCACAACTGCATAAAATCTTTTGGCAACACGTATTCAGACAAAAAAAAATAAATATGAAAGCAGCTTTGAAAAATGGACAGTTGTTGGGAATGGACTGACTTCCTTTTTTTTTTTTCAAGATGGCGCCGGGTGACCTGCAGCCAGTTACAGGAGCTCTTCAGTTTATTTTCCTTTTTTTTCTCTTTTCTATTGTATATAGACATGTTTCTTTAT
This sequence comes from Plotosus lineatus, assembly GCA_024760905.1. Lineage (NCBI taxonomy): Eukaryota > Metazoa > Chordata > Actinopteri > Siluriformes > Plotosidae > Plotosus > Plotosus lineatus. The sequence continues at coordinate 40,317,118 of CM045741.1, forward strand.
CTTTTTTCAAATTTTCTTTTTCTTTCTTCAATCCTGCATTTGGGAAACCTACTTTTATGATGTTTTTGTTTTTCTGTGCACTTTTACTTTCACTTTTTGGATCGGCGTCAGGAAATTCATTCACCGATGGCTCTGAGCAACGCAGGTCTTACACACGTGAGACCCTCCTTGGCCTGCGCGCCCCCGCCCTCCTTCATACGGAAAAGCCCGTTGTTCCTGTGGAAATATGGAGGAAAAGGAGAGGCTGCAGAGGGGGACAAAAGACGCGGAGGACATGTGTTCCCTCTGTCATTATGGGAAATGTCCGAGTGATCGCCAACAAGACCGAGGAGCTGGCGGCGCTGACACGGCAGCAGAGGCAGTACCGGGACTGCAGCCTCATGTGTTTCTCAGAGACGTGGCTGAATGAACTCACACCGGACTCTGTGGTTTCTCTTAATGGATTCATACTCGCGCGTGCAGATCGGAGCGTGGCGGAGAGCGGTAAGAAGAAAGGAGGGGGCGTGGCGGTCTATGTGAATGAACGATGGTGCCACCCGGCCAACGTGCACGTGAAGGAACAGCTATGCACGCGGGACCTGGAGCTGCTCGCAGTGAGCGTGCGGCCATATTATCTACCAAGGGAGTTTTCACACGTAATTGTGTTTTGCGTGTACATTCCGCCCTCGGCTGATGCGGTGGCCGCGTGTGAGCGTCTCCACAGCGCTGTCAGCCAGACACAGACTCGTCACCCCCGCGCCATGATTCTGATCAGCGGGGACTTTAACCCCGCCCCCTCTCTCCGCCTCTCTTCTGATGTTCACGCAATACGTGAAGTGCGCCACAAGACACAATAAAACTCTGGACTTGCTGTATGCTAATGTGAAGGACGCTTACAGCTCCACCCCCCCCCCCCCCCCACTGGGACGCTCAGACCACAACCTGGTCTACCTGCTCCCCCAATACACACCCAGGGTGCGAAAGGAACCTGCACAGAAGAGGTCTGTGAAAGAGTGGACTGAGGAGACCAATAAGAGGCTTAGGGACTGTTTCCAGACCACAGATTGGAGCATGCTCTGTGACTCCTTTGGTGATGACATCGACGGCCTCACACACTGTATCACTGATTACATGAACTTCTGCGTGGACAGCACTGTGCCAACACGGAGGGTACGGTGCTTCTCCAACAACCACCCGTGGGTCACCCCTGATCTTAAAGTCCTCCTGAACCAGAAAAAGAGGGCTTTCATCTCGAGGGGATAGAGAGGAGCAGAAAGTCCAGCGTGAGCTCCAGTGGAGAATCAGGAGGACCAAGAAGGACTATGGTAAGAAGATGGAGAAGAAGCTGGATCAGAACAACGTGCGGGACATCTGGAGAGGACTAAAGACCATGTCTGAATTTGGGCAGAGTGTCAGAGGGACAGCTGATGGTGACCAGTGCTGGGTGGATGAATTAAACTGTTACTTCAACAGGTTTGATCCCCCTCCCCGTTCCCCCCCCCCTCTTCACACGTCTCCAGACCAGCAGACACCACCCCCCTCCCCAGGCCAACTTCACTTGACTGCTACAGCCCGACAGACACATCCCCCTCCCTCTGAAGCCCACCCCAGCTCCCCCTCTCCCTCACATCAGACCAGGTGAGGAGACAGCTGAGGCCACTAAATCAGAGGAAATCTGAAGGACCAGATGGCATCAGTCACAGGCTGCTGAGGACCTGCGCAGACCAGCTCTGTGAGGTACTATGCTACCTGTACAACCTGAGCCTCAGCCTGGAGAAGGTTCCTGTCCTGTGGAAGACCTCCTGTGTGGTTCCGGTTCCCAAAACGGCTCAAGCGAAGGAACCAGCCCACTACAGACCTGTTGCCCTGACCTCCCACCTTATGAAGACCATGGAAAGGCTCCTCCTCGTACACCTCCGCTCTATGGTGAGCCCCACCCTAGAGCCGCTGCAGTTTGCCTACAGGCCCAACATCGGGGTAGAAGACGCCGTCATCTACCTTCTGCAGCGGGCACTCACCCACCTGAAGATCGCTGGCAGCGCTGTGAGGGTCATGTTCTTTGACTTCTCCAGCGCCTTCAACACCATCAGGCCAGCGCTTCTGCGGGGGAAGCTGGAGGACGTGGGAGTGGACGGGCATCTTGCTGCCTGGATTATCGACTACCTTACTAACCGTCCACAGTACGTGCGGCTGCGCGGCTGTAAGTCAAAGGTGGCAGTCTGCAGCACGGGGAACCGCAGGGCACCGTCCTCTCACCCTTCCTTTTCAACATTTATACCTCGGACTTCATCTGTAGCACAGACAGCTGCCACCTCCAGAAGTTCTCGGACGACTCCGCCATTGTGGGCCGTGTGTCAGAGGGGAACGAGCTGGAGTACCGGTCGGTCATCGTTGACTTCGTGGACTGGTGTGAGCGCAACCACTTGTGCTTGAACATTAGGAAGACGAAGGAGATGGTGGTCGACTTCAGAAGAAGCACTCTAACACATACACACTCACTAGTGAACGTCCAGGGACAGGACATTGAGATAGTGAACAGTTTCAAATACCTGGGCGTTCACCTTAACAATAAACTGGACTGGTCCCACAACACCAACGCCCTGTACAAGAAGGGCCAGAGTCGCCTCCACCTTCTGAGGAGACTCAGGTCCTTCGGAGTATGCAGACCTCTGCTCAGGACATTTTATGACTCTGTGGTAGCCTCTGCAATCCTCTACGCTGCCATCTGCTGGGCCCGGGCAGCACAGAGCGGGACAGAAAGAGACTGAACAAGCTGGTCAGGAGAGCCAGCTCTGTCCTCGGCTGCCCACTGGACTCTGTGGAGGAGGTGAGTGAGAGGAGGATGGTAGCAAAGCTCACATCCATCTTGGTCAACAGCTCTCACCCACTGCACCCGACTGTAGAGAAGCTGAGTAACTCCTTCAGTGGACGACTGAGACATCCTCAGTGCAGGAAGGAGCGCTACCACAGGTCGTTCATTCCCACCGCTGTCAGACTGTACAACGCCACTTTGTAACTGTCTGTGAAAATACCGGTTATGTGCAAACCCCATGCACTTTAATCAACCACATCTACCCCACTGACTGGGAACCATAGCAACCCATCTACTCTGCCCTCAGATACATGTACACTTGAATATAGGCCAGTCTACAAAGTCGTTCCCTTCTTTTCTTTTATTGTTTATTAATTTATACTATTTATGTATTTGTCTTCCTTTCGGCTTTTTCCCTTTTACTCAGGAGTCGCCACAGCGAATCATCTGATTCGCACGTTTTTTTTTGTTTTGTTTTTTTATTTTGGCAGAGGTTTTTACGTCGGATGCCCTTCCTGTCACAACCCTTTTTAGCAAGGGACAGAAACACGCTGACGACTTTGCAGCCTACTCTTTACGAAAGTCAGCAATGGTTCTTTTACATGCCTCTCACCATAGACAGTGAGAGACATGGCCCGCCTTTGATAACCCAGTTAGCCGCACTGGGGGGACAGTGACAACCCTGTGGAGAGTGGGACTCGAACCCCCAACCTTTGGATCAGCGATCCAGCGCCCTATACCACTAGACCACTATTTATTTATTTACTTATATAATATATATGTATGTGTGTATGTTTGTATTTGTATCTATTTTTGCACCCTACTGATGGTACCTCAAGAGCCTGTAACAGTGAATTTCTCCATTGTGAGATTAATAAAGCTGTATCTTATCTTATACATAGGATACTGAAACAGGAGCCTGCCTAAGAGATTTTAATGTATCTTCAGGAAATGATTGAAGGTTGTGTCAAACAGGCTTTCTAGGAAATCATTGTGCTATTTATCTACCAAACTACTGGATCCCCCTCAAGTTGTTCACCATTACTTTTCCAGATTTATGACTGTGACCAAACCAGCACTTCATTGACCACTACCCATGCAGATCTTGTTGTTTTGCATCTAGATGTGCTGATGGATTGCCACCCTATCTAGTAGGATACAGAGAGCTTTTGATGAGCTCTAGGATGGTCATTATCCATTAAAGCATTTCAAACAGGTGTGTTCTCTTTTTTTCCTGTCATCCGTACTGTCCTTCCTCTTTTCACTCTTTTGTCCTCATTATCTGTCTTCCTCCCCTCTGTCCCTCATCTCATTTATTTCTATTAGAGAATGAATTAATAGCTAATTAAATATAGTCAATGTATAAATCTGGAAATCGATATGTATTTGCAATTTAATGGTATAACCCCCCCCCCCCCCCCGTTTCAGACTTTGCTACTTCAGGTCATTCTTTCAGAGAAGCTTGGCAAATCAAGCTTCCTGAAGTACCAACATCTGTAAAGCAATTGGTTGATGTACTTTAGGAGAGACTTAAACTTAAAGGTGATTTCTCACTGCAGTTCTAGGAGCCAGAGTTTAGAAAAGCACTACAACTTGACAGCAATGTCTGAATTACCAACTGAGCATCATCTGTACTTAACCAATCTGCTGGTTCAGTCTCTTCTCTGGATACACTTGGCCCAGTTGAACTGATTATATTTAGTTGAATTTAAGGCATGTTGCAGAGTGGCTCTCTCCATTTTCCATTCTCAAGTGTGCACATTTTGCTGAATAGGAATTGTGTAAGGCCAATGAGACATATGAAATGTCAAAGAAAAACCTTGTAGTGAAAAGACATGAAGATGGAGATTTTGGACAAATTTGCACATGCAATTTTTAAATTCAAAAGATACTCAGAGAAAGATTATCCTGAGTCAGTTGCTGCTGTTGCTTGGGTTCTCAAGCATCCATGCCTGTAGGAGCCTGTTGGCATCACAGGGTATGAAACTGAAGTATCAAGTACAAACGCAAACTACAGATCAAAGCTTCATGCTGCAGTGTGGTAAATAACAGAACAAAAAGAAAAAGAGGAGATGATGACACTTCACAGTTCAACTTGAAGAAGTCCAGATGTGGAGAAGTCAATCATGTGCCAGATTATACAAAGCACCATAGCGATTTTAATACTGAAGAGAAAAGAAAAAAAATACTATGGTCAAAGAAATGATGAAGAAGAAAAACATGACACTGATACAGCAGACGATGGGTCTGACGTTTTCACTCGGGCAGAAAGCAGTCGTGGACTGTCAGTCTATGGTATCTGAGGTCCAGGAGAGATGGCCTGTGTGGTTTTCTTCTGTAGGGATAAAGATGTCCTAATTTATTTCACACTTCTCTTATTCAAATTGGGCAGGGATTAATTTACTTATGTTGACTATAATTGATGAAGTACAGTGTACTGGTGTCATGTGTTGGCAAACTATGTTACCATCAACTCAAGGCCACTTTGACACACTGCACTCACTATACCATCAGTTTTAAAATTTCTAACACCGGTATTTTTTTTTTTAAATTATTATTATTATTTTTTTTGTGTGTGTGTTTCTGAAAGTGTGAGGTTTTTTTTTACAATAGTATTATAATTTTCATTGTTTATGTCCTCCCAATAAGTACATGACATACAGTACTTCTTATGGACATGTCAGTCATTATTCCATTGACTTATCAAACATCAAAACCAATGTTTACAAATGGTATTCTTTATTGTCAGCGTTGCATTTAAATCTATGGTCCATTAGATTCTGTAACTTAATATTTTTACTTCAACCATCTTAATTCCATGAATGGCCATTTCCACCAGTAAAAGAAAAAAGAAAATTGGTATTTTAATTGGAATTTGTGATATACCTCCTTTGAGATCATTTCACCTTGTGAGGTTTTTTTTTTATTAATTAATTAATTTTTAAATTATGGCTTGGTGTATGGTGGTGTTTTTTTTCTTCCTTTACTGGCAGAAATGGTACTAACAGAGTGAGATGGTTAGGGAAGGGATTCCAAGGTGAATCACAGATTTTGTTGCAGTGATGGAAAATGATATACATTTACATTAAAAAATTGATATATATACACTAATATATATAATAAATATATATATATATATATATATATATATATATATATATATAAAGTTGTTGTTAGATTTTTTTTGTTTTTTGTTTTTTCCCATGAGATTTGTGAAATGTGCGTACACACAGGAATGCATGCATTTACAAGACATCCCACATGTCGACTTAACTTTTTGAAGTATGTTTTCTGTAGGTAACGTGGTAAAGCATTTCAAATAGTGCCAATGGACAAGCTTTCAAAAATTTTTCTGATTTTTCAGAATCCTGACTTTGGTTTGAATAAACTGCAATAGTTTTTTTTTTTTTTAATTATACTTTCCTATCGCACATCACACCGGACACTTTTCTCCAACCATTCCAGCCTGCCTGCATACGCTTCTTCACCTCTTTTCCACACTGTCCATTGCTCTGGATTGTTGAGCCTAAGTACTTAAAATCCTCCACTTTTGTTATCTCTGCTCCCTGTAACATCACCGTTCCCCCTGGGTCCTTCTCATTCTCACACATGTATTCTGATTTTCTGAGGCTAACCTTTATTTCTCTCCTTTCCAGGGCATACCTCCACCTCTCTAGATTTTCTTCCACTTGTTCTCTGCTCTCATTACAGATCACAATGTCATCTGCAAACATCATAGTCCATGGAGATTCTTGTCTAACCTTGTCTGTCGGCCTGTCCATCACCATAGCAAACAAGAAGGTGCTCAGAGCTGATCCTTGATGCAGTTCCACCTCCACCTTGAATTCGTCGGTCACGCCGACAGCCCACCTCACCGCTGTCTTGCATCTCTTATACATGTCCTGCACCACTCTAACATACTTCTCTGCCACTCCAGACTTCCTCAAGCAATACCACAGTTCTTCTCTTGGCACCCTGTCATATGCTTTCTCCAGATCCACAAAGGCACAATGCAGTTCCCTCTGACCCTCTCTGTACTTCTCTATTAACATCCTCAAAGCAAACATTGCATCTGTGGTGCTCTTTCTTGGCATGAAACCAAACTGTTGTTCACAAATGCTGATCTCTGCCCTGAGTCTAGCTTCCACTATTCTTCCCCATAACTTCAACATATGGCTTATCAACTTTATCCCTCTGTAGTTACTGCTTGTTGAATGTTCTTGTCAGAAAATCTACTGCTACCTATCCTAGACACTTCCATACATCAGGACCAACTGCCTTTCCATTCTTCATCCTCTTCAGTGCCCTCCTCACTTCTCCCTTACTAATATTTGCGACTGCCTGGTCCTCAATGGTCACCTCTTCTACTCTTTTCTCTCTCATTTTCCTCAGTCATCAGCTCTTCAATGTACTCTTTCCATCTTCCCAGTACACTTCTGCCATCAGTCAATCAGTAAACCTTTCCCTCGCTGTCCTTTATCAATCTAACTTGCTGCACGTCCTTCCCATCTCTATCTCTCTGCTGTGCCAACCTGTATAGATCATTTTCTCCCTCCTTACTGTCCAACCTATCATACAAGTCATCATATGCCCTCTGTTTGGCCTTAGCCACTGCTACTTTCACCTTACGCTGTGTCTCCCTGTACTCCTGTTTACTCTCTTTGGTCCTTTCAATGTCCCACTTCTTCTTAGCTCACCTCTTCCTTTGTACACACTCCTGCACTTGCTCATTCCACCACCAGGTCTTCTTATCTACTTTCCTTCCAGAGGACACACCAAGAACTCTCCTACCTGTGTCCCTGATCACATTTGCTGTGGTTGTCCAGTCATCTGGAAGCACTTCCTGACCACCCAAAGCCTGTTTCAACTCCTCCTTGAAGACAACACGACACTCTTCCTTTTTCAACTTCCACCACTTTGTCTTCTGCTCTGCCTTTGCCTTCTTCACCTTCCTCACCATCAGTGTCATGCTGAGTACCACCATCCTATGCTGTTTGGCAACACTTTCACCCACTACTACTTTGCAGTCACTGACTTCCTTCAAATTACATCGCCTACACAAGATGTAGTCTACCTGTGTGCTCTGACCTACAAGTCACTCTATGCTCTCGTTTCTTCTTGAAGAAAGTATTCACCACAGCCATTTCCATCCTTTTTGCAAAATCGACCAACATCTGTCCTTCTGTGTTCCTGTCCTGCATACCAAACCTGCCCATCACTTCCTCGTCCCCTCTGTTGCCTGCACCAACATGTCCATTGAAGTCTACACCAATGACCACTCTTTCACCTCTGGGGGTACTCTGCATCACTTCATCTAAGTCACTCCAGAATCTTTCCTTCTCTTTTAGTTCACATCCTACCCGTGGGGCATAAAAACTAACAACATTTTGAACATCATGCTTTCAATTACTAACTTGAGACTCATCACTCTGTCTGACACTCTTTTCACTTCTAGAACATTCCTGACAAACCCTTTCTTCAAGATTACTCTTACTCCATTTCTCTTTCCATGCACACCATGATAAAACAGCTTAAACCCTGCTCCTAAGCTTTTAGCTTTGCTACCTTTCCACCTGGTCTCCTGAACACACAGTATGTCCACCTTCCTCCTCTGCATCATGTCAGCCAGCTCTCCATCTTTTCCTTGCATAGTTCCAACTAATTTATATATATATATATATATACATACACTCGTCCTTCTAAAAAAATTAGCATATTGTGATGTTCATTATTTTCTGTAATGTACTGATAAAAATTAAACTTCATATATTTTAGATTCATTGCACACCAAGTGAAATATTTCAGGTCTTTTCTTTTTTTAATACTGATGATTTTGGTATACATCTCATGAAAACCCAAAATTCCTATCTCAAAAAATTAGCATATCATGAAAAGGTACTCTAAACGAGCTATTAACCTAATCATCTGAATCAACCAATTAACTCTAAACACCTACAAAAGATTCCTGAGGCTTTTAAAAACTCCCAGCCTGGTTCATTACTCAAAACCGCAATCATGGGTAAGAATGCCGACTTAAATGCTGTCCAGAAGGCCATCTGTGGAAGCAGTGGACTGGGCTACAGGTGCCGCATTCGCCAGGTCAAGCCACTTTTGAACCAGAAACAGCGGCAGAAGCACCTGACCTGGGCTACAGAGAAGCAGCACTGGACTGTTGCTCAGTGGTCCAAAGTACTTTTTTCGGATGAAAGCAAATTTTGCATGTCATTCGGAAATCAAGGTGCCAGAATCTGGAGGAAGACTGGGGAGAAGGAAATGCCAAAATGCCTGAAGTCCAGTGTCAAGTACCCACAGTTAGTGATAGTCTGGGATGCCATGTCAGCTACTGGTGTTGGTCCACTGTGTTTTATCTAGGGCAGGGTCAATGCAGCTAGCTATCAGGAGATTTTGGAGCACCTCATGCTTCCATCTGCTGAAAAGCTTTATGCAGATGAAGATTTCATTTTTCAGCACGACCTGGCACCTGCTCACAGTGCCAAAACCACTGGTAAATGGTTTACTGACCATGGTATTACTGTGCTCAATTGGCCTGCCAACTCTCCTGACCTGAAGCCCATAGAGAATCTGTGGGCTATTATGAAGACAAAGTTGAGAGACACCAGACCCAACACTGTGGATGAGCTTAAGGCAGCTATCGAAGCATCCTGGGCCTCCGTAACACCTCAACAGTGCAACATGCTGATTGCTTCCATTCCAATCCGCATTGAAGCAGTTATTTCTGCAAAAGGATTCCCGACCAAGTATTGAGTGCATAACTGAACATAATTATTTGCAGGTTGACTTTTTTTGTACTAAAAACACTTTTTTTTTATTGGTTGGATGAAATATGCTAATTTTTTGAGATCGGAATTTTGGGTTTTCATGAGCTGTATGCCAAATGATGAGTATTTAAAACAATAAAAGACCTGAAATATTTCAGTTGGTGTGCAATGAATCTACAATATATGAAAGTTTAATTTTTATCAGTACATTTCAAAAAATAATGAACTTTATCACAATCTACTAATTTTTTGAGAAGGACTAGTATATACACACACACACAGACACACACACACACACACACACACACACACGGTCAATACGATGCATTGTTTATGTGACAGGAAGTTTTGGCAATCAGCTGGTCTGCGGGGTGAAGTTTTTCCATGTCTGTCTATTTGTGTATTCTTGCCAGCTGTGCAAAATGAGGGAACTATACCTCTTTACTCAAAAATAACATGCGCAGTATTTGGCTTTTGTTATAATCCAATAAAATTAGAGTTTCACGGTATCGAATCGGCACACATACAGAAGAGATAGGTTCTCTGCTGCATTCCACAGTGACGTGGCATTGAAAATAGATGTACAGTGATACCTCAGCTCACGAACATAATTGGTTCCCAGAAAGTGTGTGTAAGGCGAAAAGTTCGTCTTCCGGACATTTATTTCCCATAAGAAACCATTAAAATGAGAATAATTCGTTCCCCGGTCCCCATAAAACATAATTTTCTACTAAATAAGCCTTACAACTACACAAAAATATACCTTATTTTATGTATAATAAATGTGCTATTGTATTGTAATTAAAGAAATAAACTGTACTGTATAATAAAGTCGTTTTATTTACCTTTGTGATGGTAGTTGATGGCTTGATGGAATGGAGTGGGAGGAGGAGGGAGGGAGGGAGTTACTGTTTGGAAGGAGTGTTTGGAAACGCCTACTGTTTGGAAACACCCTTAGCCACACACGCACCCTTAATAGCTTCCTTGTTCTTAAGGATGGTAGCAATGGTAGACTTAGCGTACTGGTACTGGGACGCTAAGTCACACAAATGCACGCCTCGTTCGTGTTTTTCAATGATCTCTGCCTGTGGTGGGGTCTTTTTCGGTCCCATAATAGCAAAAGTATACTTAATATGGTCCAAAATGTCTATCAAACACAAACCACTTCCGCACTCAAAGAATGGGAGTGACGAACTGTGACGCCGTGAGCGTGCATCAGCTTCTCGTGGCCGCCACCGTGGCGCTGTTCGACTGCGTGGTTTGGTTCGTCTGCCGAAAACTAGTTAGTCAGCAGAGACTATATGCTCGCAAATTTAATGTTCTTGAGGCGAAAAGTTCGTGAGCTTAAGCGTTCGTCAGCGGAGGTTTTACTGTATATAGATTTAAATGCGTGAGATTTATTCATCTGTTTTTGTTTTATTTGAATGCTTTTTTGTATTTTTATTTAAATGACAGTGAAATTATGTATTCGTTATTCTATTAAGAAAGGCCACCTGATTTATCTGAGAGCCAGATACATTCATCAAAACGGCCACATCTGGCTCGCGAGCCATAGGTTCCCGACCCCTGATACACACACACACACACACACACACACACACACACACACACAAACATAAATCGATATCCATTAAAAATACAACAGTCCGAAATGTACAATATGTGAGTAAACATGAAAAAAAAAAAAAAATGGAGGCCATCTGGATATGGAAAAATATACTAGTTTCTGTACAGTCGGATAAATATGCATGGATATATATATATATATATATATATATATATATATATATATATATAATGCAGCCGTGGGGGGGGGCACAAACCAGTGTCTCTCCCTCACGCCGGTCCCAAGCCCGGATAAATGCAGAGGGTTGCGTCAGGAAGGGCATCCGGCGTAAAACAAATGCCAAATAAACTATGCGAATCACAAGAAAGAATGACATACCGGATCGGTCGAGGCCCGGGTTAACAACGACCGCCATCAGTGCCGTCAACCAACAGGGTGCTGATGGAAATTGGACTACTGTTGGTCGAAGACGTCGAAGAAGGAGAGGCGGGAGGCGTGTCCGTTGCCAGAGAGAGAAGAGGAAAGGCATGAGTCTAGGACTGAAAGTAGGGACTTTGTATATTGGAACTATGACAGGAAAAGGTAGAGAGCTGGCTGACATGATGCAGAGGAGGAAGGTGGACATACTGTGTGTTCAGGAGACCAGGTGGAAAGGTCACAAGGCTAGAAGCATAGGAGCAGGGTTTAAGCTGTTTTATCACGGTGTGGATGGGAAGAGAAATGGAGTCGGAGTCATCTTGAAGGAGGAGTTTGCCAGGAATGTTCTAGAAGTGAAAAGAGTGTCAGACAGAGTGATGAGTCTCAAGTTAGAAATTAAAGGTGTGATGGTCAATGTTGTTAGTGCTTATGCCCCACAGACAGGATGTGAGCGAGAAGAGAAGGAGAGATTCTGGAGGGAGTTAGATGAAGTGATGCAGAGTACCCCCAGAGGTGAAAGAGTGGTCATTGGGGCAGACTTCAATGGACATGTTGGTGCAGGAAACAGAGGGGACGAGGAAGTGATGGGTAGGTTTGGTATCCAGGACAGGAACGCAGAAGGACAGATGTTGGTAGATTTTGCAAAAAGGATGGAAATGGCTGTGGTGAATACTTTCTTCCAGAAGAGAGAGGAGCATAGGGTGACTTATAAAAGTGGAGGTAGGAGCACACAGGTAGAGTACATCTTGTGCAGGCGATGTAATTTAAAGGAAGTCAGTGACTGCAAAGTAGTAGCGGGTGAGATTGTTGCCAAACAGCATAGGATGGTGGTGTGCAGGATGATGCTGATGGTGAGGAAGGTGAAGAAGGCAAAGGCAGAGCAGAAGACAAAGTGGTGGAAGTTGAAAAAGGAAGAGTGTCGGGTTGTCTTCAAGGAGGAGTTGAAACAGGCTTTGGGTGGTCAGGAAGTGCTTCCAGATGACTGGACAACTACAGCGAATGTGATCAGGGAGACAGGTAGGAGAATACTTGGTGTGTCATCTGGAAGTAAAGTAGATAAGGAGACTTGGTGGTGGAATGAGGAAGTGCAGGAGTGTGTACAAAGGAAGAGATTAGCTAAGAAGAAGTGGGACATTGACAAAACCGAAGAGAGTAAACAGGAGTACAGGGAGACACAGCGTAAGGCAAAGGTAGCAGTGTCAAAGGCCAAACAGAGCGCGTTTGATGACTTGTATGCTCGGTTGGAAAGTAAGGAGTGAGAAAATGATTTATACAGCAGAGAAATAGAGATGGGAAGGACGTGCAGCAAGTTAGATTGATAAAGGACAGAGAGGGAAATGTATTGACTGATGACAGAAGTGTGCTGGGAAGATGGAAAGAGTACTTTGAAGAGCTGATGAATGAGGAAAATGAGAGAGAAAAAAGAGTAGAAGAGGTGACTGTTGAGGACCAGGAAGTAGCAAAGATTAGTAAGGGTGAAGTGAGGAGGGCATTGAAGAGGATGAAGAATGGAAAGGCAGTTGGTCCTGATGACATACCGGTGGAGGTATGGAAGTGTCTAGGAGAGGTAGCAGTAGATTTTCTGACAAGAACATTTAACAAGGTCTTAGAGAGTGAGAGGATGCCAGAGGAATGGAGGAGAAGTGTGCTGGTGCCCATTTTTAAGAACAAGGGAGACGTGCAGAGTTGTGGCAACTACAGAGGGATAAAGTTGATGAGCCATACGATGAAGTTATGGGAAAGAATAGTGGAAGCTAGACTAAGGGCAGAGGTCAGCATTTGTAAACAACAGTTTGGTTTCATGCCCAGAAAGAGCACCACAGATGCAGTGTTTGCCTTGAGGATGTTAATGGAGAAGTACAGAGAAGGTCAGACGGAGCTGCATTGTGCCTTTGTGGATCTGAAGAAAGCATATGACAGGGTGCCGAGAGAACTGTGGTATTGCATGAGGAAGTCTGGAGTGGCAGAGAAGTATGTTAGAGTGGTGCAGGACATGTATGAGAGATGTAAGACAGTGGTGAGGTGTGCTGTCGGTGTGACAGAAGAGTTCAAGGTGGAGGTGGGACTGCATCAAGGGTCAGCTCTCAGCCCCTTCTTGTTCGCTATGGTGATGGACAGGCTGACAGACGAGGTTAGACAAGATTCCCCATGGACTATGATGTTTGCAGATGACATTGTAATCTGTAGTGAGAGCAGAGAACAAGTGCAGGAAAATCTAGAGAGGTGGAGGTATGCCCTGGAAAGGAGGGGAATGAAGATTAGCCTCAGTAAGACAGAATACATGTGCATGAATGCCAAGGACCAAAGAGGAACGGTGAGATTACAGGGAGCAGAGATAAGAAAGGTGGAGGATTTTAAGTACTTAGGCTCAACAATCCAGAGCAATGGAGAGTGTGGAAAAGAGGTGAAGAAGCGTGTGCAGGCAGGTTGGAATGGTTGAAGAAAAGTGTCCAGTGTGATGTGTGATAGGAGGGTATCGGCAAAAATGAAAGGAAAAGTGTACAAGACGGTGTTGAGGCCAACGATGCTGTATGGGCTAGAAACAGTGGCCCTGGGGAAAAGACAGGAGGCAGAGTTGGAGGTAGCAGAGATGAAAATGTTGAGGTTCTCTTTGGGAGTAACGAGGATGGATAGGATTAGGAATGAGCACGTCAGAGGGACAGCACATGTAAGACGTTTTGGAGACAAAGTCAGAGAGGCTAGATTGAGATGGTTTGGACATGTACAGAGGAGGGATAGTGAGTATATTGGTAATAGGATGCTGAGGCTGGAACTACCAGGCAAAAGGCCTAGAGGAAGACCAAAGAGACGATTCATGGATGTGGTAAAGGAGGACATGAAGGTCGTTGGTGTAAGAGAAGAAGATGCAAATGATTGGGTGAGATGGAGGCAGATGATTCGCTGTGGCGACCCCTGAAGGGAAAAGCCGAAAGGAAAAGAAGATATATATATATATATATATATACAGTTGTCTCTCTACTTTCGAAATTAATCTGTCCCTGAGCCTTTTTCGGAACCTGGAGTTTTCGTAACTACATTTTACATGTAAAACAAGTGATTCGTTGCAAGGCTCCCAGGACTATGCTATAAACCATATTAAAATGATAAAAGTAGACCAATTTTGTATGAAAAATGTGTTAACTGTCAAATAAAATTATTTATTAAACCATTTAAACTTTTTATTCACATATTAAACCATTTTATTAACATATTTATTAATTTAACTATTATTAAACATTTTTTATTAATGCACACACACGCGCGCACACACACACTGTATCTCTCTCTCACACACACACACACAGACACAAACAACACACATTTGTGGCACGCTCCGCCAAATGCGGGTTCCGCCCACACGCAGCGCGCAGCCGACGCCGGAGCTTTTGAGACGGGGTATTCAAAGCGCACTCCCTGCTTGACAGATCGGAGGTCCGGACTCAACATTAACTTGTTTCCTTGAGGGATCGGAGGTCTGGATGATCCGCATTTTGCTCACATTCTGCGACGCTCTTTCTGATCACGACGACGGGCACAAATCCCACTACGACGCTTACCAGTTGCTAACACAACTAACAACCGTCTTGTATGTGAGAAGCTTTCTAGAACAAGGCCCAAGAGGCTCAAAGGAAGATGAACCAAACTACCCAAAACTCGTCCTGAATCCCATTGAGGAACAGGTTGGCGCACCACCGGGTGTAATTTAGCCACCCCCGAGAACCCCGGGGGTCGCCCCTCACAATATTCCTGACGGTCTCCATCCGGAAATGAGGGCAATCCACGTATCAGCTCCGATGTTTCACATTCGTAATGAGATGGAAGCCTCCATCCTACTTCGGGACGAGAAATATGCTGGAGTAAAATGCTGGTTGAGAAAGTTCCGACAGAGGAACGAGTTCGAGGGCATTTTTGCCTGCATCTCCCAAATCTTGGCGTACAACGCCTCCTGTTGGACAGGAGATGAAGGGTGCCAAAATAGTTGAACAAATGTGGTTAGAGACGGAGGGGTGATAAAGGTCGAACGTACTATTTTTACCACCCACGGCCAAACCTGAGTGTCGGGATCACCTCCCACTCCAGGGCAAAGTACCTGAGATGGCCCCCTATAGGCAGGAATTCTAATGGGGAGTCACTTAGGAGGTTGTCGCTGCTCCGCCTGGGGAAACCTGAGTCATTGACTTTGGTTTCGTAGATCTGCCGTTCCGGCCGCGCCCACGAGATCAGCCCCAAGTCGAACCATGAGCGGGAGCAGACGAGACCTTCGTCGTAGAGGGAACCGACTAAGGGACAGCCTGAGGTGGTTTAGACTTACCCTGGGAAGATCGCAACAGGGAAGAGCATAACAACTCCATCAAAGAAGGAGCCTGCTGGGGCAGCTGTTGAAGGAAATCTCTAGGACAGAGGGAATTCCCAAACAATGGTGCTGTCCTGAGGGAAGAATAATGTTCCTTTAAGTGAGGCGATAACTTGTACAAAAAGTCGACTCATCGGTGAAGGTTCCCGACGATAGAAGCGGGGTCTGATAGAGCATGAGATAAAAGAACATCCATGCTGTGGACTAAGTCCCCTGTGATCGGATCCCATGAGGCCCCCTGTGCCTGGACCAGAGTGACTAGGAGAGCCTCCACGGAGGAAAGTCTGTCCAAGGCAGAGCAAGCTAAAGACTCCTCTGGAAGAGGAACAGACTTCATGGGTTTGTCACAGAAAAACTTACCATCCCGTTTGTGTAGGGCAGCCGATTCTGCAGACCACCAACAAGCGTGGGAGTTGAACGAACTGACTCTCGAAGTCCGGAAAGCTTTCCCGAGGGAATTTTCAGGTTGCCGGACTGCTGAGCTAAACGCACATCCAGCAGGTCCAGACTACGATGGCGTAAGTCAGGCAGGTGAGGGAGCGAGATATGTTGAGCGTGCTCGTCCGGAGTAACCAATGACCTTTGGACAGGCGAACGTGTCTGCACCTCTGCCGGCGGAGGAGAGGGACATTCAGCCGTGGGAAGCATCGCATACACTCGTCCCTCACTTGACACCACGAAAGAGGAACTGCGACATCGAAGCGTGATCGTCCGACGAGAACCCTGCCGCCTCCTCATCGAATCCAGCCTGGAACTAGGTAGATGGACATTAAGCAGGCATACGGTCAGTCGAGCGTGGAGTTGAGTGAGCCAGGTGCTCCGGTGACCAATCAAAGGGGTAGAGGGCTGGCGATTCGCAGGTTGGAAGACCATGTGAAACCGTGATCGTAGGTTTCTCAGGGACAAATCGCAAACTGAGGTCATGAACCTCCTATGTCTCCGTAGGCTGGGCCTGCTGTACCTCTAAGCACTGACGACGGATAGGAGGTGGTGAACGAAGTTCATATCCCGCACTTCATCCCCTCTTTACTGGCATAGATACAGAGCTTTTCGGCGCAGAGGGAATGACTACGGAGTCGGAGGTTTGAGGACATGGGTTAGGGATCAGTTTGTCTAAGCATGTCACTGGTTACCCAAGCCGGAAAGCTAGTGGATAGCACTCTCGCTGATGAGCCACGTGCTACACCATTAACTGAAGGCAAGACAAACTGATCTTGTGTTGTATCCCTAAGCTGGCTAGCTCGAAGCAAGCCAGCTGCTGGAGTTGAAGCTACCGCCTTCCTGCTACCACTTGGGGTCTGGTGAGTAGGGGGAGCACACATGTCCAATGAACAATAGCGACGACTTAGAAGAATTAGAATTAACCCCCCTAGAGAATTTTGCGAAGTATTTAACAAGGCTGAAAGTCCTAATGGACTGCGGTCGTGACGGGCGTGAGGTGGAGGTATTTAACTCAGACAGAGAAATATGAGACCTGGAACGCTAGAAATGACGCGATTGAGCCCTGTCGCTTGTGCCTTGGGAAAAAACCAGAGAATGATGAACCATCACAGAATGCCATGTGTAAGAACTCTCTCAGAAGAAGCTCTCATGTAAACCTGCACGATCTGGATTCCTGTATCTCAACGTCTGGGAGTACTCCGGGAACAGAGGACAACAAACCACACGAGTGAAATCAATCTGGTTTATTCATCTGCTGCTCAGTGTGTGTCACTGGGCATAAAGCTTTTATACAGTGGAGGTGTGTGCGTGAAAAAGTGGGTACAGAGTCACATGTTTCTTTGTTCACAGCCTAAAAGTTGTACCATAATCAAAGTGCATGATAAGAAACCGTCCATCACATTCCTTTGCCTTAGGGGTGACATTTACTACTCTGTGAACTTTGACCTCAGAAAGGATGCTGCCTTGTAAAGCATCACAACAGCAATAAAAGTCCACGGTTAAAAGCACAGGAATACTGCTAATTATACAATGGTTAAAGATAAGTCAGAATGTGACCTTACAGTTCCCCTCTTTTATACTTAAATGCAATTAAAGTATAACAACATGAACAGAGTCTTTTCTTGATATAAGATAGAGTCGTGTTGGCGTGCAAGCTGACAGGATCTAGGGACATCAGAGGACCGCGGTTGACCAGGACCGGTGCTTGAAGGGCAGGCGGGCCTCATCGCCTTCGCCCACTATCTCGGGATCCTCGTAACATCCTTCCACCCTAGTCAAGCTCTACACACGTGACATGGCCCGATAGATGTCATCCTCTCGGGTAGGCAGCTGGGTGTATTTGGGTTCGCTGAAGGAGCTCGCCAGGGTCCACACACGATCCATCAGGCACCTGAAAATACAGGGTCCGAACACACAAACCAACAACAAGCATATACATACAGGAACAAGCATGGTTAAATACGGGGTAAACATGCCGAAAAGAGAGTGGAGGAATCCCCAGCCATAGTTTGGACTTTCGTCGTGTCGCAATTGGGCCGCTACGGCACGCATTTTTTGTAAAGCCTGAGATATATTGCCCCCAGGTGAGTCATTCGGTGGGATGTAGGTACAGCAGTGTTCGCCTATAAGAACGCAGACCCCACCTTCCTTTGCGAGCAGTGCATCAAGTGTCATACGATTCTGGGTGGCCATAAGCCTCAGGGCCGTCAGTTCCTGTTTGATTCCATCGACAGCTAGGATGGTGTTGTTTACAAACACAGCGAGCCTATAGTGAACCTTATTCAGTTGTCGGCGAATACTACCCACACCGAAGTTTGGGAACAGGATTTCCGCAAATCTCGTGCCCTCACTTACCAATTGGTGCTCTTCGGGCACCTCAAGATCACTAAGGGCCGACGTGGAGCGTTTCCGACGAGCTGAGGAAGGAAACTGTTTGGAGAAAAGGGTGAGGATGTTTCAATCCGGACGAGCGCACACCTACCTCGCTGTAGCTTCGGAAGATACAACCACAGTTGACCATTGCCACAATCCCAATACCAATCAGGAATCCATAAAGGTCGCTCCTGATTGAACATTACCCTCCCTGCACTGTCACTTTTTAAGTTAATGGTGTGATTACATCTAACCGGATCTAATCCTTGTCCCCAGTGAGATGTTTGGTTGCCAGGTAATTTAACGCATTGTTCGGCACCATCTGTGTCTAGGGAACAGTCATTCTGTGCCTCCCGATCCGGTTCTGTGCCATTGCCGTCGTATCGCCAAAAACATATGGGATACTGCATCCTTAGGTCCCAATGCACAGAAAAGCCTGAATTTGGGTCCAGGTGGCGCCTCAGAAATACTTCCGACTGATTAGATGTTCCCCACTCACCCCGTACCCATGTCATGTTTATAGTGGTGTAATTGTCCCGTGCTGGGGTATATACATATGGGGTTCCTCCATCATGGGGAAAGAGAGAGCAGACAATACATTCTTCCAGAGTCACATCTCGTTTTACCGTGAAATTCAAATACTGCCAGAACATATTATTTTCTGGATGACGGTAATGTGTGCACCAACCCGGGACCACGAGTAGCAGCCCGATTAAGAGCAGGGCTTAAGAGGTATACATAACTTGGATTTTAAATGGGCGGTTATCCGACCCGGGTGCGAGAGGATGTGGTGGTGATACTCATATGTCTATGTCAGGTCTGATCCGTTGGGAGGTACTTCTCCCCTCTTAAGTGATATATGTATCTCCGGACCTGGAACAGAGGTAATAAAAATGGACAACATCATAGTCACACAATACAAATAATACTTCATTGTGGGCTTTTCTTCAGTCTGGTAGCATGGATCCACTGTGGAAAGAGGTCAGTTAGTACGGCAGTTAGTAGGGGTGACATTTACTACTCTGTGAACTTTGACCTCAGAAAGGATGCTGCCTTGTAAAGCATCACAACAGCAATAAAAGTCCACGGTTAAAAGCACAGGAATGCTGCTAATTATACAATGGTTAAAGATAAGTCAGAATGTGACCTTACACCATGTCAACCTAGATACCTCATAAGTATCCAAAAGTAAACAATGATCAAAGTGCCAAAATAGCGCAAACGGTAAACAAAGGGTGATCTCCGCACACCAGGTCACGAACTGCTAGTTTAGCCGGACTAACTTTGTAGCACGTACAAACTAAAATAAGGAAACAATAGGGTGTAGAAATTGTGGCAGTGGTGGTCTAGTGGTATAGGGTGCTGGATCACTGATCCATAGGTTGGGGGTTCGAGCCATGTCTCTCATTGTCTATGGTGAGAGGCATGTTAAAGAACCATTGCTGACTTTCGTAAAGAGTAGGCTGCAAAGTCGTCAGCGTGTTTCTATCCCTTTCTAAAAAGGGTTGACAGGAAGGGCATCCGATGTAAAAAAACTCTGCCAAATCAAATGTGCGGATCAAGATGATTCGCTGTGGCGACTCCCGAGTAAAAGGGAAAAAGCCGAAAGGAAGACAGACAGACAGGGTGTAGAAATTGGCCGATCTAGTAATAAAACAGAAATCACCGTATGCCCCGAAACAGACTAGACAACACTCACACTGAATTAGCCTTGACAAAAGCAAGTCCAAAAGACCGAAACCAGCTTAATTAAAGAGACATGAAAAACTGGGTGTACCTTGAGTGAGGGTGGGAGTCTTAGTCGGACGGCGCTGGGGTTTATGATTTTCTCAATCACGTAGGGCCCAATGTATCGGGGAGATAGTTGTTTTGAATCAACTTGCAGGGGCAGGTCCCGGGAGGAGAGCCACACGTGTTGTTCGACCGTGTAGGGAGGTGCCGGGGTTCGGTGACGATCGGCAATCCTCCGGTTTCGGGCCGCTGTTCGCTCCAGGGCAGCTAGTGCCTCCTTCCAGACCCAGCATGCTCTGTGGAACTGTGCCTGGATTGATGGGACGGCCAACTCGACCTCCTGGCTGGGGAACAGGGGCGCTGGAACGCATTGATCACCATGAAGGGGGACATCCCGGTGGCGGTGCAGATCAGCGAATTGTGTGCGTATTTTACCCATGGGAGGTATGTGGCCCAGGAGGCTGGGAGGCGGGAGGTGACGCAGCGCAGGGAGGACCTGAGGCTTTGGTTCACGCGTTCCGCCTGCCCGTTCGATTGAGAGTGGTAACTGGAGGTCAAGCTGCAGGAGACTCTCAAGGTGTCACAGAACGCCTTCCAGACTCTGTATGCAAACTGGGGGCCCTGGTCTGACACGATGTCCTGGGGGATGCCGTGGAAGCGGAAGATGTGTTGGATCAGGAGACCCGCTGTTTCCATTGCCGAAGGGAGTTTGGGGAGTGCAACGAAATGGACCGCCTTGGAGAACCGGTCCACTAAAGTCAGGATGACAGTGTTGCCCTCGGACGGGGGTAACCCAGTGACGAAGTCCACCACAATGTTCGACCAGGGGCGATGGGGAACTGGGTAAGGGTTGGAGGAAACCCGTGGGTGCACGATGGGAGGACTTGCTTCGGGCACAGGTGACGCAAGCTCACACAAAATCCCTAGTGTCGACTGCCATCGTTGTCCACCAGAAGCGTTGACGGACCCAGAAGAGAGTTCGGTGGGCTCCGAGGTGGCAGGCTAACTTTGAGGCATGGGCCTACTGGAGTGCTGGGGTTCTGGCCGGCGGGGGAACATATAGTCGGCCTTGGGGGCACCCGACGGGCTCCGGTTCCCCCTGATGGGCATCACGAACTAGTCATTCTACTTCCCATTGGGCTGCTCCGAGTATACAGGAGGAGGGCAGGATGGTTTCCATGGTAGAGTCTTCACCCGAGGATAACTGCCTGGAGAGAGCATCTGGCTTAGTATTCCGGGAGCCTGGTTGGTATGTCAGCGTGAAGTCAAACCTCCCCAAGTAGAGTGACCATCGTGCCTGATGGGAGTTCAACTTCTTGGCCGTATGGAGGTAGGACAGATTCTTATGGGCAGTCCAGACCACGAAAGGGTGAGCCGCTCCTTCCAGTCAGTGCCTCCACTCCTGGAGCGCCAAGACCACTGCCAGCAGCTCGCGATTCCCAACATCATAATTCTGTTCTGCTGGGGACAAGCGACTGGAGAAGATGGTGTATGGGTGGAGCGTCTAGTCTGTGGGGGACCATTGGGAGAGGACCGCCCCCACCCCTGAGTTGAGACGTCGACTTCCACCACGAACTGCAGCGAGGGGTCCGGATGGATCAGTACGGGCGTGTAGATGAATTTCGCCTTCAGCTTGTCAAACGCCATTTGGGCACTTGGGGACCACTGGAACAGGGTCTTGAGTGATGTCAACTGTTTGAAGGGGGCTGCTAGGCGGCTGTAATCCCGCACGAACCGGCGGTAGAAGTTCGCGAACCCCAGGAACCTCTGCAGCTGTTTCCACGTCCCTGGAGTCGGCCACTCTGCCACTGCCTTCACCTTCGCCGGATCAGGTCCTATCTGCCCCTTCTCCACGATGAAACCCAGGAACAAGACTGAGGGGACATGGAACTTGCACTTTTCTGCCTTCACGAACAATCTGTTCTCCAGGGGCCTCTTTAGTACCATTCTCACATGGCGGAGATGTTCGTCTTGGTCCCTAGAGAAGATCAGAATGTCGTCTAGGTATATGTATACAAAGTGGTTCAGCATGTCCTTAAGCATGTCGTTGATCAGAGCTTGGAAGACCGCCGGGGCATTGGTTAGTCCGAACGCATGACCAGGTATTCGAAGTGCCCAGTGGTGTGTTGAAGGCCGTCTTCCACTCGTCCTCCTCCCGAATTCGGACTAGGTGGTAGGCGTTTCTCAGGTCTGGCTTGGAACAGACGGTGGCATCGTGGAGAGGGGAGAAGGCTGAGTCGATTAGGGGGAGCGGGTACTTATTTTTTACGGTGATCTGGTTCAGGCCCATGTAATCGATGCAGGATCTCAGGGTCTTGTCTTTCTTTTCAACAAAGAAGAAGCCGGCACCTACCGGGGAGATGAGGGCCGAATGAGACCTGCAGCCAGCGACTCATTAATGTATGCCTCCATGACGTCTTTCTCCAGCTTAGAGAGGTTGTAGAGAAACTGGGAAGGGAGCGTGGAACCTGGGAGTAGGTCGATGGCGCAGTCGTACGGTCGATGAGGAGGTAAGGAGCGAGCCCGGTCTATGCTGAAAACCTTATGCTGGTCGTGATATTCTTCGGGCACACCGGCTAAGCCTAGATCCTCCAGGTCGACCGGGGTTCGTGAAGCTTGGGAGGGGACGGCTCCCGTTAGGCAGTGCTGCAGACAGTAGTCAGTCCAGCCGCGCATATGGTGAGGATTGCCAGTCTATGTGAGGATTGTGGGTCTGCAACCAGGGCCATCCCAACACCAGGGGAGAGAGAGAGAGGCAGGGAGAACAAACAGTTGCAGATATTCCTGGTCGTTACTTGACAATGTGAGCTTCACTGGCCTGGTCTTGTGTGTGACGCGGGCCATCTATGGCCACCACCTCCTTGGGGGTATCAAGTTCCTCCATGGGTAGGTCGTGGAGCTCAACCATCCCGGGATCGATAAAGTTAGCCTCAGTGCCTGAGTCAATGAATACATCTACAGGATGAGAGTGTTGTGCGAAGTGTAGCATACCTTGAACTCGTAGGCGCTTTCAGGGTGTCATGGAGGATCTTCTTGTCATTGGTGCGGGGCACTGGGCGAGGTAATGGCCCTTCTTGGTGCAGCAGATGCAGAGGATGTCAGCCAGCCGCCGGTGCCTCTCTTCAGCCGTCAGTCTGGTGCTGGTCTTTCAGTCGTTCGTTGAGCCCCTGCAGGAAGGCCCCCCGAAGCGCAGGGTCGTTCTAGCCACTCTCGATGGCGAGAATCTGGAATCGGATGGCGTACTTGGCCACCGACTGTGTGCCTTGCCAGACTCGTAGGAGCTGGGAGCTTGCCTCCTCCCCTTTTGCCGGATGATCGAACACCTTCTTCATTTCTTGCATGAACTGTTCTACCTGGGAGCATAATTCCGGGGTGTGGGTAGCGACTGCCAGCACCCAGAACGAGGCTTGCTCCGTAAGTAAGCTCATGAGGAAGGCGGTTTTAGCTTGATCTGTAGCGTATGTTAGCAGCTGCTGGCTGAAGACGAGCGAGCACTGGTGGAGGAACTGTGCACAGAAGCCGATCGCGCAAGAATACCTGGCTGGCGTGGGGATGAGTGGTTCTCGATGCGTGGGGAGTATCACTGGCGCTGCTGCCAAAGCAGAGGGTGAAGGGTGAGGGGGCGGGGTCGCGGCAGCAAGGTGAGTGGCAATGATGTCCAGCCTTCTGCCGAGCTGTGCCAAGCTGGTGGTTATGCGCTGGAGATTACCCATCATTTAGTGCAGGGTGGAGTCGTGTTGTCCCAACAGGAATCCTGGTCGGATAAGGCCTGCCGGAGCTGAGCGGACTCCTCTGGGTCCATGTTCAGGTCAGAAGATTCTGTTGTAGCTGGAGTGTATGCGTAGGACCCAAGGATGCAGGAAACCGATGGAAGGTTCACTGATTCATTAAACATTAAGCACTGTCAATCACTAAAATACGAAAATTAAGAGAACTGGTCAAGCACGAAGCACGAACCAGGGATCAGAGATCGTCGAGGAGCAGAGTCACTGAAACCAATCTTCTGACAGCGGAGGAGAGCATGCCGCTCCCTTTTTATCGCTGGCTGCCGCTGATAGCAGATTAGGACCGGGTGTGCTCAGCTCGGAAACTCATCTACCGGCAACTGCCACACCCCTCGCCAGTGCCTGCAATGAATTAAGGAAAGGTTAGTTCGCCAGCCAGCACAGACCATGACATCTTCGTTCTCTTTTTATGAAAACAACCTGTTTTTTTGAAAAGCGCCAAACGCGCCATTCAAAAATTCTAACGTGCCATTCAAAATTCAAACAATGTGCAAGTTGCTCTCTCATTGGCTGTCTCCCAACATCCTGGCCCGCTGGCCTTCATCAGGAGGGAGCTGATCTGAACCCATACTTCCTGTACCCATACTTCCTGTTTGTCACACGCGTGAAGGAGAGTTGAACCTGTCTGTTTGTTTTTTTTATGAGATTGATCATGCAGCGCTATATTTCGTTATCGCCGAAACCCCTCTACAATCAGTACAATATTGAAGCAGAAGGAGCATGAAAACAGAGTGCTCCGTGGGACAAGACCTCCGATCTCCCAAGGAAGCAAGTTAATATTGAATCAGAACCTCTGATCTTTCAAAGAGGTCCTCTAATTCTACTTTAAATACAACACCCCATCCAATTAAACATTTAAATAGAATTAGTCTGTCAGCTGCGCGTTGCGTGTAGGTGGAACCCGCATTTGGCAAAACACACCAGAGAGACAGAGTTTTGTGTGTGTGTGTGTGAGAGAGAGATAGAGAGATACTTCATACAGAGTCTTTCAGAGATGAAAGGAGGCAATATTTTAACTCTCTTTCAAGAGAGCACATTGCAGCTTATTTTTAGTTTTTTAAGTTGTTTAATTCAGTAAATGTTTAATAAATGTGGCGCGATCTGCTGAATGTGAGCAAAATGCGGCTCATCTGGACCTCCGATCCCTCAAGGAAACAAGTTAAAGTTGAGTCCGCACCTCCAATCTATCAAGCAGGGAGTGCGCTTTGAATTCCCTGTCTTATAATGCTCCGGCATCCTTCGTGTGGGCAGAGCCCGCATTCGGTGGAGCGTGCCACAAATGTGTGTTTTTTGTATGTGTGTGTGTGTGGGTGTGTGTGTGTGTGTGTGTGTGTGTGTGTGTATGAGAGCGAGAGAGAGAGCTGTGTGTGGGTGTTTATGTGCGTTAATAAAAAATGTTTAATAATGGTTTAATTAATAAATATGTTAATAAAATGTTTTAATATGTTAATAAAATGTTTAAATGGTTTAATAAATACTTTTCTTTTACTTTTAACACATATTTCATACAAAATTGGTGTACTTTTATCATTTTTAAAGGGTTTATGGGAGAGCCTTGGGAGCCTTGGAACGAATCATGCGTTTTACATGTAAAATGCACCCCATCTTACGAAAACTCCAGGCTATGAAAAAGGCTCTGGAACAGATTCATTTCGTAAGTAGAGTGCCGACTATACAAATAACATTTGCCTTTTTTTTTTTTTTTTGCTTGAGAAACAAATTGATCAAAAAAGGATTAATAATTTGCAGTGCAAAACTTTTATTTGTTAACACAAAAGCTCGCAGTTCCGAAAACATTAACACAGCTTAGCTTTTAACATTTACATTAATTCATTCATTTTCTGTAACTGTTTAATCCTAATTAGGAGTAAATAGTTACAGAAAATGAATGAATTAATGTAGGTCGCAGAGAGGCTAGCTCCCATCTCAGCCTTATCTGGGCGAGGGCAGAGTACACCCTGGGCAGTCCGCCAGGCCATCGCAGGGCAGAAACATGCTGACGGCTTTGCAGCTACTCTTGTCAAATGACAACAATGGTCCTTTCACTTGAACCTCTCACCATAGACAGTGAGATAAATGGCCGGCCTTTGATAACTGGTTGGGCTGTCAATACCGTACAGAATTAAATGGTTATTCAAACAGTTTAATTTTAACAGAAACCTCTTTCTAATACAAACAGTGCTAAATAGCTTCCATTTCTCATTCAAGGGATTCAACTTTACAGACGTTTAGATGGCATACTAGTTCTCGGCATCTCAAAGCTCCTTGGAGCACCTGTTCACATAAGCTTAAAACAACAAAACATGTGTTTATAACTGTTCATATAATTCATACCAAATTGTGGTAATGTAAACAAAATAGGCTGAATTATAAATGAAAATGTCTTCCTGAACAACTAGCTGCTCAGTCTGTTTGGTGCATCCCTTGTGAGTGCTCTGGAACATGAATAATAAGCAGTAGGTCTGGTAACATCACTCACTGTCACTTTACCAGACTTTTCTGGTAAAAAAAAAAAAAAAAAAAAGTTTAAGAAAAAAGTACCATGCACTAGTTTGTGAGTAGATTGGAATGCTGCTACCCCTTAATTAAACCTATGGTGGATATAATTATTTTAAAAACCTTATAAGCAACTCTATTAATGATTGTTCGCTTGATTATAGAAACCCAGAGTTTCATTTTTAGGGCATATGTCATGGTTTATTTACAGTAGTGTCTTCTAGCTTATTAGTGTACAAAACTTGGCATGAAAGAAGAAAAAGTAAATTGGGGTGGGGGGTGGGGAGCAAACAGGCTTAACAAAGTTGCATTGGAAAGTTTAAGTAGTACTGGACTGTGTAGATAGTTAATGTCAAAACACTGTGTAGAAATGGCAAGACAGTAGTTTTGGAGGGCTTCAAGTGCAACAGAAACGACACATTCCAACAGAATGCACCAGTGGGTCTCTGCCACTGGACCTCTAATGAGGAGGACTGTCAACAGCAGCCTTCCTCTCTCTCTCTCTCTCTCTCTCTCTCTCTCTCTCTCTCTCTCTCTCTCTCTCTCTCTTCCCAAAGGCCTGCCTGGATCTTTCACAGTGACTGATTACAGATTAATCATACGGGCCTTTCTGCCACACTTGCCTTCTTTCAACTTAAAACAACCCTCACTGCCCCATCGTTCCTTCTTTAATTTAGAATTTTTACAATTCTCTAGTGTGTAATGACAGGCAGTGGATTTTGTCCATGTCCAGGTGGCACAGAGTCGAATGAAACAACACTTTTTTTTTTTAAAGATACAATTTTAAAGGATGGCTTTTAAAGTACACACACACACACACACACACACACACGTACAAATGTCTTGTTTGAAAACATACAATGCTAAAAATACAGCGACAAAAATATTCATGTGAGAAACATCAAAATTGAAACTTTAAAATTTCCAAACTGGAAGGTTGCATTTTAGGTCTGCTTGTTCTGTGAATAGTTCTTTGTCTGTATGGCTAGCTCTGCAATTGTCTGGTGACCTGTTCAGGGTGTACTCTGCCTCTTGTTTCAATTCAGCGCATATATTTTACAGCTTTTCCTGTGGCATAATTCCCCTGCAAGAGATGATTGATATTCAATTAAATTGAGTTTTATTTGTATAGGACTTTTTACAATCTACATTATCATAAAGCAGCTTTACACAGTAAAACTGTGACACTAGGGACTTACAAAGTAGAAAGGAATTTAAACATGTCCTATAACTACTACATATCCTTAATAAGCAAGACGGTGGCAAGGAAAAACTCCCTCTGTAGTTGTGAGGACGAAACCTTGAGAGGAACCAGATCCAAAAGGAAACCCAATCCTCATTTGGATGAAACAATACAAATGTATGATAAATTCATTACAGTCCAAAATGTAGTCCGGTTGGCTATGCAACTATAAGCCCTAAATAATTGTGGGAAAGAGTCCATATCACCATCAGTGAAAAGTCATGGCCACCGTCCATTACTGCACATCTGGGTTCATCTAGGTGTTCATCAGAAAGCAGGAAGGGTGTAAAAGTTGAAACCTCCATTCAGCATCAGCACACCAGGACAGAGCACAGGACTCAGGAAGCAGAAGGGTCAGGATCACCGGCATCCCAGAAGGAGAATGTGTACTTCAACAAATGGGAGAGAGAGAGAGAGAGAGAGAGAGAGAGAGAGTTAGCTATACTCATAGTAGTATAATGGAAATCGAAGATCTTATTATTGCTGAGTGCAAGCATGGACTGGCTATGGCAGAATAACTCCGAGAGAAGACAGACATGGGGGCACCTGTGACATTGTACAATCGGCCATACCACTGTCAATAGACCTGGGTGAGCATGGAGACTGAGGGAGCGACTGCATCCCAACATCACAGTTTAACAGAACTTTCTATGCCTGAAATCCCCAGATCTGCTTTTTAACTTGATAAAAGTCTTTTAACGAAATGCTCTAATAAACAGGTAAGTTTTCAACTTATATAGATGGTTGGGGGATATTCGGCAGATGTGATGCTTTTATAAAGCATTTCTCCTATTTATTAATGTCCCCTAAAATCCAGAATATTTTATTTATTATTATTCTCTCACAGTTATTAATGCATTTTCATTTCAAGCAACATATCTTATTTTTGCTGTATGTATTTTATTGCATTTTATTAGGAATTGTACATTTTTTATTTAATGTGCATAGTATAATATATTTTATTTCTATGTTGAACGAAAAATGTTACTGTCTCCCTTGAATTATTCTTTTTATAAATAAATGCATTTAACCAGTCATCTCAGTTTACCATGTTAACAATAAAAAAGAATAAAATAATATATTGACCAACGAAGCTCAGCCTAAGATAAGATAAGATAAGATACAGCTTTATTAATCTCACAATGGAGAAATTCACTGTTACAGGCTCTTGAGGTACCATCAGTAGGGTGTGCAAAAATAGATATACATACATACACACATACATATATATTATATAAGTAAATAAATAAATAGATACATAAATAGTATAAATTAATAAACAACAAAAGAAAAGAAGGGAACGACTTTATAGACTGGCCTATATTAAAGTGTAATGTATCTGAGTGCAGAGTAGATGGGTTGATGTGGTTCACAGTCAGTGGGGTAGATGTGGTTGATTAAAGTGCACGGGGTTTTTATTGCACATAACCGGTATTTTCACAGACAGTTAAGTGGCGTTGTACAGTCTGACAGCGGTGGGAATGAACGACCTGCGGTAGCGCTCCTTCCTGCACTGAGGATGTCTCAGCCGTCCACTGAAGGAGCTACTCAGCTTCTCTACAGTCTGGGGAAGTGGGTGAGAGCTGTTGTTCATGATGGATGTGAGCTTTGCTACCATCCTCCTCTCACTCACCTCCTCCACAGAGTCCAGTGGGCAGCCGAGGACAGAGCTGGCCCTCCTGACCAGCTTGTTCAGTCTTTTTCTGTCCCGCTCTGTGCTGCCCGGGCCCAGCAGATGGCAGCGTAGAGGATTGCAGAGGCTACCACAGAGTCATAAAATGTCCTGAGCAGAGGTCTGCATACTCCGAAGGACCTGAGTCTCCTAAGAAGGTGGAGGCGACTCTGGCCCTTCTTGTACAGGGCGTTGGTGTTGTGGGACCAGTCCAGTTTATTGTTAAGGTGAACGCCCAGGTATTTGAAACTGTTCACTAGCTCAATGTTGTGTCCCTGGATGTTCACTAGTGATTTTGTGTGTGTGTGTGTGTGTTAGTGTGCTTCTTCTGAAGTCGACCACCATCTCCTTCGTTTTCCTGGTGTTCAAGCACAAGTGGTTGCGCTCACACCAGTCCACGAAGTCAACGATGACCGACCGGTACTCCAGCTCGTTCCCCTCTGACACACGGCCCACGATGGAAACATTGGAAACACCTCCTTGCGCAGGTTTACAGCCAAATTTTGCATATTAGCAAATGGTGCATGGCATGAAACAGAGTCGGCAGTGGAATGTGGCTTCACTTTACACTTGTCACTAAGCAACCTCAGCATTTCTTCCATTTTATTTTAAAAAGCACAGAAAGAGTGTCACCTGTTGCATTTTGTGGTGTAAAGTGAAATAATATATGCACCGTGTCGATAAAGTATTTTTTTAGAAGCAACATTGGACAACCATTGGAGACAAAAGTGTCATAGCCATACACATCTTTGTTTTCAGTTATTCAGACCACATTAGTGCCCCCCCCCCCCCCCCCCCCAGCAGTGACTTCAGTTCTTCCAAAAGTATTTATAATAAATTAAAACAAGCATATATGCATCCTTAAAAGGCAGTAGACAATTTCATTTAGTCAGTTCCAAAAACAAGATTGACATTAATATGTTCAAGAACTGAATATAGTTTATATATGTATATTATTAATCACCGCCCATTGCCACAAACTGATTTTCAGTTTCTTTTTAAAACTTCACTGAATATAAGAAAAAAAGTGGAAGTCTATTCCAATATTCCAGAACAAGATTCATCAGTCACTCTCACTCATTTGCCAAGCCACTTAATATTATTTTGGGTTGCAGGGAGGCTGGAGTTGGAGATGACACCATGTGAAGCAGGGTACTTACTGAGCAGTTTTCCAGAACAACACAGGGCCAATAGCATACCCACAACTAGTCACACTCACACCAAGGAACAATTTAAAACAGTCAGTTAGCCTAATGAGTATGTATTTGGACTGTGACAGGAAACTGGAGTACCTGGAGGAAACCCACAGAAACATGGAACAAACATGCAAACAGAAACAGTTTTGTTGTGGGGTAGATGTACTAATCATTTTGTGATCATCATCATGTTTTCTTCCCTACATCAATTGTAGGTGGTGCATCAAAAACATCACCTTTTTAGCATGAAAGATTGCAGAGTACAGTTTGCCCTCTACTTCCGAAATTAATCTTTTCCAGAGCCTTTTTCGTAGCATGGCACTTATTAGCAAAAATAAGTCGGTTTCACACCATGAAAAAACAGCTTAAACTCCTGCTCCTAAGCTTCTAGCCTTGCTACCTTTCCATCTGGTCTCCTGAACACACAGTATGTCCACCTTCCTCCTCTGCATCATGTCAGCCAGCTCTCTACCTTTTCCTGTCATAGTTCGAACATTCAAAGTCCCTACTCTCAGTCCTAGACTCATGCCTTTCTTCTTTTCTCTCTGCCTATGGACACACCTCCTGCTTCTTCTTCGTCAACGTCTTCGGCCAACTTCCAATTTCCACCAGCACCCTGTTGTGTTTAACTTGGAGTGTATGTGTTGGACCCAGAGATGCAGGAGACCAAAAGAAGGTTCAAATGATTTATTAAGCACTAGGAACTGTAAGTCACGGGAATACTAAGTCAAGGGAACTGGTCGAGCATGAAGCAAGAACCAGGGGTCAAAGGGAAAGCCGGGGAGCAGAGTCATGAGGAAAACAATCTTCTGACAGTGGAGGGAAGCGCGCTGCTCCCATTTATAGCTGGCTGCTTGCTGATTGCAGATTGGGACCAGGTTGCTCTGCTGGAACTTACCTGCCGGCACCCGCCACACCCTTCGCCAGCACTTGCAATGACTAGAGAAGAGAATTATTGCCGCCAGCCTGCACAGACCATAACATGTTGGTTAACAGCACTGACGGCGATCGTTGTTAACCCAGGCCTTGACCGATCCTGCATAAATGTTTTGTTGTGACTCGCATATTTTATTTGGGATTTGTTTTACGCCGGATGCCCTTCCTGACGCAACCCTCTACATTTATCCGAGCTTGGGACCGGCGTGACAGAGAGACACTGGCTTGTGCCCTTCCCTCACGGCTGCATTAGGGGCACATTCAGTATGCTTTTTGTAAACAATGGATACAGTGTCATTATGTCATTGTGTCATTACATCAGCGTACTATGTACATATGTCTAAACTCAAAATTTGACTTAAAAAATAAATAAAAATAAATGCAAAAAAAACAAACAAACAAAAACGAATGAACGTAAGTCGGGGAGCGTCTGTATAAAATATGTGTTAAAGTAAAAGAAAATTATTTATTAAAGCATTTAAACATTTTCTTAACATATTAAACCATTTTATTAACATATTTATTAATTAAACCATTATTAAACATGTTTTATTAATGCACATACACACCTCTCTCTCTCTCTCTCTCTCTCTCTCTCTCTCACACACACACCTCTCTCTCTCTCTCTGAGTGGTGTGCTCTGCTGAATGATGGCTCCGCCCACATGCAGTGCGCAGCCGACAAAGCTTTTGAGATGGGGTGTTGTATTTAAAGCGGAATTACCAGTTTGAAAGATCTGAGGTCTGGATTCAATATTAACTTGCTTCCTTTTGAGATCGGAATTCTTTTGTCTCACGGATCATTCTGTGCATGGAACATTTGTGGCGCCGCCATCTTTCGTGCGCAAAAATGCGTTGTGGCCGAATGCGGAGCTTTTGAGGTGGAACGCGGCTCATCCGGATCTCCTCAAATAAGCTGTAATGAGTACTCTCAAAAAAAAAAAAAAAATCGCGAAACTCACGAATCAACAGTACATCTCTTCTTTACGTGTGTGATAAACAAGCTCATGGGTGCAGTACTATGGAGATTCAGCTCCCTCCTGGCCAATGGGAGGCAAATGGGAGGCCAGCGGGGTGAGATATTGGGAGACAGCCAATGAGAGAGCAACTCGCGCATTGTTTGAATTTTTGAATGGCGCATTTGGCGCCTTTCATAAGAAGAGGTTGTTTCGTATACAGGGGGCAAAAATTTGGAAAATGTTTTTTGTAACCTCGATTTTTCATATTCAGAGGTTTTCGTACGTAGATGGCTGTCTTTCTTAATTGAAAAACAAATAACAGTTGTCAGTAAACATATTTCTTGAGGACAATAATACTTTTTCATAAGAATATGATTAAACTGCACGTCAGTCTGCCATCTGCCCTTATCCATGACAGCTTAGCATGCAACTTAACCATACTGACCTGGACTGAACGGCACAGTGCAAGGTGAGCAGCTCTATTTAGAACAAGCTGGAACATTTTAAGGTTTTGTTTGGAGAAACTAGATCAAATAGGTTCGCAAAATTCCACATAGACAAGAACAGAGTCAGAATTGCACAAACAAGTGTCCACCCTCACGCCAGTCCCAAGCCCGGATAAATGCAGAGGGCTTCGACAGGAAGGGCATCTGGCATAAAACTTTTGCCAGAATACAAAATGCAAACTGTAAAGACAAATTTCATACCAGATCGGTTGAGGCCCGGGTTAACAACGACCACCGTCGAAGAAGGAGAGGTGGGAGGTGTGTCCGTAGGCAGAGAAAGAAGAGGAAAAGCATGAGTCTAGGACTGAGAGTAGGGACTTTGAATGTCGAAACTATGACAGGAAAAGGTAGTGAGCTGGCTGACATGATGCAGAGAAGGAAGGTGGTCATACTTTGTGTTCAGGAGACCAGGTGGAAAGGTAACAAGGCTAGAAGCTTAGGAGCAGGTTTAAACTGTTCTTTCATGGTGTGGATGGGAAGAGAAATGGAGTAGGAGTCATCTTGAAGAAGGGGTTTGTCAGGAATGTTCGAGAAGTGAAAAGAGTGTCAGACAGAGTAATGAGCCTCAAGTTAGAAATTGAAGGTGTGATGTTCAATGTTGTTATTGCTTATGCCCCACTGGCAGGATGTGAGCTAGAAGAGAAGGAGAGATTCTGGATTGAGTTAAATGAAGTGATGCAGAGTACCCCCAGAGGTGAAAGAGTGGTCATTGGGGCAGACTTCAATGTACATGTTGATGCAGGCAACAGAGTGGACGAGGAAGTGATGGGCAGGTTTGGTATCCAGGACAGGAACACAGAAGGGCAGATGTTGATAGATTTTGCAAAAAGGATGGCTGTGGTGAATACTTTCTTCCAGAAGAGACAGGAGCATAGGGTGACTTATAAAAGTGGATGTGGGAGCACACAGGTAGTCTACATCTTGTGTAGATGATGCAAATTGAAGGAAGTCAGTGACTGCAAAGTAGTAGTGGGTGAGAGTGTTGCCAAACAGCATAGGATGGTGATGAGCAGGATGACGCTGATGGTAAGAAAGGTGAAGAAGGATAATATATATATATATATATATATATATATAATATAGATAGATAGAATAGATATATAGTTTTGTCTGTGGTGAGAGGCATTTAAAGGAACATGTTTCTGCCCTCTGATGGCCAGTGAGGTGTCCAATTCTGCCCTCGATAATAGAGAGCGAATACATGCCAGGGCCAGTGATGCAAGAAGCATGTCAACACACCAGTAACCAGGATATATTAACATTTGTGTACTCTGCCCTCAGCTGAGATGGGTACTAGCCTCCCCACAACCCTACGTATACTTAAACAGCACAGAAACTAAATGAATGAATGAGTAAAAATCCTCTGTTCTATCAACCTTTATGCATTTTTCACACATTCTAATGTGTTATTGGCAAGATTGTCCAGCTACTGCTGTTTAGAATGTTGACAAAATTTTAATTACACATTTTTAATTTTTACACATTACACATTTTTAATACACACACGCGCGCGCGTGCACACACACACACACACACACACACACACACACACAAATAAATATTCTTATCTTATCAAATACAAGCAAATCAAAATGAATTTTTATGTAAGGTATATATGACATGTACACTTGTACAGTGTATATTCTGCATTGTTAGTGATGAATATCTGTCTGCATACACTTAGGTCAAAATATATGTTCCAATAACAAGTCTTCAATTCAGCCATATTTACTTTGCAACCCCATTTCCACACTGTTGCACACTGAAACTGGCGTATGTGTGACAATGAACGCACACAGTTACTCTGGAAAAGGCAATGTATGGAGTGTCACAGGTCAGCAGTTGTCTGCAGTAAACAGTGAAAACCTTGCATGTTAAGATCAGAGTGGTACACTTAAACAGGCATGCATGCCATTTGTTGATTTGAAGGTGGAAAATGAATGACCTGCTGAAGTTAATAAAGAGAGCCTGGAAGCATCTGTAGCTTTAGAGGAGGGTACAGGGCATGATAGATTGGATGAAGAACATTGTTAAGCAAACAAATGAAGAAATTTTTTACTGGGCCATATAATCTAATCAAATACATTTTAATTTATATGCTGCATGGGTTCAGGACTCTTCCAGAGATCACTGTGAAATATTGTTTGACCTGCATTTGTGGGAGGCACAACAATCACCTGTCATGAAAAGAAGAAGCCACATGTGAACAAGATCCATAAACACCACCATATTCTTTGTACAGAACCTTATTTAAAACAAACTGAGACAAAACAAAAAACTTCTGTGTTCCAAAATTATTTTCGGAGAACATGGAAGCCAGATCCTCTTGACTAAAGATAAGTGACCAATTCAGAAGATCACATATCTGCAAATTGTGCTCACAGACAGTAATTTCATGATCCCATGTGACCTCATGCACTAATTTCCATCAGAGGATCCTGTCTGCTTGTAATATTGTGTCACCTGAGGATCTAAAGATCACAGGCATTCATTACTGATTTTCTGTCTTGCCCTTTCTGCACATAAATCCCCTCAATGATTGCATTTCATATACTTTTTGTCGCTTTCATGACGGACCAAGTTCAAGGTCACCTAGCATCACTAACATAATATGAACATTACAGCCATTACATTACATTATTGCTGGAATATCATAATTGTTTAATTGCTGATTCATGATAGACATAAATGACAGTGTCACACAGTTTGAATGAAAGATGAACCAATTCACAAGACAATACTGTGCAAAAGTTGCAAAGAAATGCTATAGTTTCATATATAAGTAAGCAACCCAATGAAGACCAAAAGTTCCCCAAACTACTCCGGGACAAAGCTTTTTTTTTGGAACGCTTTTAAACTAAATAAAATTTTGTTGGTTTACAAGTCACTAGAAAGTGATTTAGGGGGGTGATGGGGTGTCAGGGAGAGGTAGTACCTTTAGTAAGAGGCATGCCATGTCCTTTAGAGGCCAGCTCGTCTGCCACCAGTCCTCACCTGTCACCCAGCTCTCACCGGTGGCTCTTCGAAGCTGTCGCATGTAACAGCGGCCACCCCATGGGCAACGGCTTTGGAGGGCTAGCTAAACACTTGTGAAGACGGTGGCAGCAAGCATTAGTGGAGGGCCCTAGAGCATGGACGTGGAATCTCAAGAAGTTCTTGTCATCCACTGCAGTCTGGCAGTCTCTTGTTGTAACGGTTTTCCGTGCCACTGGATCAAGGCTTTTCAGACTGAGAAAGTGGGATTGTCCCCGTGCAACGATCTTTCTCACTATAAAATTTTCACACACAAGTCCGCTTTTGGAAACTCAACTCATCTCAACACCGATCTGTAAACGCACACCTTCAAGTCCTGTGGTGATGGGCAAAGCAACAGGTGGAGGTGACCAGTAGTCACAATACTGCATGTGTCCATGGGCAAGTGGTCATTTTTTTTTCCCTGAATCCGAGGGCAACAGGTGAGTCCGGCAGCATCTGTGAACGACTGGGCAGCCTCTTTGGACATCACTGCCAACCCTCACATGGGGGAAGAGACTGGTAAAGGTGTCTCAAACAAATGCTTGCCCTTCCTTGTCTGGTCAGCTTACTGTGGTTAACAGACTTACCCTCATTGCAGTTGAAAAAACGTAAACTTTTCTTGGGAGCATGGAATGTCCGAACACTACTGGATAGAGCCAATACATCAAGACCATAAAGAAGAACAGCACTTGTTGCAAATGAACTTCAGCAATACAGAATAGACATTGCCACATTCAGTGAAACAAGACCTGCCAACAAAGGCTCACTAAGAGAAGAAAGGGGTGGTTACACCTCTTTCTGGAAAGGGAAAACCTCAAGATGAGGACATGATTCACGGCATAGGCTTTGCCATTAGAACATCTCTGCTCAAAAACATCCCAGCCCTTCCAGTTGGAATCAATAAACACCTCACAAAGTTGCACATACCTCTGAGCAAATCAAGATATCTTACCATCATCTGTGTGTATGCACCCACTCTCACTAGTCCTGATGACACCAAGGAGCAATTTTATGAACAATTTGATGGGGTTGTCAGAGCTACCCCTCAGAATGACAAACTTGTAATCCTTGTAGGTTTCAATGCAAAAGTGGGAAGTGACTACAAAAACTGGGAAGGAGTTCTCAGCAGGCAAGGAGTAGGCATGGTCAATAACAGTAGACTGCTGCTCCTCAGCAAGTGTGCAGAACACAGCCTGTGCGTTACTAATACCTTCTTCAGGATAGCCGAGAAATATAAAACCACATGGATGCACCCAAGGTTCAAATACTGGCATATGATTGATTTCATCATTTTATGTCAATGCGACATCAGTGACGTACGTGTGAAATGCACCATGAGAGGTGCTGAATGCTGGCCTGACCACAGACTTGTCAAGGCCATAATGATTCTGCACATACCACCGCTTCATAGAAACAAGCCAAGACTGTTAGAGCTTCATTCAACATTGTTTGGCTAAAAGACCCAGTCTACCTTCTAAAGTTCCAGCAGCAGCTTGATGACAAACATCAAGATGCTCTTTCCTCTGAGGATGACACTGCAAAATGGTCCCTGTTCAAAGGGACTGTCTCTGAGACTGCTAATGATGTTCTTGGGGGAAAAAACGAGAGTTCATGAAGGTTGGTTTGATCAGAATGATGAAAAAATCAAGGAAGCCATCAAGGCAAAGAACAAGGCCTATACTGAATGGCAGAACGATCCTTCTTCTGTATCAAAAAGCGAAACTTTCAAAACTCTGCAGGCCAAAGTGCAATCCAATCTATGGGCAATGCAAGTCAAATGGAGGCAGGCAAAAGCTTCTGAAGTCCAACACTATGTTGACACACACAATGCAAAGAAATTCTTTAGTTCGCTGAAGACAGTCTCCGGATCACCTACATCGGGATGTTCTCCCTTACTATTTTCTGATGGCTCAACTCTGATCAAAGACCAAGAAGAGTTGAGTGAACGCTGGCAAGAACACTTTAATAATCTGCTCAACCCGCCATCTTCAGTCAACACGGAGGCATTCAATCAGATCCCTCAGTAACCAATACAACATACTCATGCTGAGCCTCCAAAAATGGCTGAAATCAAGAAAGCAATCCTCCAAACAAACTCGGGCAGATCATTTGGAAAGGACGGAATATCTTCTGAAATCTACAAGGTGGCAGGCCCAAATGCCCTAGAGGCCTTTCTTGATGTACTGCAGAGCATCTGGGAGGAGAAGATGCCAGATGACTTTCATGATGCCTTGATTGTCCCCCTGTATAAGAACAAGGGTAGCAAAACTGACTGTAGAAACTACAGAGGTATATCACTTCTCTCCATCGCCGGGAAAATATTCGACAGAGTCATTCTCAATCACTGTCTCTGAACAGAACTTGCCAGAAGCATAGTGCAGCTTTAGACCAGGGAGAAGTACCAACAATATGATTTTTGCCATAAGACAACTTCAAGAGAAGTGTATAGAACACAACATGGCTCTGTACTCTGTCTTCATTGACATCATAAAGGCTTTTGACACAGTCAAGCAGGGAAGCTCTCTGGGCTGTGCTTGAGCGTATTGGATATCCACCAAAATTTGTTTCAATGATTAGGCTCTTCCACAATGGCATGAAAGGAC
This sequence comes from Plotosus lineatus, assembly GCA_024760905.1. Classification (NCBI taxonomy): domain Eukaryota; kingdom Metazoa; phylum Chordata; class Actinopteri; order Siluriformes; family Plotosidae; genus Plotosus; species Plotosus lineatus. Next base: position 40,355,981 of record CM045741.1, read on the forward strand.
AAGTTCTCTCCAGCGGCAATGTGTCGGAGACCTTTGAGATCAGCAATGGAGTAAAGCAGGTCTGCATACTATCACCAGTCCTCTTCAACATCTTTCCCTGTATGCTGTCCCATGCAGATGAGAAACTCTCAATGAGAAACCAAGGTAATCCAAAAAAGTGCTACAAGGACTTCGTCAAAGCCAATCTCCAGTGATGTAAACTCAAACCAAAGAAATTGGAGGACTGTGCCAATGAATGATCAAGCTGGCGAACCAACATCCATAAAGCTACTGTTACTTTTGAGGATACTCGTCACCAGAAGTTCACTGCTGCCAGAGAACAATGCCACAAAGCATCCACAGTAGTGATCCAAACTACAGACTTTTGGTGCTCCCACTGATCCAGACTCTGCGCCTCCAACCTGGGGTTGCACAGTCACCTCCGGAAACACAGATAAGTTGACAAAACGAAACATCATCTTCAGACACAAAGGACTACACACCAGAAAGGGACTGAAAAGGCATTTGTCAAAATTGGATTACTAGTGGACATGCACTGTTCATTTTCAAAAGTTATTAGTTTGGGGATTGGTTCTCTTATTTATTAAATTTAAGAATAAAACTGTGATAATATTGAAGTGGGGATATTTTTGACTGAAGAATTGTGTATTTAGCATGAGTATTTATAGTTTTAATTGTTAAATAATAATGACATTTTATTTATTGGGATAAAATAACCACTTTGGCCTCAAGGTCAAGGCCAATTTAGGTGAAATGTGCATGTCAATCATCTTGAACTTGTAATTGCATAAATGTGAGCCAGAAAGGCATTTCCACAATTAAAATACTTTATTGATCTTGAAGGAAATTGTGTTCACACGGTTGCTCCGTATCAACTAAGATATCAGTATGAGGAAACATTAAAATATCTATATCTCCATCTATCCATCTATCTGTGTGTGTGTGTGTGTGTGAGGGTGTGTGTGTGCGTGTGTGCGTGCAAGTCTAAAAACACAATCTGGTGGCACAGGTGGTCATGACTCTGGCCCACTGAACCAAAAAGTCAAGTCCCAGTCCAATGGAGCTGTCACTGCTGGTCTCTTGAGCAAGGCCCTTAACCTTCAAGTGCTCAGGTATGTAAAACATGTACGTTGCTCTGGATAAGGTTGTCTGCCAAATGCTGTAAAAGTAAAAGTTACTAATATCCATACAGGGGCTGTGGCGACCCAATGGTAGGGTGATGGATTAGTGGTCTGAAAGTTGGGGTTCAAGCCCCTCTATGACCGGGTTGTCACTGCTGTTCCCCCTGTGCAGCTAGGTGAGTTATTAAAGGTCAGCCATGTCTCTCAATGTCTATGGTGAGAGGTACATGTAAAAGAACCATTGCTAACTTTTAAAAAACTTTCATACATGAAATTGACAACATTTGACAACATTGACAACATCCCTAGGCAAGTAATATGGTCTAAGTCCAACTGAACACAATTCAATGTCCATAACTCCGCTCTTTGGTGGGGTGGGATTACACCACTGGTTATTGACAAAAACTGCATGCCCTCCTCCTTTCCGCTGGTGGTGCAATTTCCGTTAGCCCGGTCAGTGTGAAAGCCCACAATGGATGTACTATCATCAGGCATATTCTGATGCAGTCATGTCTCCATGAAGCACATGGGACTACACTCTCAATACTTCCTTGAACTCCGGGCTAGTGCTGTCACCTCATCCATCTCATTTCTCAATGAGCTCATGCTCAGCATTATAATAGATGTGAGATACAACTTGCACTTTTTCCTTTCTGTAAGTCTCCACTGTCATGCAGACTCCTTATTTTTCCTCTTGTGTCCTCGATCTCTGCATTCACAGTATGTTTATTCTAGAGATTTCAGCTGGTAATTTTGTGAGTTCAGCTAATTCTTGAAGTAAACAAGGTGTGCAACATATAGTTGCTGTGCCATGGTCTAAACTCTCCATGAAATAAAAAGTTCTGCAGATATTAAAAGATACAAAAGCTCTCTCAATGCACCTATTGAAGGGGCACTTACTTATAAGCACAAGAACAGTAAGTCACAAACAAAACAGTTAAAAGTACATATGTTTTATCATCATCATCATCATCATCATCTGCTTATTCCAGGGGCAGCAGCATAAGCAATGAGGTCTAGATGTCCCTCTCCCCAGCCACCCCCTCCAGCTCTTCTGGGGAGACACCGAAGTTTTCCCAAACAAACTGAGAGACAGTCCCTTCAGCATGTTCTAGGTCAACCCCAGGATCTCTTCCAGAGTGGATATGCCTGAAACGCCCCACCATGGAGTCGTTCGGGAGGCATTCTGACCAAATGCCCAAGCCACCTCAATTGGCCCCTCTCAATGTGGAGGAGCAGTGGCTCTACTTCGAGCTCTCCTGGCTGGTTGAGCTTCTCACCTTATCTCTAAGGGAAAGCCCCACCACATGGCAAAGCAATCTCATTTTTGTTGCTTGAATCAGCAATCTTGTTCTTCTAGTCACTACCCAAAGCTCGTGACTATAGGTGAGGGCTGGAACGTAGATCAACTGGTAAATTGAGATCATTGCCTCGTGGCTCAGCTCCCTCTTCACGACAGACCGGTACAGGCACCACTTTACAGTGTCCAATGATGCCATAGAGGTTTTTTGAACCACACTTCGTCTGGACCTTCACCTGTTTGCCTTGGGTCACCCTGTTCTTCTTGGTTGTCTCTCGAATTGAGGAGGATGATTGGTTGTGCTCTCATCGGTGAGGACTCATGTGGCTTCAGAGTCCAAAGGCTGAAGTGCACACTCTATTGCAGGTTGGGGAAAGGTACAATTATTTTAGAGATGACAATTGATGACATCCGGTGTCTCAATTGGTGGGCTGCTTTAAGGCACAAATGGCAGTCATCCTTAAAGGCTACAGCTGAGCATTGTGTCAAGGAGTGCCAGAGCTGTCTGTCATTAGCTGTCAGCTCAAGTTGGCCAGGCTTGATATCTGTCCATTTGAGGTTGGCCTTGACGTTGTCCTTGTATCTCTTCTTTGGCTGACCTTGGTTGTGGTTTCCTTTAACCAGTTCTCCAGAGAAGAGTTGGCATGGGATTCTGGACTTCTCCATCCTGATGACATGTTCTGTCCACTAAAGTTGGGCTTTGATGAGCTTGGCTTCAGTGCTGATGATGTTGGCTCTGTCTAACATCTGGTTTGTGATACAGTCCTATCAACATATTTTCGTGATGGAGCAGAGGGGGAGTTGGTGAAACTGCTCAAGCTTTTTCATGTGTCTTTGGGACACAATCCATGTCTCGCAACCATACAACGAGGACATTATGACAACATCATTGTAGACTTTGATTTTTGTGGTGAGATGAATGCTTTTGTGCCTCAAGACTTTGGTGTGAAGTCTGCCTAGTGCCTGATTAGCGTTCTACATCTTGGCTGAAATTTCTCCATCAAGAAAACCATCACTGGAAATGGTGCTACCCAAGTACTTGAATGTCTGGACATTTTTCAACTGTGTGCCATCAATAATGAAGCATGGTGTCTGGAGGGTAATATTTTGTGCTGGCTGTACGAGTACTACATTTTTTCCAAGATTAAATTGTGTCTGAACAGCCTGGCTACTTCAGAGAATTTGTCAGTTATGGTTTGCAGGTGGTTCTCTTCGGGGGCTGTGAGAGCACAGTCATCAGCAAACAGGACCTATAGTATTAACCTGTGAAGTGTCTTTGTTTTTGCATTTAAGCTCCTCAGGTCAAACACTGACAACCACGTATTTGAAGTAAACTCCAAGATCAAGGCCACTGGTAGCATGGTTGAGTACTTGAGTAAAAAAGAGGTTGAACAGCACAGGAGCCAGAACACAACCTTGCTTTACTCCATTGGAGTTTTCAAGGCAGCCTGATGGTTTGCCATTTGAGAGTATTTCTCCTGTCATATACTGGTGGAACAGTTAGACTAACGTGGTGAAGTTTGGAGGGCAGCCAAGCTTTCTGAGAATTGTCCAGAGAGATTCTCTGTTGACCATGTCAAATACCTTGGTGAGATCTATAAATACTGAGTACAGGTTCAAGTTCTGTTCCATACACTTTTCTTGGACCTGTCTGAAGGCAAAGAGCATATCTACCATGCTGCAGTTTCGGCAAAAGCCAGACTGTGATTCCAGAAGATTTCTCTCAGCCACAGTTGGGAAGAATCTGTTGAGTCACACTCGGGGCCAGTAGTTTACCAGCTATAGAGAGGAGAGATATGTCCCTGTAATTTCCTCAGTCTGCTCTTGATCCCTTGTCTTGAAGGGGCCAACTATTAATGCATTGTGAAAGTCTGCAGGTAGTTGTTCCTCTATCTAGATGCTGACTAGCACAGTGCAAAATGCTTCCAGTGCTATGCCACCTAGTGCTTTGTAGACTTCTGCAGGAATGCCATCCTTGCTTTTCTGTAGCTCATCTGTTTTATGGCTTTCTTGATTTCATCCATAGAGGATGGTTCATTTAGTTCGGTGTGTTCTACTTGTTGCTTTATCTGGTTAAGTGTACACTGGTCAACTGTAAAAGGGAAATTCAGAGGTTGGCTGAAATGTTCTTTCCATATGTTGTTGATGCTAGTTTTGTTCTTGATCAGTGTTTTTCCATCTGAGGAAAGCGGAGGAGTAAAGCTAAATTTGGAGAGACCAAGCACTGTCTTGATGGAACTGAAGAACTGTTTTGAGATATTTGAATCAGCAAGCCCTTTCTTCAGCTTTCTCATCCCACCACTTATCATGCATGTTCCGTATCTCCCTCTGAGCCTTACTCTGCAAGGACTCGAATCTGTTCTTCTTTGGCACTGAATCTGGGTTGTTTTGCCACTCCACGAATGCTTTATTTTTCTTGGCCAAGAGTTCCTCTATGGCAGTGTTTTCTCATCAACCCAGTCATGGTGATGTCTGCTTTTTGGGCCAAGCACAGTCTTAGCTGTCTCCTGTATCATAACCCTGATTGTTTCCCATTTGTGAGTTGGGTCTCCAGTCAGTGGTACTGTAGTGGACAGCTTCTGGTCCAGACTGTCCTTGAACATGCCAAGGTACGAGGGGTCCTGGGGTCTGGCTGTGTTAAAAGCTGCACGAGTTTGCTTTGACCTCCTTGGGAAGTGGTGAGCTATGTGCAATCAAAGGATTGTGCGCACAAGCCTATGATCTGTCCAACATTCTGCACACCTCATCACATTTGTTATTAAGGTGTCTTTAATGTCATGCTAGTGAAGAATAACATAGGCGATGAGGTGCCATTGTCTAGAGTGTGGGTGCATCTATGTGGTTTTGTACTTATCAGCCATCCTGAATGTGGTGTTACTGATAGCTAGGTTCTGTTCTGCACATTTGCTCAGCAGAAGAAGATTGTTGTTGTTCATCTTGCCCACACCATGTCTGCCAAGTACACCCTCCCACTGATAGTGGCCACAACCTACACAGGCGTTAAAGTCACTGAGCAGTATGATTTTATCACTGAGAGACACAGGGATGAGAAGGGAATCAAGGTCAGCATAGAACTGCTCTATGGTATCTTCTGTGCCCATTAGTGTTGGTACATAGGCATTGATGATTGAGCGGTGTTGTTTTTGGTCAAGTGGCAAACAAAGTTTCATTAATCTTTCTGTGCTACCAACTTGAAGGTCTGGGAGCTGCTTCAATAAACATGAGTTTATGGCTAAGCCGACTACATGGATCCTGTCTTCGTTTTTTGGTTTGCCTTTCCAGAAGAAGGTGTAGCCATAAGATGGTTCAACAAGAGATCATTCCTCCGCTAGTCTTGTCTCACTAAGAGCAGCTATGTCTATGTTATAACAAGATAATTCCTCGGCAACCAGGGCTGTTTTTCTTTAGGGTCTGTCAGCTTTTTCTCTGTCCATTAGGGCTAGTATGAGATTCTTTCTTCATTTTCCATCATTTGACTGCTTGATTTGCCAGCTGCGGCAGGCTGGCCAGACTTGGCAGGGCAAGCAATTTTCAGGCCATCTTTTCTAGGCCTTCCCTTATTTGGGTGAGCACTGCTGTCCTAAAGAGGGCTGCTCAGTCACTATGGATGCTTGCCCAACTTCTTTGCTGCCCTGGGTTAAAAGAAAAAATGACCAATGTCCAAAGCTGCCTGCATGTAGGTTCATGACTTATCTGCCATTGGTCATCTCCACCTGTTGCTTTGCCAGTTCACCACTGCTGTAGGCTTTGTTTGTTTGCACAACCCAGACGTGTGTGTGAAGGTTATTTCAGTAGGAAAACTGTTGCACTGCAACAGTCCCACTCTCTATCTCTGAGGTTTTTATCCAGTGGCATGAAAAGTTGTTACGTCTGGGTACAACATCAGCTGCAGTAGATTACCATGCCCTTCGCTTGTGCTCTGACATGCTCTAAGCACTCTACAATGCCTTGCTATTCTGCCTTCCTGGCCGTTGAATCTAGTGATGATTGATGATTTCATCCACCCCGTTTGCTAGAATAGAATTGCTTGTGGTGAGCAATACCAAGAGGTTTCTGTCAGGGATACCTCACCCTTAGCTTCTGGCCAAAAGATCAACCCTCGGAGCACAGGGGCTATTTGCCCAATAGCAGGGGGTCTGTTCATGGGCACCAGGACATGTCCACACACTGGTGGGTCATGCATGCCGCATGTCTAGGAGCAGACCACCTCTGAGTCCTCGTAGTTTAGCCTGGGGCAGCAGGATTTGCAACCACCATGTATGAGTAAGGAAGGCTTTCAAACACTAGTTCCCTTTCACTCCATGCAGAGCTAGCTCTTTGAGCATCAATTGACCATTCAGACACACAACCTCACCTCCAGTTCCCCCTTACATTTATACTGGAAATGCTGAAAGGTAAATTCAAAACTATGTATTGACATCACTTCCTGCTTCTTAGATCTATACAGTAATTGGTCTAGCAAATTATATTTTAGATATTTTAAAAGGAAAAAAAATCTCATTCAGCTGAGATGGGTGCCAGCCTACCCATGACCCTAATTAGGATTAAGTGGCTTAGAAAATGAATGGATGAATCAATCGATCAATCAATCAATTGATCGATTAATCAATGATATAAAATGAAAATATGAACTAAAACCAGCAAGAGTGTTGTTTTGGGAGCTATGTTTAAACAAAAATCCTAACAGACAAACATAAATAAATGCACCTAGCAAAAATATAAATGCAACACTTGTTTTTGCTCCCATTTTTCATGAGCTGAGCTTGAAAACCTTTTCAGTGCATACAAACATTGTTCACAAATCTGTCTAAATCTGTATTAGTCAGCACTTCAATTTTGCCTAGCTAATCCATCCAGCTCAGCGGTGTGGGTGGCAAATTAAGATGCTGATTAGACAGCATGAGACAGCATGAGTATTTCATGAGTATCACTCATAAGCAAGACCTCGAGATACCTGAAGTCCTCTACTTGGAACATTACCTCATTCCAGACCCAGAGGATGCATTTCACTCTTTTCTGTCTGAGAACCATGGCTTCTGGCTTGGAGGTGCTGATTCTCATTCTGGTTGCATTCAGCTGCCCTAATGAGAACTGCAGGGCTTGAGGAAGTCAAAAGGACAACATCTGCAAAAAACAGCAACAAAATCCTATATCCTGTTACACCTGGAGCATATGCGTTGGACCCAAAGATGCAGGAGACGATGTAAGATGATTCAACTATTTTATTTTTGCACTGGGCAAATCTAAATCACGGGAAATAAATATTCAATGGAAACTGGTCGAGCACGAAGCAGGATACCAGGAGTCAGAGAGATAGCAGAGAAACGGAATCACTAGGAAGGACAGTCTTCTGATATTAGTGTGCCACTCCAATTTATAGCTCGCGGATTGCTGATTTCTGAATGGAAACAGGTGCACTCTCTGGACCTCGCCTGCAGGTAACAGCCACACCCCTCACCAGCGCCTGCAATGAATGAAGAGAGCGTTAACACCGCCAGCCAGCACAGACCATAACAGTAACCCCCCCCCCCCAAGGAGCGCCCGACCAGGCTTGTCCGGGAACTGATGAAAGCATTCTTCAGGGCCATACCCCTCCCAGTATACCAGGTACTGAAAACCTCGACCCTGTCTGCGTGCATTGAGGATACGATTGACTGTGTTTGCGAGGTGTCCATCAATCAGCCGGGGAGGAGGGGGTGGGAGGTCGGTGGGGGGAGGAGGGGGTGGGGGGTCGGTGGGGGGAGGAAGGGACTTTCCACCATGGGCTTGATCAGGGATCCATGGAATACTGGCTGCACTTTGAGTGAGGATGGGAGTCTGATTCGGACGGCGCTGGGATTTATAATTTTTTTCTATCACATCGGGCCCAATGCAGCTGGGAGACAATTTCTTTGAGTCAACTTGCAGGGGCAGGTCCCGGGAGTAGAGCCAAACTTGTTGCCCGACCGTATAGGGTGCCAGGGTCTGATAACAATCGGCAATTCTCTGGTTTCAGGCCACTGTTCGTTCCAGGGCGGCACATGCTTCCTTCCAAACCCAGCATGCTCTGCAAAACTGCACCTGGACAGATGGAACTGCCACTTTGATCTCCTGGCTGGGAAACAGGGGAGGTTGGAACCCACTGATCACCATAAAGGGGGACATCCCGGTGGCAGTGCAGACCAAAAAGTTGTGTGCATATTCGATCCATGGGAGGTGTGTGGCCCAGGAAGCTGGGAGATGGGAGGCAACGCAGCGCAGAGAGGATCGAGGCTTTGATTCGTTCGCTCCGCCTGCCCGTTCGACTGAGTATGGTAGACGGAGGTCAAGCTGCAGGAGACTCCCAAGGGGTTGCTCCAAGTATACTGGAGGAGGGCAGGATAGTGTACATGGTAGTGTCTTCACCCGAGGAGAACTGCCTGGAGAGAGCATCTGGCTTCGTATTTCGGGAGCCGGGTCGGTATGTCAGTGTGAAGTTGAACCTTCCCTAGTAGAGTGACCATCGTGCCTGATGAGAGTTCAACCTCTTGGCTGTACAGAGATAGGATGGGTTTTTATGGTCAGTCCAGACCACAAAGGGGTGGGCTGCTCCTTCCAGCCAGTGCCTCCACTCCTGGAGCACCAAGACCACCGCCAGCAGCTCGCAATTCCCAACATCATAATTCTGTTCTGTCGGGGACAAGCAATGAGAGAAGGCACATGGGTGTAGCTTGTGGTCTGTGGGAGACCATTGGGAGAGGACCGCCCCCACCCCCGAGTCCGACGCATCGACTTCCACCACAAACTGCAGCGAGCGGTCCGGGTGGATCAGTACGCATTGACGAATTTGGCCTTCAGCCTGTCAAACACCACCTGGGCATTTGGGGACCACTGGAACGGTGTCTCGGGTAATGTCAACTTTGTGAGGGGCTGCTAGGCGGCTGTAGTCCCGCACAAACCGACGATAGAAGTTTGCGAACCCCAGGAACCTCTGCAGCTGTTTCCGGTCCCTGGAGCCGGCCACTCTGCCACTGCCTTCAACTTCGCCAGGTCGGGTCTCATCTGTCCCTTCTCCACGATGAACCCCAGGAAGGAGACTGAGGGGACATAAAACTCACATTTTTCTTCCTTAACGAACAATCTGTTCTCCAGGAGCCTCTTTAGTACCATTCTCACATGGCGGAGATGTTCGTCTTGGTCACTAGAGAAGATCAGGATGTCTTCCAGTTATACAAATACAAAGTGGTTCAGCATGTCCCTAAGCACATCGTTGACCAGAGCTTGGAAAACAGCCGGGGCATTGGTTAGTCCAAATGGCATGACCAGGTATTCGAAGTGCCCCAGGGGCATGTTGAAAGCCATCTTCCACTCATCCCCCTCCCGAATTCGGACTAAGTGGTAGGCGTTTCTCATGTCCAGCTTGGATAAAACAGTAGCATCGTGGAGAGGGGTGAAGGCTGAATCGATTAGGGAGAGAGGTTACTTGTTTTTTGTGGTGATATGGTTCAGGCCCGTGTAACCAATGCAAGTTCTCGGGGTCTTGTCTTTTTTTTGATGAAAAGGAATTTAGCGCCTACCTGGGAAGATGAGGGCCGAATGAGACCTGCAACCAGCGACTCGTTAATGTATGCCTCCATGGCGTCTTTCTCCGGCTTTGAGAAGTTGTATAGTCGCTGGGAAGGGAGTGGGGAACCTGGGAAGTAGGTTGATGGTGCAGTTTTATCGTCAATGAGGAGGAAGTGAGCGAGCCCGGTCCTTGCTATTCTTTGGGCACGCCGTCTAAGTCCAGATCCTCCAGGTCGACCGGGGTTCGTGAAGCTTGGGAGGGTACGGCCGCCATTAGGCAGTGTTGTAGACAGTAGTCACTCCAGCTGGGTGCGCCAGTCGATGTGGGGACTGTGGGTCTGCAACCATGGCCACCCCAACACTAGGGGCGAGAGAGAGGCAGGGAGAACAAACAGTTCCCAATATTCCTGGTGGTTACCGGACAAACTGAACTTAACTGGCATGGCCGTGTGCGTAATGCGAGCTATGAGTCGGCCATCAATGGCCACTACCTCCTTGTGGGTCTCGAGTTCATACACGGGCAGGTCGTGGAGCTCAACAATCTCGCACTTTTGAGACAAAGGCCAGAAAAGTAAAAATGGTCCATTTTTATCTAAATTTGGATTTTTGCATAAACTATTAAAACAAGTATTTAACTATCACTTGCTCATGTGAAATCAACTAAACCTCACTAAAAATGTCTTTCCCTCCATTTTTTCTGATGAGTACCCTCATAAACGAGATAAAAACAGTAGCTGGTTTTCATTGCAATTATTCACCGAGTTCGGTACAAGACACTATAATCCATACACCAGAAGAATGGACATGAGGTAGTCTCGCCATTTTGGATACTGTTTTGATATTAAAATGCCGTTTCAGTGAATAAAATAAAGGTTATGAAGATGATATACTTGTAAACAATGCAGCTAATTGCTAAGGAAGATCTGAAACGAGCACACTGATTGGTCAGCTCAGGCTTGCACATGCGCAGTGCGAGAATTGGGCATTGAAGATGCCGGAATGCTTGGTGGTGTTGAAGATTATTTCGCCGGTGAGTATTTTTCTCTGCATGCAAAATTTGATTATGGAATTTTTTTGATTATTTGCTTTGGGTGTAATATTGTCTGGACTGTACAGGGGGCAGTGGTGGTCTAGTGGTATAGGGCGCTGGATCGCTGATCCAAAGGTTGGGGGTTCGAGTCCCACTCTCCACATGGTTGTCACTGTCCCCCCCCTGTACAGCTAACTGGGTTATCAAAGGCGGGCCATGTCTCTCACTGTCTATGGTGAGAGGCATGTAAAAGAACCATTGCTGTCTTTCGTAAAGAGTAGGCTGCAAAGTCGTCACCTTGTTTCTGTCCCTTGCTAAAAAGGGTTGTGACAGGAAGGGCATCCGATGTAAAAACCTCTGCCAAATCAAACGTGCGAATCAGATGATTCGCTGTGGCGACTCCCGAGTAAAAGGGAAAAAGCCGAAAGGAAGACAGACATTGTCTGGCCTGTACATGATAGATCATTGGTTGTTTAGTTTTGTACGGAAATTGGTCAAGACCTGATGAATAATTAAACGTTTCATTCCTTTTACATATGAACAAACTAATGATGATGATGCCAGCTGTGATGATGAACATTTTGATTTTGATGTTGATAAAGAAGAGGCATCTGTTAATTAAATACACTATACAAAATATGTTATCGGTCTCTTTCTCATATCTTCTTGTTATTGGTTACAGATAGAATGCTTTTCCGTAAGCAGGACATGCCAATGGTGGCGTGTATGACAGCCCAGCTAGAAGCCAAATGGCTGTTGCACGTTCATATGACGTTTGTATGGAAACGTTTGCAAACGCCATACAAACGATAGACAAACATTGATTGAGGACAATCTTCGTTTGTATCCAAACTTTATATGAATGTTACATAAACAGTTGAAATTACGTGTGTGTGTGTGTGTGTGTGTGTGTGTGTGTGTGTGTGTGTGTAGAACGTTTGTATGCATACAGTAGTTTTATGCGGCAGGGCTTGGGGTGTGTGTCATAGGTGCTGTTCATACTGTTGGTAGTTGCACTCCATAAATCTCTTCACCATTTTTGTTCTGGCAGAGAAGTACGTTAGAGTGGAGCAGGACATGTCTAAGAGATGTATGACAGTGGTGAGGTTTGCTGTCGGTGTGACAGAAGAGTTCAAGGTGGAGGAAGGACTGCATCCTCTATGGATGGACTATGATCTTTGCAGATGACATTGTGATCTAGAGCAGAGAACAAGTGCAGGAACATCTAGAGAGGTGGAGGTATGCCCTGGAAAGGAGGGGAATGAAGGTTAGCCTCAGTAAGACAGAACACGTGTATGAATGACAAGGACCCAAGAGGAACGGTGAGGTTACAGGGAGCAGAGATAAGGAAGGTGGAGGATTTTCAACAATCAACAATCCAGAGCAGTGGAGAGTGTGGAAAATAGGTGAATAAGTGTGTGCAGGCTGGTTGGAATGGTTGGAGAAAAGTGTCCGGTGTGATGTGTGATAGGAGGGTATCGGCAAGAATGAAATGAAAAGTGTACAAGACGTTGTTGAGGTCAGCGATGTTGTATGGTTTAGAAACAGTGGCCCTGGGGAAAAGACAGGAGGCAGAGCTGGAGGTAGCAGAGATGAAAATGTTGAGGTTCTCTTTGGGAGTAACGAGGATGGAATAAGCACATTGGAGGGACAGCACATGTAAGACGTTTTGGAGACAAAGTCAGAGAGGCTAGATTGAGTTGGTCAATGTATGTACAGAGGAGGGATAGTGAGTATATTGGTAGGAGGATGCTGAGGTTGGAACTACCAGGCAGAAGGCCCAGAGGAAGAACAAAGAGACGATTCATGGATGTGGTGAAGGAGGACATGAAGGTCGTTGGTGTAAGAGAAGAAGATGCAAAGGATACGGTGAGATGGAGGCAGATGATTCGCTCTGGCGACCCCTGAAGGGAAAAGCCAAAAGGAGACGAAGAAATTGTTCGGGTTAATTATGCCAGTAAGTAAATGATGAAAGACAATTCAGTAAAACCTCCGCTGACGAACGCTTAAGCTCACGAACTTTTCGCCTCAAGAACATTAAATTTGCGAGCATATAGGCTCTGCTGACGAACTAGTTTTCGGCGGACGAATCAAACCACGCGGTCGAACAGCGCCACGGTGGCGGCCACGAGAAGCTGACGCACGCTCACGGCGCCACAGTTCGTCACACCCTTTCTGTGAGTGCGGAAGTGGTTTGTGTTTGATAGACATTTTGGACCATATTGAGTGTACTTTTGCTATTATGGGACCGAAAAAGACCCCACCACAGGCGGAGATCATTGAAAAACACGAACGAGGTGTGCGTTTGTGTGACTTAGCGTCCCAGTACCAGTACGCTAAGTCTACCATTGCTCCCATCCTTAAGAACAAGGAAGCTATTAAGGGTGCGTGCGTGACTAAGGGTGTTTCCAAACAGTAGGCGTTTCCAAACACTCCTTCCAAACAGTAAGTCCCTCCCTCCCTCCCTCCTCCTCCCACTCCATTCCATCAAGCCATCAACTACCATCACAAAGGTAAATAAAACGACTTTATTATACAGTACTGTCTATTTCTTTAATTACAATACAATAGCACATTTATTATACATAAAATAAGGTATATTTTTGTGTAGTTTTAAGGCTTATTTAGTAGAAAATTATGTTTTATGGGGACCTGGGAACGGATTATTCTCATTTTAATGGTTTCTTATGGGAAATAAATGTTCAGAAGACGAACTTTTTGCCTTACACGCACTTTCTGGGAACCAATTATGTTCGTGAGCTGAGGTATCACTGTACTATAATTTTTAAATATTTATTAAACTTTTATACAAACGAAAAAAAAATAAATAAAATAAAAACACAGTTTCAGTTTTTCACATTTTACAAAAGTACTAAATTTTCTCTGAAATTTTATTCCTACATCACACCAAAGAACCTGGAATTCATATAGCTCAATAAGAAATGCACATGATCTGCTTGCCTTCAGGAAAATAATCAAATGCTGGAAATAAATGTGATATTTAACGGAAAACACTATGATACTTCCCCTCTTTGAATCGCCACCTTATCGTGGTGGAGGGGTTTGCGTGACCTAATGATCCTAGGAGCTATGTTGTCGGGGGCAAATGCCCCTGGTAGGGTCACCCAAGGCAAACAGGTCCGGGGTGAAGGTCCAGACAAAGAGCGATTCAAAACAAACCCCTAAGACACGAGACAACACAGGAATCAGTCTCTCAAAGGCGAGCGCCTGGTGGTCGGGCTTATGCCCATGGAGCCTGGCCGGGCCCAGCCCGAAAAGGAGACATGGGTCCGCCCTCCCATGGACCTACCACCCGTGGGAGGAGTTTTAGGGGTCGGGTGCAGTGTGAGTTGGGTGGCAGCCAAAGGCATGGGTTCTGTCGGACTGATCCTCGGCTACTTACTCTGACCTTCGGGACATGGAATGTCACCTCTCTGGCGGAAAAGGAGCCTGATTTGGTGCATGAGGTGGAGAGATACCGACTAGATATAGTCGGGCTCACCTCAACGCATAGCTTGGGCTCTGGAACCATCCATCTTGAGAGAGGCTGGACCTTATTCTATTCTGGAGTTGCTCATGGGGAGAGGCGGCGAGCCGGTGTGGGTATTCTTGTTGCCCCCCGTCTCGGTGCCCAAATGTTGGGGTTCTCCCCGGTTGACGAAAGGGTAGCTTCCCTCCGTCTTCGGGTGGGGGGACGGGTCCTGACTGTTATTTGTGCTTATGCACCAAATGACAGTTCAGAGTACCCACCCTTTTTGGAGTCTTTGGGGGGGGTGTTGGAGAACGCTCCCTCGGGAGACTCGCTCGTTGTCTTGGGAGACTTCAACGCCCATGTGGGCAACGATAGTGTGACCTGGAAGGGTGTGATCGGTAGGTACGGCCTCTCCAGTCTGAATCCGAATGGTGTGTCGTTGTTGGACTTCTGTGCTCGTCATAGTTTGTCTATCACGAACACCATATTCGAACATAAGGGTGTCCATAAGTGCGCTTGGCACCAGGACACCCTAGGTCGCAGTTCGATGATTGACTTTGTAGTCGTGTCATCGGACTTGCGACCATATGTTCTGGATACTCGGGTGAAGAGAGGAGCTGAGCTGTCTACCGATCACTACCTGGTGGTGAGTTGGCTTCGGTGGTGTGGGAGGTTGCCTTCCAGACCTGGCAGGCCCAAGCATGTAATCAGGGTCTGCTGGGAACGTTTGGCGGAGCCCCCTGTCCGAGAGGCCTTTAACTCCCACCTCCTGCAGAGCTACAACCACGTTCCGGAGGAGGCGGGGGACATGGAATCCGAATGTGCCATGTTTCGTGCCTCCATTGCTTAGGCGACAGCCCATAGCTGTGGCCGTAAGGTCGTTGGTGCTTGTCGTGGCAGTAATCCCCAAACCCGGTGGTGGACACCTGCGGTGAAGGGGGCCGTCCAGCTGAAGGAGGCCTATCGGGTTTTATTAGCCTGTGGGACTCCTGAGGCAGCAAACGGGTACCGGCAGGCCAAACGTGCTGCAGCCGAGGCTGTCGCAGATGCAAAATCTCGGGCGTGGGAGGAGTTCGGTGAGGGCCTGGAAAGTGATTATCGGTTGGCCTCAAAAAGGTTCTGGGCCACCATCCGACGCCTCAGGAGGGGGAAGCAGTTCTTCACAAACACTGTTTACGGTGGAGGTGGGGAGCTGCTTACCTTGACTGGGGATGTTGTTGAGAGGTGGAGGGAATACTTTGAGGACCTTCTCAATCCCACCAACACGACCTCCGTGGAAGAGGAAGACCCTGGGGGTTCGGGTGAGGGTTCGCCCATCACTTGAGTGGAGGTCACTGAGGTTGTCAAAAAGCTCCTCGGTGGTCGAGCTCCGGGGTTGGACGAGATCCGCCCGGAATATCTCAGCTAGAATATTCCCATCCACACCATGATAAAACAGCTTAAACCCTGCTCCTATGCTTCTCGCCTTGCGACCTTTCCACCTGGTCTCCTGGACACTCAGTATGTCCACCTTCCTCCTCTGCATCATGTCAGCCAGCTCTCTACCTTTTCCTGCCATAGTTCCAACATTCAAAGTCCCTACTTTCAATCCTAGACTCATGCTTTTCCTCTTCTCTCTCTGGCAACGGACACACCTCCCGCCTCTCCTTCTTCGACCAACAGTAGTCCAATTTCCATCAGCACCCTGTTGGTTGACAGCACTGATGGCGGTCGTTGTTAACCCTGGCCTCGACCGAGCCGGTATGTCATTCTTTCTTGTGATTCGCATATTTTATTTGGCATTTGCATGTGATCTGTAGTGAAAACAAGTGGAGGAAAATCTAGAGAGGTGGAGGTATGCCCTGGAAAGGAGAAGAATGACGGTGAGCATCAGTAAGACAGAATACATGTGTGTAAATGAGAAGGACCCAAAAGGAACGGTGAAGTTACAGGGAGCAGAGATGAGGAACATGGAGGATTTTAAGTACAGTGATACCTCAGCTCACGAACATAATTGGTTCCCAGAAAGTGTGTGTAAGGCGAAAAGTTCGTCTTCCGAACATTTGTTTCCCATAAGAATCCATTAAAATGAGAATAATCCGTTCCCAGGTCCCCATAAAACATAATTTTCTACTAAATAAGCCTTAAAACTACACAAAAATATACCTTATTTTATGTATAATAAATGTGCTGTTGTATTGTAATTCAAGAAATAAACTGTACTGTATAATAAAGTCGTTTTATTTACCTTTGTGATGGTAGTTGATGGCTTGATGGAATGGAGTGGGAGGGAGGGACTTACTGTTTGGAAGGAGTGTTTGGAAACGCCTACTGTTTGGAAACACCCTTAGCCACACACGCACCCTTAATAGCTTCCTTGTTCTTAAGGATGGTAGCAATGGTAGAATTAGCGTACTGGTACTGGGACGCTGAGTCACACAAACGCACACCTCGTTCGTGTTTTTCAATGATCTCCGCCTGCCGTGGGGTCTTTTTCGGTCCCATAATAGCAAAAGTACACTCAATATGGTCCAAAATGTCTATCAAACACAAACCACTTCCGCACTCAAAGAAAGGGGTGTGACGAACTGTTCGACCGCGTGGTTTGGTTCGTCCGCCGAAAACTAGTTCGTCAACAGAGACTATATGCTCGCAAATTTAATGTTCTTGAGGCGAAAAGTCCGTGAGCTTAAGCGTTCGTCAGCGGAGGTTTTACTGTACTTAGGCTCAACAATCCAAAGCAATGGGGAGTGTGGAAAAGAGGTGGTGAAGCGTGTGCAAGCAGGTTGGAATGGTTGGAGAAAAGGTGTCCAGTGTGATGTGTGATAGGACGGTATCGGCAAGAATGAAAGTTAAAGTACACTCGACGAGGCAATTGAACCAGCCGGGTACACGGCCTTCATCTCTTGCGATCCCAAGTGCCGGAGTCATCGTTCGGCCCCTTCCCGCCTGGGATAATTATTAAGCACACTTCTCCTCCATTCCTCCGGCATCCTCTCACTCTCTAAGATCTTGTTGAATGTTCTTGTCAGGAAAACTACTGCTTCCTTTCCTAGACACTTCTATACCTCTTCCGGTATGTCATCAGGACCAACTACCTTTCCACTCATCCTCTTCAATGCCCTCCTCACTTCACCCTTACTAATCTGTGCTACTTCCTGGTCCTCAACAGTCACCTCTTCTACTCTTTTTTTCTCTCCCTCATTTTCCACATTCATCAGCTCTTCAATGTACTCTTTCCATCTTCTCAGCACACTTCTTTCATCAGTCAACACGTTTCCCACTCTGTTCTTAATCACTTCTTAGCTAACTTCTTCTTTTGTACATACTCCTGCACTTCCTCATTCCACCACCAAGTCTCCTTATCTACTGTCCTTCCAGAGGACACACCAAGTATTCTCCTACCTGTCTCCCTGATCACATTAGTTGTCCGTTCATCTGGAAGCACTTCCTGACCACCCAAAGCCATTTTCAACACCTCCTTGAAGACAACACGACACTTCCTTTTTCAGCTTCCATGACATTGTCTTCTGCTGATGTAGTATACTTGTGTGCTCCTACCTCCGCTTTTATAAGTCACCCTATGCCCCTCTTTCTTCTGGAAGAAAGTATTCACAACAGCCATTTCCATCCTTCTGTGTTCCTATCCTGGATACCAAACCTGCCCATCACTTCCTCGTCCCCTCTGCTGCCTGCACCAACATGTTCGTTGAAGTCTGCACTAATGACCACTCTTGCACCTCTGGGGGTACTCTGCATCACGTCATCTAACTCACTCCAGAATCTCTCCTTCTCATGTAGCTCACATCCTGCCTGTGGGGCATAAGCACTAACAACATTGAACATCACACCTTAAATTTCTAACTTGAGACTTATTACTCTGTCTGACACTCTTTTCACCAACTTTATGCCTCTGTAGTTACCACAACTCTTCACATCTCCCTTGTTCTTAATATTGGGCACCAGCACACTTCTCCATTCATCTGGTATCATCTCAGTCTCTATGACCCTGTTGAATGTTCTTGTCAGGAAATCTACTGCTCCCTCTCCTGGACACTTCCATACCTCCACAGACATGTCATCAGGGCCAACTGCCTTTCCATTCTTCATCCTCTTCAATGCCCTCATCACTTCACCCTTGCTAATCTTTGCTACTTCCTGGTCCTCAACAGTCACCTCTACTACTCTTTTTTCTCTCTCATTTTCCTCATTCATCAGCTCTTCAAAGTACTCTTTCCATCTTCCATTCACACTTCTTTCATCAGTCAATACATTTCCCTCTCTGTCCTTAATCACTCTAACTTGCTGCACATCCTTCCCATTTCTATTTCTCTGCTGTGCCAACCTGTATAAATCATTTTCTTTACCTTTACCTTCTTTACCTTCCAACCGAGCATACAAGTCATCATACGCCCTCTGTTTGGCCTTTGACACCGCGACCTTCGCCTTATGCTGTGTCTCCCTGTACTCCTGTTTACTCTCTTCGATCCTCTCTATGTCTCACTTCTTTTAAGCTAACCTCATCTTTTGTACACACTACTGCACTTCCTCATTTCACCACCAAGTCTCCTTATCTCCTCTCCTTCCAGATGACACACCAAGTATTCTCCTTCCTGTCTCCCTGATCACATTAGCTGTAGTTGTCCACTCATCTGGAAGCACTTCTTGACCACCCAAAGCCTTTTTCAACTCCTTGAAGTCAACACAACACTCCTTTTTCGCTTCCACCGCCTTGTCTTCTGCTCTGCCTTTGCCTTCTTCACCTTCCTCACCATCAGCGTCATCCTGCACGCCACCATCCTATTCTGTTTGCGAACACTCTCACCCGCTACTACTTTGCAATCACTTACTTCCTTCAAATTACATCGCCTGCACAAGATGTAGTCGACATGTTTGCTCCTACCTCTGCTTTTATAAGTCACCCTATGCTCCTCTCTCTTCTGAAAGAAAGTATTCACCACAGCCATTTCCATCCTTTTTGCAAAATCTATCATCATCTGTCCTTCTGCGTTCCTGTCCTGGATACCAAACCTGTCCATCACTTCCTCGTTCCCTCTGTTTCCTGCACCAACATGTCCATTGAAGTCTGTCCCAATGACCACTCTTTCATCTTTGGGGGTACTCAGCATCATTTCATCTAACTGACTCCAGAATCTCTCCTCTTCTCGCTCACATCCTTCAATTTCTAACTTGAGACTCATCACTCTGTCTGAACCATCACATTTAATATTTTGTGCCCCCCCCCCTTTGGCAACAATAACTTCAACTAGACGCTTCCTGTAGCCGCAGATCAGTCCGGCACATCGATCGGGACTAATCTTGGCCCACTGTTCTTTACAAAACTGCTGTAGTTCAGAGACTCAATGGGGTTCAAGTCTGGATTTTGACTTGGCCACTCCAGAACGTGTATTTTGTTCTTCTGAAACCATTCTGAAGTTGATTTACTTCTGTGTTTTGGATCATTGTCTTGTTGCAGCAGCCATCCTCTTTTCAGCTTCAACTGTCTGACAGACGGCCTCAGGTTTTGCTGCAAAATATACTGATAAACTTTTGAATTCATCTTTCCATTAATGATTGCAAGTTGTCCAGGCCCCGAGGCAGCCAAACTGCCCCAAACCACGATGCACCCTCCACCATGCTTCAAGGTGGGGATGAGGTGCTGATTTTGGTGAGCTGTTCCATTTTTCCTCCACACATGACTTGTGTTCCTCCCAAACAATTCAACTTTGGTTTCATCAGTCCACAAAATATTTTGCCAAAACTTCTGTGGAGTGTCCAAGTGCCTTTTTGCGAACATTAAACGAGCAACAATGTTTTTTTAGACAGCAGTGGCTTCCTCCTTGGAGTCCTCCCATGAACACCATTCTTGGCCATTGTTTTACAATATAGTTGATGTGTGCACAGAGATATTGCACTGTGCCAATGATTTCTGTAAGTCTTTAGCAGACACTCTTGTTTTTTTTTTTTTTTACCTCTCTGAGTATCCTGCGCTGAACTCTTGGCGTCATCTTTGGTGGACGGCCACTCCTTGAGAGAGAAGCGACAGTGCCAAACTCTCCAATTTGTAGACAACTTCTCTGACTGTCGATGAATGAACATCAAGACTTTTAGAGATGGTTTTGTATCCTTTCCCAGCTTTATACAAATCAACAATTCTTGATGGCAGGTCTTCAGACAGCTATTTTGAGCAAGCCGTGGTGCACATCAGACAATGCTTCTCATCAAGACAATTCTTACCAAGTATGTGTTTTATAGTGGGCAGGGCAGCTTTAAGCCACTCTTCAGTGATTGGGCACACACCGGACTTAACTTAATTTTTACTTTGGTAAAAATTGGTTTCAATTGCTCTTTAAGTCTCCTTAGGCAGAGGGTTCAGTTACTTATTCCTGCCCCTTCTGTCATTGTTTGCATGCTATCCTCATTAAAATATGAAAACCTATAAATGTTTGGGTGGTTTTCGTTAAAGCAGACACTTTTTTCATCGGTGTGATTTTGACAAAGATCAGCTCACATTTGATGGCGATTTTATGCAGAAATGTGAGAAATTCCAAAAGGTTCAGATACTTTTTCATACCACTGTGTGTATATGTGTGTGTGTGTGTGTGTGTGTGTATATATATATATATATATATATATATATATATATATATATATATATAATATGGAAGCATGAAGTGCTCCAAAATCTCCTGATAGCTAGCTGCATTGACCCTGCCCTAGATAAAACACAGTGGACCAACACCAGCAGCTGACATAGCACCCCAGACCATCACTGACTGTGGGTACTTGACACTGGACTTCAGGCATTTTGGCATTTCCTTATCCCCAGTCTTCCTCCAGACTCTGGCACCTTGATTTCGAACGACATGCAAAATTTGCTTTCATCCGAAAAAAGTACTTTGGACCACTGAGCAACAGTCCAGTGCTGCTTCTCTGTAGCCCAGGTCAGGCACTTCTGCCGCTGTTTCTGGTTCAAAAGTGGCTTGACCTGGAGAATGTGGCACCTGTCTCACATTTCCTGCACATGCCTGTGCACGGTGGCTCTGGATGTTTCTACTCCAGACTCAGTCCACTGCTTCCACAGGTCCCCCAAGGTCTGGAAACGGCCCTTCTTTCACTTTTTCTTTCCCACAGATGTCCCATTGAGGTGCCTTGATACAGCACTCTGGGAACAGCCTATTCACTCAGAGATTTCTTTCTGTCTTACTCTCTTGCTTGAGGGTGTCAATGATGGCCTTCTGGACAACAGTCAGGTTGGCAGTCTTACCCATGATTGCGGTTTTGAGTAATGAACCAGGCTGGGAGTTTTTAAAAGCCTCAGGAATCTTCTGCAGGTGTTTAGAGTTAATTCGTTGATTCAGATGATTCGGTTAATATCTCGTTTAGAGTACCCTTCCATGATATGCTAATTTTTTGAGATAGGAATTTTGGATTTTCATGAGCTTAATGCCAAAATCATCAGTATTAAAACAATAAAAGACCTGAAATATTTCGGTTGGTGTGCAATGAATCTAAAATATATGAAAGTTCAATTTTTATCAGTCCAGTACAGAAAACATATATATAAAGAAGTAAAGAAGCATTGGGGTTCTCTTTGGAAGTAACGAGGTTGGATAGGATCAGAAATGAGTACATCAGAGGGACAGTACATGTTAGAGATTTTGGAGACAAAGTCAGAGAGGCTAGATTGAGATGGTTTGGACATGTACAGAGGAGGGATAGTGAGTATATTGATAGTAGGATGCTGAGGTTGGAACTACCAGGCAGAAAGCCTAGATCAGGGGTGTCAAACTCGTGCCACAAAGGGCCATGTGGCTGCAGGTGTTTGTTTCAACCAAGCAGCAGCACACCTGACTTGACTCATTCAAACAACTGATAAGAGTCTTCAGGCATTTGATTTATCAGTCTCTGAATAGAGCACACAGATTGACCAATCAACTGCCTGAAGTCTCTTATCAGTTGTTTGAATGAACCAGACTGACCAATCAAATGATTGAAGAAACAAGCAAAGAAACAATTTGACTCTGAGACCACGGCGACGTCGCCCTCTGGGCAATGCCATATTGGAGACATCACTCCAACTTCAGTGTAAAAGGACATGAAGAGTACTGTAATAAAGTTTATCATTTTGGTATTGTTTGTTAAACATGCTACAGAACATAAAATCTCACGCATAAACAGGAATTTAGGTACTGTACTGGAATAATCATTGAAAAATATTTTAATACAACAGTTCAGAGAAAACCGTCGTTTCTCAGGAGAAAGTCTTATTTCTTCAGAAGAGACATCCAGCGTTTTCCATCGCTTAGCCAGCGAAGACACATAGCATTTGAGTGGTATCATAGAGCTTAACTGGTAATTAAAACACACACAAAAAAGAGGCTCATTGACAACTTGTGCACGAATGAGGAAAAAGGGGCGGGACATGAGCGCAACCAGTCAGGAGAAAGGAGGACAGCCATTGGCTGAATTTGAATCACGTACCGGTTGCTCGGCATTCAGTGAATACTCAAACCGTGGGTGCAAAACTGCGAATACTCAAGGGCCTACTGTTTTTTATTTATTTATATGTATATATATTTATTTCCCGAGAGTTTTTTTTAGGTATCTTTCTTCACCATTTCTTTGCAGATGTAGAAAATGTTTCCCTAGTACTGTATATTATTGCGTAATGTGATGAATTGTACTCATATGGTTAATTAATGTATTCCAGTTTCATATGTATGAATAATTGTATGAGTATTTGCCCTGGGTTGGCCTGGCGAGCTGCCCAGGATGTACTTCGCCCTTGGTCAGAGTGGGCACTGAGATTGGCGCCAGCCCACCACCCCAATTTGGATGAAACAATTCAGAAATTTGATGAATGAATAAGTGAATGAATAATCACAGTCTGGGTGGAGAAAAATGTGTATGACTTTCTAAAATGGTGTTTTGGCACATGAGTTCTCTGCTGGAATTCTGGCAATCCACAGTTCTGAAATCCTTTTTATTTTCCCTCCTCCAGCACACCTGGTATTAGATACAACTCATCAGCTAATTATAAAACTCTTGGTGTTTTTCCTCGGGTGTGTTAAAGCTTGGGAAAATATGAAACCACAAAGCTGTAGGTCCATGAGAACACATTCTGTACATTTAATACAGGCACAACTGCACAATAATACATCATGCAACTTCTACATTAAAAAACAAACAAACAAACAAAAAAAGCGACCTGATTATCTTATAATACTCATAAAAACAGTCTTGCCTGTGCCTGTGTTTAAGGTAGTTCTCATTTCTATCTTTTACATTTTTCTTTTACTTTCCTCAACTGATCTTTCATCATTTTAGGAGAGAATAAAAAACAGTCTGTTCTCAGTCAGCAAAGAATGATCTTATGTAAGCAAATCAAGCTGTGTTCCAGCGGCAAGTCATTTCTATGATTTAAAGAAGTGGGGTAGTGCATCCTACTTAAATAGATAAGGAACCAGCACCATTGCTTTTGAAGTGAGAAATAATACTGTCACTCTTCAAAAGCCATTCATGTGAATACATGCAATTTAAACTTCCATGAGAGGAATCGGACACATCCTGCCCATACAAAGAAACATATATTTGTGTCTTCAAAAAAAAAAAAGTATTATGTAACATGCACATTGTCCTGATGCTCAGTTTTTGCTGTAAATGTCAGTTTTAGGGTTTCAAGAAGCAAGGTCTGTACAATCAGTCTTCACCTTCACATGGGCTACCCATCAGGTTTATGAGAAATAGCTAGCAACAAAGCATTTCATGAACACACACACAAAACCCATTTTTTCCAAGTTGGTATTCTCCATGATGAATTGGACAGTTTCAGCCTTGGCTTCTAGCAGAAACACACAGATCAATGCCAAAACAGGTCAAATTGTCACCTCCATTCAAGCCAGGAAGTGTGAGGCTTGGTCTTTCCAAGACAGCAGATGGATAAATTTTTCTTTTGGATTGACTATCGAGGCTCAGAAATTATCACACACACACACACACACACACACACACACACACACACACACACAGCTATTCTAATGATTTTCAGCTTTATTCACTTTTTTATACACACTGTTATTATTTTGAACTTGGTCATCATTGAAAATACAAGTGACATTTCATATTTATTTGTTGGCACTCTTTTGTGTCTTGGGTGATGTTCAACAGGACTCCACTCAGCACTGTATAATGCATGGATCCTCACTATCACCTCAATAAAAAGATGAGGTCTGCATGGTTTATCCACTCACCTCAATCTCAGTGAATGCTGTTATACACGCATCCTGATCCCAATAGCCCTACTTGTTTGGCTGAATAATAATAATAATAATAATAACTACTGTTGTTCATATGTATTGAATGAAGGCAAGTACGCTTAATTATAGTTTAAATTTTCTTTGTTATTTTAATTATTCATGTTTTTATTTAATGTATCTATTTATTTATTTATTTTTTTAATTTATTTTGAATGAAAAAGTTGCTTTAAAAAAGTTGTTTTCTGCTGTGTATTTGACTCATGCCAAACTCTTACACGCGAATGGGCACAGAAAATAACTTTGATTCTCTCTCTTCGAAAAATGTGCACGCATGCATGCATGTAAGGGATAAGGAGTGGGTTGGTGCTTATTAAAACGGTTACCAGCGGAATGGACCGGTAAGTGCTTATTAACAACAGGGTGGGAAATATGAATAATAGCAGAACAATAAAATA
Organism: Plotosus lineatus; assembly: GCA_024760905.1. Lineage (NCBI taxonomy): Eukaryota > Metazoa > Chordata > Actinopteri > Siluriformes > Plotosidae > Plotosus > Plotosus lineatus. Next base: position 40,381,121 of record CM045741.1, read on the forward strand.
TTTTTTTTACTGGTATTGTGTTATTCATTTTGTGGTATCAACCAAACTACTTACATGAAAGCTGAAAATAAAGAGAAAACAGCATGATTAAGGCCCTTTAATTTTCCCTCCTGGTGCTGTTCCTTTAAATATTTTCCCCCAATTTAAAATCAGGCCATTCAACATGAATGTCAATTTTAGCATATGGCACATTGAACCAATCAACACAAACAAGCACATTGCCAGGAACATCTTTAAATTTATGAAAATAGTGAGCAGGAGAATTATATGTTATTGGACATTTACCATGAGAACACAGCAAAATATTTTCCTGTTTTTTTAAAGCATGGTGGAACAATCAAATGTGTTGTTACTGATGAACATTATAGACATTCCCCAGTGGCAGGGGGTCTTGAAAACTCACTTTTACAGGCAGTGAACGCCTCATTTTACTGTTACAGAGACTGATTGATTAAAATTGGTAAGTTTAATCGACAATTTTGCTCCCAGTACACATGGGCAGTTATTAAATGCAAGATAAAAAACACGGGGGGGGGGGGGGGGAATTGGAGCATGGCGCTTATTACGTTGAATATGGCATATATGTGTGTGTGTGTGTGAGGCGCTCCACCAAAAGTAGGTGCTTGTCACACAGACCACTTTTTAGACAAAGGTTAGAAAAGTAAAAATGGTCCTTTTTTTTTCTTTATCAAAATACGGATTTTTGCATAAACTATGAAAACAAGTTCAATTAAATCAACTTAAACTCACTAAAAATGTCTTTTTTTCCCATTTTTCTGATGAGTACCCTCATAAAACTAGATAAAAACAGTCGCAAACTTGCTGGTTTTCGTTGCAATTATTCACCGAGATCGGTACAAGACACACTATAATCCATACACAAGAAAAAGGGCTGTGAAGTAGTCTCTCTATTTTGGATACTGTTTTGATTTTGAAATGCCATTTCAGTGAATAAAATAAAGGTTATGAAGACGATATGCAGTAAACAATGCAGGCTCGTTGCTACGGAAGATCTGAAACGAGCACACTGATTGGTCAGCTCGGGCTTGCACATGCGCAGTGCCCGTCACACGTTAACTTCCGGTTTAATTCCTGATTCTGGTTTTACTGTGTGCGGAATTTATCTCCGACTTTCTCTTCAATAACAGCCATTAACTTTATTTATAATATTGTGAATACACATAATTTCTTGAAAAGGAGAGTGAAATGTTATCTGTAATGTCTAGCAGCATTAGTATAGATGTTAAAGTCGATGCAAGAATTTGGCTTTGAAGATGCTGGAATGCTTGGCGTTCTTGAAGATTACTTAGCTGGTAAGTTTTTTCTCTGCATGCAAAATTTGTTCAGTTCATTTTCTGTAACCGCTTCATCCTAATTCGGGTCGCGGGGAGGCTGGTGCCCATCCCAGCCAACTCAGGGTGAGGGCAGAGTACACCCTGGACAGCTCGCCAGGCCATCACAGGGCGGAAACACGCCGACGGCTTTGCAGCCTACTCTTGTCGAAAGTCAGCAATGGTTCTTTTACATGCCTCACACCATAGACAGTGAGAGACATGGCTGGCCTTTCATAACCCAGTTAGCGCCACTGGGGGCATGCAAAATTTGATTATGGAAATTTTTTTTGATTATGTGATTTGTGTGTAATCTTGTCTGGACTGGACATGCTGGATTGTGGGTTGTTTAGTTTTGTCCGAAAATTGGTCAAGACCTGAAAAATACTTAAATGTTTCATTCCTTTAACATATGAACAAACTGATGATGATGATGATGATGATGATGCCAGCTGTGTTGATGAAGATTTTGGTATTGATGTTGATAAAGAAGAGGCATCTGTTAATAAAAGTGTGCATGAGTTGTATTGGTGGTGAGGATGTTCTCCTTTCTGCTGAGCAGGATATACATTAAGATAACAAATATTGAGGGCAGAGTTGTTGATGCCAGTTGTGTTGATGAAGATTTTGATGTTGATGAAGAAGAGGCATCTGTTAATAAAAGCGCACATGAGTCAGTTTTGTAGTGTTTGGGATGAGAGGCGATCCTTTCTGCTGACCAGGATATAGATGAAGATGATAATGCTGAGGGCAGAGTTGAAGAAGCTTACTTGTATAAAGAGATCAGAGGGTTTTGTTATATAATTTTCTTAATTTCAGTGTGATTGTTTGAAACTGACAGTGTTGTTTTTTTTTCCTTCTTTTTTTTCAATTGGTATCATTTGAAGGCATTTGAACCTTTATATAATGTCGAAAAGATACATACTGATATTATTGGAATAAATATAAATTAAAAAATAGTCGTTTTTTTGTTCATTTTTTTGGGGTTACCACAGTGACTAATGGGTTAAACAAAGGGTCTGTCCAATTAAAATGAGGATGATTTCTCTTATCATCTCTTCATAAAACTTTTCCTAGACATGTTTTCTAAAAGTTTATATGGCCGAGGCGCATAAAAAATGTTTGGTTGCTAAGGACTTGGAAGAAGGGCAATCTTTGTGCTCATTTCTCTAAAACGTCTTGAAATTTTTAGTTAAATGCTGGCACAAGAAATGGCATAGCTCGGTCAGTTTTCAAGGTATTGACAACTTTTATTGCTGCATTTTGCAGCGTTGGGATGCAGCTCCTCTAATTGACTGTGTAAAAAGCTCATTTTTCATTTTTGGACACAAGAGCCTACTTTTGGTGGCGTGTAAGGCTTAGTGATCCACCGACTAATACTTAAGTAGTCGAATACTCTATTATTCTCCCTGCCCTCCAAAGGAATAGCAACATTGTCTGACTTACTTGTTTTGGTTATGCTACAATCATAGACTGTGCACAGTGAAGGAACCAAAAGCTTTTTCCTATGAGACAATTTGCTTCAGTGGGAAAAACCATAGAAAAATCTGGAGCGAGCAATCAAATCAAGCTGGATAATTACCAAGAAATATTTTCATTTTCATCCATCACAAGTTGTTTGCTTCCTCTGCGCATCTTGTCCAAAGCTTCAAAAATGCTACCGTGAGAATACTTGTTATGGGGGATATACATGAGCAACATTTTTGTCCAATCACAGTACATACCCTGATTACTTATTTATGAGGTCCAAGGCTATTTGGATGCATTTAGCAGTGAGGCACAAGCCAATTGCCTCTTGTTTTTTTCTCAGGTTTTTGCATTAATGAAAGTAGATGGGCAAAAATGAATAATTTTCATAGCATTCCAGGTTTAGGTAAAATTATATTGGGGAAATAATACATCTCACAATTCAGATGATTTATATTTTATGTGGTGTTTCGACAGGTGCATAATCACAGCCATCAGCTAGGAATGATTTTAAGATTTATCACCATTTAACTGTGAATGTATTATCAACATGCATTTCAGTGGTCCTTTGAATACTAATTAGAGAGCTTGAGCTCAAAAACCTATAAATGTCATTTTCATCTAAATTGTGTAAAAAATGGAAATCAATAATGGAAATATAGGACTTCAGTGTACATGGAAAAGTTGCTTCAAAAGTTGATTTCCAAGCCGATTTCCACCACAATAAACATGCAGCAATATCTATTTCTAATCCAAAAGCCAATATCAGGTTTTTTTAAGTTTTTTTTTTAAATAATATTTTCAAATATATCCAATCTGACTAATATGAAGCCATAGACACAGTGGGCTTGGGTAAGTGATGCACTTCCTGTATAGATTGGGTTGGATTGTTTTGTTGGGAATTTACTCAACTGTGTCATTCTTTTGACGAACATAAATGTGTTCAACCCTAGTGAAGACTTAGAGCTTATGTCCCAAGCTGCCGGAAAGCACAGACTGAAAAATACTGCACAAAAAAGGTTGAAAATATGGAAGATGTATGGTGGTGAGGGGTATGTTCCCCAAACATCTTTTCAACACCACACAGAATGCTTCTGCCTTAGTGGGACATTACAACTTGCTGAAATCATTTACTGTTCAAATAAGCTATCTATAAAACTGTCAAGGACAATATATTTTTTTTTGTTTGTTTTTTTTGTTTTTTTACATGAACATTAGTAAGGCGCATCGACCCTTCATGAAAAATGACAATCACAAAAAAAAAAACAAACAAAAAAAAAAAAAACAGGTGCACCTCAGTCAAGATTCTTATCATGAATAAAGCCAAGGAAAGAACATGTGTCTACAGAAACATTTATAAGTATATTTTGGTAAGTATGTCTTAATGAATCTTTCCCTTTTCAGATAATTTGTCTTTGAGAGAAGGGAGATTGAGTTCTTCAACAAATGTTTTTCGATTAAAAGCTCTTGTTCGTGGGTCAGAAAAGTACGTTTGTAAAAGAAATTCAACTAATAATTAATTTTAAAGAGTCTATTGGATAGTCAATCACGTGGCCATTAATAATCTCTTTTTTCATCTTTAAAATTTGCAAATGTTATGTTATTGTGTTTTATGTACATCTAGTTTAAGCTTTATCAATACTGACTGGTTGGTAATTGGTGAATAATGCCACAACAGAATAATTCACGAAAAAAAATATATATATATGTGTCTGTTTTTGATCTCAAACTCACATATTGCACAACATCCATCCCATTCTGTGGCAAGGATTCAATAAGCAGTATGACCACAGATCCAGATATAATTGTAAACGCTGTTGCTACAATGGGCAATGCAGCCATGAGGCGGGGGTGGGGCACTAACCAGTGTCTCTCTCCCTCATGCCGGTCCCAAGCCCGGATAAATGCAGAGGGTTGCGACAGGAAGGGCATCTGGCGTAAAACTTCTGCCACATTTCTCATGCAAACGATCAAAACAAAATTCATACCGGATCGGTCGAGGCCCGGGTTAACAACGACTGCCATCAGTGCTGTCAACCAACATGGAGCTGATGGAAATTGGATTACTGTTGGTCGAAGATGTCGAAGAAGGAGAGGCAGGAGGCGTGTCCGTAGGCAGAGAGAGAAGAGGAAATGCGTGAGCCTAGGACTGAGAGTAGGGACTTTGAATGTTGGAACTATGCAAGGAAAAGATAGAGAACTGGCTGACATGATGTAGAGGAGGAAGGTGGACATACTGTGTGTTCAGGAGACCAGATGGAAAGGTAGCAAAGCTAGAAGCTTAGGAGCAGGGTTTAAGCTGTTTTATCATGGTGTGGTAAAGAGACATGGGAAGAGAAATGGAGTAGGAGTCATCTTGAAGGAGGGGTTTGTCAGGAATGTTCTAGAAGTGAAAAGAGTGTCAGACAGAGTGATGAGTCTCAAGTTAGAAATTGAAGGCGTGATGGTCAAGGTTGTTAGTCTTATGCCCCACAGGCAGGATGTGAGCTAGAAGAGAAGGAGAGATGCTGGAGTGAGTTAGATGAAGTGATGAGGAATACCCCCAGAGGTGAAAGAGTGGACATTGAGGCAGACTTCAATGGACATGTTGGTGCAGGCAACAGAGGGGACGAGGAAGTGATGGGCAGGTTTGGTATCCAGGACAGGAACACAGAAGGAGAGATGTTGGTAGATTTTGCAAAAAGGATGGAAATGGCTGTGGTGAATACTTTCTTCAAGAAGAAACAGGAGCAAAGTGTGACTTATGAAAGTGGGGGTAGGAGCACACAGGTCGACTACATCTTGTGCAGGCGATGTAATTTAAAGGAAGTCAGTGACTGCAAAGTAGTAGTGGGTGAGAGTGTTGCCAAACAGCACAGGATGGTGGTGTGCAGGATGACTCTGATGGTGAGGAAGGTGAAAAAGGCAAAGGCAGAGCAGAAGACAAAGTGATGGAAGCTGAAAAAGGAAGAGTGTCGTGTTGTCTTCAAGGAGGAGTTGAAACAGGCTTTGGGTAGTCAGGAAGTGCTTCCAGATGACTGGACAACCACAGCCAATGTGATCAGGGAGACCGGTAGGAGAGTACTTGATGTGTCCTCTGGAAGGAAAGTAGATGAGGAAACTTGGTGGTATAATGAGGAAGTGCAGGATTGTGTACAAAAGATGTTAGCTAAGAAGAAGTGGGACACAGAGAGGACCGAAGAGAGTAAACAGGAGTACAGGGAGACACAGCGTAAGGTGAAGGTAGCGGTGTCAAAGGCCAAACAGAGGGCGTATGATGACTTGTATGATAGGTTGGACAGTAAGGAGGGAGAAAATGATTTATACAGGTTAGCACAGCAGAGAAATAGAGATGGGAAAGACATGCAGCAAGTTCGAGTGATAAAGGACAGAGAGGGAAATGTATTGACTGATGACAGAAGTGTGCTGGGAAGATGGAAAGAGTGCTTTGAAGAGCTGATGAATGAGGAAAATGAGAGAGAAAAAAAGAGTAGAAGGGGTGACTGTTGAGGACCAGGAAGTAGCAAAGATTAGTAAGGGTGCGGTGAGGAGGGCATTGAAGAGGATGAAGAGTGGAAAGGCAGTTGGTCCTGATGACATACCGGTTGAGGTATGGAAGTCTCTAGGGGAGGTAGCAGTAGATTTTCTGACAAGAATATTCAACAAGGTCTTAGAAAGTGAGCAGATGCCGGAGGGATGGAGCAGAAGTGTGCTTGTGCCCATTTTTAAGAACAAGGGAGATGTACAGAGTTGTGGCAATTACAGAGGGATAAAGTTGATGAGCCATACAATGAAGTTATGGGAAAGAATAGTAGAAGCTAGACTAAGGGCAGAGGTCAGCATTTGTGAACAACAGTTTGGTTTCATGCCAAGAAAGAGCACCACAGATGCAGTGTTTGCTTTGAGGATGTTAATAGAGAAGTACAGAGAAGGTCAGAAGGAGCGGCATTGTGCCTTTGTGGATCTGGAGAAAGCATATGACAGGGTGCCGAGAGAAGAACTGTGGTATTGTATGAGGAAGTCTGGAGTGGCAGAGAAGTATGTTAGAGTGGTGCAGGACATGTATGAGAGATGTAAGACAGTGGTGAGGTGTGACAGAAGAGTTCAAGGTGGAGGTGGGACTGCATCAAGGGTCAGCTCTCAGCCCCTTCTTGTCTGCTATGGTGATGGACAGGCTGACAGACGAGGTTAGACAAGAATCTCCATGGACTATGATGTTTGCAGATGATATCGTGATCTGTAGTGAGAGCAGAGAACAAGTGGAGGAAAATCTAGAGAGGTGGAGGTATGCCCTGGAAAGGAGGGGAATGAAGGTTAGTCTCAGTAAGACAGAATACATGTGTGTGAACGACATGGACCCAAGAGGAATGGTGAGGTTACAGGGGGCAGAGATAAAGAAGGTGGAGGATTTTAAGTACTTAGGCTCAACAATCCAGAGCAATAGAGAGTGTGGAAAAGAGGTGAAGAAGCCAGGTTGGAATGGATGGAGAAAAGTGTCTGGTGTGATGTGTGATCGGAGAGTATCGGCAAGAATGAAGGGAAAAGTGTACAAGACGGTGATGAGGCCAGCGATGTTGTATGGTTTAGAGACAGTGGCCCTGGGGAAAAGACCAGAGTCAGAGTTGGAGGTAACAGATGAAATTGTTGAGGTTCTCTTTGGGAGTAACGAGGATGGATAGGATCAGGAATGAGTACATCAGAGGGACAGCACATGTTAGATGTTTTGGAGACAAAGTCAGAGAGGCTAGATTGAGATGGTTTGGCCATGTACAGAGGAGGGATAGTGAGTATATTGGTAGTAGGATGCTGAGGTTGGAACTACCAGGCAGAAGGCTCAGAGGAAGACCAAAGAGAAGATTTATGGATGTGGTGAAGGCGGACATGAAGGTCGTTGGAGTAAGAGTAGAAGATGCAGAGGATCGGGTGAGATGGAGGCAGATGATTTGCTGTGGCGACCCCTGAAGGTAACAGCCGAAAGGAAAAGAAGAAGAAGAAGAAGATTGCTACAATGGGCATGGGAATAGAAGCAATTAAAACAGAAGTTACAACCCGAATGTGAATTATTGTTTTCATTCTGAATTTGTGTATACATGGATTATGTAGCACCAGTAGTCTGCTTAAAGGAGATAAAGAATTTATTTCGAAAACAAATTTACTATGCAAAGTTTGATCTATACAAAATAGTAAATTGCCAAGATGGGTAATTTAGTGAGCAAACAAACATCATCCCATTCGTACTCTCTGATGACTTTTCACATATGTGTATCTTACCCAAATATGGCAGATTTCTATAGCTCGAAATATTTGAAGACCCAGTGAACAGGTTGGTGTTACCAATTAAATCCCAAGACGCTGCATAGTACATCACATACCAGTGATAAAGCTAGCATAGAGGTGTGCGGAAGGGAAAAGCACACATAACAATCAGACTTTATCCCAGGGGTGGGCAAACTATGACCCGCGGGCCACAACCGGCTTGTTGGTCTTTTTAATCCAGCCCGCTGAAGATTGATTAGTACAGAATTCATGTTTGATGTGAATTATTGATTGATTGATTGATTGCATCCATTAAACTTTGACTTGTAATGACAGCATTTCAACACCAGTGGCGCATTAGGCACAGTTGGTTGATTTTGCGGCGCACGAGCCACTTCCTGTTATCACTCTTCTACTGCACAGAGCCCATCTGCAGCAATGTCAGAGAAAAGAAAAGTCGACAGTGAAGGCCGGGTGGTTCATAAGAAATGGACACCTAAATACTTTTTTACTGAAGTCCACTCAAAGGCTGTATGTCTGATTTGCCAAGAAACCATTGCAGGTTTTAAAGAATACAACATCAACCGCCGCTTTTCCACCAAGCATGCTAATCATGCCAATAGTCTGTCACCGCATGAACATTCGGCTACCACTGATAGGTTAGTCACATCTTGCTGGCTCAGCAAAACAATTTTATACAAGCAACTTCAATCCAAGAATTAAGCACAAGAATATATGCATAAGTCCCCAAGAAGCACTGGGTAAATCTGCGGTGCAGCTCCACAATGTAGTGAAGCTGGTGGTGAAACTCGTTAAGTTTAGTTGATCGAGGGGACTTCACCATCATCAGTTTATTGATTTTTTTCTGAAGAGACTGATGCTGATTACAGGTACTTGTATTACATTCTAATGTTAGCTGGTTCAGCTTGGGGGAAGTATGTCAGCAAGTGTGGAACTCAAACAGGAGATTATTTCATTTTTGGAGCTCTTTGAAAACACTATGTTCCTGAGCTGAAAGACACAGATTGGCTGTGATTTTGCTTTTACTGTGGACAATCTGACCCACATGAACAAGCTGAATGTGAAGCTACAAGGGGAAAAAAACAGTTTATACATGAAATGCAAGCAAACCAAAGCCTTCAAACCAGGCTAGTTTTATTTTCAAAGCAAATGTCAGACAAGAAAAAAAAATTAAAAAAAATCCAGGAAACCACTAGATGACCTGCATGAAGAATTCTGCTGTCGTTTTTTTTTTTTTTTTTTTTTTTTTTGGAAAAATTGACAGAGCACATCCTTCTCACACGAACCTGAAACGGTACCATGAGAGTTGCAGTTGGAGCTGATTGATCTCCAATGTGACATGATGTTAAAGGAGAAGTTCAACCCCCTTAAACTGAATGAGTTTTATGCTTCAAATTCAAAGTGCTGCCAAATGTCTGGACATCCAGAAAATGGCACTGAGGATGCTGGTGTTGTTTGGCTCAACATATGTGTGTGAACAGTCTTTTAGTGTGACGAACACCAACAAAGCGCCTCACAGATCCCAACTGAGTGATGAACACCTCAAATCTTTTCTGAGAATCACAGAATTACTACCAGACTCCGATGCACTGGGTGATCGAAAACACTGTTCCCACAAAGAGGTATATTAATACCACTTTTTACAAATAAATAAAATTAATGAATTGAGTCCAGGTTATTGGCCCGGCCCTCCACAATATTTTCTGTTTCTCATGTGGCCTCTTGGAAAACAATAATTGCCCACAATTGGTTTATCCCATTATTCTTCAATTGAAAACTGTATTTTGGGCATAGAAACTAATGCCATTAAAGCACTGTTCTAAATTGATAATGTCAATAACAGTAATTATAATGAACGTTGTCAGACGTACCATTTGTAAGATAATTAAGACAGACTAAAGATAATGAAATTGAGTGGATGAATAAAAATCAATTAGAGGTCACTGTTTGGAGATAATAATAATAATAATAATAATAATAATAATAATAATAATAATAATAATAATAAATGCAGCTTAAACCTGCATGCCACTAAATAAAAAATATTAATTTGTCAGAAAACATACATGTCCATGTGTCAAAGCCAGATGAGATGAAGTCCCTTAGGGAGTGCTTGCTTTTTTTAAAAAAATAATTTATTTATTTATTTATTTATTTTATTATTATTTTTTTTTAACCCGTGTCTAATCATGGATTACATCTCTTTTGCTTCAACTTGGGCTCGTGTTACTTCCATAAGTTATCCAGTGATGCCTTCGTTGTCTCACATTTCATCAACGTCAGTGAGAAGGAGTACAGAGGACTGATACGGAGCTTCAGCACATGATAACCATCTGAAGTTCAACACTATGTACTCTATAGATTCTGCCCTTGTCAAACAGTTCCTAACAACATCCGAAATCGGACTAAACATCGTGTTTTTGTCAAGATTGGAGCTACTTGCAGCAACTGTCATGACAGCTTTGTACATATTGGTCATGTCATTTTCAAAGCTGTTCCTCTTGGCACCCGATTTCCCATGAGTGCTAAAGAACTGCCGCAAGTATGTTAGAGCAATAGTATACAAGCATGTCCTAACCATTGAAGAACAAAGACTTCATGGAGTTGGAGGCTCAGCAACATGATGAGAAAGAACAGGAAGCTGACGAACTGATCCCCATGAAGAAGTGGTGACATGAAAATGTTGGCTGAGGGGTTTTCTCTTATTGACAAAGCCCGTGCAATCTTTTAGCAACAGGACCCAAATGTTGAGTGCTGTACAAAGGTTGTCAACCAAATTAATGATGCAGTACAGTGCTACTGCATCATTTATGATGAGAAAAAAAAAGAAAGAAAAATCATCCACTCTTCCTTGGATCGGTTCTTCCGGCCAACACCTTCAACCTCCAAGGAAGCTGAACCTAAATCCTCTACTTCTTATTTCATTGACAAGCAGCAGGACGAAGAAGAAGTAGTTAGTGATGATGACGACACTGATGACTCCACACTAAACCTCCTTCTCCTCCTCATCATCATCATCTCAAGGCTTAATTACTCGACTGTAAAAAAACAAGTTTGTTGGGGTTTTACACCCGAGCTATAGTGACTCATCAGGCCGGTGGTTATCTCCGGTTTCTATATCGTGAAGCGACCAGGAGTCCAAGTCCTGGATGGGATGCTTCCCAGTATATTTTACTGGTACCCATTTGTACTGTTGGGTGAACAAAGGCACACTTGTGGTTGAGACCTTGCCCAGGGGTCTTAGCACAGTGAGGGTCTAAGTGGGATACGAACTCACAACCTCCCGATCAGAAGTGCAGCACCCTAATCACTACACCACTGGCCCCAATAATTACTGTACTATACTAAAAACATTATTATTATTATTATTATTATTATTATTATTATTATATCATATTATAATATGTGACGCACTACACTGAAAGCAGGCACTTGTGGGTGACACACGGAGCTTGGAGACGAAGCACGGATTGTGTGGACTTCTGATCTTTCAAGTAAGCAAGTGCGCTTTCAATACTTGTTTTTATATTTTTATATAAAATATTTTATATTATTATATATTATCATTACATTATATCATATTATTATAATATAATATTATTATTGTATAATATCATTACATTATATTATTATTATTATTGTCATTATTATTATTATTATGTCCTAAAAACCTTTTGACTGTATGAATAAAATTCTTGACTAAAACCTAATTATTGTTTTTAGTGTTTTAAGGTTTTTTATTATTGTTGATTTATTTTTTTTATTTTAATAATTTATTTTTTGTTAGTAGTGATGAGGGAATTGAACAAAAAGTACTGTAGAAAAAGAAATTGAGTAAAATCTATCCAGTATCTATATGTAACATATATATATATATATATATATACATATAGTGCAGCTAACTGGGTTATCAAAGGCGGGCCATGTCTCTCACTGTCTATGGTGAGAGGCATGTAAAAGAAAAGGGAAAAAAGCCGAAAGGAAGACAGACAGATATATATATATATATATATATATATATATATATATATATATATACACACAAAAATAAAAGGACAGGACAAAGACTTTCTATTGAAACTCCATTTATCACTACAGATCTGTTTCGAGGGGTGGTGAAACCATCCTCTCTCTTCAGGTGATTATAGAAGAATTATATATTATATATAAGAATTATATATTCTTCTATAATCACCTGAAGAGAGAGGATGGTTTCACCACCCCTCGAAACAGATCTGTAGTGATAAATGGAGTTTCAATAGAAAGTCTTTGTCCTGTCCTTTTATTTTTGTTTATTTGCTCTACCAAAAAGTATTGAGCACTCTCCTATGGAAGGATCTACTCAGAAAATCCCCTATATATATATATATATATATATATATATATATATATATATATATATATATACACACATACTGGTCCTTCTCAAAAAATTAGCATATTGTGATAAAGTTCATTATTTTCTGTAATGGACTGATAAAAATTGAACTTTCATATATTTTAGATTCATTGAACACTCACTGAAATATTTCAGGTCTTTTATTGTTTTAATACTGATGATTTTGGCATACAGCTCATGAAAACCCAAAATTCCTATCTCAAAAAATTAGCATATCATGAAAAGGTACTCAAACGAGCCAAATCATCTGAATCAACGAATTAACTCCAAATACCTGCAAAAATATTCCTGAGGCTTTTGAAACTCCCAGCCTGGTTCATTACACAAAACCGCAAACATGGTTTGCCTGCCAATCTGACTGCTGTCCAGAAGGCCATCATTGACACCCTCAAAGCAAGAGGGTAAGACACAGAAATAAATATCTGAGCGAATAGGCTGTTCCCAGAGTGCTATATCAAGGCACCTCAGTGGGATGTCAGTGGGAAGAAAAAGTATGGCAGAAAACGCTGCACAACCAGAAGAGGTGACCGGACCCTGAGGAAGATTGTGAAGAGCCGATTCCAGACCTTGGGGGACCTGTGGAAGCAGTGGACTGAGTCTGGAGTAGAAACATCCAGAGCCACTGTGTGCAGGCGTGTGTAGGAAATGGGCTACAGGTGTCACATTCCCCAGGTCAAGCCACTTTTGAACCAGAAACAGCGGCAGAAGAAAGTACTTTTTTTGGATGAAAGTGTTGTTCGGAAATCAAGGTGCCAGAGTCTGGAGGACGACTGGGGAGAAGGAAATGCCAAAATGCCTGAAGTCCAGTGTCAAGTACCCACAGTCAGTGATGGTCTGGGGTGCCATGTCAGCTGCTGGTGTTGGTCCACTGTTTTATCAAGGGCAGGGTCAGTGCAGCTAGCTATTAGAAGATTTTGGAGCACTTCATGCTTCCTCCTGCTGAAAAGCTTTATGGAGATGAAGATTTTCATTTTTCAGCATGACCTGGCACCTGCTCACAGTGCCAAAACCACTGGTAAATGGTTTACTGACCATGGTATTACTGTGCTCAATTGGCGTGCCAACTCTCCTGACCTGAACCCCATAGAGAATCTGTGGGATATTGTGAAGAGAAAGTTGAGAGACACCAGACCCAACACCGTGGATGAGCTTGAGTGCATAACTGAACATAATTATTTGAAGCTTGACTTTTTATGCATTAAAAACACTGTTTTTAATTGGTCGGATGAAATATGCTCATTTTTTGAGATAAGGATTTTTGGTTTTTCTTTACTTTTTTGCCAAAATTATCAATATTGAAACAATAAAAGGCTCAAACTACTTCAGTTGTGTGTAATGAATCTAAAATATATAATAAAGAGTGAAGCTTCCTGCTGTCTCTATCTGGGATCCCACCTTGCTGGCCTCCCAGATAGAGACAGATGGAAGCTTCACTCTTTAGTTTTTAGTTTAGTTTTTTAAGTTGTTTTAATTCAGTAAATGTTATTTACATTTATATACATACATATTTATACACATTTATATACATACACAGTATATATATATATCACAGTACAAAATTAAAACACTTTTCTTAATCATTACTACATTTTACTACATTAATACTGTATTAACGAGTAAGACTGTCGAAAGAATGTGTTTAATAAGTATATTTTAGTGCATGCAATATATACATAGTATTTTACTTCTGGTTGATCATTCGCGCATGTAATACAATACATGGGAATTTACTTCCAGATACAGAACTCGTGGATTATCTTCATTCGCAGGAGGGGCCAGAACCGAACCGCCACGAATAATGGGGGCCTACTGTATGTACATCTTTTTTAGTACTGATATTTGAGACAAGCATGGATCAAATGAATATTAAAGGGTAGATAGATACCATATTTACTTACTGGTAATCGTGCAATACTATATACAGTAGGTCCTTGACTATTCGCGGTTTTGCACCCACAGTTTGCTTGTTGCTGGTGCAATCGCCTTGTCGGGTGTACTCTCCTCGAGCCATGTTTCATAGAAACACAGCAGATCCTCTGCGCTGCAATCTGAGCATGAAGCAGTATGTCCGGAAGTGCTAACCAAGCGCCGGAGACTCTGAGAACTCTGCTGGGCTTCTTGTTAGTCGGGGTGCATATTAGCTCAGTGCTAGCCGCATCCCGGCTAACAAGAAGCCCAGTTGGGTGTGCTTAGTTATACACGCCTGAAGACACTCCGATCTTATAGCTGTAGTAGGGTTGACCGGTCATAGACAAGCATAGTGCAAAACATGAACAAACAAAACAGCAAATAAAACAAATTAAAATGAACAAAGAAACAATTTTATGTGCGATTTTTAGGCAACATTTGAACAACATAGTGATTATATGGCACATGTTGCAACACATTTCATATCCTCTCAATGTTCTAAACATCATAACATGCTTGTTAAGTGAAGCCAACAAGTTAAATTTAGAACTTTGAATTCCTACCCATTCCAGCGAAATCGGCATATCTATAACATTCATCTGGCTGTGAAGTTTAGGTAGCTTGATGTACATTTATCTTACCTTGTGATCTTGTCTCAGATTTTGGTTAAATCGCAGAGGAAATTTATTATTTTTGGCCAAAATTAAGAATAATGAGTCTTCTTCATCCGCTGTGGTGATCCCTGAAGAAAGGAAAAAGCTGAAAGGAAATCTCTTTGTCTGTTCAAGCAAGCACACCAAACTGGAAAGACTTGACACACATGTGCCCAGTTTACTGTGGCAGGCCTCTCACAGTCTAGGGAGCTGCAATGTTTAGACAACGTCTGAACAACGTAGTGATTATACGTCACATATAGGTTCTCCGTAAACATTTGATATAACATCTCTCCAACATTCACATAATGTTATATATAACATAACTAAATTACATCCTTTCTGCAACGTTGTAAAAATGTTGCAAAACGTCACGTGTTAGCTGGGTTCTTTGTCCAGGAAGCCATCATAGGAAATGGTGCTTCCCAGGTATTTGAAATGTTCAACATTGGCAAGTGGTGTGTCATCGATGATAATGCTGGTTGCGGGTGAGTGGGTGTTTGGCGTAGGTTGGTGAAGCACCTCCGACTTGCCGAGGCTGAGTTTGTAGGTCTCAGAGAAGCGGTCCAGCATCATCTGCAGGTCAGATTCTGTGTGGGCCACAAGAGCGCAGTCATCAGCAAAGAGGACTTCTTGAAGGAGGGCTTGGAGGGTCTTTGTCTTGGCAGAGAGATGACGCAAGTCGAAGAGAGAGAGCCATTCAAACAGTAGCAAATGTGAACCCCTTTCTTCAGATCTCTCGCAGCATGGGACAGCATTCAAGAGAAGACTATGTTAAACAAGACTGGAGCTAGGACACAGCCCTGCTTCACACCATTGCTGACTGTGAAGGCTTCCATCACATTCCTGCTGGAGAGGATCTGGCCAGTCATGCAGTCGTAGAAAAGCCTGATCACTGATAAAAACTTTGGCGGGCATCCGGTGCATTCTAGGACTGTCCAGAGGGCCTCTCTATTAACCGTATCAAATGCCTTGGTCAGATCTATGAAGACAGAGAATATGGGCATGTTTTGTTCAATGCTCTTGTAGTTGTCTCATGGAAAAGATCAGTACTTCTGCTCGGTCTGGAGCCACACTGTGCCTCTGGGAGGTTTTGCTCTGATATTGTGATAAGTGTATTGAGCATGACTCTGGCAAATATCTTCCCTGCAATAGAGAGGAGGGAGATGACACTGTAGTTCCCACAGTTGGATTTGCTTCCTTTGTTCTTGTAGAGGGAGACAATCGGGGCATGACAGAAGACACCAGGCATCACCTCTTCTTTCTAGATACTCAGCAGGACATCAGGAAAGACATCTAAAGCGTTGGGGCCTGTCGCCTTGTAGATATCAGCAAGAATGCCATCTTTTCTCTATCCAAGTTTGTCTGACAAATCGCCTTTTTGATTTCATCTATTGTCATATAGAGTCTTGCATTGGCTGCTGGGGGATCTGGTTCAGTGCATCTCCATCAACTGATGAGGGTTCGTTAAGCAAGTTACTGAAGTGCTCTTGCCAGCACCTGCTCAAGCCCTCTTGGTCTTTGATCAGGGTAGAACCATCCGAGGACAACAATAGGGAGCAGCTTGATGCGGAGGGGCCACAAACTTCAGAGTGCTGAAGAATTTCTTGGAGGATTTTGGCTGCTTTATCCTGCCACCATTGATCTTGCATCAGTTGAAGGTTGGACTGGATTTTTGCCTGTAGAGTTTTGAATCTTTCATGCTTGGAGACAGAGGACAGATCATTCTGTGACTCGATGTAAGCCTTGTTCTTAGCACTGATGGCTTCCCTGATCCTGTCATTGTTTTCATTGAACCAGTCTTCATGCATTCTAGTTTTAGCTCCAAGCACTTCTCTTGCAGCCTCAGTGACCATATCCTTGAAAGAGGACCAATTTCCGGACCTGCATTTGGAGGTCAGACCATCTTGGAGTTTTTCATCAAGTGTTTCTTGAAACTTTGCTAGATGGATTGCATTATTCAGCTTGGTGACATTGTAGCAGGCCCTGACAGTCTTAGGTCAGTTTCTGTGAGGCGGAGTGATGTGCAGTGTCATGACTGTCCTGACCAGCCTGTGATTAGTCCAGCATTCAGCACCTCTCATGGCACGGGTCACTGAAATGTCCCTGATGTCACATTGGCATACATTGACAAAGTTGATCATGTGCCAGTGTTTTGACCTCAGGTGCATCCAGTCGGGTTTGTACTTGTCTGCTATCCTGTACAAGGTGTTGGTAGTGCAAAGGCTATGTTCTGCACACTTGCTAAGGAGGAGCAGGTCGTTATCATGGACTTTGCCTACACTGTGTCTGATCAGAACACCTTCCCAGCTGCTGTGGTGTTTTCCTACTCTAGCATTGAAATCATCTAGCACAGCAAGTTTGTCACTCTGTGAGGTTGATCTGATGACCTCGTCAAAGTATTCATAGAACTGGATTCTGTCTTCAATCAGGCTAGTAAGCATAGGAGCGTATGCACTGATTACCGTGAGGTATCTGGACTTGCTGAGAGGAATGCACAATTTCATGAGACGTTCACTGATTCCAACTGGCAGGGCTGGTATTTTCTTTATCAATGCTGTTCTAATGGCAAGTCCAACACCATGTATCCTGTCCTCAGCTTGCAGCTTTCCATTCCAGAAGAAGGTGTATTCACCATTGTCTTCTCTCAGGGATCCTTCATCAGCAAGACGCGTTTTGCTGAGTGCGCCATTCTTCTCTTTGGTCTCAATGTGCCGGCTCTATCCAGAAGTGTTTGGACATTCCAGGCTCCCAGAATGAACCTCCTGGAGTTTTTTCTTCTTTTGTATGGTTCGACCTCTGTTAGGATGAGTCTGTCAGCCGTGGTAAGCAGACCAGACACTAGAGATACAGGCATTTGTCTGGGGCACCTTTTCTAGCACCTCTCTCATGTGAGGGTGGGCAGTGCTGTCCTAAAGAGGCTGCCCAGTCATCCACAGGTGCTGTCAAACTGTTCTGTTGACCTAGGATTAAGGAGCAGAGCAACCACTTGCCCATGGACCATCTATGTGCAGGTTTGTGACTACAACCACCCGTGTTCATCTCCACCTGTTGTTTCGCTATGTGCCCATAGCCGCAGCATATGAGGGGTGCATGTTAACAGATTGGTGATGAATTGGTGATGAGTTGATCAGACCCGTCAGCTACCATCATTTGGATCTTTTCACTATGCAAGACATAGTAATATGCACTTAGCTGTTGCATAAAAGCAGAATTCCCGTTAGAAATCTTTCTTTTTTTTTAAATTACTGAATCTCTGTTACAGATGAGGGCAAGGAGCCAGGGAATTCCTTTTCCTGCTTGAGAAAAAGCAAAAGAGACCTGATATAGGATTCATGTTTTTTAAACATACTGCAACTCTCTCTCACGCACACGCACACACACACACACACACACACACACACACACACACACACACACACACACACATACACAAACAGCAAATATATGTAATATACAGGTCCTTCTCAAAAAATTAGCATATTGTGATAAAGTTCATTATTTTCTGTAATGTACTGATAAACATTAGACTTTCATATATTTTAATATTGATAATTTTGGCAAAAAAGTAAAGAAAAACCAAAAATCCCAATCTCAAAAAATTATCACGTTTCATCCGACCAATGAAAAAAAAGTGTTTTTAATACAAAAAAAGTCAACTTTCAAATAATTATGTTCAGTTATGCACTCAATACTTGGGTGGGAATCCCTTTGCAGAAATGACTGCTTCAATGCAGCGTGGCATGGAGGCAATCATCCTGTGGCACTGCTGAGGTGGTATGGAGGCCCAGGATGCTTCGATAGCACCTTAAGCTCATCCACAGTGTTGGGTCTGGTGTCTCTCAACTTTCTCTTCACAATATCCCACAGATTATCTATGGGATTAAGGTCAGGAGAGTTGGCAGGCCAATTGAGCACAGTAATACCATGGCCAGTAAACCATTTACCAGTGGTTTTGGCACTGTGAGCAGGTGCTAGGTCGTGCTAAAAAATGAAAATCTTCATCTCCATAAAGCTTTTCAGCAGATGGAAGCATGAAGTGCTCCAAAATCTCCTGATAGCTAGCTGCATTGACTCTGCCCTTGATAAAACACAGTGGACCAACACCAGCAGCTGACACCCCAGACCATCACTGACTGTGGGTACTTGACACTGGACTTCAGGCATTTTGGCATTTCCTTCTCCCCAGTCGTCCTCCAGACTCTGGCACCTTGATTTCCGAATGACATGCAAAATTTGCTTTCATCCGAAAAAAGTGCTTTGGACCACTGAACAACAGTCCAGTGCTGTTTCTCTGTAGCCCAGGTCAGGCGCTTTTGCCGCTGTTTCTGGTTCAAAAGTGGCTTGACCTGGGGAATGTGGCACCTGTAGCCCATTTCCTGCACACGCCCGTGCATGGTGGCTCTGGATGTTTCTACTCCACACTCAGTCCACTGCTTCCACAGGTCCCCCAAGATCTGGAATCGGCCCTTCTCCACAATCTTCCTCATGGTCCGGTCACCTCTTCTGGTTGTACAGCATTTCCTACCACACTTTTTCCTTCCCCCTGAGGTGCCTTGATACAGCACTTTTTTGAGATGGGAATTTTGGGTTTCCATGAGCTGTATGCCCAAACCATCGGTATTAAAACAATAAAAGACCTGAAATATTTCAGTTTGTATGCAATGAATATAAAATATATGAAAGTTTTATTTTTATCAGTACATTACAGAAAATAATGAACTTTATCACAATATGCTAATTTGCACCATTAGTAACTAATTTTTGCTTTTATTTGTGCCATCTGACTTGTTCACTTAATAATCTGCTCAATAAGTTCATGTTCCTTCAAGCTTCTGAATCTTGCATTTACTTCAGGAATATCTCTTTACTTGCAAGTTTGTCTGCCTATTAAAGTTACTTTTTCGACATGTGTCTTTGTGGTGGTGGGAGCTTTTACACTTTGGGTTTTAGTTTTGGTATAAAATTTATATAAAATATATTTATTTATTTTATTTATAATAATCCTTTCATTTCCCTTCATGCAGTATATATTGCCTTCCAATTTAATATGGATTTTGCCATATGGGTTTCACTTGGATTTGGTAGAGTATGAAGGGCATAGGTGCTCACATATGCATGACACGTACAGCTTGGGTAATGATGAGGATGTTTTTGCTGTGTTTTATAATTTATATAATTTATTTTTGTTATTCCAAATATATATTTTAAAAATAATATTATGAACAAGAAAAAAATACAGTGAATGTATAGTAAAATTGCCTACATTTGTTACATTTCAGATTTCAAGCCAGTTTGCAGCAGCCATTTTCATTCCGCATATTTTTAGGCGGAATCAGGAGCAAATCCTGGAATCAGGAGCAAATCCTTTGATCTTTGCTGATTTTTCCTCGTTGAAACGTGGTTACGCCGGGTATTCCTCAGTCATTCCTCAGTCATTCCGTGTTGAACGTGAACATTTCACCTTCATTATGCCTGTTCCGGGCTCATTCCGTGGGTCTTCCTTATAAAAAGGAGTAGTGCCGTGGTCGTTCTGCAAATGTTCCGTCATTTCCGTGAACATTCCGTGAATTATTCGAAGGTCTTCCTTTGCTGTCCGCACTGGTTCCGAAGGTGATCTGAGCAGTTTTTACGCATGTATTCCGACATTGTACTGAAGTCTTTCCGTGTCCTTTCCGCACATTCCGTAATTGTTCCGAAGGTGTTCCAAAGGTACAATTTTCCGTAGGTTTTTCACCCATTTTCCGTGTAAAAATGCCGAAGCTCCTCCGTAGAGTGCGTTCCACGCCTTTCCGCCATGATCCTTGCATTCCGCGCTCCAGTGAAATGGGGGTATAAAATATCAACATTTTCGATGAAGAGACAAAGATTTTCAAACTTGCTGGGGGAAGTGGTGGTCCAATGGTAAGGTGCTGGCTGACCAATCCCAAGTTTGGAGGTTGGACTGATTGATTAAAAAAAAGGGAGGACTAAAATTTTTCATCAGAGGGACAGTGTTGTAGGCTTGAACCATATTGGGGTTGATTTTCAAGCCTCACCAGTTTCTCCACAGAGTTGACCCATCCCAGTTGTTGACTGCAAATCTGAGGCTTGTCGTTCCTTAAAATTAGCTATACAATATCAGATTCAGCTACTTTTGGCTTCCAGGACCTAAAAAGTGCACAGGAAGAGAAAGCAAAGTCACAAATTAATCCATGCTCACCTTGTCTTATGTTTCTTACCTGATCATTCAACTCCTCTTCATGGTCTTAAGAAGGGAAAGCTAAAAGGAACATTGTCTGAAAATGATCCCAGGTGGTATACCCTATCCCATGAAGGACTTGAATGCTAAAGGTAGCAAGGATGTTTGAGCAAGATAAAGGCTCTGAAGCTAGAAAGTATGAACATTTAGACAATACACACCTATATTTTGATAATCATGTGATTTATCATAAATTGGACAAAAGAATAATTTTAAATGTTTTAGATTGTTCAGCTTTCAGAAAGTAGGAACACAATGGAATTTGGGAACATTTACATTTCGAAAAGTGTCAAATTATTGTTTTGATAGCTGTTTTGTTGTAAATATATATCTTATCCAGCACACAGACATACACAGTAGTTAAAGATTTTGTGACAGACCTTTATGAGTGGTGAAGGACCTGTGATGGTGATCTCAAATGCCACCTTGGCTTTTCTGCTGTAGTTCCTTTTTCAGCTTCCACCACTTTGTCTTCTGCTCGGCCTTTGCCTGTTTCACCTTTCTCACCATCAGCGTCATCCTGCACACCACCATCCTATGCTGTTTTGCAACACTCTCACCCACTACTACTTTGCAGTCACTGACAAGGACCAGTATATATATATATATATATATATATATATATATATATATATATATATATATATATATATATATATATATATATATATATATATAAAATTATATATAAAATTTTCTGAGTAGATCCTTCCGTAAGAGAGTGCTCAATACTTTTTCGTAGAGCAAATATAAATAAAAATAAAATGACAGGACAAAGACTTTCTATTGAAACTTCATTTTCACTGCAGATCTGTGTTGAGGGGTGGTGAAACCATCCTCTCTCTTCAGGTGATTACAGAGGAATGATTGAAATGTGCTGGGGGCGGTGCTATGCCAATAAACTTGTCGTCCACTAGATGGCGAGATGTACATTGTGCATTTGTTGGCGGGTTCTCTTAAATATTGGTATTGATACATGCATATATGTACATACATATTTACATATACATAAACTCATATATGTACACACATACATATACACGCATCTTCTTCTTCTTTTCCTTTGGGCTGCTCCCTTCAAGGGTCGCCACAGCAAATCATCCGCCTCCATCTCACCCTGTCCTCTGCATCTTCTTTTCTGACTCCAACGACCTTCATGTCTTCCTTCACCACATCCATAAATTTCTTCTTTGGACTTCCTCTAGGCCTTCTGCCTGGTAGTTCCAATCTCAGCATCCTACTACCAATATACTCACTATCCCTCCTCTGGACATGTCCAAACCATCTCAATCTAGCCTCTCTGACTTTGTCTCCAAAACATCTTACATGGGCTGTCCCTCTGATATACTAATTTCTGATCCTATCCATCCTCGTTACTCCCAGAGAGAACCTCAACATTTTCATCTCTGCTAGCTCCAGCTCTGCCTCCTGCCTTTTCCTCAGCGCCACTGTTTCTAAGCCATACAACATCGCTGGCCTCACCACCATCTTGTACACTTTTCCCTTCATTCTTGCTGACACTCTCCTATCGCACATCACACTGGACACTTTTCTCCAACCATTCCACCCTGCCTGCACACGCTTCTTCACCTCTTTTCCACACTCTCCATTGCTCTGGATTGTTGAGCCTAAGTACTTAAAATCCTCCACCTTCGTTATCATTGCTCCCTGAAACATCACCGTTCCTCCTGGGTCCTTCTCATTCACACACATGTATTCTGATTTTCTGAGGCTAACCTTCATTCCTCTCCTTTCCAGGGCATATCTCCACCTCTCTAGATTTTCCTGCACTTGTTCTCTGCTCTCACTACAGATCACAATGTCATCTGCAAACATCATAGTCCATGGGGATTCTTGTCTCACCTCATCTGTCAGCCTGTCCATCACCATAGCAAACAAGAAGGGGCTCAGAGCTGACCCTTGATGCAGTCCCACCTCCACCTTGAACTCTTCTGTCACACCGACAGCACACCTCACCACTGTCTTTTGATTGATTGATTAACTGTTTGGGTTTTTACACCCGAGCCTAGCAGCTCATCAGGCCGGTGCTTATCCCCGGTTTGTGTAGCTTGAAGCAATCAGGAGTTGAACTCCTCCTGGATGGGACGCTAGTCCATCGCAGGTTACCTTCCCAGTATATTTTTACTGGTACCCATTTATACTGCTGGGTGAACAGAGGCACACTTGTGGTTGAGACCTTGCCCAAAATATTGATTTAATTTATCAGCCTTATCTAAATCTGTAAAGAGTGTTGGTTGATCATCCGAATCATGCTTTTTAAGAGGGGGAATGCACGATGATGAGTCTGCCTGCTTTATCACAGAATGTAAAAGTTTCCAATATGATGATTTATTTGCTGTATAAAGTTCAGACAAAAATACGTCTATATTTGAATAGCAATTTTCTTTCACATAGTATTTCATGTTATGTACTTTATTAAGTTGTTTTTAATAGATAGATACGTCGCTTTCCATTTTCGTACGTTTTGCTTTTTTGCGCAGCCTGTCTCTTTTCCTGCATTCCCTTCTTAATTTAGAATCAAACCACAGCTTATCATTGGGTCTGATAGTGACAACTCGTTTGGGGTTACATTCTTTGGTTAGTTGATTTATCTTATCGTAAAACACATCACAAATAGCATTTATATGATCAAATATTATCAATTATCAAATAGCTCTGGCCAATTGGTCATGCTTATTAGATCATTTAACTTCTCAAAGTTACCTTGATGAGAACCCCATACTTTTCTGGTGTAGGATATTTTTGTATTAATATGCGTACCTATGTGGATGTATGTACCTCTATGATCAGATATTGTACAATCAAACTCATTTATACCACTATCAAGCACATCTACATTATCACTAACAACTATTGGAAACAATTGATTGTCCAAATGATGGACAATCTCCAGTGCATAATCACCAGCTTTGTGCAGTTTGGCAGAGGGATGGGCATTATCGCCACTCCCCTTGCTGCCGCGACCCCACCCTCTCACCCTTCACTTTCCGGTTTGCCAGCAGTGCCAGCGCCAACTATACTCCCCGTGCACCGAGAACCACTCATTCCCACGCCAGCCAGGTATTCGGCTCCTGCGCATAATTCCTCCATCAGTTTTCTTACTTACAATCATAAATGCAAAAATCTGGAGTTCACTGAGTGATACCGGGAGTTAAACTGAGACCGCTTGCTGTGATCAGATGAGACCAAGATAGATCTTTTTGGGAACAAACACTCTAAGTGGATCTGGTGGAACACAAAAGATGAGTAAACAGAATTGCACCTTAGGTCCATTGTGAAGTTTAGGGGAGGATCAGCGATGCTGTGGCCTGTTTATCTTCCAGAGGCCCTGGGAACCTTGTTAGGGTGCATCAGACTAAGAGCAGAGGTCAGCATTTGTGAAGAATAGTTTGGTTTCATGCCAAGAAAGAGCACCCACCACAGATGCAGTGTTTGCCTTGAGAATGTTACAGGGAGCAATGATAACGAAGGTGGAGGATTTTAAGTACTTAGGCTCAACAATCCAGAGCAATGGAGAGTGTGGAAAAGAGGTGAAGAAGCGTGTGCAGGCAGGATTGGATGGTTGGAGAAAAGTGTCCGGTGTGATGTGCGATAGAAGAGTGTCAGCAAGAATGAAGGGAAAAGTGTACAAGACGGTGGTGAGGCCAGCGAGTTGTATGGCTGAGAAACAGTGGCACTGAGGAAAAGGCAGGAGGCAGAGCTGGAGCTAGCAGAGATGAAAATGTTGAGGTTCTCTCTGGGAGTAACGAGGATGGATAGGATCTGAAATGAGTATATCAGAGGGACAGCCCATGTAAGATGTTTTGGAGACAAAGTCAGAGAGGCTAGATTGAGATGGTTTGGACATGTCCAGAGGAGGGAGACTGAGTATATTGGTAGTAGGATGCTGAGGTTGGAACTACCAGGCAGAAAGCCTATAGGAAGACCAAAGAAGAAATTTATCGATGTGGTGAAGGAAGACATGAAGATCGTTGGAGTCAGAAAAGAAGATGCAGAGGACAGGGTGAAATGGAGGCGGATGATTTGCTGTGGCGACCCTTGAAGGGAGCAGCCAAAAGGAAAAGAAGAAGAAGAAGATATATATATATATATATATATATATATATATATATATATATATATATGTGTGTGTGTATGCGTGTATATAGCAGCCCAAAGGAAAAGAAGAAGAAGAAGATGTGTGTATATGTATGTGTGTACATATATGAGTTTATGTATATGTAAATATGTATGTACATATATGCATGTATCAATACCAATATTTAAGAGAACCCGCCAACAAATGCACATTGTACATCTCGCCATCTAGTGAACGACAAGTTTATTGGCATAGCACCTCCCCCAGCACATTTCAATCTTCTTTCTTCTTCTTCTTTTACTTTCGGCTGCTCCCTTCAGGGGTCGCCACAGCAAATCATCCGCCTCCACCTCACCCTGTCCTCCGCATCTTCTTTTCTGACTCCAACGACCTTCATGTCTTCCTTCACCACATCCATAAATTTCTTCTTTGGTCTTCCTTGAGGCCTTCTGCCTGGTAGTTCCAACCTCAGCATCCTACTACCAATATACTCACTATCCTTCCTCTGGACATGTCCAAACCATCTCAATCTAGCCTCTCTCTCTATATATATATACTGGTCCTTGTCAGTGACTGCAAAGTAGTAGTGGGTGAGAGTGTTGCAAAACAGCATAGGATGGTGGTGTGCAGGATGATGCTGATGGTGAGAAAGGTGAAACAGGCAAAGGCCGAGCAGAAGACAAAGTGGTGGAAGCTGAAAAAGGAAGAGTGTCATGTTGTCTTCAAGGAGGAGTTGATGTTTCAACTCTTTGCGTTGAGTGGTCAGGAAGTGCTTCCAGATGACTGGACAACCACAGCCAATGTGATCAGGGAGACCGGTAGGAGAGTACTTTGTGTGTCCTCTGGAAGGAAATTAGATAAGGAAACTTGGTGGTGGAATGAGGAAGTGCAGGAGTGTGTACAAAAGAAGAGGTTAGCTAAGAACAAGTGGGACACAGAGAGGACCGAAGAGAGTAAACAGGAGTACAGGGAGACACAGCGTAAGGTGAAGGTAGCGGCGTCAAAGGCCAAACAGAGGGCGTATGATGACTTGTATGATAGGTTGGACAGTAAGGAGGGAGAAAATGATTTATACAGGTTAGCACAGCAGAGAAATAGAGATGGGAAAGACGTGCAGCAAGTTCGAGTGATAAAGGACAGAGAGGGAAATGTATTGACTGATGACAGAAGTGTGCTGGGAAGATGGAAAGAGTACATTGAAGAGCTGATGAATGTGGAAAATGAGGGAGAGAAAAAAAGAGTAGAAGAGGTGACTGTTGAGGACCAGGAAGTAGCACAGATTAGTAAGGGTGAAGTGAGGAGGGCATTGACATCTTATGCAGCATCCGTGTTCAGCATTACTGCTTATTTTCTTAAAATGTGCAGCTATCACTTAAAAATGTATGTTCGACTAAGTCCAGCACTTTCTGCTCAGTTTATGGGAGAAAAATGAACAGACAGACATGTAGATAAATGAACAGTGAGAAAGAGGGAGCGAGAGAGAGAGAAAGAGAGTCCTTCAAGCAGGTGGAATAAGAGTCCTCAGCAATAACAATGCAATCAATCATTTCTTACTCCCATCAGGCTCAGCGTCTGCATGACTCCTCTGCTCCTGCCTACCTCGGCTATGAACGCTGGCTTACTGTTGAGAGAAGACATCGCATGAGTGTAAAGACATGAGTTATTTATCTTAAGGGAACATTGCAGTTAATGTAAAGACCCAGGGATTTTTTTTAAGTTATCAGGGTGTTATATATACATGAAAGTGAACAAAACAAACAAACAAACAAACAAAAGAAAACATCTCTTACTTTATGGTAAAGGTCTGAATGGGTTGAAAAACATGGGTTGATGGGTTGAATACAGCTATTGAGAAGTGTCTTTTTTACAAGTATTCGTTTTATGAAAGTATTTTTCATAAAAAGGAAGAGTGTCGTGTTGTCTTCAAGGAGGAGTTGAAACAGGCTTTGGGTGGCCAGGAAGTGCTTCCAAATGACTGGACAACCACAGCAAATGTGATCAGGGACACAGGTGGGAGAGTACTTGGTGTGTCCTCTGGAAGGAAAGTAGATAAGGAGACTTGGTGGTGGAATGAGGAAGTGCAGGAGTGTGTACAAAGGAAGAGGTTAGCTAAGAAGAAGTGGGACATTGAGAGGACCAAAGAGAGTAAACAGGAGTACAGGGAGACACAGCGTAAGGCGAAAGTAGCAGTGGCTAAGGCCAAACAGAGGGCGTATGATGACTTGTATGATAGGTTGGATAGTAAAGGGGGAGAAAATGATCTATACAGGTTGGCACAGCAGAGAAATAGAGATGGGAAGGACGTGCAGCAAGTTAGATTGATAAAGGACAGAGAGGGAAATGTATTGACTGATGACAGAAGTGTGCTGGGAAGATGTAAAGAGTACTTTGAAGAGATGATGAATGAGGAAAATGAGAGAGAAAAAAGAGTAGAAGGGGTGACCGTTGAGGACCAGGAAGTAGCAAAGATTAGTAAGGGAGAAGTGAGGAGGGCATTGAAGAGGATGAAGAGTGGAAAGGCAGTTGGCCTTGATGACATACCAGTTGAGGTATGGAAGTGTCAAGGGGAGGTAGCAGGAGATTTTCTGACAAGAATATTCAACAAGGCCTTAGAAAGTGAGCAGATGCCGGAGGAATGGAGGAGAAGTGTGCTTGTGCCCATTTTTAAGAACAAGGGAAATGTACAGAGTTGTGGCAACTACAGAGGGATACAGTTGATGAGCCATACAATGAAGTTATGGGAAAGAATAGTGGAAGCTAGACTAAGGGCAGAGGTCAGAATTTGTGAACAACAGTTTGGTTTCATACCAAGAAAGAGCACCACAGATGCAGTGTTTGCTTTGAGGATGTTAATAGAGAAGTACAGAGAAGGTCAGAATTGTGCAGCTGCATTGTGCCTTTGTGGATCTAGAGAAAGCATATTACAGGGTGCCGACAGAAGAACTGCGGTATTGTATGAGGAAGTCTGGAGTGGCAGAGAAGTATGTTAGAGTGGTGCAGGACATGTATGAGAGATGTAAGACAGTGGTGAGGTGTGCTGTCGGTGTGACAGAAGAGTTCAAGGTGGAGGTGGGACTGCATCAAGGGTCAGCTCTCAGCCCCTTCTTGTTTGCTATGGTGATGGACAGGCTGACAGACGAGGTGAGACAAGAATCTCCATGGACTATGATGTTTGCAGATGACATCGTGATCTGTAGTGAGAGCAGAGAACAAGTGCAGGAAAATCTAAAGAGGTGGAGGTATGCCCTGGAAAGGAGAGGAATGAAGGTTAGTCTCAGGAAGACAGAATACATGTGTGTGAACGACAAGGACCCAAGAGGAACGGTGAGGTTACAGAGGGCAGAGATAAAGAAGGTGGAGGATTTTAAGTACGTAGGCTCAACAATCCAGAGCAATGGAGAGTGCGGAAAAGAGGTGAAGAAGCGCGTGCAGGCAGGTTGGAATGGATGGATAAAAGTGTCCGGTGTGATGTGTTATAGGAGGGTATCGGCAAGAATGAAGGGAAAAGTGTACAAGACGGTGATGAGGCCAGCGATGTTGTATGGTTTAGAGACAGTGGCCCTGGGGAAAAGACAGGAGTCAGAGTTGGAGGTATCAGAGATGAAAATGTTGAGGTTCTCTTTGGGAGTAACAAGGATGGATAGGATCAGAAACGAGTACATCAGAGGGACAGCACATGTTAGATGTTTTGGAGACAAAGTCAGAGAGGCTAGATTGAGATGGTTTGGACATGTACAGAGGAGGGATAGTGAGTATATTGGTAGTAGGATGCTGAGGTTGGAACTACCAGGCAGAAGGCCCAGAGGAAGACCAAAGAGAAGATTTATGGATGTGGTGAAGGTGGACATTAAGGTAGTTGGAGTAAGAGTAGAAGCTGCAGAGGATAGGGAGAGATGGAGGCAGATCATTTGCTGTGGCTACCCCTGAAGGGAACAGCCGAAAGAAAAAGAAGAAGGTCCTTCTCAAAACATTAGCATATTGTGATAAAGTTCATTATTTTCTGTAATGTACTCATCAACATTAGACTTTCATATATTTTAGATTCAGTACACACAACTGAAGAAGTTCAAGCCTTTTATTGTTTTAATATTGATAATTTTGGCAAAAAAGTAAAGAAAAACCAAAAATCCCGATCTCAAAAAAATTAGCATATTTCATCCGACCAATAAAAAAAGTGTTTTTAATACAAAAAAGTAAACCTTCAAATCATTATGTTCAGTTATGCACTCAATACTTGGTCGGGAATCCTTTTGCAGAAATCAATCAACCTGTGGCACTGCTGATGTGTTATGGAGACCCAGGATGCTTCAATAGCGCCTTAAGCTCATCCACAGTGTTGGGTCTGGTGTCTCTCAACTTTCTCTTCACAATATCCCACAGATTATCTATGGGGTTCAAGTCAGGAGAGTTGGCCCGCCAGTTGTACCAGTAATACCATGGTCAGTAAACCATTTACCAGTGGTTTTGGCACTGTGAGTAGGTGCCAGGTCGTGCTGAAAAATGAAAATCTTCATCTCCATAAAGCTTTTCAGCAGATGGAAGCATGAAGTGCTCCAAAATCTCCTGATAGCTAGCTGCATTTACCCTGCCCTTGATAAAACACAGTGGACCAACACCAGCAACTGACATGGCACCCCAGACCATCACTGACTGTGGGTACTTGACACTGGACTTCAGGCATTTTGGTGTTTTCTTCTCCCCAGTCTTCCTCCAGACTCTGGCACCTTGATTTATGAATAACATGCAAAATTTGCTTTCATCCGAAAAAAGTACTTTGGACGACCGAGCAACAGTCCAATGCTGTTTCTCTGTAGCCCAGGTCAGGCACTTCTGCCGCTGTTTCTGGTTCAAAAGTGGCTTGACCTGGGGAATGTGGCATCTGTAGCCCAGTCCACTGCTTCCACAGGTCTCCCAAGGTCTGGAATCGGCCCTTCTCCACAATGTTCCTCAGGGTCCGGTCACCTCTTCTGGTTGTGCAGCGTTTTCTGCCACACTTTTTCCTTCCCGCAGACGTCCCCCTGAGGTGCCTTGATGCAGCACTCTGGGAACAGCCTATTTGCTCAGATATTTCTTTCTGTGTCTTACCCTCTTGCTTGAGGGTGTCATTGATGGCCTTCTGGACAGCAGTCAGGTCGCAGTCTTGCCCATGATTGCGGTGTTGAGTAATGAACCAAGCTGGCAGTTTTGAAATGCCTCAGGAATCTTTTGCAGGTGTTTAGAGTTAATTCGTGAGATGATTAGGTTAATAGCTTGTTTAGAGTACATTTTCATGATATGCTAATTTTTTGAGATAGGAATTTTGGATTTTCATGAGCTGTATGCCACAATCATCAGTATTAAAACAATAAAAGACCTGAAATATTTCAGTTGGTGTGTAATGAATCTAAAATATATGAAAGTTTCATTTTTATCAGCACATTACAGAAAATAATGAACTTCATCACAATATGCTAATTTTTTTAGAAGGACTAGAATATATATATATAGTTATGCAGACAAAACAAAACTTCACAAAGTTAAACACAGTTATATAAACTATTAAATCTAAAATAGAATATAAAGTGGATGGAAGATAATAAAAAGTGGAGTCTGGTACATGGAGCAGAAACTACAGCAGAAAAGCCAAGGTGGCATTTGAGATCACCATCACAGGTCCTTCACCACTCATAAAGGTCATATAAAAAATATTTATACTGGTTGGCACAGCAGAGAAAGACGTGCAGCAAGTTAGAGTGATGAAGGACACAGAGCGAAATGTATTGACTGATGACAGAAGTGTGCTGGAAAGATGGAAAGTGTACTTTGAAGAGCTGATGAATGAGGAAAATAAGAGAGAAAAAGAGTAGAAGCGGTGACTTTCAAGAACCAGGAAGTAGCAAAAATTCGTTAGCCTGAAGTGAGGAGGGCATTGAAGAGGATGAAGAAAGGAAAGGCAGTTGGTCCTGATGACATACTGGTGGAGGTATGGAAGTGTCTACGAGAGGTAGCAGTAGATTTTCTGACAAGAACATTCAACAAGGTCTTAGAGAGTGAGAGGATGCCGGAGGAATGGAGGAGAAGTGTGCTGGTGCACATTTTTAAGCACAAGGGAGATGTGCAGAGTTGTGGCAGCTACAGAGGGATAAAGTTGATGAGCCATACGATGAAGTTATGGGAAAGAATAGTGGAAGCTAGACTAAGGGCAGAGGTCAGCATTTGTGAACAACAGTTTGGTTTCATGCCGAGAAAGAGCACACAGATGCAGTGTTTGCCTTGAGGATGTTAATGGAGAAGTACAGAGAAGGTCAGAGTGAGCTGCATTGTGCCTTTGTGGATCTGGAGAAAGCATATGACAGGGTGCCGAGAGAGGAACTGCGGTATTGCATGAGGAAGCCTGGAGTGGCAGAGAAGTATGTTAGAGTGGTGCAGGACATGTATGAGAGATGTAAGACAGTGGTGAGGTGTGCTGTCAGTGTGACAGTTCAAGGTGGAGGTAGGAATGCAGCAAGGGTCAGCTCTGAGCCCCTTCTTGTTTGCTGTGGTGATGGACAGGCTGACAGACGAGGTTAGACAAGATTCCCCATAGACTATGATGTTTGCAGATGGCATTGTGATCTGCAGTGAGAGCAGAGGACAAGTGCAGGAAAATCTAGAGAGGTGGAGGTATGCCCTGGAAAGGAGAGGAATGAAGGTTAGCCTCAGTAAGACAGAATACATGTGTATGAATGACAAGGACCCAACAGGAACTGTGAGGTTACATGTAGCAGAGATAAGGAGGGTGGAGGATTTTAAGAACTTAGGCTCAACAATCCAGAGCAATGGAGAGTGTGGAAAAGAGGTGAAGAAGCGTGTACAGGCTGGTTGGAATGGTTGGAGAAAAGTGTCTGGTGTGATGTGTGATCGGAAGGTATCGGAAAGAATGAAAGGAAAAGTGTACAAGACGGTGTTGAGGCCAGTGATGTTGTACGGTTTAGAAACAGTGGCCCTGGGAAAAAGACAGGATTCAGAGCCGGAGGTAGCAGAGATGAAAATGTTGAGGTTCTCTTTGGGAGTAACGAGGATGGATAGGATCAGGAATGAGTACATCTGTGGGACAGCACATGTTAGAAGTTTTGAAGTCAGAGACGCTAGATTGAGATGGTCTGGACATGTACAGAGGAAGGATAGTGAGTATATTGGTCGTAGGATACTGAGGTTGGAACTACCAGGCAAGAAGACTACCTAGAAGAAGACCAAGGAGATGATTCATGGACGTGGTGAAGGAGGACATGATGGCAGTTGGTGTAAGAGAAGAAGCTGCAGAGGATAGGGTGAGATGGAGGCAGATGATTCGCTGTGGCGACCCCTGAAGGGAAAAGCCGAAAGGTAAAGAAGAAGAATGGTTTTACTTCTGGTTACAGAGCTCGCAGATTGTCTTGATTCGTGGGAGGGGCCGGAACCGAACCCTTCCGAACAACGGGGGCCTACTGTACATCAAACTGCAATGGTGAAGCATTACAAATGGGGCTCATCTCAGTCTTTATACATTTACAGCAATCAGACTGGTAGTACCTTGAATAGTTTGCATGATCTTGATTTACAGGTTAGTGCGGGGGTCGGCAACCCGCGGCTCTAGAGCTCTTTAGCGCTGCCCTAGTGGCTCCCTGGAGCTTTTTCAAAAATGTTTGAAAATGGAAAAAGATGGGGGAGGGAAATATATTTTTTGTTTTAATATGGTTTCTGTAGGAGGACAAACATGACACAAACATTCTTAACGTTTTCCAATGCTGTAAAAATGTGTAGAATAAATATTACATTTCAACATTTCTGTCAACGAAGATTTGCCTCATAGCCTGCGACACACGTTTCTATCAGCAGTTCCGTGCATTGCTTGATGAAGTTGACAGCGAATATTCCGATCTCCTGCTACACAACAAAGTCCGATGGCTGTCCAGGGGTGAGGTTTTGCGTCGCTTTGTCGCTTGTTTAGAACACGTGAAAACATTCCTGAAAAGCAAAAACCCGAACTACCCGCAACTGGAAGATACCGAGTGGCTCGAAAAACTGCACTTTTTGGTGGATATGACAAGCCACCTAAACAAGCTGAATGAAAGTCTCCAGGGGCGGGGAAACACTGCACTGCAAATGCTAGAAGCTGTTTTGTCATTCGAGCGCAAGCTGACGGTCTTTGCCAGAGATGTACAGCGAGGCACGCTCTCCCACTTCCCCTCCCTGAGAGAATTCAAAGAAGCCCATCACGATCACACACTCAACAGTGATTATTTACAAGGTGCGATCGTTGAAATGCAAACTGCATTTGGGAGCAGATTTTGCGAGTTCCGAAAGGAAAAAATGACACTGTCTTTCCCTGTCACACCCCTGGAGATTGACCAGTCCTCGTTAAGCACATTTCCAGGAGTAAATCAAGCTGACCTTGAAATGGAAATGGCTGATATAGCCGACAAAGATTTATGGGTGTCCAAATTCAAACGTCTGACAGCCGAGCTTGAAGACGTCACTCGCCAGAAAGCCCAGCTTGCCCAAAGCCACAAATGGAGCGAAATTGAAAGCCTCCCAACACCCGAGAAACTTGTCTATGACACATGGAATGCTCTTCCTGACAGTTATAGGAACATGAAGACATATGCATTTGGAGTATTATCCATCTTTGGATCAACATACCTGTGCGAGCAGATTTTCTCAAACATGAACTACATCAAATCAAAATATCGCACCCGCCTCACAGATGAGAGCTTGCAGTCCTGCGTCAAGATTAAAGTTACATCTTACATGCCCGATGTTGAGAAGCTGACCAGTGATGTCCGAAAACAGAAGTCACATTAAACTGGTAAGAACACAATCCTGTCATGGAAGCTAGACTAAGGGCAGAGATCAGCATTTGTGAACAACAGTTTGGTTTCATGCCAAGAAAGAGCACCACACAGATGCAGTGTTTGCTTCTAGGATTTTAATAGAGAAGTACAGAGAAGGCCAGAGGGAGCTGCATTGTGCCTTTGTGGATCTCGAGAAAGTATATGACAGGGTGCCGAGAGAGGAACTCTGGTATTGCATGAGGAAGTCTTGGGTGGCAGAGAAGTATGTTAGAGTGGTGCAGGACATGCATGAGAGATGTAAGATAGTGGTGAGGTGTGCTGTTGGTATGACAGAAGAGTTCAAGGTGGAGGTGGGACTGCATCAAGGGTCACCTCTGAGCCCCTTCTTGTTTGCTATGGTGATGGACAGGCTGACAGATGAGGTTAGACAAGAATCTCAATGGACTATGATGTTTGCAGATGACATTGTGATCTGTAGTGAGAGCAGAGAACAAGTGCAGGAAAATCTAAAGAGGTGGGGGTATGCGCTAGAAAGGAGAGGAATGGAGGTTAGCATCAGTAAAACAGAATACATGTGTATGAACGAGAAGGACCCAAGAAGAATGGTGAGGTCACGGGGAGCAGAGATAAAGAAGGTGGAGGATTTTAAGTACTTAGATCAACAATCCAGAGCAACAGAGCGTGTGGGAAAGAGGTGAAGAAGCATGTGCAGGCAGGTTGGAATGGTTGTAGAAAAGCTTCTGGTGTGACGTGTGATAGGGGGGGGGGTATCGGCAAGAATGAAAGGAAAAGTGTACAAGACGGTGATGAGGCCAGCAATGTTGTATGGTTTAGAAACAATGGCCCTGGGGAAAAGACAGGAGGCAGAGCTGGAGGTATCAGAGATGAAAATGTTGAGGTTCTCTTTGGGAGTAATGAGGATGGATAGAATCAAGAATGAGTACATCGGAGTGACAGCACATGTTAGAGGTTTTGGAGACAAAGTCAGAGAGGCTATATTGAGATGGTCTGGACATGTACAGAGGAGGGATAGTGAGTACATTGGTAGTAGGATGCTGAGATTGGAACTACCAGGCAGAAGGCCTAGAGGAAGGCCAAAGAGAAGATTTATCGATGTAGTGAAGGAGGACATGAAGGTAGTTGGAGTAAGAGAAGAAGATGCAGAGGATAGGGTGAGATGGAGGCAGATGGTTTGCCGTGGCGACCCCTGAAGGCAAAAGCCAAAAGGAAAAAAGAAGAAGAAGAAGATTATGCCTGTAGGCCTGCGCGGCATGTGCCACATATGTAACACTTACAGTGACACTGACGACTTTTAGGAAAGTCTGTCAAAATTTCGAACTTTGCAATAATTACATGCAATATAGTTTAGCATATAAATCATATTAATGTTATCGTTATGCTGGAGAGAAATGGAATGTAATTTACCGGAACATGGCCAGATTTGGAGCATGTTGAGCCTAAAGCGGAGGCCACAAGTTGTGTGAATTCATTTTTTTTCAGAGTCGGCAGAGATATTGTTGCCGTGTTAAGAAAAGAAAAAAAAAAAAGGAAAAAAAAAAACCATGCATGGTTAATGTGCCTTATTGGAGATCAGGTTCATGGGACCGCTTCCCTCTTTAGCTCATTTTAAAATAAATGTTTAAGCAAAAATCTAGATGCAGTTGGTCAGTAAATTTTTGAGCAATTAGAAACATGAATGGTGGATTTGATTTTGTCAGGAATTTCTGTCCTGTTTAAAAACAAATTCTATTGGCTGAAGGCCTTCATGACAATTCGCACTGCCCAATCGCAGCATGGCTCTTATTATACTGGGCTCTCCACACACTGAATGACTGTAGATAAGAGATCGGAAACACGATTGAGTTAGGTTTACATGCCAGGAGCTGTGTGGTCACCATTTTTTTTCCCCAACGAAAGCATTACTTCTGGTTCAATTAGCAAGAAGAGCTGAAGTTTTTTTTACTGTTCCAAAGTTTCCCAAATGAATGTAAAAAAAACCCCAAAAAAACAAAAAAAAACCTTTTGCTTCAGAGTATCGCTATATGTATTGTTTTCATGTTAGAACCGGTTTAAACTGATCAACCGGTTTTATTGTGCAGCCCTAGCTAGTAACCACGAGCATTACATAACTATCACCAATGTTTACCTGCGTAAATTAGTACTGAGCCACAAGTCAAAAAGGGTAAACTTTATTTCCTCTTCCTGGACCTCGCCTTATGATGTCTAGCTTCTCTGGAAACGTCTGCCTGGAAAATGGATTTTTAAGAATGTCCAACACAAAGTTAATCTATCCTCCTCCGAAAGCCATTGTGTGTTTAAAAAAATTCAGACTTAAATGTGTAGCGTGCAGATCACTACACATTATTCAGCTAGTTTTGCCCCGACCAACCAACCAACCCTTAGCTGAACTGTTAGCCGAATCTGAAATCCGATTGGTTAAATAAACACTCTCATTGCTCATGTAATTTAAGTCAGGGGTCCACGGCTCAATTGGTACCGGTCCGCAGAATAAATAATTCATTATTTCTGTTTCATTTATTATCTGAGTCTGAATGATCTTTATTTAAAAAAAAAAAAAAAAAAAAAAAATCTTTTATTTTGAAAAATGACCGGATTCTCTCAGTTACATGTCGGTCATTTGAGCGCTAAAATGTAACCTACAAGGGGACGGCACATGAACAGAAGCGAGTTGGACATGTTTCAAACAATAGCAGGGATTTTGAGCGAGACTGAGCCTGAGACTTCATTCTCCCAGCTGATGCACCATCACCTGTATTTTTTTTTTTTAAGAAATGTTCAAGCGCTACTTCCAAACCAACTTCATTTCAGCTGTGGAGAAATAATATTCACAGAGTGCTTATTATTTTTATTATTATTATTATTATTATTATTATTATACATTATATTTACAATATAAACAATCTATGACACCCTCCCTCCAGTCCGTGGTAAAATTGTCAAGTGTTGACCGGTCCATGGTGATAAAAAGGTTGGCAACCCCTGGTTTAAGTGACACTGGCCAGCACTGTTGATTCTGTAGGTTGTAGGCAGATTACGTGACATACCCACTGGATGCACTGCAGCCATGAGAAACGCTACACAATTAAGAGAATAGACAGTTGGGAATAAATTAATACATTGTTATGGAACAAATACTAGACTTTAAGTTATATAGATTTTATACAGATTATACAGAATTTAAGCTGTAAATGTTGGTCAGTGCTTCTGATAGTGTTTAGGCCAGCAGAGAAGGTGTTCCTGACCCTGACATCCTGCCACTGGTTACTTGTACACCCCATGGCTAGGCAAGTATAGAACATGCAAGTGAAATCCATGTTTTATCCATTACAATTAAATAAATTAATTTTTTAGCATTTCTGTCAGGCTAATAGAGAACAACTATTTAAAAGTTCAGACAAAACTTAGTGTCTTATCAAATGACAAACACTTGCTCAATTAGGCCAGATGAAGAAATCACAACCCCACTATGTTACAATTTGCACTGTATAACAGCTTCCAACCTTTTTATATGCTAGATGTAAACCAGCCCTTATACAAACCCAATCATGGATATTTCACAGTTCTGTTATTTACCCAGTGGAGCACAGTAATCCGCAGTCCTACTCAAGCCGTGTAATGACAACAAAATCTCTTGTTCCAACTGCTTGGTGAAATTTCCCTGTTTTATGCTGAAACTGTACTTACAAGGAGCTTATGGCAAGCCAGCCATCACTGAAGAAATGAACACAACCTCTTTGTCTCTGTACATGATTACACAAGGCAGTGATCCCGGCCTCTGTACAGAAAGTAAGTCCAATTCCTCCTGGAACCAGTTGTTGTATTTTCATGTACTGCACTTTATAAACGGAGGGTTATTTCTTACAAAATAGTAATTTTCTATTGGCCTTATCCTAAATAATTTGAAATTGATGAGTTAAAAGTTTCTATGGACACTATATATTTCTAGAGGTTTTTATTGCCCTATGCGTTGAAACATTGAGGGGTTTGTGAAAAAAATAAAATAAAACATGCATTGAAAATTTTATGAATACGCCAAGCATTTCCTCCAGGCTGGCTATAAAAATGTATAGCACATCCAACAAAGACTTTCCACTTCTGCTGTAGTCATTAAGATGAAATACTGTATTCAAAAATAGAAAGTGCAAGCACAATAGGCATTGCTTAATCTTTGTCATTAAATGGGTTTTGCACCAGTTGTGTGTGAAAAAGAAAAAAAAAAAGAAAAACTTTTATTGAAGTATTTTATTGTTGAAAGTGATATTATAATTCTATAATTTAGTGCTCTCCCCTTCACTATTTATATATTATAAAACAGTACATATATCTATAGCCCAATACAAAAACAAAACAAAAAGAAAAACTTTTATGTTAAGGTGACATATTCAATGCCACCCAAAAGCTTTCTGAATGGTACCCAGGCACCCAAGTTGGTCATCCTTTCTCATTTCCTTTTTTAAGTTATTGCTTGAATAAGCTTTGACAAGCCAAATGTAGAAGAAGTGACTTTGTCACCTTGAAACAAGGTCAAGGTGGCCCATGTACAATCCCAACTGAAACCCTCTTAGAGGAATCCATTCACCAAATTTGGTGATCATGTGTTGTTTCCTTCTTTTCCAGGCCGAATATACTAGTAGAAAAGGAGAACTAGCCACCTTGAAACAGGATCATGGTAACAATCCCATGCCCATCCACCACATTTTGTTATCCTACATAACGTTCTTTCAAAAGGATTGTACAAAATTCTACAGAGGGACCAATGGACAGATGAAATGATGAATGAAATCTCTAGCTCCTTTGGTGATGGAAGGGACTAAAATGAGTTTGGATAAGATTACAGGGCTATGACCAGCTTGGTGCACCGACTTGGAGTAATCATTATGACGCCTTTAATAATATTAATTTATGTTTCAGCATAATTTTAGAGAAAGTAAAGGTGTGTTTTTCATTTCAATTTGAGTGGAAATGAAATGACTCTGTCTCTACTGGAGTTCCACTTCGATTATTACCCTGTTTATTGCTTTATTAAAGAACTGCTCTATATTGTGACACATATCACCCCTTTAAATCATGATTGTGTGAGCAACAAGTACTGTGCCTGAGTAACACTATACACAGTTTTTGGATAGCATACCTGTCAACCCTAGGCCGTTGGCGATCTTACAAATGGCTACTTATGCCCTTACAAAATAGCAACTAATCTTACGCGTCTTATTATCGCGTGCAATATGAAACAAAAATTAAACTCTATTTTTAATATAATATGAATTTATTGGTAATGTTGTAACATATAACCTGGTGCAATCAAATAAAAGAGTAATATCTTCAGCTGCATGATTAAGAAAATTTAACAGTGATCTTTATTATAACTATATGTAGCACTTTTGGCACTTTCAATCATTTCTTTTGATGGCTTCACTTCATGGCACTTGAGCTCACAATTAAGTTTGACTTGAATGATGGCGGAAGTGAAAGTGCGGTCACGTGGTCGGAAAGAGCAGACGATAGCAGACGATAAACGCAACGCGCGATTCTCGCGAGAAAACGGCTACAGACCAATTCGGCGTATCGTCTCTTTACCGAAGCGGTGACACAAAAAACGGAGTTAAAAAAAAAAGACGAAATGATCGAAAAACGTACAGATTTCGGACGTATGGCGTACACATTTAAAAATCAGTGCTCACTTGTACAAATTACGCCAAAACCATACAACTTGACAGGTATGGGATAGACACATATGTTTGGTAATCCCCCTCCCATACACACACACACACACACACACACACACATTTCAGAAGATGCACTTCAAAAGATATTCATTCATGAGCTATACCAGTCTTTTCATTTTAACTGTGAAGTAAACATGCTCACATTTATCTGCAGAAACCTATATTTAGATTCCATTACTGTATGACCCACAGCATACACTAACTGGGAAACACAATCACCAGCAGATAACTAAGCTGTCAAAGTGTCGACTGTAGTCATGGTGATGTGTATGCCTGCTTTTTTTTTTCTTTTTCTTTTTTTTCTGTAGCCTAGTGACAGAATGGATAATCTGGTTATGCCTAGATTTTGTTTTTAATCACGTTTCACTTCATTATGAGCTCTGATCATAATTCTTGTACAACCTGTATCACACTTTGAGCTTCAAGTGTTAAAACTGCAAAATTATTGAAATGATTGTGAAAGCAGCAATAAAAATAAATACACAAATGTTTTTCTCTCCTGTAGTTTGATTTGGCTCTTCATTAGCATGCATACTGCAGGTTTAAATTCACACAAAGAGGCTAGGACACCTAGTTAGGGCAGTGGTGGCCTGGTGGTAAAGGGCGCTGGATTGCTGATACTAAGGTTGGGGGTTTGAGTCCCACTCTCCACAAGGTTGTCACTGTCCCCCCTGTGCAGCTAACTGGGTTGTTGAAGGCCAGCCATGTCTCTCACTGCCTATGGGAGGAGGTTCATGTAAAACAACCATTGCTGACTAAAGAGGAGTTGCATAGCCGCCAACATGTTTCTGTCCCTTGTTAAAAGGGTTGTGTCAGGAAGGGCATCCGACGTAAAAACCTATGTCAAATCAAATGTGCGAATCAGATTCGCTGATTCGCTGTGGCGACCCCTGAGAAAGGGAAAAAGCCGAAAGGACAGAAGAAGATTGATCAACATCAGCAGGAGTAAGGGGCTTAGTGATGAAAACTTCAATCAGTAGTAGCAAATCAGAATGAATCAGTTTGCTTCAGAGAGAAAAAGAATTAGAATCCCTGGTATCTCAGAAGGAGCATGTGCACCTAATCAAAAACATGGGTGGTTATGCTCAATTGTGCTTACAGTGTCTTTGAGACGTGATGCATAAAAACTGTAGTGAATGAAGTTTCATCTATATAGATAATGATTTTATAAACAAGTTTTTCTATTTACTTTTGAAATGTGGAAGACTTTATTGCACCACACTGTACAGCAGCATTTCAGTGCATTGTTCATAAATGCAGAGTGTATTAATCATATCCAATTTATTCAAGATTCAAGGGTCCTTATTATCATTATGTTCACACATAACAAAATTTTGTATGAGGCTCTCAGCTTTAAAAGGTGCAAACGAGACTATAAACTCCAATTGACAAAGTTAAGAGCAGAATATAAACACAAGCAATTCTGTAGCTTTAAGTAGAAATATAAGATAAAAATCTAAACTCTACCTATGAATGAGAACTGAACACTGGAGATATACAATATGTACATTAAGACATCATGGAATGGAATAAATAAACAAGCAAACAAATAACTAAATAATAGCAGCAAGGTGGATGGACTAGCAAAAAACTGATGTCTGTTTGAAAGAGAGAGAGAGAGAGAGAGAGAGAGAGAGAGAGAGAGAGAGAGAGAGAGAGAGACTAAGTAGGGGTGATGAGTTTTAGCACTTTTGTGTTTGTTTTTGAGTCTCGTTGTGCTGGTCTTGATTTTTCTGTACCATTTCCTTGAAGGAACTGGTACAAACAGTCCATTTCCTGAGTCTGTGGTATCTGTTGCATTATGGCTGGCCTTCGACTGGATCTGGACTTCATATAATGTGTCCATAACTCGTAGATGGCAGCCCACAATCCCCTGAGCAGTTCTCACCAACCGCCCCAAGTCCTGTCTGTCTTTCATAGTGCAGCTACCGTACCACACTGCTGCACTGAGAAGGAGAAAGCTTTCTATTTTTCCGCAGTAGAAGTTCTTGAGCAGCTAGAAGGTGAGTCCAGTACATTTCAACTTCATGAGGAAGAAAAGCTTGTGTTGGGCCTTCGAGACCAAGTGTGAGGCTTTTACAGACCAGAATAGGTCAGATAAAATGTGGACACCCTGAAACTTGATACTGTCCACATGCTCCACTGCCTCCCCATGAATACAAAGAGAAGCGTGCTCATTCTCCCTGGTCCTCCTAAGTCTTGCTAGTGTTCAGAATGAGGTTGTTGGTGGTGCTAAATCTCCTGTCTGTAATGGGTCTCATCACTGTCTGATATAAGCCCCACCACGAATGGTGTCGTCGGCAAACTTCAAAAGCATGTTTGTGGAGTGGATAGTAG
This sequence comes from Plotosus lineatus, assembly GCA_024760905.1. Taxonomy (NCBI): domain Eukaryota; kingdom Metazoa; phylum Chordata; class Actinopteri; order Siluriformes; family Plotosidae; genus Plotosus; species Plotosus lineatus. Next base: position 40,423,351 of record CM045741.1, read on the forward strand.
AACAGTCATGTGAAAAGAGGCGTCAGTGTTCAGGGTCAGGGTGGACGATATAGAGTTCCTTATCCTCACCACACGAGATTGGTTGATGAGAAAGTCCTTGATCCAGCAACACAAAGTGGCTGGCAGTCTTAAGCTCTAGAGCTTCAGTGTCAGCTTCTCTAGGAGGACACTGTTGAATATTTAAGTCCATAAATAGCATCCTGAAATAAGCCTCATGAAGCACTTCATTATTACTAAGGTCAGAACAACAGGTTGATAGTCACCAAGGTAGGTGGTGGCTGATTTTTTTTTTTTTTTTTTTTTTTTTTGGGAACAGGCACAATGATGGCAGACTTGAGGCAGACAGGGCCCATAGCAAGCTGCAGCACAGTAAAACTCCTGACAGCTCATCAGCGTATGAGTCACCTTATCTGGTCCTGCAGCCCCGTTGACTTGATCTTCATCAGGGTATAACACACGTGGTGCTGTTGCAGGACGAGGGGCTGCTGTTGCTCCTCTGGTGGGGGAACCACTGCTCTCCCTGCTACTTGATGCTTCGAAGCATGCAAGAAGCTGTTGAGAGTGTTGGGCAAAGTGGGGTCATGGCTGACCTGCTGGACACTATGCTTACAGTCCATGATTGTCCTTTTAACTTTCAACATGCCCAGTTTGTTGTGGGTAAAGTGTTCCTCGATACACTGTTTGTACCCGAGATTTGCCGGTTGGATGCCTTTTTTCGGTTCTTTCCATATCCTACTGTAATCCAATCTGTCACCTGCTCTGAAGGCTGCATCCTGGGCTTTAAGCAGAGGCCACAACATGCCATTCATCCATGGCTTCAGTTTGGGAAAACAGTGATGGATTTCGTGGGTAGGACCGTGTCAATGCAGAAATGAACCTCCAACGTCTATTCCTCCAGATCAGTGCCTGTTTGAACACATCCCAGTCTGTGTGACTGAAGCAGTATTGTAGTGCTGACGAAGCCTCCTCAATCAAGATCTGAACAGTTCTGGTGGTGGGTTTTGTTTTGCAAATCAGAGGTTTATACCCTGGGATCGGTCTCTTCTTATGAAAACCCCTGAATACGAAAAATCCAGTATACAAAAAACATTTTCCTAATTTTTTGTCCTCTGTATACGAAACAACCTCTTCTTATGAAAAGTGCCAAACACGCCATTCATTCAAACGCACCATTCAAACATTCAACTTTGCTCAAGTTGCTCTCTCATTGGCTGTCTCCCAACATCTCGCTCCGGTGACCTCCCATTGGCTAGGAGGGATGATGCAGCTCCCTCCCATTGGCTATCTCTCAACATCCCGCCCCGCTGGCCTCCCATTGGCTAGGAGGGATGACGCTGTCGTTCCAACTTCGTTCAAGTTGGTGTGAACCGTGTTCATGTTTGTGTGTCATTCCAACTATATTTTATCTTTCAGGCTTTTAATCTTCCATAAACATTTGTAAGATTATAACTCTGTTAAGAAGATCTGGTCAACATGAAGTAAGTACCTTAAAAGGTATGCTTTTATAATTTTTAAAGGGGTAGTCTTGAGAGCCATGGAACGAATCACGCGTTTTACATGTAAAATGTGTCTCTACTTACGAAAACTCCAGGTTCCGAAACAGGCGCTGGAACGGATTAATTTCGTAAGAAGGTGGCCGACTGTATCAGCAAATGTTTAATATTCTAAAACGTTCATATCCAGTCATTCATTTTATGAACTGCTATAAATAATTTTGCGGGGATACTGGAACCCACTTCAGCTGACTCCAGGTGAGGGCAGAGTACACCCTGAACAGCTCACCACGCCATCGCAGGGCAGAAACACACTGATGGCTTGCAGCTCCTGTTGTCAAAAGTCAGCAATGGTCCTTTTACGTGAACCTCTCACCACAGACAGTGAGAGGCATGGCTGGCATTTGATAACACAGTTAGTGCACTGGGGGGCGTGACAATCTTTTGATAGTTGGGGGCTTGAACCCCTAACCTTAGGATCAGTGATCCAGCACCTTTACAACCAGGCCTCCACTGCCCAAATATTCATATCTAACGAGTAATTCATATTTTATATGTTTTTAAATAATAATTTTACATTATATATAATATATACAGTCGGCCCTCTACTTACGAAAACCTCTGAAGATGAAAAATCAAGGTTACGAAAAACATTTTCCTAAATTTTCGCCCTCTGTATACAAAATAACCTCATCTTACAAAAAGCGCCAAACGTGGCATTCAAAAATTCAAACAATGCGCAAGTTGCTCTCATTGGTTGTCTCCCAACATCCCGTCCCGCTGGCCTCCCATTGGCCTCCCATTGGCCAGGAGAGAGCTGAATCTCCATAGTACTGTACCCATAAGCTTGTTTGTCACATGTGTAAAGAAGAGATGTACTGTTGGTTTGTGAGTTTCATGAGGGTTTTTCAGAGTACTCATTGCAGCTTATTTGAGGAGGTCTGGATGAGCCGTGCCCCATTTCAAAAGCTCCACATTCAGCCATGAAGTATTTTTGTGCATGGAAGTGGGCGGCACCACAAATGTTCCATGCACAGAATGCTCCTTGGGACAAAAGACCTCCAATCTCGCAAGGAAGCAAGTTAATATTGAATCCGGACCTCAGCCCCGCTTTAAATACAACACCCCGTCTCAAAAGCTTCGTCGGCTGTGTGCTGTGTGTGGGCGGATTTGTGCTCCTACCTCCACTTTTATAACTCACCCCATGTCCACTGAGGTCTGCACCAATGACCACTCTTTCACCTCTGGGGGTATTCCTCATCACTTCATCTAACTCACTCCAGAATCTCTCCTCTTCTAGCTCACATCCTGCCTGTGGGGCATAAGCACTAACAACATTGAACATCAAGCCTTCAATTTCTAACTTGAGATTCATAAATAAAATCATTCATTCATTCATATATATATATATATATATATATATATATAGATAGATGGGGCAGTGGTGGTCTAGTGGTATAGGGTATTGGATTGCTGATCCAAAGGTTGGGGGTTCGAGTCCCACTCTCCACAAGGTTGTTACTGTCCCCCCCAGTGCAGCTAACTGGGTTATTAAAGGCGGGCCATGTCTCTCACTGTCTATGGTGAAAGGCATGTAAAAGAACCATTACTGACTTTCGTAAAGAGAGGCTGGATAGTCATTAGCATGTTTGTGCCCATTGCTAAAGGGTTCTGTCAGGAAGGGCATCTGACATAAAACTCTAATATGCTATGGTAGCTCAATACGAGCTGCACCCCAGCTAACACGAAGCCCAGGCGGGAAAGGGCCGAACAACGACTCAGGCGCTTGGGATTGCAGGGGATGAAGGCCGTGGAGCCGGCGGGTGCAATCGCCTTGTCGAGTATACACTCCTCGAGCCATGTTTCACAGAAACACAGCAGACCCTTTGCGCTGCAATCTGAGCATGAAGCTCATCCATCTTGTTTTGCAGATACTGAATATTTTCAAGCAGGATGACTGGAAAGGCTAACCAAGCGCCGGAGACTCTGAGAACTCTGCCTCAGCTTCTTTTACGCCGGGGTGCACATTAGCTCAGTGCTAGAAGCATTCCGGCTAACAAGAAGCCCAGTTGAGCATGCTTAGTCATACACACCCGAAGACACTCCGATCTTCTAGTTGTAGTAGGGTCGACTGGTCTTAGACGAGCATAGTGCAAAACATGAACAAAAAAAAACAACAAATAAAACAAATTAAAACGAACAAAGAAACAATTTTACTCTGAGAACTCCGTGACGACGCCCTCTAGGCAGCACCATCTTGGAGACGTCACTCCAAGACGTTACTCCAAGTTCAATGTAAAAGGACATGAAGTGTAATAAAGTTTATCCTTTTGGTATCGTTTGTTAAACATGCTACAGAATATAAAATCTCATGCACAAACATTAACTTAGATACTGTACTGGAATAATAATAAAAAAAGACTTTAGTACCAGTTCTTTACAACAGTTTATGCTGTATAATGTTTATATTTTATCATCAATAAATATGAGTAAAAATTGAAAAGTTTTTCTTAATCATTACTACATTTTATTACATTAATACTCTATTAATGAGTAAGACTGTCTATAGGACGTGTTTAAGAAGCATATTTTAGCGCATGTAATAGATACATAATATTTTACATCCGTTTGCTCATTCGCGCATGTGACGTGATACATAAGGTTTTACTTCCGGGTATAGAACTCGTGGATTAACTCGCTTCGCGGGAAGGCTCGGAACCGAACCCCCGCGAATGTCGAGAGCCTACTGTTGCGCGTATGTAATATATATCAATCATTACAGACAAATATTCTAACATAAATTACCCCAAAAAGCTACAAAACTGATCATTTTTGCCTGTGGATTATGAGCGGAATGCTGAACTGCAGGGCCTATCACTTCTTTTTCACGGAACTGACAGTCACATGCTGGTTGGGGTTGACGTCTCTTTTGTAGACAGTAAAACTTACATTTTAGTGACTCTAAGAATGAAAACACTGCCAAAGATGAACGTGACAGTAAATCCAAAATGGCTTGTGGAGCGAATATTTTGCTAACTCTTGTCTGTTGAAAAATTAGAAAAATATATGTTTTCATTATTTCTGCGCTTGTTGTTTGTTCAGCTTAGCACTGGCCGATAGTGAATTATGCTACACGGGTCAGTGACTCAGCCCAGCCAGTCCACCAAGTGCATATCACTGCCAGGCAGGAACAGCCAGTCAGAAAGGCAACATGTCTCTTAGCATACCTGGAGTCATACCATTGGCATGCACTTTTAAATCAGGCATGAACTGATGTTATTATACATGATTGTATTTACCAGCTAAATCATTCCAGATGTTCTTTAACATAGATTTTAGGACCAGCAAAACTTTGAGTCCTTTCCTGAATTGTACATGAATTTGTCATCAAATAGACCATTTTTATTCCATTTATATGCTATGTATTGTATGACATGGAGTCAGAGAATCCTTTACCCCCCCCCATTTATTTATTTTTTTAACAGTTAATTCAATTGGCAGTGGTGGCCTGGTAGCAAAGGTAGATCACTAATCCAGAAGTTGGCGGTTCAAGCCCCACTATCAATGGGTTGTCACTGTCACCCCAATGCAGCTAACTGGGTTATCAAAGGCCTGCCATGTCTCTCACTGTCTCTGGTGTGAGGTTCATGTAAAAGAACCATTGCTGACTTTCAAAGAGTAGCTGAATAGCCGTCAGCGTGTTTCTGCCCTGCGGTGGCCTGGAAAGCTGTCCAGGGTGTACGCTGTCCTTGCTTGAAATCGGCTGGGATGGGTGCCAGCCTACCCGCAAACCTAATTAGGTAATCCTAGTGGTTAGAGAAAATAAATGAATGAGTTTATTTAATACAGTGTTCTTCTGTGTGGAACACTGATAGCTTACAGTAACACACTGAGATTTTGAAGCAAATATTCGTTAGTTACCTATACTGTATATCATTTGGATAAAATATATTTATTTATTTATTTTTTTTTACTGAGCTTGCTGTATCATCAGAGTGTCTGCTTTCAAAATCATTTGTGTTCGTGTGTACCTGTGTTCATTTCACTTAATTAAAGTCTGCATGATTTATTATAAACACTTCTAAGTACTGCACAGGCGTTATTGTCCAGTGATGGATAAAGAGGAAAAGATGAACGTGTGTGTGTGTGTGTGTGTGTGTGTGTGTGTGTTAGAAACCAGAGAAACAGCAGAGTTACACTTAAGAGACTGAGAGTAAGTGATAAAACCAAAGTATATGACTAATCCTCTTCGTGTTGATTCAGAAGCCTGGATCATAATGAGGTCCTGGTGCTCTGTGCTGTTTTACTGTAAGGGTCGAATGGAGCCAATTTTTGTTCAGTCTTCATTCCAAAATAAGCTGCTTTTTAAAAGCTTACAAAATGTTAGAATGAGTTCAGCTTCTTATCTATTAGTGATGCTTCAGAAGCGGTGAGGTGCATGCTAAACAAGTAATGGCCAGTTTGGACCCAATGCCTAATCTCAGACTAGCTTCTCGTGCTTCGACAGCCAAACAGCCAGCACTAAAAAAAAAAAAAAAAAAAATAGTTTGAGAGCAGGACCAATAGTTTGCTGGTCTAGAACCAATGTTATCTAAAGGACAATAGGATTAACAGGACCAACAACAACTTTGTAAACACAATTTAAAAAAAAAGAGTCTTGGGAGTCTCTCAAGGACACAGAAGAAGACAAAGAAGAAAGATTCATTGCAGCCTGCTATTGTTATTGTTACACTTGGCACTACTGATGCTATGGCAAGCTTGCAAAACTAGTGCGACTGGCAACGCAAACACCTATTTAAATGATAATGAGTCTATGGTGGGTGTCTAACCTGTAGAAAAAAAAATCATTTTTAGAACTTTTGCAGGATCAACAAATTTCAAACAGGCATACGGATCACCCCAAGCCTAGCACTGGCACTTTATTTTGAATGCACAGAAATTAAAAGGCATTTTAATGTTTGTCAATAATTCTACCGAGCTTTCATTTAAAAACATATTACTGTCTGAAAAACCAGCTCACAGTGTATAGATACGTCTGTGCCTTGTTAGGCATGAAAAGTCATCTCGTCTGTATCTATGAGAAGCCTTCTTTTGCCTCAGCAGTTAGTAAATTAGGTTGGAATGAAGCTCATCTTCTGCTTGACTGTTGGGATCATGTAGACAGCATAACAAGCAAGCAAGCAAATAAATAAATAAATAAATAAAAAGGCTCTATGCCGTTAGCATGCTAGAGGCTATGTTGCTCAATACAAGGTCTCCCATGCATGAACAGTGTCTAGGGAAAGACCTTCACACCCTGCTGATTTGCAAAGAAGGACCCTACCAGTTGGCTTAATTAAATCAACAGAAATATTCTCACAGCTCTATTAAGAGTAAACACTAGTGACTTTTAAACAGATGAGGATGTTTTGCACATGGTGAATACTGATCAAATAGATCAGATAAAAAAAAAAAAAAAAAGCTTCCTTAAGAGAGATTGTTTAACATAACAGGGTTGTGCATAAATCTGTAGGAAGTGGTGCAAATTGAAAGGCAAATTGAAGTTTTCATGGGCTAAACACTATAGTGCAGGGTGAAGTTATTGCAGAATTTTTTCGAAAATCAGGCATCCATTTTCTGTCTGTGTTTGTCATTTCCATTCCAATGTGCTATGAAATACAGTACCCAAAGTCACCCTCTGCATTAGGAGACACTGCATGTGGGTTTTCAACTAGGCGTGTGCAGCACACCTGGCATTTGTTGTTGTATTTGCTGAGATGGGAAAATATTTGTAATTTTATAAATATATAGATTTTAATAAAATTGTTTACAACAAAACATTCAACAATAAGTATTACTGAATAAAGCATTACATAAATGATAAATTCATTTATTTTCTGAACTGGTAAATCCTAATTAGAGTCACGAGGACACTGCCGCCCATCTCAGTCGACTCTGGGCAAGGTCAGCACTAAATCTAAACACTAAACACCTTGGACAGCTCGCCAAACTATGGCAATGATGATAAACAACGAAATGTAATATTCCTTAATGTTTCTGACGGTGGTGTTGTGGTTAGCATGTCTGCCTCACAGCCAGAAGGTCCTAAATTTGGTCCCTGTGTCTTTCCCCACAGGCCAAAGACATGTATTCTAGGCTAATTATGTGTTCTAAATTTCCTCTAGGTGTGGATGTGAGTGTAAATGTTTATTTGTGTTGGACCTGCAATGGTCCAGTGAGTTGTTTAAGGGTGTACCCCACCTTTGCCAGGTGTTGACTGACATAGGCTCCAGACTCCTGCGCTCAGATTAAGAAAACATTATTTGGTATGTTTGTTCTTCTTCCTAATTTCAATGCAACCGTGAGGAGGGGCACAAGCCGGGGTTCATCCTCACAAAAGTCTCAAGCACAGATAAATGCAGAGGGTTGCTTCAGGAAGGGCATCCGGAGTAAAACTTGAGCCAAAATTTGAAATGCGAATCATAAAATCGAATTTCATACCAGATTGGTTGAGGCCCGGGTTAACAACGACCGCCATCAGTGTTGTAACCAACAGGGTGCAGGTAGAAATTGGACTACTGTTGGTCGAAGAAGGACAGGCGGGAGGCATGTCCATAGGCAGAGCGAGAAGAGGAAAGGCATGAATCTAGGACTGAGAGCAGGGACTTTGAATGTTGGAACTATGACAGGAAAAGCTAGCAAGCTGGATGACATGTTGCAGGGGAGAAAGCTGGACATGCTGTGTGTTAAGGAGGAAAGGTAGCAAGGCTAGAAGCTTAGGAGCAGGGTTTAAGCTGTTTTTTCATGGTGTGGATGGGAGGAGAAATGCAGTAGGAGTCATCTTGAAAGAGAGGGTTTGTCAGGAATGTTCTGAAGTGAAAAGAGTGTCAGACAGTGTGATGAGTCTCAATTTAGAAATTGAAGATGTGATTTAGATGAGATCTAAATGTGTTATGGAGTTCGAAGGGTGATGGACAGAGTGATGAATGAATGATTTTATTTATGAATCTCCAGTTAGAAATTAAAGGCTTGATGCTCAATGTTGTTAGTGCTTATGCCCCACAGGCAGGATGTGAGCTAGAAGAGAAGGAGAGATTCTGGAGTGAGTTAGATGACGTGATGCAGAATACCCCCAGAGATGAAAGAGTGGTCATTGGTTCAATTGACATGTTGATGCAGGCAACAGAGGGGACGAGGAAGTGGTGGGCAGGTTTGGTATCCAGGACAGGAACACAGAAGGACAGATATTGATAGATTTTGCAAAAAGGATGGCAATGGCTATGGGGAATACTTTCTTCCAGAAGAGACAGGAGCATCGGGTGACTTATAAAAGCGGAGGTAGGAGCACACAGGGAGAATACATCTTGTGTAGGCAATGCAATTTGAAGCAAGTCAGTGAATGCAAAGTAGTAGTGGGTGAGAGTGTTACCAAACAGCATAGGATGGTGGTGTGCAGAATGATGCTGATGGTGAGGAAGGTGAAGAAGGCAAAGGCAGAGCAGAAGAAAAAGTGATGGAAGCTGAAAAAGGAAGAGTGTCATCTTGTCTTCAAGGAGGAGTTGAAAAAAGCTTTGGGTGGTCAGGAAGTGCTTCCAGATGACTGGAAAACTACAGCTAATGTGATCAGGGAGACCAGTATGAGAGTACTTGGTGTGTCCTCTGGAAGGACAGTAGATAAGGAGACTTGATGGTCGAATGAGGCAGTGCAGTATTGTGTACAAAGGAAGAGCTTACCTAAGAAGTGGGACATTGAGAGGACCAAATAGAGTAGCGGTGTCAAAGGCCAAACAGAGGACATATGATGATTTGTATGAAAGGTTGGACATTAAGGAGTGAAAAAATTATTTTTTACAGATTGGCAGAGCAGAGAAATAGAGATGGGAAGGACATGCAGAAAGTTAGAGTGATTAAGGACAGAGTGGGAAATGTGTTGACTGATGACAGAAGTGTGCTGGGAAGATGGAAAGAGTACAGGGATCCCTCAATTTCCATGGTTAATTGGGATCAAGGTGCCCATTCTACCATCGAAATCCACGAAGTACGATCACCCCACCCCGACTGACATATACGTACATATATGTGTATATAATATCAATAAATACATATCCAATGCTAGAAATGCTTATGCTAAAAATTAAACATTGAAAAAAACAAAAAAAAAACAAAAACAAAAAAACCATAATATGTAAATAAAATCTAAATACATATGCTCTCCAACTTACCAACATTCGTTTTGCAAACATCCGGAGATACAAAGCTGTCCAAGGTCGAAAGTGAAAGTGAAACAAGTAGAAATAGACATGGCATAAAATCTACAGAAAGATTGATCATAAATATAAGTATGAAATGTAATTAAACATTGTCCTGAGGTACACTTAATACTAGGCTCCAGCAGCGGGGGCCACACACAGATGCAACAATGTATCCAGTTTTGAAGGGAGATTTTTATTTTCTTTTTTTGGTTTAAGTTTTTTTTTTTGCATAATTGGCCTTGGTTTTGTGACATTTTCCTTATAGTTTTCACCTATTCTTCCTTAATTTCCTATTTTTTTAAATTTGATGAATATTTATTTATTTATTTAAAAAAAAAAAAACACGATGCACCGAAACCACATTAATTGAAGCGCGAAGTATTGAGGGATCCCTGTACTCTGAAGAACTGATGAATGAGGAAAATGAGAGAGAGGAAGCTGTATTGTTCCTTTCTGGATCTGGAGAAAGCATTTGACAGGGTGCCTAAAGAGGAAATGTGGTATTGCATGAGGAAGTCTGGAGTGGCAGAGAAGTATGTGAGAGTGGTGCAGGACATGTATGAGAGACAGTGGTGAGGTGTGTTGTCGGTATGACAGAAGAGTTCAAGGTGGAGGTGGGACTGCATCAAGGGTCAGCTCTGAGCCCCTTCTTGTTTGCTATGGTGATGGACAGGCAGACAGATGAGCTTAGACAAGAATCTCCATGGACTGTGATGTTTGCAGATGACATTGAGATCTGTAGTGAGAGCAGAGAACTTCTTTTACTTTCGGCTGTTCCCTTCAGGGGTCACCACAGCAAATCATCTGCCTCCACCTCACCCTGTCCTCCGCATCTTCTTTTCTGACTCCAACGACCTTCATGTCTTCCTTCACCACATCCATAAATCTCTTCTTTGGTCTTCCTCGAGGCCTTCTGCCTGGTAGTTCCAACCTCAGCATCGTACTGCCAATATACTCACTATCCCTCCTCTGTACATGTCCAAACCATCTCAATCTAGCCTCTCTGACCTTGTCTCCAAAACATCTTACATGGGCTGTCCCTCTGATATACTCATTTCTGATCCTATCCATCCTCGTTACTCCCAGAGAGAACCTCAACATTTTCATCTCTGCTACCTCCAACTCTGCCTCCTGCCTTTTCCTCAGCGCCACTGTTTCTAAGCCATACAACATCGCTGGCCTCACCACCGTCTTGTACACTTTTCCCTTCATTCTTGCTGACACTCTTCTATCGCACATCACACCGGACACTTTTCTCCAACCATTCCAGCCTGCCTGCACACGCTTCTTCACCTCTTTTCCACACTCTCCATTGCTCTGGATTGTTGAGCCTAAGTACTTAAAATCCTCCACCTTCGTTATCTCTGCTCCCTGTAACATCACCGTTCCTCCTGGGTCCTTCTCATTCACACACATGTATTCTGATTTTCTGAGGCTAACCTTCATTCCTCTCCTTTCCAGGGCATACCTCCACCTCTCTAGATTTCCCTGCACTTGTTCTCTGCTCTCACTACAGATCACAATGTCATCTGCAAACATCATAGTCCATGGAGATTCTTGTCTCACCTCGTCTGTCAGCCTGTCCATCACCATAGCAAACAAGAAGGGGCTCAGAGCTGACCCTTGATGCAGTCCCACCTCCACCTTGAATTCGTCGGTCACACCGACAGCACACCTCACCACTGTCTTACATCTCTCATACATGTCCTGCACCACTCTAACATACTTCTCTGCCACTCCAGACTTCCTCATGCAATACCACAGTTCTTCTCTCGGCACCCTGTCATATGCTTTTTCCAGATCCACAAAGGCACAATGTAGCTACCTCTGACCTTCTCTGTACTTCTCTATTAACATCCTCAAAGCAAACATTGCATCTGTGGTGCTCTTTCTTGGCATGAAACCAAACTGTTGTTCACAAATGCTGACCTCTGCCCTTAGTCTAGCTTCCACTATTTTTTCCCATAACTTCATCGTATGGCTCATCAACTTTATCCCTCTGTAGTTGCTGCAACTCTGCACATCTCCCTTGTTCTTAAAAATGGGCACCAGCACACTTCTCCTCCACTCCTCCGGCATCTGCTCACTCTCTAGTACCTTGTTGAATGCTCTTGTCAGAAAATCTACTGCTACCTCTCCTAGACACTTCCATACCTCCACAGGTATATCATCAGGACCAACTGCCTTTCCATTCTTCATCCTCTTCAATGCCCTTCTCACTTCACCCCTACTGATCTTTGCTACATCCTGCTCCTCAATGGTCACATCTTCTACTCTTTTTTCTCTCTCATTTTCCTCATTCATCATCTCTTCAAAGTACTCTTTACATCTTCCCAGCACACTTCTGTCATCAGTCAATACATTTCCCTCTCTGTCCTTTATCAATCTAACTTGCTGCACGTCCTTCCCATCTCTATTTCTCTGCTGTGCCAACCTGTATAGATCATTTTCTCCCCTTTACTATCCAACCTATCATACAAGTCATCATACGCCCTCTGTTTGGCCTTAGCCACTGCTACTTTCGCCTTACGCTGTGTCTCCCTGTACTCCTGTTTACTCTCTTCGGTCCTCTCAATGTCCCACTTCTTCTTAGCTAACCTCTTCCTTTGTACACACTCCTGCACTTCCTCATTCCACCACCAAGTCTCCTTATCTACTTTCCTTCCAGAGGACACACCAAGTACTCTCCCACCTGTGTCCCTGATCACATTTGCTGTGGTTGTCCAGTCATTTGGAAGCACTTCCTGGCCACCCAAAGCCTGTTTCAACTCCTCCTTGAAGACAACACGACACTCTTCCTTTTTATGAAAAATACTTTCATAAAACGAATACTTGTAAAAAAGACACTTCTCAATAGCTGTATTCAACCCATCAACCCATGTTTTTCAACCCATTCAGACCTTTACCATAAAGTAAGAGATGTTTTCTTTTGTTTGTTTGTTTGTTTGTTTTTTTCACTTTCATGTATATATAACACCCTGATAACTTAAAAAAAATCCCTGGGTCTTTACATTGACTGCAATGTTCCCTTAAGATAAATAACTCATGTCTTTACACTCATGCGATGTCTTCTCTCAACAGTAAGCCAGCGTTCATAGCCGAGGTAGGCAGGAGCAGAGGAGTCATGCAGACGCTGAGCCTGATGGGAGTAAGAAATGATTGATTGCATTGTTATTGCTGAGGACTCTTATTCCACCTGCTTGAAGGACTCTCTTTCTCTCTCTCGCTCCCTCTTTCTCACTGTTCATCTATCTACATGTCTGTCTGTTCATTTTTCTCCCATAAACTGAGCAGAAAGTGCTGGACTTAGTCGAACATACATTTTTAAGTGATAGCTGCACATTTTAAGAAAATAAGCAGTAATGCTGAACACGGATGCTGCATAAGATGTTTATTTGGCACTGATATTACTCACGTATGTGTGGTATGACAGAAAACAGAAAAGTCTTATTTTACTAAAGACTATATATATATATATATATATATATATATATATATATATATATATATATATATATATGTGTGATGCTATACATGCTATACATGCGATGCTATGCATACTATATATATATGATGTATTCAGTTGTTGTTAGGAACCAGGAACAACGCTAGCCAGTTTCCTGTAAAATGAGCTGTCAGTCAAGAATACAACCCCAGTACGTCATTGACTATTCACGGTTTTGCACCCACGGTGCACTGAGCAACCGGCACGGGATTCAAATTCAGCCAATGGCTGGCCTCCTTTATCCTGATTGGCTGAGCTGATGTCCCGCCCCTTTTCCTCATTCGTGCACAAGTTGTCAATGAGCCTCTTTTAATTACCAGTTAAGCTCTATGATGCCACTCAAACGCTACGCGTCTTCTCTGGTTAAGCAATAGAAAATGCTGGATGTCTCTTCTGAAGAAATAAGACTTTCTCCTGAGAAACGACGATTTTCTCCAAACTGTTGTATTAAAATCTTTTTCAATTATTATTCCAATACAGTACCAAGTTCATGTTTATGCGTGATATTTTATGTTCTGGAGCATGTTTAACAAACGATACCAAAAGGATAAACTTTATTACAGTACTCTTCATGTCCTTTTACACTGAAGTTGGAGTGACGTCTCCAAGATGGCGCTGCCCAGAGGGTTACGTCGCGGAGTTCTCAGAATCAAATTGTTTTTTTGTTTGTTTTAGTTTGTTTTATTTGTTGTTTTGTTTGTTCATGTTTTGCACTATGCTCGTCTATGACCAGTCGACTCTACTACAGCTATAAGATCAGAAAATCTTCGGGCGTGTATAACTATGCAGAGCTAATATGCTATTAGCAGAGCTATTATGCTATGGTAGGCAGCTCAATGCGAGCCGCACCCCAGCTGACAAGAAGCCCAGGCGGGAAGGTGCCGAACGACCACTCCGGTGCTTGGGATTGCAGGAGATGAAGGCCGTGTAGCCGGCTGGTTGAATCCCCTATTCGGGTGTACTCTCCTCGAGCCATGTTTTACAGAAACACAGTCCTGTAGAAGCCTCTGCGCTGTAATCTGAGCATGAAGCTGGTCCATCTTGTTTCGGAGGGACTGAACATTTTCAAGCAGTATGGCTGGAAGTGCTAATCAAGCCTCTGAGAACTCCGCCTGGGCAGTTAGCATTGAGCTCCCATAGCATATTAGCTCACGCTAGAAGTTGTTACGTGCTTAGTTGCCCGAAGCTGAAGCTGCTTATAGCTGTCGTAGGGTCGACCGGTCATAGACGAGCATAGTGCAAAACATAAACAAACAAATTAAAATGAACAAAATAACAATTTGCCTCTGAGAACTCTGCAACGTCGCCCTCTAGGCAGCGCCATCTTGGAGACGTCACTCAAAGACTTCACTCCAAGTTCAATGTAAAAGGACATGAAGAGTAATAAAGTTTTTCCTTTTGGTATCGTTTGTTAAACATGCTACAGAACATAAAATCTCATGCACAAACATTCTCAGAATTAACTTAGGGACTGTACTGGAAAATAATTGAAAAAAAAAAACTTTAAAATGAGTGCTTTACAACAGTACATGCTGTATAATTTTTATATTTTATCATCAATAAAAATAGGAGTAAAAATTGAAAAGTTTTTCTTAATCATTACTATATTTTACTACATTAATACTGTATTAATGAGTAAGACTGTCTATAGAATGTGTTTAAGAAGCAGATTTTAATGCATGCAATAGATACATAGTACTTTACTTCCCGCTGCTCATTTGCGCATGTGACGTGATACATAGGGTTTTACTTCCGGGTACAGAACTCGCGGATTATCTCGATTCGCGGGAGGGCTCGGAACCAAACCCTCGCGAATGTCGAGGGCCTACTGTATACAAGTGGTTACTTAATACTTTGCAGAACTGTACGTAATAAATGAAGCCCATGGAGCAGGAGTAAGCAGTAATGCTCATGAGTCACAGTGCCATGTGAAATGAATGTCAACATTGGAATCTGTGTCACACCATTCTTTTCTTTTTTACATAGGCATGTGCACACATTTATGACTGACAGCAGGGAACTTTAAAATGCTTCAGCAAGCTTACAGTTTGAGCCAAAAAGTGTTTTGACTGGCATTCATGCATCGGCTGGAACAGGATGCCAACAGAGGATGAAAGTCTGCTCCTTTTGATGCACAGATAACCTTCATAGCCTGCAATGGGTCTTTGCTGCTAATTCATTCATGCAAGTCTTCCAAATGCACATATGCAAGTGTCACAGAATAGTGCAAACTGAGCTGGCCTTTTTTCATTTCTCTTTTGAAAAAGGTGTTAGCAACCACAGAACTATTTCACAAAATGTTTCTTGTAGTTGGATAAACTCCACAAACCACTTTGTGTGAAAAACGCCAAGAGATCAGCAATTTCTGAAGTACGTAAACAAGCCCATCTTGTACCAGTATCCATAATCAAAGTCACAGAGATCACTCAATTTTCCCATATTAATACCCATGATCTCTACCTGCATTATTTTATCTATAGTGCAGATGCCTCTAGATTCACTGTACACATCCCCCTTTAAAATATATATATATATATATATATATATATATATATATATATATATATATATATATATATATATATATATATATATATATATATATATATCTTCTTCTTTACCTTTCGGCTGTTCCCTTCAGGGGTCGCCACAGCAAATCATCTGCCTCCATCACACCCTATCCACTTACTCCAATGACCATCATGTCCGCCTTCACCACATCCATAAATCTTCTCTTTGGTCTTCCTCTCGGCCTTCTGCCTGGTATTTCCAACCTCAGCATCCTACTACCAATATACTCACTATCCCTCCTCTGTACATGTCCAAACCATCTCAATCTAGCCTCTCTGACGTTGTCTCCAAACATCTAACAAGTGCTGTCTCTCTGATGTACTCATTCCTGATCCTATCCATCCTCATTACTCCCAAAGAGAACCTCAACATTTTCATCTCTGCGACTTCCAAGTCTGACTCCTGTTTTTTCCCCAGGGCCACTCTGTCTAAACCAGACAACATCGCTGGCCTCATCACCGTCTTGTACACTTTTCCCTTCATTCTTGCCGATACTCTCCTATCACACATCACACCGGACACTTTTCTCCATCCATTCCAACCTGCCTGCATGCTCTTCTTCACCTCTTTTCCACACTCTCCATTGCTCTGGATTGTTGAGCATAAGTACTTAAAATTCTCCACCTTCTTTATCTCTGCCCCCTGTAACCTCATCATTCCTCTTGGGTCCTTGTCGTTCACACATATGTATTCTGTCTTACTGAGCCTAACCTTCATTCCCCTCCTTTCCAGGGCATACCTCCATCTCTCTAGATTTTCCTCCACTTGTTCTCTGCTCTCACTACAGATCACAATATCATCTGCAAACATCATAGTCCATGGAGATTCTTGTCTAACCTTGTCTGTCAGCCTGTCCATCACCATAGCAAACAAGAAGGGGCTGAGAGCTGATCCTTGATGCAGTCCCACCTCCATCTTGAACTCTTCTGTCACACCGACAGCACACCTCACCACTGTCTTACATCTCTCATACATGTCCTGCACCACTCTAACATACTTCTCTGCCACTCCAGACTTCCTCATGCAATACCACAGTTCTTCTCTCAGCACCCTGTCATATGCTTTCTCCAGATCCACAAAGGCACAATGCAGCTCCTTCTGACCTTCTCTGTACTTCTCTATTAACATCCTCAAAGCAAACACTGCATCTGTGGTGCTCTTTCTTGGCATGAAACAAAACTTCACAAATGCTGACCTCTGCCCTTAGTCTAGCTTCCACTATTCTTTCCCATAACTTCATTGTATGGCTCATCAACTTTATCCCTCTGTAGTTGCCACAACTCTGTACATCTCCCTTGTTCTGAAAAATGGACACCAGCATCTGCTCACTTTCTCAGACCTTGTTGAATGTTCTTGTCAGAAAATCTACTGCTACCTCCCCTAGACACTTCCATACCTCAACCGGTATGTCATCAGGACCAACTGCCTTTCTACTCGTCATCCTCTTCAATGCCCTCCTCACTTCACCCTTACTAATCTTTGCTACTTCCTGGTCCTCAACGGTCACCCCTTCTACTCTTTTTTTCTCTCTCATTTTCCTCATTCATCACCTCTTCAAAGTACTCCTTCCATCTTCCCAGCACACTTCTGTCATCAGTCAATTCATTTCCTTCTCTGTCCTTTATCAATCTAACTTGCTGCACGTCCTTCCCATCTCTATTTCTCTGCTGTGCCAACGTGTAGAGATCATTTTCACCCTCCTTACTGTCCAGCCTATCATACAAGTCATCATATGCCCTCTGTTTGGCCTTTGACACTGCTACCTTCGCCTTACGCTGTGTTTCCCTGTACTCCTGTTTACTCTCTTCGGTCTCTGTGTCCCACTTCTTCTTAGCTAACCACTAATTTTGTACACACTCCTGCACTTCCTCATCCCACCACCAAGTTTCCTTATCTACTTTCCTTCCAGAGGACACACCAAGAACTCTCCTACCAGTCTCCCTGATCACATTGGCTGTGGTTGTCCAGTCATCTGGAAGCACTTCCTGACTACACAAAGCCTGTTTCAACTCCTCACTGAAGACAACATGACACTCTTCCTTTTTCAGCTTCCACCACTTTGTCTTCTGCTCTGCCTTTGCCTTTTTCACCTTCCTCACCATTATCGTCATCCTGCACACCACCATCCTATGCTGTTTGGCAACACTCTCACCCACTACTACTTTGCAGTCACTGACTTCCTTCAAATTACATCACCTGCACAAGATGTAGTCTACCTGTGTGCTCTTACCTCCGCTTTCATAAATCACCCTTTGCTTCTGTTTCTTCTGGAAGAAAGTATTCACCACAGCCATTTCCATCCTTTTTGCCAATTCGATCAACATCTGTCCTTCTGTGCTCCTGTCCTGGATACCAAACCTGCCCATCACTTCCTCGTTCCCTCTGTTGCCTGCACCAACATGTCCATTGAAGTCTGCCCCAATGACCACTCTTTCACCTCTGGGGGGTATTCCTCATCACTTGATCTAGCTCACTCCAGAATCTCTCCTTCTCTTCTAGCTCACATCCTGCCTGTTCGGCATAAGCACTAACAACATTGACCATCACGCCTTCAATTTCTAACTTGAGACGCATCACTCTGTCTGACACTCTTTTCACTTCTAGAACATTCCTGACAAACCCCCTCCTTCAAGATGACTCCTACTCCATATCTCTTCCCATCCACACCATGATAAAACAGCTTAAACCCTGCTCCTAAGCTTCTAGCCTTGCTACCTTTCCACCTGGTCTCCTGATCACACAGTATGTCCACCTTCCTCCTCTGCATCATGTCACAGCCAGCTCTCTATCTTTTCCTTGCATAATTCCAACATTCAAAGTCCCTACTCTCAGTCCTAGGCTCATGCATTTCCTCTTCTCTCTCTGCCTACGGACACGCCTCTCGCCTCTCCTTCTTCGAATGCCTTCGACCAACAGTCGTCCAATTTCCATCAGCACACTGTGGGTTGACAGCACTGATGGCGGTTGTTGTTAACCTGGGCCTCGAACGATCCGGTATGAATTTTGTTTTGATCATTTGCATGAGAAATGTGGCAGAAGTTTTACGCCGGATGCCCTTCCTGTCGCAACCCTCTGCATTTATCCGGGCTTGGGACCGGCATGAGGGGGAGAGACACTGGTTAGTGCCTATATATATATATACATATATATCAGTTCATTTTCTGTAACCGCTTCATCCTAATTAGGGTCGCGGGGAGGCTGGTGCCCATCCCAGCCAACTCAGGGCGAGGGCAGAGTACACCCTGGACAGCTCGCCAGGCCATCGCAGGGCGGAAACACGCTGATGGCTTTGCAGCGCAGCCTACTCCTGTTGAAAGTCAGTAATGGTTCTTTTACATGCCTCACACCATAGACAGTGAGAGACATGGCCGGCCTTTGATAACCCAGTTAGCTGCACTGGCAGGACAGTGACAACCTTGTGGAGAGTGGGACTCGAACCCCCAACCTTTGGATCAGCGATCCGGCGCCTTATACCACTAGACCACCACTGCCCATAATTTTTTATTTATTTATTTATTTTTCAGTTTCTTTTCAGTCTGTCATGAAGACACGCACGCACGCACGCACGCACGCACGCACACACGCACGCACGCACACACGCACACACGCACAGTTTTTACTTTAAACTTATAACACCTGAGTGAAATATGTAATGGAAGGAGTTCAGAGAAGGAGAAAAAACACTGAGATGGATAAAGACTGACTCCACTCCTAAAATGCTTCTAACATTAGAAAATTTGTTTAGTATGAGGGAGTGTACATAGGGGCAGTGGTGGCCTGGTGGTAAAGGTGCTGGATTGCTGATCCGAAAGTTGGGGGTTCAAGTCCCACTCTCCACAAGGTTTTCACTGTCTCCCCGTGCAACTAACCGGGTTATCAAAGGCCGGCCATGTCTCTCACTGTCTATGGTGAGAGGTTCATGTAAAAGAACCATGCTGACTTTCAAAAAGAGTAGCTGAATATCCGTCAGCGTGTTTCTCTCCCTTGCTAAAGGGTTGTGTCAGGATAGGCATCCAATGTAAAAACCTATGAACCAAATCAAACATGCAAATCATTAATATGACTTCCATGAAGATGGAGGCAGATGATTCGCTGTGGCAACCCATGAAAGGGAACAACCAAAAGGAAATGAAGAATTTGGAGTGTCCATGGGCTGAACCAACATTTGCATTTTCATAAGCCATACGTGTCAAGGTCATGCTCACGTTTGTGCTAGGACCAATGGGTTCCGTGCTGAATATGTTCTGATGATCTCAATGTTATTCATTCTGATCAAGGTTCTTCCCCCCTGAGCATCTCAATGCATCTTTTGAGGTTGTGTTGTTTTTCATGTATAAAGCATCCTGCTGCAAATCTCTACCCCATATAAGCAATGTACACACAGGCGACTGCCCACATGATTTTATAATAAACTGTGATTTAACAGACCAGACCACCTTCTAAAATGGATCCCTGGTTCCTTTCTGGCGCCCACTTGTCCATTATAACTGCTTTTGCCAGTGGACAGGGGTGAAAATGGACATTCTGTCTGGGTTGCAGCTACACATCCCCATACATACTGTATTGTTTGTTCTGAAACTTTGGATCATATCCTTTTTCAGTAATTTAAAATAAATATATTTAACTCAGTGAAATTAATTAATTAATCAATTAATTAATTCATTAATTACATAAATATACAGAAACACAGTCATTGTGAAGCAAGTAAATTTGCAGATAATTCATAAGAGTAGTTAATCTACCCTGATACAAAAAGAAAACAAGTTTTCATCTAAAAATATTTTGTTGCTGTTTTTGACTCAGCTGCACACTGTGTTGGTGTGTGCACATGACAGATATTAATGGGCATACTGTGATTCCAATCTGTTTTCTCTTTGTTGAAGTAAGTGAAATAAGTAACGAAATAAACATGTTTAGGGTCCCGTATTGAACTTCTTATTCTCATATTCTAGAGCAGGGGCTCGGAACCCCCCCCCCCCATATATATATATATATATATATATATATATATATATATACTAGTCCTTCTCAAAAAATTAGCATATTGTGATAAAGTTAATTTTTTCTGTAATGTACTGATAAAAATTAAACTTTCATATATTTGAGATTCATTGCACACAAACTGAAATGTTTCAGGTGTTTTAACGTTTTAATATTGATGATTTTGGCATATAGCTCATGAAAACCCAAAATCCTATCTCAAAAAATTAGCATATTTCATCCGACCAATAAAAAAAAAGTGTTTTTAATAATAAAAAAAAAAAAAGTCAACCTTCAAATAATTATGTTCAGTTGTGCACTCAATACTTGGTTGGGAATCCTTTTGCAGAAATGATTGCTTCAATGCGGCGTGGCATGGAGGCAATCAGCCTGTGGCACTGCTGAGGTGTTGTGGAGGCCCAGAATGCCTCGATAGCGGCCATAAACTCATCCACAGTGTTGGGTCTGGTGTCTCTCAACTTTCTCTTCACAATATCCCACAGATTCTCTATGGGGTTCAGGTCAGGAGAGTTGGCAGGCCAATTGAGCACAGTAATCCCATTGTCAGTATACCATTACCAGTGGTTTCGGCACTGTGAACAGGTGCCAGGTCCTGCTGAAAAATGAAAATCTTCACCTCCATAAAGGTTTTCAGCAGATGAAAGCATGAAGTGCTCCAAAATCTCCTGATAGCTAGCGGCATTGACCCTGTGCTTGATAAAACACAGTGGACCAACACCAGCAGCTGACATGGCACCCCAGACCATCACTGACTGTGGGTACTTGACACTGGACTTCAGGCATTTTGGCATTTCCTTCTCCCCAGTCTTCCTCCAGACTCTGGCACCTTGATTTCTGAATGACATGCAAGATTTGCTTTCATCCGAAAAAAGTACTTTGGACCACTGAGCAACAGTCCAGTGCTGCTTCTCTGTAGCCCAGGTCAGGCGCTTCTGCCGCTGTTTTTGGTTCAAAAGTGGCTTGACCTGGGGGATGCGGCACCTGTAGCCCAGTCCACTGCATCCCAATCGGCCCTTCTCCACAATCTTTCTCAGGGTCCGGTCACCTCTTCTGGTTGTGCAGCGTTTTCTGCCACACTTTTTCCTTCCCACAGACGTCCCACTGAGGTGGCTTGATACAGCACTCTGGGAACAGCCAATTCGCTCAGAGATTTCTTTCCGTGTCTTACCCTCTTGCTTGAAGGTGTCAATGATAGCCTTCTTGACAGCAGTCAGGTCGGCAGTCTTACCCATGATTGCGGTTTTGAGTAATGAACCAGGCTGGGAGTTTTTAAAAGCCTCAGGAATCTTTTGCAGGTGTTTAGAGTTAATTGGTTGATTCAGATGATTAGGTTAATAGCTCGTTTAGACTACCTGAACATGATATGCTATTTTTTGAGATCGGAATTTGGGGTTTTCATGAGCTGTATGCCAAAATGATCAGTATTAAAACAATAAAAGACCTGAAATATTTCAGTTGGTGTGCAATGAATCTAAAATATATGAAAGTTTAATTTTTATCAGTACATTACAGAAAATAATGAACTTTAGCATAATATGCTAATTTTTTGAGAAGGACAAGTATATATATATATATATATATATATATATATATATATATATATATATATATATATATATATATATATATAAATATAAATAATTCATACTGAAACAAACTCAATGGAAAAAGAAGACCAACAATTTTAGAGGATAATAAGCCTCTGAATTTATTTTAAACAACATTGTTATAAAGAAGTTATTTATTAATAAGAAAAGTACTTCTTGCTATTAATGCAACTTCTAGTGCTGCATGGTTTTGCTGATGGCTTTGTAGTCTGGTTGATGTGTGCTGAGGTTCAGTTTCATGTAGGCGTTGTGGCTTCCATCTGTTAAACGTCACCGCAGGTTGGTCTTGATATTATTCAGGTGTGAGAAGGACTACTCGCATGCATATGCATATACCCCCGCTGGATATTTCGATGCAAATGTGGCGTGGCATGTGTCAAAGTGTCGCTTTATATTCGACCGCTTCATCGATGAAATGTTATCATTGCATATTAGACACACAACAGAACATGATCTCTCCACAAAAGCGAATTCTTATGTCCATTCCTGCTGAAATATACTGTACTCCTCATCTTTTCTTTTGATGTCTGCCATCTTTTTGGTTGAAAGGGTTCGCGCTGCACAAATGAGCTGATCAAAAACAAAAGAAATGTACCTCTTGACCCAAAAAACAACTTATACAGGCTGTTGCATATAAACCAATAAAATTAGAGATTCAAGGGATTGGACCGTTCCGCACACTGGAGTACAGAAAGGATTGCCTCTCCACTGCCTGCCACAGCGACAAGTGGTGTTGAAAATAGATGTATAGATTAAAATGTGTGATATTTATTTATCTGTTTCTGTTTTATTTGATAGCTTTTTTCTGTATTTGTATTTAAATAACAGCGGAATTATATATTAGTTATTTTGTTAAGAAAGGCCACCTGATTTCTCTATTTATCTGAGAGCCAGATGCAGTCATCAAAAGAGCCACATTTGACTCACGAGCCATAGGTTCCCAACCCCTGTTCTCGAGGAAAATATTAAGAGAACTGTTGGATAAACTATGGATAAATAAGTAAAGTAATAATATATATATCGAGTATTTTCTGAGTAGATCCTTCCGTAGGAGAGTGCTCACTACTTTTTGGTAGAGCAAATAACAAAAATAATTCTGGACAGCAGTCAGGTCGGCAGTCTTACCCATGATTGCGGTTTTGAGTAATGAACCAGGCTGGGAGTTTTTAAAAGCCTCGGGAATCTTTTGCAGGTCTGTCTGTCTTCCTTTCGGCTTTTTCCCTTTTACTCGGGAGTCGCCACAGCGAATCATCTGATTCGCACGTTTGATTTGGCAGAGGTTTTTACGTCGGATGCCCTTCCTGTCACAACCCTTTTTAGCAAGGGACAGAAACACGCTGACGACTTTGCAGCTACTCTTTACGAAAGTCAGCAATGGTTCTTTTACATGCCTCTCACCACAGACAGTGAGAGACATGGCTGGCCTTTGATAACCCAGTTAGCTGCACTGGGGGGAAGTGACAACCTTGTGGAGAATGGGATACGAACCCCCAACCTTTGGATCAGTGATCCAGCACCTTTACCACCAGGCCACCACTGCCCCTATGTACACTCCCTCATACTATACCACTAGACCACCACCACTGCAGGTGTTTAGAGTTAATTGGTTGATTCAGATGATTAGGTTAATAGCTCGTTTAGAGTACCTGAACATGATATGCTAATTTTTTGAGATAGGAATTTTGGGTTTTCATGAGCTGTGTGCCAAAATCATCAGTATTAAAACAATAAAAGACCTGAAATATTTCAATTGGTGTGTATAGAATATAAAATATACAAAAGTTTAATTTTTATCAGTACATTACAGAAAATAATGAACTTTATCACAATATGCTAATTTTTTGAGAAGGACTAATATATATATATATATATATATATATATATATATATATATATATATGGGCAGTGGTGGTCTAGTGGTATAGGGCGCTGGATCGCTGATCCAAAGGTTGGGGGTTCGAGTCCCACTCTCCACAAGATTGTCACTGTCCCCCCCAGTGCAGCTAACTGGGTTATCAAAGGCGGGCCATGTCTCTCACTTTCTATGGTGAGAGGCATGTAAAAGAACCATTGCTGACTTTCGTAAAGAGTAGACTGCAAAGTCGTCAGCGTGTTTCTGTCCCTTGCTAAAAAAAGGGTTGTGACAGGAAGGGCATCCAACGTAAAAACCTCTGGCGAATCAGATGATTCGCTGTGGCAACTCCCGAGTAAAAAAAAGGGAAAAAGCCGAAAGGAAAACCGACAATGTGTATATATATATATATATATATACACACACACACACACACACATATATATATATATATATATATATATATATATATAATACCAGCATGATTTCAAAAGTTTTCACAGATACATTAATATCCTACTTCTTTGTACCCTGTATATAGGGTTGTGAAAAAGAACAGGAAATGCTTTTGAATATCATCTTCTATGATGTTTCATCTTGGCTTCCTATCTTATCTGCAATAAACTGTCCCCTGAACAAATGTTGTATTAAGTATAAAATACTACCATTGACCGATGGAGTGCAGAATGCTCCTGTGGGAATGTAATTGATCTTTCTTTTCTTTTATAATCCACCTCACCTTCTTAGGTCAAACAGTGCAGGCTATTTCCTGATGTCTCTGTAAAATCTACAGCAGGGGTAGGACCGTCTTTGATGGTATCAGTTTCCACTGTTATGGAACAGCCTGCTATGCAAAAATTAATATTTAGGATCCAGGAATACTTTCAGTGTTTATGTCAAAGGAGTGACGGTGAAGGAGTATATCTGGTGTAGGGGTTTTAAGACAGAGAGAGGTTTTTATTGTTGTTGTTGTTTAATTGGATGTTGGGATACTGCCACCTCCACTCTCTTGAAACTTTGTTGATGGTGAGGTGGATGTTTGGCTACATCCTAAGGCGCCCTCATGTCTGTCTTCCTCCTGGGTCTCCAAAGTTCCAAAAGTTTTAACACTGTGGTATATGTGAATTAAAACAGAGTGGAAAATGGTGGGCTACACCCTGGACAGCTTGCCAAATCATCACTGGGCCAACACACACAACCCTTCACATGCCTATTAGAGAATAAAAACAGAAGTGCGTAACCTCTCCAAGTCTATTTGGATACAACATGGTTCATCCACTCTTGCTGGACATACCTGCAAAAATAAACAATTAAATGAAATTCCTTAATAATTTAATTTATCGCTTTTTTTTTTTTTTTTTAGGCTGAAGGCCTATAGGAAGACCAAAGAGAAGATTTATGGATGTGGTGAAGGAGAACATGAAGGTAGTTGGAGTAAGAGAAGAAGATGCAGAGGATAGGGTGAGATGGAGGCAGATGATTCGCTGTGGCGACCCCTGAAGGGAACAGCCGAAAGGAAAAGAAGAAGAATCATTTTATTTATATTTCTTCATTTTTCCAAAGCCTAAATTAGATTAACTGTGAACTCTTATCTCTGCACAAATATTTCACATCAGTTTCAGAGGATGTGTGAGTTAATTCATTAGGCAAGACAGATGAAACACTCAGTTTGTGTTCTGTATTAAAATTGTAAGGACTGTCATAAACTGCCCCCTGCTTCAAATATAGTCTGTGGTAATTAAAAGCAGCACTGGCCAACAACACTGAGAAAGAATATGGCAGCCAGTACTGGTCATGCTCATAAAGATGAGCACCAAATGATGCCAAGCTCATTTATTAAAAAAGTAAAAGGGAAAAATTAAAATAAAACAAAATGATTTATGAGATCTTAATTAATAATTAATTTACATGGATAATTATGATGCATCGTCAACTGGCGCTATTTTGCACGTTCTTCTCTAAAACATTTTTTTATTCAGCCACATTCCGGGGTGGGGTCGGGTGGGGGTGGTTCTCTGTTAAAAGCTGTTTAGTCTCTGTGCTTTTAGAGTCAGAGTTTGATTCACATTGTTCATGCTCTCATTTCCTGGTCTCGATTCTGCCGGAGCTGCTCTTTGTCATTGGTTCTGTTCATAAATTTTGTGGACAGAATTTCTAGGTGTAGTCGAGTGATGGAAGATGTCGGGTTCAATGGCCTGGGGATCCTCATTGATTCATTCATTTTCTAAGCTGTTCAATCCTAATTAGGATTTCAATTGTGCTCACGCTCATCTGAGCTGATTCTGGCCAAGGGCAGGGTACACCCTGGATAACTCACTAATCCATCAAAGAGCCAACACACACAAACATCCGTTTCCACTCACAGCTCGGAGTGATTTGGAACCACCAATTAATCTACTGTGCAAGTTTTTGGACTGTGAGAGGAAACTGGAGCGCCCCATGAAAACCCACACAGGAACCGGGTGAACATGTAAATTCCACACAGAAATACTCGAGTCTGAGAAGCAAACCTGGGATTTCTTGCTGGTAGGCAGATGTGCTAACCACTGCATAAGGATCTTGATGCTGTTGGCTTCCATCTCTGCTTTTTACAGATGGCGTGGACACTTAACTGAACACTTAACTTCACCCTGCACTGGGATGGTTTGTAGCCAATTGTAAACAAGTGGCATGAGGATCAGCACCGCTAAAACTGAAGCCATGGTTCAGCCCTCAGACTTAAAGGAGTGGAGTGCATGAGTTCATGTATCTTGGGGTCTCATTCACCAATGAGGAGAAAATAGAGAAATGGCTAGATGGACTGCTGCAGCATTTGCAGTGATGTGTATGCTGGACCTGTCAGTTGTACAGAAGAGAGAGCTGATGTGTAAAGCAAAGCTTGTCTATGGTGAAGAAAGAATGCGATTTCAGATTAAATTTTTTTCCCCACTCTGGGTGGTTTGGCTCAACTTTAGAGATAGGGTGAAGGATTCAGACATCATGGAGGGACTCAATGTAGAGCTGCTGTTTGTCCACATTGAAAGGAGCCAGCTGAAATGGGGAGGCATTCTGGGGATCTCATAGCAGACAAAGGACATGCTTTAGAGCAGGGATGTCAAATTGATATCGTAAAGGGCCATGTGACTGCAGGTTTTTTAATTGATTGGAATTTTCAAGCAGTTGATTGGTCAGTCTGTGTGCTCTGTACAGGGACTCACCAATCAACTGCCTGAAGACTCAAATCAGTTGATTAAATGAGCAATGTCAGGCATGCTGCTGCCTGGTTGAAACAAAAACCTGCAGCCACATGGCCGTTTGTGACATCCCTGCTATAGAAATTATTTCTCTGTCTTGGGAAATGCCTCAAAATCTTTCCAAGTATGTTTGTAGAACTTGCTGGGGAGAAACGTGTCTCGACTTCTGTCATGAGACTGTTGCCAAATGACTCAGACTCATAAAACTATTGTTAGATTACTGGGTGTCCTTACTTTAGTGGGTACTAACTATTGCATACCAGGAACACCCCACAAGAATTGCCCTTTTGGAGATAAATAAAAAACAGCCCAATCAGTGAGTCATCACAATGTGTCACTTAACAGTGTCACCCCGAACCATACATTTGCTCATTTTTCCTGCTTCCAACACATCATGTTCAAGAACTGACTGTGCCTCATATCCCACTCCTTGGTAGGAGCCACTGTAATGAGGTAATCCTTTAAATTCACTTCACTTGACAGTTGTCATAATGTTTTCAATGTCATGGCTGATCAAGGCCTAATAATCTCCATAACGGCAATTGCTCTTTGAATCGACAAAGGTGTCATGGGTAACCAATGCTTATTTATATGTGACCAGAGCAAGGGAAGACGACAAGCCTCTGCCACAATTTTTCCCATCAAGCCCCTTGTATGTTGGCTCTAAATTACATTGTACGAATCTCAACGTATGCAGCAACTGATTAGAAGAACAAGCCCAAACCCGTGCTGTACATACAATGTGTTGAAGAGCAGATGAGCTGTTTGGAGATAGCATGCAGGAAAATGACAAATAAAACCACTACATCTCTCTCTCTCTCTCTCTCTCTCTCTCTCTCTCTCTCTCTCTCTCTTTCTCTCTCTCTCTTCCTCTTTGTGTGTGTGTGTGTGTGTGTGTGTTTTCCTAATAAGTTCTCCATGATTTCAAAAACAGTGCAGAAAAACTGATTTAGCCCAATGGCCTATTCACATCTATTCAATATAAATACTGCAAGCAAACATGTTTAATTCTTGCATAGATCAGCTTGCAGGCTGCTGCTGGTATTGGCGAAATGGAGTGTTTGAAATATTTATTAGAGCCTTGCATATTCAGCATAGGGTCCCCTGTGTGATCTCCAGCAACACGTACGCAAATGAAATATTGATGCCGCTTAAATAAATAGGCAAGTGACTACACTAGGGTATTCCTACTGACAGTGGGCAGAAAATGCTACAGTATTCCCTTTGTGCCAGGTCTGTGTTGGGAGCCACATATATTTACATACATAGACAGCATTTGAGGAAAGATCCATGGGGGGGGGGTGTCAGGTCAGTCCATCTTTCAAAGATGCCAGTATGGTACAAATTGTTTATAGTCTACTAATAAGAAGTGGTGGGTGAAGTGGTATCATGGTTTTTGGCTATGTATCTGCATTGCTTGTGTATACAGTATTAAATAGCTTGTCATTAAAATGTAAACAAAAAGTATGAACAGTAATAAAAAAAAGAACTTTTATTGTGCATTGACTACTTCCTGTCACCGGGAAAAAAAAAGTTGTTAATTTTAAGTATGTGCCTGTCAGCCATTATTAAATACATGTTTAACACTTTTACTTCAATATGTCCAATTTTTATCCACACAGTAAAAGTGCACATTAAACATGAAAGACAATGAAATATAAATAGTTGAGGGACTATATAGGAGCACGTGCATGTTTTCAAAGTAAACAATCTTAACATAAATAAATATATATATAAACATTATAGAACTGCATCACCAGTGAACCTTTAACATGATCTGTGATGCGATCTTTCTGCTTATAAATTGTTCCGATGGTCGATGGAACCATTTGGAAGAAACACAAAACATCTACATGTTTCTCATCAGCATCAATTCTCTTGATAATAGCCATCTTCATTTCTAATGAGATGGCTTGCCACTTTTTTGGATTTCCACTATCACGAGTGGGCTTACACTTGTGACCAACCATATTTGCTGTCTGTCTTCCTTTCGGCTTTTTCCCTTTTACTCGGGAGTTGCCACAGCGAATCATCTGATTCGCACGTTTTTGATTTTGGCAGAGGTTTTTACGTCGGATGCCCTTCCTGTCACAACCCTTTTTTTAGCAAGGGACAGAAACACGCTGACGACTTTGCAGTCTACTCTTTATGAAAGTCAGCAATGGTTCTTTTACATGCCTCTTACCATAGACAGTGAGAGACATGGCCCGCCTTTGATAACCCAGTTAGCTGCACTGGGGGGACCAACCATATTTGCTAAGGGTTACAAAAGTCCGCAAAACAGTGTAAACACTAAGATAACAGAGACGACATCTTAACACAAGGGAAACACGCTGTAAACTGGGAATAAGCAAGGCACGTTCAGGCTGTTGTTTGTAACCAATGGAAGCAGTGTTATGTGCAAGTAGTGTATTACGTCAGCGTACTACATAGATAGTCATACTATGTACAAAGGGCACGCTAAACTCAACTTATATATGTGTATACATATACATATTGTCTGTGTTTATTCAAAATTTTAGCATTACTATGTTTATAATATACACACTTTTACATAGTACAGTACAATAAAACAAATTAAAAAGGAAAGATTTCATGTTGTATGGTTAAGCTATACTTTTCTTTAACCTTTTTTTCTTTTTTCTTTATTCCAGAGATAACCATTTTAGATGTTAAAATTCCATTGCAGTGTTGCTTTAGAGGACCTCACACATTATTATCATTGAATGTATAAATAGTGATCACTAGGGCATCTCTTAAAAACAGCATACAGGTGAGAGAGTCAGAAACCATATCCAAGCTAACAGCTGATGTTTTCACAAAGATGCTACAGTTTTGCACAAAAGTTGTGATAACATTATTTGTAGATGTCCAAAAATATTGTTAAATGTTTACAGGTACAGTATCATTAATTCTGAGGATTCTTTACAAGTGTACTGTGGCTTCCTTTTCAGTCTCTGTCCTTTCGGCTTTTTCCCTGTTACTCGGGAGTCGCCACAGCGAATCATCTGATTCGCACACTTGATTTGGCAGAGGTTTTTTTTTACGTCGGATGCCCTTCCTGTCACAACCCTTTTTTAGCAAGGGACAGAAACACGCTGACGACTTTGCAGCTACTCTTTACGAAAGTCAGCAATGGTTCTTTTACATGCCTCTCACCATAGACAGTGAGAGACATGGCCCGCCTTTGATAACCCAGTTAGCTGCACTGGGGGACTGTGGCTTCCTTTTCAGTACCTCATTGAAAAAAGAAACCTTGTTCCAGTCTAGATGGGCCTGAATCTGAGCGACATTTCAAAAATGTCAAAACAATATTGTGCATAAATGTCTTGTTCATGCCCTAAATAAATATTCTGGTTAAACATTTTTCACAACATTCAAAAAATGTTACGAGCAACCAAAACATTTTGGCCTTTCTGTAACATCACAATAATGTGTCTCAGTGCTGTGTGAAAGGTAGGCTGAAGGCAATGATCATATGAAACAGCTCACAAAATAAAAGCAGAGTTTAGCTCTACACAGTACATGGAAATGAATATGTATGACTTTTTGTTGTAAATGACTTCTTGTTTTTCTCATTATTTAAACTTAGCTGGCTAAGTGAGGAAGGGCACAGTGGCTCATTGGTTAGCCCTGCAATCTCACAAAGTTCAGGGCTTGAATCTAAGCCAAGGTCTTTGTGAAGTTTACATGTTCTTTCGGTGCTTGCGTGGGTTTTCTCTGGGTGCTCCAGTTTACATCCACAGTCCAAAAACATACCCATTAAAACAACTGACTACTCTAAATTGCCAATAGGTGTGGATATGAGTGTTAATGGATGGTTGAGGTCACCATGTTAGACTGGCACACAGTTCATGGTGTACTCCACCTTCCCTGGCAACCCTAACAGATATGCAGTTTAGATAATTGATGAATAAATAGATCAATTGAGGAAAGAAGGTCTCAAATTTCTTCATAAAAATGAACACATTTTCCCTAGTGACTGCTTCTTATTCAACTGTTATATGCTCCAGATACAAACTTTTGTAAATGAATAGAAAGGATAACAGTAGGACATCCTTTTGTAGGGGTTATTTAGATGAAACAATTATTCCCAAGAGAAATAGCAGAAAACCAATTAATCCGTTCCAAGTCACCCCAAAATCATATAACCTCCCTCAAACACGTATATTTGAGCTAATATATTAAAGATAAACATGTAAAAACAATAACTATTTCATAATAATAATAATACACATACATTGACACGAATAACAATTAATAATAAAACAAGAATAAGCAATAAGTCAACTCACCCTTTCGATCATCAACTGCAACGAAGACGTGGGCAGGCAGGGGAATTTTGTGTGTGTGTGCACGCTACGAATGCCAGTGAGGAAAGGCTTGTGGTCAGTTCCCACAAGGCCAGTGCTTCTCTAATAGTGGGGCGTCGGCTGAGCACTGGGTGTGGGCGGAGCCCGCATTCGGCAGAGCACCATAAATGTGTGTTGTTTGTGTGTGTGTGTGTGTGTGTGTGTGTGTGTGTGTGTGTTAAGTGTTAATAAAAATGTTTAATACTGGTTTAATTAATAAATATTTTAATAAAATGGTTTTAGTATGTAATATGCTAATAAAATATGTAAATGGTTTAATAAAAAAAATCTTTTACTTTTAACACATATTGGTCCTTCTCAAAAAATTAGCATATTGTGATAAAGTTCATTATTTTCTGTAATGTACTGATGAAAATTAAACTTTCATATATTTTAGATTCATTGCACACCAACTGAAATATATCAGGCCTTTATTGTTTTAATACTGAAAGGGGCAGTGGTGGTCTAGTGGTATAGGGTGATCCAAAGGTTGGGGGTTCGAGTCCCACTCTGCACAAGGTTGTCACTGTCCCCCCCAGTGCAGCTAACTGGGTTATCAAAGGCGGGCCATGTCTCTCACTGTCTATGGTGTGAGGCATGTAAAAGAACCATTGCTGACTTTCGTAAAGAGTAGGCTGCAAAGTCGTCAGCGTGTTTCTGTCCCTTGCTAAAAAAAGGGTTGTGACAGGAAGGGCATCCGACGTAAAAACCTCTGCCAAATCAAACGTGCAAATCAGATGATTTGCTGTGGTGACTCCTGAGTAAAAGGGAAAAATCCGAAAGGAAGACAGACATTGTTTTAACACTGATGATTTTGGCTTACAGCTCATGAAAACCCAAAATTCCTATCTCAAAAAATGAGCATATCATGAAAAGGTACTCTAAACGAGCTATTAACCGAATCATCTGAATCAACCAATCAACTCTGAACACCTGCAAAAGATTCCTGAGGCTTTTGAAAACTCCCAGCCTGGTTCATTACTCAAAACCGCAATCATGGGTAAGACTGCCGACCTGACTGCTGTCCAGAAGGCCATCATTGATACCCTCAAGCAAGAGGGTAAGACACAGAAAGAAATCTCTGAGCAAATAGGCTGTTCCCAGAGTGCTCTATCAAGGCACCTCAATTGGACGTCTGTGGGAAGGAAAAAGTGTGGCAGAAAACGCTGCACAACCAGAAGAGGTGACCAGACCCTGAGGAACATTGTGGAGAAGGGCCGATTCCAGACTTTGGGGGACCTGTGGAAGCAGTGGACTGGGCTACAGGTGCCGCATTCCCCAGGTCAAGCCACTTTTGAACCAGAAACAGTAGCAGAAGCACCTGACCTGGACTACAGATAAGCAGTACTGGACTGTTGCTCAGTGGTCAAAAGTACTTTTTTCGGATGAAAGCAAATTTTGCATGTCAGCAGCTCACTGGGTTATCGAAGGCGGGCCATGTCTCTCACTGTCTATAGTGAGAGGCATGTAAAAGAACCATCCTGACTTTCGTAAAGAGTAGGCTGCAATGCCGTCAGCATGTTTCTGTCCCTTGCTAAAAGGGTTGTGACAGGAATGGCATCTGACGTAAAAACCTATGCCAAATCAAATGTGCGAATTAGATGATTCGCTGTGGCGACTCCCGAGAAAGGGAAAAAGCCGAAAGGAAGAAAGAAAGAAATTCGGAAATCAAAGTGCCAGAGTCTGGAGTAAGACTGGGGAGAAGGAAATGCCAAAATGCCTGAAGTCCAGTGTCAAGTACCCACAGTCAGTGATGGTCTGGGGTGCCATGTCAGCTGCTGGTGTTAGTCCATTGTGTTTTATCAAGGGCAGGGTCAATGCAGCTAGCTATCAGGAGATTTTGGAGCATGTCACGCTTCCATCTGCTGAAAAGCTTTATGGAGATGAAGATTTTCATTTTTCAGCACAACCTGGCACCTGCTCACAGTGCCAAAACCACTGGTAAATGGTTTACTGACCATGGTATTACTGTGCTCAAGTGGCCTGCCAACTCTCCTGACCTGAACCCCATGGAGAATCTGTGGGATATTGTGAAGAGAAAGTTGAGAGACACCAGACCCAACACTGTGGATGAGCTTAAGGCCGCTATCGAAGCATCCTGGGCCTCCGTAACACCTCAGCAGTGCCACAGGCTGATTGCCTCCATGCCACACCGCATTGAAGCAGTCATTTCTGCAAAAGGATTCCCAACCAAATATTGAGTGCATAACTGAACATAATTATTTGAAGGTTGACTTTTCCTGTATTAAAAACACTTTTTTTATTGATCAGATGAAACATGCTAATTTTTTTTGAGATAGTGATTTTTGGTTTTTCTTTACTTTTTTGCCAAAATTATCAATATTAAAACAATAAAAGGCTTGAACTCAGTTGTGTGTAATACATCTAAAATATATGAAAGCTTAATGTTTATCAGTACATTACAGAAAATAATGAACTTTATCACAATATGCAAATTTTTTTTGAGAAGGACCAGTATTTCATACATATTTCATACAAAAATGGTGTACTTTTATAATTTTTAAAGGGTTTATGGAGTAGTCTTGTGAGCCTTGGAACGAATCATGCATTTTACATGTAAAATGCACCTCTACTTACGAAAACTCCAGGTTCCGAAAAATGCTCTCGAACGGATTAATTTTGTAAGGAGAGGGCCGACTGTATGTTGAAAGGAACACCATAATTTGGGCTTTTTTTTGACCCGGACTATTTAGGCTGTGGTAAGGTATGTAAAGTCCATTGAGCTTTTTACACCTGAGCCATAGTGACTCATCGGACCGGTGCTTATCCCCGGTTTCCATCGCGTGAAGCAACTCGGAGTACAACTCCTCCTGGATGGGATGCTAGTCCATTGCAGGTTGCCCAGTATATTTTAGTGGTAGCCATTTACACTGCTGGGTGAACAGAGGCACACTTGTGGTTGAGACCTTGCCCAGGGGTCTTAGCACAGTGGGGGTCTAACTGGGATTTGAACTCACAACTTCCTGATTGTGAGTTCAGCACCCTAACCACTACACTACTGTCCCAGCATTAAGGCCGTGAAGGCAAAATAAACAAACAAACAAACAAACAACAACAACAAAATCCACAAGTTTACGTAGTCCAAAGGGACAGTCTGTAAATTGAAGCTTAGAGCCGTCAGAAGTTGCATGCTAAGATCTCACTTTTCCCCCTCAGCTTTGAATGAATTTATTAAAAAACACTGTTTAATAAATTAATATTGTTCTCATGTGTTATCGACTAAGTGTATTTATTGTTTCTGCCCCTTTCTAAAGGGTTGTGTCAGGAAGAGCATCCGACTTAAAAACCTATGCCAAATCAAATGTGCGAATGAGATGTTTAGCTGTGGTGACCCCTAAAAAGGGAAAAGCTGAAAGGAAAAGATGTATGAATCAGGATGTACCTCCACATTTGCACAGAGTTGGCAGAGATAGGCAGGCTTGTGCCTCCCTGGGGTCTAAGCGGTTCAATAAATGATTGGTCGTGTATAAAAGTCGCACGTGGTCGTCCCCGCGATCGGCTCCAGCTCCTAGGATCCCGAACGGACAGGATCCGTTGTGCTGGGTCCGAAGGCGGGAAACGCGTCAAGTGCTCATAGTAGCGCAGCTGACGGTCGCGGATCAAGCAGGTTACTCTTACCATCTCCGCATCCCCGAGCACCTTCTGGTTGGTAACAAAGTCCGAAGATGCGGCGAAGGGAAGTCGTAACAAAGGAGTCCAGTCGTCGTCCACTTGAGTAGAGCAAGACAGGGAGCACAAGGGAGTGAAAGACTCGGACTTTCGTCCGCCTGCTCAGATACCTCGACCGCCACATGGTCCTGTCCAGTGAGTCCATCTCCCCATAGGCTAGACCAAGTCGACGATTGATCTCGGCCCTGCAATCAGTGGAATGATAGACCATGCTGCCAAGGTAAGTGAAAGACTCCACGATCTCTACTCTTTCACGACCCACAGCGATCGAGTCAACAGCAACATCCAAGAGGTCGCCGAAAGCCTGGATCTTGGTTTTGATCCAGGAGACTCGCAAACCAAGCGATTCCGCCTCCTCACCGAACCAAGAGAGAGTCTCCGTCAGGACATCCACCGTTTCCGCGAAGATCACTGCGTCATCGGCAAAGTCCAGATCAGTAATCCGAACCTCATGAACCGAATGACACACCGCAGGCCGATCCACCCGATACCGCCGCCATGATCCAGTCCATTGCGGTACTGAAGAGAGTGGGGGCCAGAACACACCCCTGCCTCACTCCGGTCTCGACCGAAAAGAAGTCAGAGGTGGAGCCCCCACACCTCACAGCACTCTCTGTCCCAGAATACAGCGACGATATCAGCCGGACCAAAGCCGAGGGGATTCCATGTAGACGAAGTATGCCCCAGAGGGCCTCCCTATCCACTGAGTCGAACTCCTTGCGAAAATCTATATAGGTGGCAAGGAACCCCCTATCAAACTCCTGCAAGCGCTCGGATAGGACGCGGAGCGCCAGGATGCGGTCAACAGTAGACCTCTTTGGTGTGAACCCGGACTGTTCAGGGCGCTGGTGCGCTAGAAGCTGCTGACAGATCCTGTCCAGTAGAATCCGTGCGAAGACCTTGCCTGGAACTGAGAGGAGAGTAACCCCTCAGTAACTGTTGCATTCTTGGGGCCATTCATAGCGCCATCTCAAGGGGGCAGTGGTGGTCTAGTGGTATAGAGTGCTGAATCGCTGATCCAAAGGTTGGGGGTTTGAGTCCCACTCTCCACAAGGTTGTCACCATCCCCCCCAGTGCAGCTAACTGGGTTATCAAAGGCGGGCCATGTCTATGGTGAGAGGCATGTAAAAGAAACATTGCTGACATTAGTAAAGAGTAGGCTGAAAAGTCATCAGCGTGGTTCTGTCCCTTGCTAAAAAGGGTTGTGACAAGAAGGGCATCCGATGTAAAAACCTTTGCCAAATCAAACGTGCGAATCAGATGATTCGCTGTGGCGACTCCTGAGTAAAAGGGAAAAAACCCAAAAGGAAGACAGACAATGTATAGCGCCATCTGTTGATCATACTAATTTAAACTTCTTTCCCCCATTGTCCTGAGTGCGTTCTGCTCACATAACTTATCTGTATATAGGCTGCACACAATGGTTGCCATAATTATCCATCCATACATAAATACATACATACATTAAAAATTACAAATCTGTTACTTTGCCTGGAGGTGTCATTTGAAATTTGAGGTTGACTTTATGGAACCACATACCGGAGTATTACAGTGATTCCAGATTGCTTTGTGGTTTCCATTTGTTGTGGGAACTGGCTCACCTAAATGAATGAGCACAGATGTCCTTTTAGTTGTGTCATCATTTTGCATATTGCTGTAATAAAAAACTCAAAAATAAAAGCCAGCTACTGTAACAGTCTACCCTAAACAAAATGTCCGAAATGTTTGGACAACCACTTTGAAGACTAAGATAAAGTAAAGCATTCTGGGAAATGAAGTCTTGTTTTTTCCAATTTTACACCATTTCAATGTTTACCATTTTAAGGATCAGTTTTATGAATATGTATATATTTGTAGTGACAAAGTGCGGTACAAATGGGCCTATTTTCTGTTAACAAATATAAATATTGTGCTGTGGACATAAGGTAAGGCCCTATATTAATACACTGTATGAATTAAATACATTTTGCAATCATATAAGTCTGTACAGAATCAATGTTAAACTGTACTTTCATGATCATGAATTTCTCTGAATTTCATGGAATTCCAATTCTACTTCCTACAATTCGAATTTCAATTGCAATTCTATTCCCTGTTTTGAATTTCAATTCAAATTTATATTGAAATTCAAGAATTGAATTGGAATTTTGGGGTCATTCTCAATTCAATTCTGAATTTTGCCCAAGTCTGATATATATATATATATATATATATCATTGAATATAGCATTGAAGAGGATAAAGAGTGGAAAAGCAGTTGGTCCTGATGACATACCAATGGAGGTATGGAAGTGTCTAGGTGAGGTAGCAGTAGATTTTCTGAGAAGAACATTCAACAAGGTCTTAGAGAGTGAGAGGATGTCAGAGGAATGGAGGAGAAGTGTGCTGGTGCCCATTTTTAAGAATAATGGAGACATGCAGAGTTGTGGCAACTACAGAGAGATAAAGTTGATTAGCCATACAATGAAGTTATGGGGAAGAATAGTGGATGCTAGACTAAAGGCAGAAGTCAGCATCTGTGAACATCAGTTTGGCTTCATGCCAAGAAAAAGCACCACAGATGCAGTGTTTGTTTTGAGGATGTTAATAGAGAAGTACAGAGAAGGTCAGTGGGAGCTGCATTGTGCCTTTATGGAGCTGGAGAAAGCATATGACAGGGTGCCGAGAGAGGAACTGTGGTATTGCATGAGGAAGTCTGGAGTGGCAGAGAAGTATGTTAGTATATTACCGGGACTGCAGCCTCATGTGTTTCTCAGAGACGTGGCTGAATGAACTCACATCGGACTCTGTGGTTTCTCTGAACGGATTTACACTCGCGCGTGCAGATCGGAGTGCAATGGAGAGCGGTAAGAAGAAAGGAGGAGGCGTGGCGGTCTATGTGAATGAACGATGGTGCCACCCGGCCAACGTGCACGTGAAGGAGCAGCTATGCACGCGGGACCTGGAACTGCTCGCGGTGAGCGCGCGGCCATATTATCTACCGAGGGAGTTTTCACACGTGATTGTGTTTTGCGTGTACATTCCGCCCTCGGCTGATGCGGCGGCCGTGTGTGAGCGTCTACACAGCGCCGTTAATCAGACACAGACTCGTCACCCCCGCGCCATGATTCTGATCAGCGGGGACTTTAACCACGCCCCTCTCTCCGCCTCTCTTCCGACGTTCACGCAATACGTGAAGTGCGCCACAAGAGACAATAAAACACTGGACTTGCTGTATGCAAATGTGAAGGACGCTTACAGCTCCCCCCCTCCCCCCACTGGGACGCTCAGACCACAACCTGGTCTATCTGCTCCCCCAATACACACCCAGGGTGTGAAAGGAACCTGTGCAGAAGAGGTCTGTGAAAGTGTGGACCGAGGAGACCAATGAGAGGCTTAGGGACTGTTTCCAGACCACAGACTGGAGCATGCTCTGTCACTCCTTTGGTGATGACATCGATGGCCTCACACACTGTATCACTGATTACATGAACTTCTGCGTGGACAGCACTGTGCCAACACGGAGAGTACGGTGCTTCTCCAACAATCACCCGTGGGTCACCCCTGAACTTAAAGTCCTCCTGAACCAGAAAAAGAGGGCTTTCATCTCAGGGGATAGAGAGGAGCAGAAGAAGGTCCAGCGTGAGCTCCAGTGGAGGATCAGGAAGGCAAAGAAGGACTATGGGAAGAAGCTGAAGGAGAAGCTGGCTCAGAACAACGTGCGGGACGTCTGGAGAGGACTAAAAACCATGTCTGGATTTGGGCAGGGTGTCAGAGGGACAGCTGATGGTGACCAGCGCTGGGCGGATGAACTAAACTGTTACTTCAACAGGTTTGATTCTCCCCCCTCCCCCTCTGCCCCCTCCCCATTCCCCCCCCCCTCTTCACACGTCTCTAGACCAGCAGACACCTCCCCCTCCCAGGCCAACTTCACTTGACTGCTACAGCCCGACAGACACATCCCCCTCCCTCTGCAGCCCACCCCAGCCCCCCCTCTCCCTCACATCAGACCAGGTGAGGAGACAGCTAAGGCGACTAAATCAGAGGAAATCTGAAGGACCAGATGGCATCAGCCCCAGGCTGCTGAGGACCTGCGCAGACCAGCTCTGTGAGGTACTATGCTACCTGTACAACCTGAGCCTCAGCCTGGAGAAGGTTCCCGTCCTGTGGAAGACCTCCTGTGTGGTTCCGGTTCTCAAAACAGCACAAGCGAAGGAACCGGCCCACTACAGACCTGTTGCCCTGACCTCCCACCTTATGAAGACCATGGAAAGGCTCCTCCTCATACACCTCCGCTTTATGGTGAGCCCCACCCTAGATCCGCTGCAGTTTGCCCACAGGCCCAACATCGGAGTAGAAGACGCCGACAACTACCTTCTGCAGCGGGCACTCACCCACCTGGAGATCGCTGGCAGCGCTGTGAGGGTCATGTTCTTTGACTTCTCCAGCGCCTTCAACACCATCAGGCCAGCGCTTCTGCGGGGAAAGCTGGAGGACGTGGGAATGGACGGGCATCTTGCTGCCTGGATCACTGACTACCTTACTAACCGTCCACAGTACGTGTGGCTACGCGGCTGTAAGTCAAAGGTGGCAGTCTGCAGCACGGGGGCACCGCAGGGCACCGTCCTCTCACCCTTCCTTTTCAGCATTTATACCTCGGACTTTAGCTATAGCACAGACAGCTGCCACCTCCAGAAGTTTTCGGACGACTCCGCCATCGTGGGCCGTGTGTCAGAGGGGAACGAGCTGGAGTACCGGTCGGTCATCGTTGACTTCGTGGACTGGTGTGAGCGCAACCACTTGGGCTTGAACACCAGGAAGATGAAGAAGATGGTGGTCGACTTCAGAAGAGGCACACTAACACACACACACACACACACACACACACACACACACACACACACACACACACACACACACACACAATCACTAGTGAACGTCCAGGGACAGGACATTGAGATAGTGAACAGTTTCAAATACCTGGACATTCACCTTAACAATAAACTGGACTGGTCCCACAACACCAACGCCCTGTACAAGAAGGGCCAGAGTCGCCTCCACCTTCTGAGGAGACTCAAGTCCTTCGGAGTATGCAGACCTCTGCTCAGGACATTTTATGACTCTGTGGTAGCCTCTGCAATCCTCTACGCTGCCATCTGCTGGGCCCCGGGTAGCACAGAGCGGGACAGAAAAAGACTGAACAAGCTGGTCAGGAGGGCCAGCTCTGTCCTCGGCTGC
This sequence comes from Plotosus lineatus, assembly GCA_024760905.1. Classification (NCBI taxonomy): domain Eukaryota; kingdom Metazoa; phylum Chordata; class Actinopteri; order Siluriformes; family Plotosidae; genus Plotosus; species Plotosus lineatus. Next base: position 40,464,102 of record CM045741.1, read on the forward strand.
CCACTGGACTCTGTGGAGGAGGTGAGTGAGAGGAGGATGGTAGCAAAGCTCACATCCATCATGAACAACAGCTCTCACCCACTTCACCAGACTGTAGAGAAGCTGAGTAGCTCCTTCAGTGGACGACTGAGACATCCTCAGTGCAGGAAGGAGCGCTACCACAGGTCGTTCATTCCCACCGCTGTCAGATTGTACAACGCCACTTTGTAAGTGTCTGTGAAAATACCGGTTATGTGCAATAAAAACCCCATGCACTTTAATCAACCACATCTACCCCACTGACTGTGAATATCAACCCATCTACTCTGCACTCAGATACATTACACTTTAATATAGGCCAGTCTATAAAGTCGTTCCCTTCTTTTCTTTTATTGTTTATTAATTTATACTATTTATGTATCTATTTATTTATTTATTTATATAATATATATGTATGTGTGTATGTTTGTATTTGTATCTATTTTTGCACCCCCTACTGATGGTACCTCAAGAGCCTGTAACAGTGAATTTCTCCATTGTGAGATTAATAAAGCTGTATCTTATCTTATCTTAGAGTGGAACAGGACATGTCTGAGAGATGTAAGACAGTGATGTGGTGTGCTGTAGGTGTGACAGATGAGTTCAAGGTGGAGGTGGGACTGCATCAAGGGTCAGCTCTGAGCCCCTTCTTGTTTGCTATGGTGATGGACAGGCTGACAGACGAGGTTAGACAAGAATCTCCAAAATCTTCATGGTCTATGATGTTTGCAGATGACATTGGAATTTGTAATGAGAGCAGATAACAAGTGCAGGAAAACCTAGAGAGGTGGAGGTTATGCCCTGGAAAGAAGTGGAATGAAGGTTAGCCTCAGTAAGACAGAATCATGTATGTGAATGAAAAGGACCCAAGAAGAATGGTAAGGTTACAGGGAGCAGATATAAAGAAGGTGGAGGATTTTAACTACTTCGGCTCAACAATCCAGAGCAATGGAGAGTGTGGAAAAGAGGTGAAGAAGTGGTGGCAGGCAGGTTAGAATAGTTGGAGAAAAGTGTCCGGTGTGATGTGTGACAGGAGAGTATCAGCAAGAATGAAAGGAGACGTTTACAAGACAGTGTTGAGGTTAGTGATGCTGTATGGTTTAGAAACAGTGGCCCTGGGGAAAAGACAGGAGGCAGAGCTGGAGGTCACAGAGATGAAAATGTTGAGGATCTCTTTGGGAGTAACAAGGATGGATAGGATCAGGAATGACTGCATCAGAGGTACAGCACATGTAAGAGGTTTTGGAGACAAAGTCAGAGAGGCTAGATTGAGATGGTTTGGACATGTGCAGAGGAGGGATAGTGAGTACATTGGTAGTAGGATGCTGAAATTGGAACTACCAGGCAGAAGGCTTTGAGGAAGACCAAAGAGATCATTTATGGATGTGGTGAAGGAGGACATGAAGGTAGTTGGTGTAAGAAAATAAGATGCAGAGAATAGGGTGAGATGGAGGCAGGTGATTTGCTGTTGCGAACCCTGAAGGGAACAGCCAAAAGGAAAAGAAGAAAAGAAGATCTAGTGGAGCTTCGCTTCTTGAACTTAATCTGTTCCAGATGGATGATCGGATTCCGATTTGTTCGGATTCCCAATCCGCTTTTCCCATTCCAAATAATGTAAATGGTCTTAATCTGTTCCGTCGTCTTTTGAGCAGAAGTTAATAGTACCGTAACTTATACCATAGGTCCTCAAATTAAGTGAAAATATATCAAATATAGCACACTGTTATGGTCTGTGTTGTGAGAGACTCTTTAACTTTTCTATGGTTTTAATTTTAGTGAGTTATGGTCTCTCTCTCTCTCTCTCTCTCTCTCTCTCTCTCTCTCAAAAGAGTTGCACTTTGAAATGCATGTTGGAGAGGGGTGTGTGCTAAATACACACACACCTAACTCCATTTAATCACCTGCTATAAAGTAGCAACGAAATTCCCAGTGCTAGAAGATTGCCCCATTTCCCAGTGATCTCTCTGGTTCTCATCTCTGTGCTCTAGGAGATCCCGCTTTAGTTTGATTTCAGTGTTTCTAGTGCTCGTGTGCCTTCCCTATGAACAATAAAGCGCACCTGTTTTTAAAAACACCAAAAAAAAAAAAAAAAAAGCACCGTTTTTAATCCAATGCCTTCCCTGTGAATGCGCAGAAACACGGAAATCAAACTAAAGTGGGAACTGGTGGAGCTGAGAACTGGACAGGGATAAGGGCAGAACAATAATGATAATAATTTTAACCTTTGTGGTGGTGAGCAGTTGGCATACGTAAATGCTGGAGAGGAGCAGAGGCTCAGGATTCCCTTCCATAGCAGAGAGGGACAAAGGAAAATGTATTCCATTCCATTCAGGTAAATCAGGTGTTCCTTTCCATTCAGGTAAATCACGTGTTTCTTTCTCTTGCTACCGCTTTGCATGGATCACGCTTCAGGATCTTCCTACTTTTCTTGAAGAACATTTCTAACGTGGCTTGTTTCTGCCTTCTTTTCAAAACCTTAGGAAGTGGTTCATGAATGCATAGTTAAAGGTGTTCACAGCCCTGCTCGCACTTTAGCTTAGCTTGCATACGTGCATACATACATACATCCTCTTCAGCTTCGTTTAGGCGGTTATGCCTATAAGCCGATCTGTAGATTTTCTGTTTGGTACTTTAAATTGTATTTGTCACTGGAGGTGGTATATGGCATTAGTGATGAGATATCTTTAGTGCTTTAGCGCTTAGCTTTAGCTTTACTACTGTCTCAACATTTACCGGACTTCCCCAGGACAGCTTTATTAGGGTGATACATAAAGCACCGGCCTGATGAGCCACTAGGCTTGGGTATAAAAGCCCAAACAGTCCTTACATATAGTATCAACAACTGCCAGACTTCTCCAGAAGATACATAGTATCAACAACTTCCGGCTCCCTCTCGGTCTCATTTTTTCTTGCGGGTTTCTCGAATTCGACTTCCATTTTTTAATCGAGACGATAAAACTCACAAATTTTTTTGTTCAGATTCCCATTTGTTCGGCCTCTAGACTGTCTGGATGCCAAGGCTCTCTCTCTCTCTCTCTCTCTCTCTATATATATATATATATATATATATATATATATATATATATATATATATATATATATATATATATATATATATCTTTAGAAATATATTGTTAAATCGTTAGATAAATATATCGTTATATATCATTAGAAATGTAATAAGCGGCCTGCTCCAATAACCCCCAACCCACCAAGTGTTTTTATCTTACGTCTAATAACCGCCCATGTGTACTGGGAGTGAAATGGCAGATCAAACTTACCAATTTTATTTGATCAGTCTCTGTAACGGTAAAATGAGGTCTTCACTGCCTGTTAAAGTGAGTTTACACGGTATTTAAAGACACCCTGTCACTGGGGAATATCTATAATGTTCATCAGTAACAACACATTTCATTGTTCTGCCTTAAAAAACTGGAAACTATTTTGCTGTGTTCTCTTGGTAAATGTCCAACAACCAATGAACCATTAGAAACTGCAACAGCAAAACGATGGTATGCTCTGAATGAATGGAGCGATGAGCCAGATACGAACCTATCAGATAGTGATGACAAGTATTTTGCCATCTGCTCATAAATTTAAAGACGTTCCTGGCCATGTGCTTTTGTTCATGTTCATGTTGATTGGTTCCTCTTGTTATGTGCTTAAGTTGACATTCGTGTTGATTGACTCATTTTACTTGGGAAAATGTTTAAAGGTAATGTTTAAAGGAAAAGTTCTGGGAGGGAACTTAAAGGGAAGGAAAATATATATTTATTTTTAATTTATATTGTTCTCTGTTTATTTTCTGCTTTCATGTATGTAATTTGGTTGATACCACAAAATGAATATCAAAATACCAGTAAATCTCTGTTATTGTTCTTTTATTATTCATGTTTACCACCTCGGTGGTAATAAGCACTTACCGTTCCACTCCGCTCGTTACATTTTAATAAGTGCCCACCCACTCCAATTTTTAAAGTGCCCTGGGTGGTTATCACATTGAATACGGCAGTGGCGGTCTAGTGGATAGATGGATTCAGGATCGCTGAACCTAAGGTTGGGGGTTCGAGTCCCCACAGGGGTCACTGTCCCCTGAGTGCAGCTAACTGGGTTATCAAAGGCAGGCCATGCCTCTCACTGACGAAGGTGTGAGGCATGTAAAAGAACCATTGCTGACTTTCGTAAAGAGTAGGCTGCAAAGCCGTCAGCGTGTTTCTGTCCCTTGCTAAAGGGTTGTGACAAGAAGGGCATCTGACATAAAAACCTATGCCAAATCAAAATGTGCGAATCAGATGATTCGTTGTGGTGACTCACGGAAAAAAAAAAAAAAAAAAAAAATAAAAAATATATATATATATATATATATATATAATGCAGCCATGAGGTGGGGGGGGGCACTAACCAGTGTCTCTCCCCCTCATGCCGGTCCCAAGCCCGGAGAAATGCAGAGGGTTGTGTCAGGAAGGGCATCCAACGTAAAACCAATGCCAATTATTTATGATGCAAATCAAAAGTATTACCTCCATACCGGATCGGTCGAGGTCCGGGTTAACAACGACCGCCATCAGTGCTGTCAATCAACAGGGTGCTGATGGAAATTGGACTACTGTTGGTCGAAGACGTCAAAGAAGGAGAGGTGGGAGGCGTGTCCGTAGGCAGAGAGAGAAGAGGAAAGGCACGAGTCTAGGACTGAGAGTGGGGACTTTGAATGTTGGAACTATGCACAGAAAAGGTAGAGAGCTGGTTGACATGATGCAGAGGAGGAAGGTGGACATACTGTGTGTTCAGGAGACCAGGTGGAAAGGTAGCAAAGCTAAAAGCTTAGGAGCAGGGTTTAAGCTATTTTATCACGGTGTGGATGGGAAGAGAAATGGAGTCGGAGTCATCTTGAAGGAGGAGTTTGTCAGGAATGTTCTAAAAGTGAAAAGAGTGTCAGACAGAGTGATGAGTCTCAAGTTAGAAATTGAAGGTGTGATGCTCAATGTTGTTAGTGCTTATGCCCCACAGGCAGGATGTGAGCTAGAAGAGAAGGAGAGATTCTGGAGTGACTTAGATGAAGTGATGCAGAGTACCACCAGAGGTGAAAGAGTGGTCATTGGTGCAGACTTCAATGGACATGTTGGTGCAGGCAACAGAGGGGACGAGGAAGTGATGGGCAGGTTTGGTATCCAGGACAGGAACGCAGAAGGACAGATGTTGATAGATTTTGCCAAAAGGATGGAAATGGCTGTGGTGAATACTTTCTTTGAGAAGAAACAGGAGCATAGGGTGACTTATAAAAGCAGAGGTAGGAGCACACAGGTAGACTACATCTTGTGTAGGCGATGTAATTTGAAGGAAGTCAGTGACTGCAAAGTAGTAGTGGGTGAGAGTGTTGCCAAACAGCATAGGATGGTGGTGTTCAGAATGACTCTGATGGTGAGAAAGGTGAAAAAGGCAAAGGCAGAGCAGAAGACAAAGTGGTGGAAGCTGAAAAAGGAAGAGTGTCTTGTTGTCTTCAAGGAGGAGTTGAAACAGGCTTTGGGTGGCCAGGAAGTGCTTCCAAATGACTGGACAACCACAGCAAATGTGATCAGGGACACAGGTAGGAGAGTACTTGGTGTGTCCTCTGGAAGGAAAGTAGATAAGGAGACTTGGTGGTGGAATGAGGAAGTGCAGGAGTGTGTACAAAGGAAGAGGTTAGCCAAGAAGAAGTGGGTTATTGAGAGGACCGAAGAGAGTAAACAGGAGTACAGGGAGACACAGCGTAAGGCGAAAGTAGCAGTGGCTAAGGCCAAACAGAGGGCGTATGATGACTTGTATGATAGGTTGGATAGTAAAGAGGGAGAAAATGATCTATTCAGGTTGGCACAGCTGAGAAATAGAGATGGGAAGGACGTGCAGCAAGTTAGATTGATAAAGGACAGAGAGGGAACTGTATTGACTAATGACAGAAGTGTGCTGGGAAGATGGAAAGAGTACTTTGAAGAGCTGATGAATGAGGAAAATGAGAGAGAAAAAAGAGTAGAAGAGGTAACCATTGAGGGGCAGGATGTAGCAAAGATCAGTAAGGGTGAAGTGAGAAGGGCATTGAAGAGGATGAAGAATGGAAAGGGAGTTGGTCCTGATGATATACCTGTGGAGGTCTGGAAGTGTCTCGGAGAGGTAGCAGTAGGTTTTCTGACAAGAACATTCAACAAGGTACTAGAGAGTGAGCAGATGCCGGAGGAGTGGAGGAGAAGTGTGCTGGTGCCCATTTTTAAGAACAAGGGAGACGTGCAGAATTGCAGCAACTACAGAGGGATAAAGTTGATGAGCCATACGATGAAGTTATGGGAAAGAATAGTGGAAGCTAGACTAAGGGCAGAGGTCAGCATTTGTGAACAAGAGTTTGGTTTCATGCCAAGAAAGAGCACCACAGATGTAATGTTTGCCTTGAGGATGTTAATAGAGAAGTACAGGGAAGGTCAGAGGGAGCTACATTGTGCCTTTGTGGATCTAGAAAAAGCATATGACAGGGTGCCAAGAGAAGAACTGTGGTATTGCATGAGGAAGTCTGGAGTGGCAGAGAAGCATATTAGAGTGGTGCAGGACATGTATGAGAGATGTAAGACAGTGGTGAGGTGTGCTGTCGGTGTGACCGACGAATTCAAGGTGGAGGTGGGACTGCATCAAGGGTCAGCTATGAGCCCCTTCTTGTTTGCTATGGTGATGGACAGGCTGACAGACGAGGTGAGACAAGAATCTCCATGGACTATGATGTTTTCAGATGACATCGTGATCTGTAGTGAGAGCAGAGAACAAGTGCAGGAAAATCTAGAGAGGTGGAGGTATGCCCTGGAAAGGAGAGGAATGAAGGTTAGCCTCAGAAAATCAGAATACATGTGTGTGTGAATGAGAAGGACCCAGGAGGAATGGTGATGTTACAGGGAGCAGAGATAACGAAGGTGGAGGATTTTAAGTACTTAGGCTCAACAATCCAGAGCAATGGAGAGTGTGGAAAAGAGGTGAAGAAGCATGTGCAGGCAGGCTGGAATGGTTGGAGAAAAGTATCCGGTGTGATGTGCGATAGGAGAGTGTCAGCAAGAATGAAGGGAAAAGTGTACAAGATGGTGGTGAGGCCAGCGATGTTGTATGGCTTAGAAACAGTGGCGCTGAGGAAAAGGCAGGAGGCAGAGTTGGAGGTAGCAGAGATGAAAATGTTGAGGTTCTCTCTGGGAGTAACGAGGATGGATAGGATCAGAAATGAGTATATCAGAGGGACAGCCCACGTAAGATGTTTTGGAGACAAAGTCAGAGAGGCTAGATTGAGATGGTTTGGACATGTACAGAGGAGGGATAGTGAGTATATTGGCAGTAGGATGCTGAGGTTGGAACTACCAGGCAGAAGGCCTCGAGGAAGACCGAAGAAGAGATTTATGGATGTGGTGAAGGAAGACATGAAGGTTGTTGGAGTCAGAAAAGAAGATGCGGAGGACAGGGTGAGGTGGAGGCGGATGATTTGCTGTGGCGACCCCTGAAGGGAGCAGCCGAAAGTAAAAGAAGAAGAAGACACCACAGGCAGTCAGAGACATGGCCGGCCTTCGATAACCCAATTAGCTGCATACTACAGTGACAACCCGTTGAGAGTGGGGCTTGAACCCCCAACCTTAGGATCAGTGATCCAGCACCTTTACCACCAGGCCACCACTGCCCGAGGGATGGCTAACATAAAAGAAAAGAAGTTACAACACTTTCCAAAGCACCTGTGATAGTTAATAGATTTATTCAAATACATAAAACCTGTTTTACTGCAACGGGGAAGAGATGAGCAGTGAATTTGGTTTGAGAACATTGCACAACTACCATAATGTGTACAAGCCTTCCACAGTGGCGTGTTTCTTCTGTCATAACGGACATTCCAGCTTTGTTTTTTTCTTGTAGTGCAAATATGAACAAACAACCTAGGATGGTGCAAACTAAAAGTGTGGGTTTTGTGAAATCCGTTTCCAGAGTTTATTGATGAATATCAAACTGTTTTCTTGTCATTTGTTCATTCATTCTCTGAACCACTTAATCATAATTAGGGTTGTGGGGAGGCTGGCACACATCTCAGCCGACCATGGGTGAGGGTAGAGTACACCCTGGATAGCTCATCAGGCCATTGCAGGGCAGAAACACACTGACAGCAACACAATGGCCTACTTTTTTTTTTTTTTTACAAATAACAGCAAAAGTTCTTTTGCATATCTCTCACCACAAACAGCAGGAGACATTGCAAGACTTTAGATAGTTGGCCCAGTGAGCTGCACTTGGAGACAGCAGTGATAACTTGGTGATAATGGAGTTGAACTTCCAGACTTTGGATCAGTAAACCAGCACCCTTACACCAGGCCACAACTGCCTGGTTAGTTTTCATGGTACTGTATTGACTACAATTTCTGATGAAGTCATCATCTTTCTCATAATATGAAACTCTGAAGCTGTGCAAATATTGACTTGTTTAATTGTGTTACTTTTGTCGGATGAACACAGTATGAGATGCTTGAGGTCACTGAATGTACTTGAAATGAAAAAGTACAATTCCACGCCCTTGGAGGTGCTAAGATTTTATTTAAGAGTTTTGAAGTGCCTGGAAGTCATTGAAAATGCTATGTATCTCCAGGTGGTTACCACAGCAATGTTTGTCATCTCATAATTTTTTTGTTAAAATGGTTGTTCACAATTCATCTCTGGTGGTTTTTCATGGTTATGTTATTAAGAATTGATAATAATGGAGAAGTAGTATCTAAATGTCCTATCAGTTACCGTGGAATTTACCTCTATTATTTTTACCAAGAAAACAAACTATGGCATGCCACTACTTTTCAGTTACTGGCAAGACTATGTCTTTGTTTTAGAATGTAGCCGAGTTGTAGCCAATGTTTAGCTTTACCCATGTACTGTCCACATGGGGCCAACATCAAAGCTCACTCTGAGTCCATTCCCAGTTGAAGCCCAATTATCCCAACTGAGACCCATGTGGGCCCCAAATTGACAGGTTAGCTGGGAAGATTCAAAACAAAACCCGCTAGAGATCATTGACCTCCTCAGCAGCAGGACATAGTAAGATTGTTATGAGCATTTTTTATTTTATTTTATTTTATTATATTTCTGGTGATGTACCCACTCAGATTGCAGTTATTCAGCATGATATTAAGGTTTTTGTTGATTTTCCAATAAAGCAGCACCCCTACTGAGAAACATGCAATTATACATAAAACAAGCGTTAAGACCTCAAAGCCCCTTGTTTGCTAATTATGAAACATTTTTTTATAAACCTGATAGATTTTTCACAGATTATTGTAAGTATCTTTTTTCTCTTCCTAAAATTGATTATTGTGTGAAGAACATTAGTTTTGTGCATGCAGATCTTGCACATTGTGTCCTTTAAAAGGTTGGTAAAGACCCTTTACCTAAATGTGACTCTTACCCGGATGATATAGTTGTGTATTCATCAGACTGAGACTTATCATTTATTCATTCATTTTCTGAACCACTTAATTCTAATCAGGGTTGCGGGGAGGCTACCGCTTGTCACAGCTGATTCTGGGAGAGGGTAGCATACACCCTGAACAGCTCGCCAGCCTTTCGCACAGTAGAAACAAGCTTATGATGGATCGCTGAGACCAAGGTTGGGGGTTCAAGCCCCACTCTCATCAGGTTGTCACTGCCCCCCCTGTCCCCAGTCAAGATTCTTTATTGCCATTTCTGCTTTGACACACATAGGAATTTCTTGTACTGCAAAAAGTCCGTTGTGGAAAGAAAGAAAAAGAAATTTGTTTGTCTCTGTATACGAAACAAATTCTCCTTATGAAATGCGCCAAATGTGCCATTCAAACATTGAAACGCACCATTCAAACCTTAAAATGCGCCATTCAAACAAATAAGTTGCTCTCCCATTAACTATCTTCAACATCCCGCCCCTCCGGCCTCCCATTGGCTAGGAGGGATGACACAGTTCCCTCCAATTGGCTATCTCCTGACATTCCACCCCCACTGACCTCCCATTGGATAGGAGTGATGATGCAGCTCCCTTGGGCAGCAGCTTGTTCATGAGTTTTCCGAGTGTGCTCTTTGCAACTTTATATTTTTGGCTCAGGAATTTAACCTAGCATAAACATTTGTAAGATTATAACTCTGCTAGAAGACGTGGTCAACACAAAGAAAGTACCTTAAAAGGTATGCTTTTATAATTTTTAAAGCATAGTATTGGGGGCCTTGAAATGAATCACGCGTTTTACATGTAAAATGCAGTTCTACTTACGAAACAATCCAGGTTACAAAAAAAAGGTTCTGGAACGGATTAATTTCATAAGGTGAGGTACCACAGTACTTCTATAGAATAGATACCTAAGTCCTATGTATAGAATGGACCTTAAACAGGCCCAGTAGACAGTACTTGATTTAGTAAAATAATGATATAATAATAATAATAATAATAATAATAATAATAATAATAATAATACATAAGCGAGTTGGCAGATGCAACAACAAAGACATTGGACACAACAACATAAGTTCTATTGCACTCAGTTATATATATATATATATATATATATATATATATATATATATATATATTAGTTAGCTGCACTGGGACAACAACAACATTAGTTGAGATTTTTTATACAGAAATTATTTATCATGGGGTCATTAACTGCTGAAAAAAATTTGACAAGTTAGCAAAACAAATGTGTGTATTTAGGAAAGAACATTAGGATTCAAAATTTGAGAGTGTTGCAGCAGCCTTGTCTCCAGAGCCAAGATCAGAAAACAGTTGCCAAGGAAATGTGGCATTAAATATGAAATATGGTATTACAGACAGTATTTGGGAAATACTGAACACTTCAAAATAGAATAGAAAGGACAGAGCGAAGCCAGAGAAAAGTGTGAAGAATCCCAGGTGCTTAGAAATAAATTTTCTTGCTGATCATTCAATAGGAGGTGTTCCTGAAAACAGGAGAGTAGTAACGGAATAAATCAAAAAACAAGTTTTACATAACATTTATCAACAAAAATACTGAGGTCATATTTATTCATGATTAGTGCACTGGTATGACAAGAGAAGACTCATTTGCCAAAATACTTAGTACTATTAAGGCTGTTTCGAGGCTCCAGCACATCTCATCCAACACCTTGCAAAGATTGGGTACACTCTGAAGAGCCTTCCAAACCATTGTTAAGCCCAGTGTTGTAGTGCTGGTGTACGTGTACCTACTTGTTTTAATGGCTGAGTTGCGTATACTGACTTAATTTGGTCTACTTTATATTAGTAGTTGATCAACGTAAATTTCCGTGACTAAGTAAATACAAAGCGAAGATGAAGTGCTAAATAGTTTCAAAGCCAAAGGTTGTTTGAGGAAATCTAGTGAAAACCATGATTCCATAAACACCACAAATCAGTCGTATAGTATTGTACCTCTGATTGGATACTGCTAGCTGAGCTCAAGATTTGTGTCCAATGGACTTCCGGCTTTCATTTGTTTCGTGGATAAGTACCGCTAATAGTAATCCAGATTAATATTAATTCCAATAGTAAGCCAGTTCTTTCACATGCTTTTTTTTTTTTCCTTATTGCATTTCTCTGTAGGCAGAGTCTCTCTCTCTCTCTCTCACACACACACACACACACACACACACACAACTCTGCCTCTGTGGTGTGTTTTGCCGAATGTGGGCTCCACCCACATGCAACGCACAGCTGACGGAACAATTCTATTTAAATGTTTAAATGGACGGGATGTTGTGTTTAAAGCAGAATTACAGTACCTTTTTGGAAGATCAGAGGTCCTGATTCAATATTAACTTGCTTCCTCGCAAGATCGGAGGTCTTGTGCCATGCATATATATACACACACAGAGAGATGAATTAACTATCTGCTAAAAATCTACCATGCATACGCCGTTAAGCAAAGAGCGTTGTAAAATGAATGAAAACCCAAGAAATAGAATTCTCTGCTCTGCTGATTCACATCAGTGATTCACATCAGTGCAGGCTGAGTACTAAACAAGTTCAACGGTGCCCTTGTGCACTTAAAAGACCAGAAGTCTGTATAACCCGCGCATTGTCTCAAGCAATTAAACTACTTTCAGCAAGTGCACAACTTTTGGAATTGAGCGCCTCACATATTGTAAGTCTTGATTGGCTGTTTTAAGCTTCATGTAAAGTGAATCGGCTCAGATTTAAGTCATGTGACCGTCCGTAGACCATCGGAACCATTTACAAGCAGAAAAATCACATCAGAGAGAACGATAAAGGTGATATTTGATAATGTACTTGATATTTGATGAGTGAATTTGATTAAAATATATCAATGTGAAATTATTTTGCTTGAATTTAATTTATTTGAAATTAATGTTGGTATTATTTGATATATTTGATATTATTTTATAATGTTATGTTTATAATAATTGATTTAGGGGTGTTTTCTGAGATACGGTAATGGTATTTATGGATGTATAGTACAGTATGAGTGTCATACATCATATGTCACTGTAACAACTTACGTTCACTTCCAACTTACGTTCGGCCGTCCGGAATAAATTAAAAACGTAAGTGAGGGAGCGTCTGTATATATATATATATATATATATATATATATATATATATATATATATATATATATATATATATATATATATATATATATATATACTAGTCCTTCTCAAAAAATTAGCATATTGTGATAAAGTTCATTATTTTCTATAATGTACTGATAAAAAGTAAACTTTCATATATTTTAGATTCATTGCACCCCAACTGAAATATTTCAGGTGTTTTATTGTTTTAATACTGATGATTTTGACATACAGCTCAAACCAAAAATTCCTATCTCAAAAAATTAGCATATTTCATCCGACCAATAAAAAAAAAAGTGTTTTTAATACAAAAAAAGTAAACCTTTAAATAATTATGTTCAGTTATGCACTGAATACTTGGTTGGGAATCCTTTTGCAGAAATGACTGCTTCAATGCGGCGTGGCATGGAGGCAATCAGCCTGTGGCACTGCTGAGGTGTTATGGAGGCCCAGGATGCTTCGACAGCGGCCTTAAGCTCATACACAGTGTTGGGTCTGGTGTCTCTCAACTTTTTCTTCACAATATCCCACAGATTCTCTATGGGGTTCAGGACAGTTGGCAGGCCAATTGAGCACAGTAATACCATGGTCAGTAAACCATTTAGCAGTGGTTTTGGCACTATCAGCAGGTGCCAGGTCGTGCTGAAAAATGAAATCTTCATCTCCATAAAGCTTTTCAGCAGATGGAAGCATGAAGTGCTCCAAAATCTCCTGATAGCTAGCTGCATTGACCCTGCCCTTGATAAAACACAGTGGCCCAACACCAGCAGCTGACATGGCACCCCAGACCATCACTGACTGTGGGTACTTGACACTGGACTTCAGGCATTCGTCTTCCTCCAGACTCTGGCACCTTGATTTCCGAATGACATGCAAAATTTGTCATTTCTCTGTAGCCCAGGTAAGGCGCTTCTGCCACTGTTTCTGGTTTAAAAGTGGCTTGACCTGGGGAATGCGGCACCTGTAGCCCAGTCCACTGCTTCCATAGGTCCCCAAAGGTCTGGAATCGGCCCTTCTCTACAATCTTCCTCAGGGTCCGGTCACCTCTTCTGGTTGTGCAGCGTTTTCTGCCACACCTTTTCCTTCCCACAGACGTCCCACTGAGGTGCCTTGATACAGCACTCTGGGAACAGCCTATTCACTCAGAGATTTCTTTCTGTGTCTTACCCTCTTGCTTGAGGGTGTCAATGATGGCCTTCTGGACAGCAGTCAGGTCGGCAGTCTTACCCATGATTGCGGTTTTGAGTAATGAACCAGGCTGAGAGTTTTTAAAAGCCTCAGGAATCTTCTGCAGGTATTTAGACTTAATTGGTTGATTCAGATGATTAGGTTAATAGCTCGTTTAGAGTACCTTTTCATGATATGCTAATTTTTTGAGATAGGAATTTCGGGTTTTCATGAGCTGTATGCCAAAATGATCAGTATTAAAACAATGAAAGACCTGAAATATTTCAGTTGGTGTGCAATGAATCTAAAATATATGAAAGTTTAATTTTTATCAGTACATTACAGAAAATAATGAACTTTATCACAATATGCTAATTTTTTGAGAAGAAATAGTGTATATATATATATATATATATATATATATATATATATATATATATATATATATATATATATATATATATTATATATGTAGTAGGCCTCCGTCAGTCGTTGCCGACTATGGATTTCGCATGTTAGAGAGTCAAATTTTATTGGCACTTCCGACTGTGGCTGACAAGACCAATGCGGGAGTGGCAATCACGAGTGCATCTGGAGTAGAAGTAGTTTGATGGTATGGCTGGAGTGCAAGCCTTCTGCTTGGCTCTCTTTTCCCTGGTAATGGCATGGATCTGTTCTTCTCCAATCTTGAGTTGTTTCTGGAGAGTAGTGCGCCATTTGCTACGGTCAACTGCTACCTCTTCCCAGTTCTCGGTGTTGATGTTCAGGGCTTTCATGTCACACTTGCAGACGTCTTTGTATCGCAAGTGAGGCCGGCCAACACTTCTCTTGCGTGAGGCTAGTTCACCGTAGAGGAGGTCCTTTGGAATACGTCCTTCTTCCATCCTACGCACATGACCAAGCCATCGGAGTCTGCATTGTCTGAGTAGTGTGAGCATGGTGGGAAGTCCTGCACGCTCAAGAACTTGGGCGTTGGAATTTTGTCACTCTAATGAATGCCAAGAATTCGACGAAGTGAGCGCATGTGAAAGTTGTTGAGTTTGCGCTCCTGTCGGGAGTATATTGTCCATGTTTCGCTGCCATAGAGGAGAGTGCTGACGATGCAGGCATTGTACACTGCCATTTTTGTTGGAGTTGTCAGCTTTGAGTTCTCCCAGACACGGGTGGTGAGGCGTCCCAGTGTTGTAGCAGCCTTGCTGATGCGCTTGTTGATTTCGGCATAGAGCGACAGGTTGTCACTGATGGTGGATCCCAGGTATGTAAACTGGTGCACGACTTCGAGTTGATAATCATTAATGTGAATGAGAGGTGCAATTTCCACATCCTGACTCAGCACGTTGGTCTTTTTCAGGCTGATCGTCAGTCCGAAGTCTTTGCAGGCCTGGGAGAACCTGTCTATGAGGCACTGAAGTTCATGCTCAGTGTGTGAAGTCACAGCAACATCATCAGCAAAAAGCATATCTCTAACAATTTTCTCCCTCACTTTTGTTTTCGCTTTCAGTCGAGCGAGGTTGAAAAGTCGACCATCAGATCTTGTTCGTAGATGTACTCCTTCAGTTGCAGTTTTAAAAGCGTGCTTTAGAAGCATGGCAAAAAAGATTCCAAAGAGAGTAGGAGCAAGAACGCATCCCTGCTTCACTCCACTCTTGATTTCGAATGAGTTGGACATACTGCCTTCATACTGGATTGTTGCCCTCATGCCATCGTGAAAGGATCTAATGAGGCTGTGAAGTTTTGGAGGGCAACCAATCTTTGGAAGGATGCTGAAAAGTCCTTCCCTACTGATGAGGTCAAAGGCCTTGGTCAGGTCTATGAAGGCTATATATAGTGGCTTGTGTTGTTCTCTGCATTTCTCCTGGAGTTGGCGCAAGGAGAATATCATGTCCACTGTTGAGCGCTTAGATCGGAAACGGCACTGGGACTCGGGGTAGATGCGCTCTGCAAGTTTTTGAAGGCGCACAAGCAAGACACGGGCGTAGAGTTTTCCCACAATGCTCAGGAGAGAGATACCTCTGTAGTTGTTGCAATCACTCCTTTCGCACTTGTTCTTCTAGAGGGTGACAATCTTAGCATCTCTCATGTCTTGTGGCACAGTTCCCTCACTCCAACATTGGCATAGGACGTCATGAAGAGGCTGTAGTATGGTGTCTTTACAGCACTTTATTAAATCGGGTGGTATGCCATCAGCACCAGGTGCTTTTCCGCTGGATAGGCTGTCAATAGGCTGCCAATTTAGGGGTCGGGTGCGAGTGTGAGTTGGGTGGCAGCCACAGGCATGGGTTCTGTCGGACCGATCCTCGGCTACTTACTCTGACCCTCGGGACATGGAATGTCACCTCTCTGGTGGGAAAGGAGCCTGATTTGGTGCGTGAGGTGGAGAGATACCGACTAGATATAGTCGGGCTCACCTCAACGCATAGCTTGGGCTTTGGAACCATCCATCTTGAAAGAGGCTGGACCTCCTTCTATTCTGGAGTTGCTCATGGGGAGAGGCGGCGAGCCGGTGTGGGTATTCTTGTTGCCCCCCGTCTCGGTGCCCAAATGTTGGGGTTCTCCCCGGTTGACGAAAGGGTAGCTTCCCTCTGTCTTCGGGTGGGGGGACGGGTCCTGACTGTTATTTGTGCTTATGCACCAAATGACAGTTCAGAGTACCCACCCTTTTTGGAGTCTTTGGGGGGGGGGGGGCGTTGGAGAATGCTCCCTCGGGAGACTCGCTCGTTGTCTTGGGAGACTTCAACGCCCATGTGGGCAACAATAGCGTGACCTGGAAGGGTGTGATCGGTAGGTACGGCCTCTCCAGTCTGAATCCGAATGGTGTTTCGTTGTTGGACTTCTGTGCTCGTCATAGTTTGTCTATCACGAACACCATGTTCGAACATAAGGGTGTCCATAAGTGCACTTGGCACCAGGACACCCTAGGTCGCAGTTCGATGATTGACTTTGTAGTCGTGTCATCGGACTTGCGACCATATGTTCTGGACACTCGGGTGAAGAGAGGAGCTGAACTGTCTACCGATCACTACCTGGTGGCGAGTTGGCTTCGGTGGTGTGGGAGGTTGCCTTCCAGACCTGGCAGGCCCAAGCGTGTAATCAGGGTCTGCTGGGAACGTTTGGCTGACTCCCCTGTACGAGAGGCCTTTAACTCCCACCTCCGGCAGAGCTACAACCACGTTCCGGAGGAGGCGGGGGACATGGAATCCGAATGGGCCATGTTTTGTGCCTCCATTGCTGAGGCGGCAGCCCATAGCTGTGGCCGTAAGGTCGTCGGTGCTTGTCATGGCGGTAATCCCCGAACCCAGTGGTGGACACCTGCGGTGAAGGGGGCTGTCCAGCTGAAGAAGGAGGCCTATCGGGTTTTATTAGCCTGTGGGACTCCTGAGGCAACAAACGGGTACCGGCAGGCCAAACATGCTGCAGCCGAGGCTGTCGCAGATGCAAAATCTCGGGCATGGGAGGAGTTCGGTGAGGGCCTGGAGAGTGATTATCGGTTGGCCTCAAAAAGGTTCTGGGCCACCGTCCGACGCCTCAGGAGGGGAAAGCAGTTCTTCACAAACACTGTTTACAGTGGAGGTGGGGAGCTGCTTACCTTGACTGGGGATGTTGTTGAGAGGTGGAGGGAATACTTTGAGGACCTCCTCAATCCCACCAACACGCCCTTCGTAGAAGAGGAAGACCCTGGGGGTTTGGGTGAGGGTCCGCCCATCACTGGAGTGGAGGTCACTGAGGTTGTCAAAATGCTCCGCGGTGGTCGAGCTCCGGGGTTGGACGAGATCCGCCCGGAATATCTCAGGGCTCTGGATGTTGTAGGACTGTCTTGGTTGACACGTCTCTGCAACATCGCGTGGTCATCAGGGGCTGTACGTCTGGATTGGCAAACTGGGGTGGTGGTCCCAATTTTTAAGAAGGGGGACCGGAGGGTGTGTTCCAATTATCGGGGAATTACACTCCAACCTACCTTTGAAAGTCTATGCAGAGGTACTAGAGAGGAGGATCCGACCGATAGTCGAACCTCGGATTCAGGAGGAACAATGTGGTTTTCGTCCTGGCCGCAGCACTCTTGACCAACTATATACGCTCCACAGGATTCTGGAGGGGGCATGGGAGTTTGCCCAATCTGTCCATATGTGTTTTGTGGATTTGGAGAAGGCTTTCGACCGTGTCTCGAACGATCTTGTGGGGCGTGCTCCGAGAGTCATATATATATATAATCAAAGTGTGGCCATGGCTCTACCTGTCTATGGTGAGACATTCATGTAAAAGAATAATTGCTGACTTTTATCAAGAGTACCTGCATAGCCGTTATCGAGTTTCTGCCCTGTAAAGGCCTGACAATCTGTCCAGGGTGTACTCAGTCAGTCAGCTGAGATGGTCGCCGACCGACCCGTAACCCTATTTCAGAAAATAAATGACTGAATGCATAAGTGCACAAGTGTAGAAACTCTTTTGAAGATGTACCTGTGTTACAAACCAACCAATCACATACATTCCTCATATATATATATATATATATATATATATATATATATATATATATATATATATATATGAGATAGATAGATAGATAGATAGATAGATAGATAGATAGATAGATAGATCGATGGATAAACATGCTACAGTACGTAAAATTTCACACACAAACATTCTAAATATTACCTTGCCAGGGGGTGGAGAAAGAGCATGTGGAGCATAGTCGTGGCTGTCATCATGTTGATTACTTGTGTGCAAATGAGAAAGAAAGAGGTGTACACATCATCTGCAATCAATCAGCAGGAGGGAGACGCAAAAAAGCTGTCAGACATCGGCCAAATTTGAATTACGTACTAGTAATTTGTCGGGGCTGCCGCTAATTTAAAAACATTCTGAAAATTATTACTGGGTGAGGGTTTACTGTACCGTGAAAACCATCCCTCCAAGAGAAGCATCCAAGTCTTGCTGAACTTTAAAAAAGTGCCATAGCCAACTTATTTACACAACACTGTCATACAACAATGGCTAAAACAAAGTCCTTCACACCACAAGGAAATGTAAGGCAAAAGAAGAAAAAAAAAACATTCAAAAGAACATTGAAAACAATTAATGAGTAAAAACAAATAAATTGATAAAACAAAAGAAAATAATATAGAGAATAATAAATAAAACATAAACATCTAAGTCTCATGCTGGGTCAAAAGGTAATGAGTAAAAGTATTTTAAGGTAAAATATGTTGGGTTTTTTACACCCGAGCTTATTGGCTTATCAGGCCGATGCTTATCCCCGGTTTCCATAGCGTGAAGCGACTAGGAGTACAACTCCTCCTGGATGCGACGCTAGTCCATCACAGTTTACCTTCTCAATATATTTTTACTGGTACACATTTATACTGCTGGGTGAACAGAGCCACACTTGTGGTTAAAACCTTGCCCAGGGGTCTTAGCACAGTGAGAGTCTAACTGGGATTTAAACACACCACCCCCCGATCATGAGTGCAACATCCTTACCACTCGGCCACCGGCCCCACTAAGTGGGTTTTAAGATGAATTTTAAAAGTGAAGATGCCTGTCTAACATGAACGGGCAGATTATTCCACAGTTTAGGAGTGGTGACGGAAAACGCTCTGTCCCTCTGAGCTTCCACTTCAATTTAGGAACAGCTAGGAACAGCTGATCAACTGACCTGACAGATCGGTTAGGGTGTATGGATGACGCAGCTCAGAGAGGTAAGGTGGGGTGAGGCTATTTAAAAATTTAAAACAAATCGAAATTGAAATCAGACTGTAAAATACAATATATTTTAAAATGTATGTCGACAAATGTGTTGCACTGTTTTTGGCCAAGTGATATTTGGTGCAAAAACAGCACTGTACATCACCTAAAGAACACCACGATAAAGCACAGTGATGACAGTGTCAAGTTTTGGGGCTTGTTATCCCGAGCACAGAGAGAATATGCAAACATCATACATAAATATAAACCAAGCCCGGGACTCAAACCTAGTACCTTCCTGTTGTGAGATGGACAGACACTATGCCACCAGTGGTGGGAATTATAAACAGTTAAAAACATCAGTCAATTTTACCACAAAAATCTTCATTCATCTGCTAAAAAGCTGAAAATGAAGAGCGATTTCCCCTTTCAGTACGAAGCATATATCAAAAAAAAAAAGAAAGAAATGTTTGGGCAGTTTGCCATGTCACAATGTGCCATGCTGTAAGACTCCAGGAGAATTCTGCTGTGATAAAATCTGATATATAACAACATTTGTGGGTTTTTTCTTTCTTTTTCTTTTTTTTTTTTCTTTTAAATAGAAGTTTGGGTGTGTTTAGTGCAAGAAGGTCCTGGATCAAGATCCCAGTCTCAGTGGGGGGAGTGTCTGTGTGCAGTTTGCATGTTCTTCCTGTGCTTGTTTGGGTTTCCTCTGGGTACACTGGTCTCCTCCCACAGTCTAAAGAGACACACATTAGGCTGATTGGTTCAAGATGTGAATTATTTATTGTCATTTTGTGTTTGACCTGTAATGAACTTACAAGCTGTTCAGGCCTTCACTCTAAGTCAGCTGAGATAGGCTATAGCCTCCCTGTGACCCTACTGGTATTATTTGAATATATTTAAAAAACAGTGCGACTTCGGCTTTCAAACTTAATTAATTCTTAAATGTACATCTTTCACTTAGCTGTTATAAATGCTATTGAATAAATACAGCTAGACAATGTCTTCATTTCATGCTGAAGAGTAACACAATTATTATTATTATTTTTTTATTATTATTATTATTTTTTTATTGGTCGTAGTAGTAGTATTAAATCCAGAAACTGTGGGGGTTTAGGGGCTCTATACCCATTCTTCAGAATTAATGAAATGATGAGTAAATACACTTAGAGTATTAAGCAGCTTTGACCCCAAAATAGTTCTATCTCTGCTAGGTTAGAGTTTGATTTGATCTGATAACTTTAGTAAGGTTTCATGAAGGTCAGCTCCATGAACATTCCTGCATATCTCAGAAATATCAGGGCAAAGGTTTCATTGAATTCCATCTCAAAAAATCAGACACAAATATTAAGCTGGAACTAAAAACTTTTCACCTAAAAACATTTTAAAACTGATAAAACAAGTGAGTTTTGAAAGTTTTACGGTCCTGTGATTGCTTCTATGCCCCTCAAAAGCGTTAATATTAGCCAATGAGTAACCAAAAGGTCAGCCTATGAGTGTCAAACCACTCATCATTTTGACTGACAAAGATGTATTATTATTATTTAAAAATACATTCATCATTTAATTTGTTTTCTGACTCACTTAATTCTAATTAGTATTCACTGTACTTCTAGTATTAGTATTAGTATTCACTGTAATTCTTTTTACATGAATTTTGACTTTAACATAAAGCAAGGGTGGGCAATTATTTTGGATCGGGGGCCACATTGACTTAAAATTTAACAACCAGGCCGGGTCAACAAGATACAATAAAAAAAAATGCTTTTTTTAACAGTACATATCAAACAAACATAAAAAAAGCATTAACATACACTTTAGTGGGAACAATGTTGTTGACCAATTTTTGCCAGTGCATCGAAGTCTGGTGGTAATTTCGTTGAGGTTCTCAGAACAGATTTGAGGTGTTCATCACTCAGTTGGGATCTGTGGGGTGCTTTGTTGGTGTTCATCACATTAAAAATCTGTTCACACACACATATGTTAAGCCAAACAACTCCAGCATCCTCTATATCATCTTCTGAATGTTTGGACATTTGGCTGCACTTAATGAAGCAGAAATCTCATCCAGTTTAAGAGAGTTTAACTTATCCTTTATGATCATGTCACATTAGAGATCAATCAGGTCCAACTGCAACTCCTGTGCTAAAGTTTCAGGCTGTTGTGAGAAGGAACTTGACACCAGCTGAAGTGCCTTGTCAATTTTTCCACAATCACAAAACTGACAGCAGAATTCTTCATGCAGGTCCTCCAGTGCATTCCTGGATTTGTTCACATGTTGTAGGGCCTCTTTTATTGTGGCCAGTGTGGGGGGAAATGAACGAATGACCTGTCTGACATTTGCTTTGAAAATAAAACTAGCCTGGTTTTAACAGCTTTTGTTTGCTTGCATTTCATATATAAACTGTTTTTTTTTTTCCCCTTGTAGCTTAACATTCAGATCATTCATGTGGATCAGTTTGTCCACAGTAAGAGTAAAATCACAGCAAATCTGTGTCTTTCTGCTCTGGAAAATTGTCAGATAAGGAGCTCCAAAGATGAAATAATCTCCTGTTTGAGCTCCACACTAGTTGACATACTTTCCCCAAACTGAACCAGCGGATATTAGAAGGAAAAGCAAGTCCCTGTGATCAGTGTCAGTCTCTTCAGGAAAATTAATAAAGTGAGGATGGTGAAATCCCATCACTTGAATAAGCTTAAAAAGTTTCACAATCGGCTTAGCTGCGTGGTTGAGCTACACCATGAATTTACACAGTGCTTCCAGCTGAATTATGCATATATTCTCGTGACTGATGCTTGGACGGAAGTTTCTGAGGCTCGGATGAAGGTGTTTTGCTGAACCTGCAAGCTCGCGAAGCAAGTGGTAGTAGGACGGTCACGCGGTGACAAGTTGTTGGTGTGATTAGCATGCTTGGTGGAATAGTAGCAGTTGATGTTGTATTAAAACTACAATGGTTTCTTGGCAAATAAAACATACAGCCTTTGAGCGGACTTCAGTTAAAAGAGGTATTTAAGTGTCCATTCTTTATTAACCACCGGCTCTGACTGTCGACTTTTCTTTTCTATGATATTGCTGCAGTTGGGCTTTGTGCAGTAGAAAAGTAATAATTGGAAGTAGCTCAAGTGCTGCAAAATCAACTGACTGCGCCTAATTCAACTGGTGTTGAAATGCTGTCATTACAAGTCAAAGTCAAATGAATGCAATCAATCATCATTCACATCAAACATGAATTCTGTACCAATCAATCTTCGGTGGGCTGGATGTAGCCCATAGGCTGTAGTTTGCCCACCTCTAAAAACCTATGCCAAATCAAAATGTGCGAATCAGATGATTCGCTGTGGTGACTCCCGAGAAAGGGAAAAAGCCGAAAGGAAGAAGAAAAAAAAAAAAAAAAAAAAATATATATATATATATATATATATACCTCCTGTACCACAGCAGTAAACATCATCCTGCACATCAAAAGTACTCAACATCACCAAGGCACACCATTTAACCCACTGGTCCCAGTCCCCGGTCCGAAATAAGGAAGCTATCTGTGTAGGATCTGGAGGTGTGCAGCGGCTGCATGTGTGCTTCAGGCTACGCATTGCTGGAACAGTGCATGACCTGCTGACCTCTGAAAGCAGCTTGCGCACATTACCGGCTCACAGATGTAAAGTTCATACTAGTGGGGGAGATGAAATTAAACACTGAGAAAACTTTTAACCGCTCTCCCTCTCTCCATAATCATCGCATTATATCATTATGTCTCGTGTTTAAACTCTTGGTTCCTCTCAAGCACAGCACATCGGATCTGATCAGATTTACAGAGAGTTTCACTCTTCTCCAGTTCATTATAATACTGGAGTCAATTTGTTTCTTCTTCAAAAAAAATATATACATACATACATACAAACATACAGTATGTCACTCACTTTACGAAAGTCTCACCAAACGAAAAATGCAGGTTACGAAATGCATTTTCCCTAAATTTTTGTCTCTGTATACAAAACAAATTCACATTATGAAAGCGCCATCTTAAAAATTCAAACGCGCCAGTCAAACATTAAAACATCTGATTCAAACATTTAAACAATGCACGAGCTGCTCTCCCAATGATGTTCAAACATCCCGCCCCGCTAGCCTCCCATTGGCTAAGAACTGAGCTGTCGTTCATGTCGCCTTCACTCAAGCACCATCTTGGACAGGTCCACCTGACGTCATCTTGGACAGGGATCCCATTGGCTAGGAGGGATGATGCAGCGACTTCTCATTGTCTATTATGTAGCTGAATCGTCCATGATCATGTAAAGGACAGAGTTACTTTTGTTTTATGCTTTATTTCTTGACTCAGGCCTTTAACCTTCCATAAAAATTTGTAAGATTATAACTCTGCTAAGAAGACATTGGTCAACACACACACGCGCACACACACATATACACACACACACACACACAGCAGATTACTGCCACACACATTGGGGCTCCCTGGTGCAGTTGAGTCAAGAATAGATCCAGTGACTTATAGTTTCCAAACCCATTTCTTTAACCTGAGGCCATTGCTGCCACCAGTGAGGACAACTCAGTCTATGAAATCCATCACATGTGCAATGCTTTTTTTCTTATTTTTCCATGCGAGCCTGGTTGTCAGGGTGCTGTCTGTGCAACACATGACCTGGGTGGGGGTGGCAGTGGAAGCAGGTTGGTAGGGTCTTGGATTACTGATCCCAATTTTGGAAGTTCAAGCCCCACCATCATCAGGATGTCACTGCTCTATCTCCAAGTGGAGTTATCTGGGTTATCAAAGTCTGGCCAAGTCTCTCACTGTCTGTGGTGGGAGATTCATGTAAAAGAACTATTGCTGACCCTTGTCAATAGTATGCAGCATAGCTGTCAGCATCTTTTTGCTCTGCGATGGCCTGGCGAGCTGTCCAGGGTGTACTCTGCTCTTGCCCAGAGTTGGCTGAGATGGTTGCCAGCCTCCTCGTGACCCCAATTAAGTTTAATCAGTTCGGAAAATTAAAAGTACGACTGACCTGGTGGATGTTCTCTAATGTAACTTCAATTATTTTCTCAAGTATGAGGAGCATGCAAAGGAGAAAGGTTTGATTTACAAAGCTGTACATGAAAGAGATGTAAGGCATATTGAAAGGAATTAAACAGTGGAGCAAGAACCTTGAACTGCCTTTCCTTTGTATTTTTTGCTGGAACAGAACAGATTCTTTGACTGTTTGTCCTTTTTTTTTTTTTTTTTTTTTTTTTTTAAACCACTAATGAATAGATTGCGAGAAAGAAAAAGTGCCAGCAATTAAACAGACTGTTTTGATTTTTGGAAAGTTGAAAAGACTGAAAAAAAAAATTCTGTGTGTGTGTGTGTGTGAGAAAGAGAGAGCGAGAGAGAGAGAGAAACAGAGAGAGAGAGAGAGAGAGAGAGAGAGAGAGATCGCAATTTGATAATTGCTATTTTTGACATTGTTTGAAGCCTGTGTGCTGATGACTCATCCCTGGTTTTTCTACGCACTGTCGCAAACACAATTTGACTCAAAAGCAGATAAAAATAAATAAATAAACAAACAAATAAGAAAGAAAGAAAGAAAGAAAGAAAGACAGAAACAAAGAAACAAAAGGATACAGCAACCTATCAAGATAAGATAAGACAAGATACAGATTTATTAATCTCACAATGGAGAAATTCACTGTTACAGGCTTGAGGTACCATCAGTAGGGGGTGCAAAAATAGATACAAATACAAACATACACACATACTTCTTCTTCTTCTTCTTCTTCTTTTACTTTCGGCTGCTCCCTTCAGGGGTCGCCACAGCAAATCATCCGCCTCCACCTCACCCTGTCCTCCGCATCTTCTTTTCTGACTCCAACAACCTTCATGTCTTCCTTCACCACATCCATAAATCTCTTCTTCGGTCTTCCTCGAGGCCTTCTGCCTGGTAGTTCCAACCTCAGCATCCTACTGCCAATATACTCACTATCCCTCCTCTGTACATGTCCAAACCATCTCAATCTAGCCTCTCTGACTTTGTCTCCAAAACATCTTACGTGGGCTGTCCCTCTGATATACTCATTTCTGATCCTATCCATCCTCGTTACTCCCAGGGAGAACCTCAACATTTTCATCTCCGCTACCTCCAGCTCTGCCTCCTGCCTTTTCCTCAGCGCCACTGTTTCTAAGCCATACAACATCGCTGGCCTCACCACCATCTTGTACACTTTTCCCTTCATTCTTGCTGACACTCTCCTATCGCACATCACACCGGATACTTTTCTCCAACCATTCCAGCCTGCCTGCACACGCTTCTTCACCTCTTTTCCACACTCTCCATTGCTCTGGATTGTTGAGCCTAAGTACTTAAAATCCTCCACCTTCGTTATCTCTGCTCCCTGTAACATCACCGTTCCTCCTGGGTCCTTCTCATTCACACACATGTATTCTGATTTTCTGAGGCTAACCTTCATTCCTCTCCTTTCCAGGGCATACCTCCACCTCTCGAGATTTTCCTGCACTTGTTCTCTGCTCTCACTACAGATCACGATGTCATCTGCAAACATCATAGTCCATGGAGATTCTTGTCTCACCTCGTCTGTCAGCCTGTCCATCACCATAGCAAACAAGAAGGGGCTCAGAGCTGACCCTTGATGCAGTCCCACCTCCACCTTGAATTCGTCGGTCACACCGACACCACACCTCACCACTGTCTTACATCTCTCATACATGTCCTGCACCACTCTAACATACTTCTCTGCCACTCCAGACTTCCTCATGCAATACCACAGTTCTTCTCTTGGCACCCTGTCATATGCTTTTTCCAGATCCACAAAGGCACACTGTAGCTCCCTCTGACCTTCTCTGTACTTCTCTATTAACATCCTCAAGGCAAACATTGCATCTGTGGTGCTCTTTCTTGGCATGAAACCAAACTGTTGTTCACAAATGCTGACCTCTGCCCTTAGTCTAGCTTCCACTATTCTTTCCCATAACTTCATCGTATGGCTCATCAACTTTATCCCTCTGTAGTTGCTGCAACTCTGCACGTCTCCCTTGTTCTTAAAAATGGGCACCAGCACACTTCTCCTCCACTCCTCCGGCATCTGCTCACTCTCTAGTACCGTGTTGAATGTTCTTGTCAGAAAATCTACTGCTACCTCTCCTAGACACTTCCATACCTCCACAGGTATATCATCAGGACCAACTCCCTTTCCATTCTTCATCCTCTTCAATGCCCTTCTCACTTCACCCTTACTGATCTTTGCTACATCCTGCCCCTCAATGGTTACCTCTTCTACTCTTTTTTCTCTCTCATTTTCCTCATTCATCAGCTCTTCAAAGTACTCTTTCCATCTTCCCAGCACACTTCTGTCATCAGTCAGTAGAGTTCCCTCTCTGTCCTTTATCAATCTAACTTGCTGCACGTCCTTTCCATCTCTATTTCTCTGCTGTGCCAACCTGTATAGATCATTTTCTCCCTCTTTACTATCCAACCTATCATACAAGTCATCATATGCCCTCTGTTTGGCCTTAGCCACTGCTACTTTCGCCTTACGCTGTGTCTCCCTGTACTCCTGTTTACTCTCTTCGGTCCTCTCAATGTCCCACTTCTTCTTGGCTAACCTCTTCCTTTGTACACACTCCTGCACTTCCTCATTCCACCACCAAGTCTCCTTATCTACTTTCCTTCCAGAGGACACACCAAGTACTCTCCTACCTGTGTCCCTGATCACATTTGCTGTGGTTGTCCAGTCATTTGGAAGCACTTCCTGGCCACCCAAAGCCTGTTTCAACTCCTCCTTGAAGACAACACGACACTCTTCCTTTTTCAGCTTCCACCACTTTGTCTTCTGCTCTGCCTTTGCCTTTTTCACCTTTCTCACCATCAGAGTCATCCTGCACACCACCATCCAATGCTGTTTGGCAACGCTCTCACCCACGATGACTTTGCAGTCACTGACTTCCTTCAAATTACATCGCCTACACAAGATGTAGTCTACCTGTGTGCGCCTACCTCCGCTTTCATAAGTCACCCTATGCTCCTGTTTCTTCTCAAAGAAAGTATTCACCACAGCCATTTCCATCCTTTTTGCAAAATCTATCAACATCTGTCCTTCTGCGTTCCTGTCCTGGATACCAAACCTGCCTATCACTTCCTCGTCCCCTCTGTTGCCTGCCCCAACATGTCCATTGAAGTCTGCACCTATGACCACTCTTTCACCTCTGGGGGTACTCTGCATCACTTCATCTAAGTCACTCCAGAA
This sequence comes from Plotosus lineatus, assembly GCA_024760905.1. Lineage (NCBI taxonomy): Eukaryota > Metazoa > Chordata > Actinopteri > Siluriformes > Plotosidae > Plotosus > Plotosus lineatus. The sequence continues at coordinate 40,491,802 of CM045741.1, forward strand.
TCTCTCCTTCTCTTCTAGCTCACATCCTGCCTGTGGGGCATAAGCACTAACAACATTGAGCATTACACCTTCAATTTCTAACTTGAGATTCATCACTCTGTCTGACACTCTTTTCACTTTTAGAACATTCCTGACAAACTCCTCCTTCAAGATGACTCCGACTCCATTTCTCTTCCCATCCACACCGTGATAAAATAGCTTAAACCCTGCTCCTAAGCTTTTAGCTTTGCTACCTTTCCACCTGGTCTCCTGAACACACAGTATGTCCACCTTCCTCCTCTGCATCATGTCAACCAGCTCTCTACCTTTTCTGTGCATAGTTCCAACATTCAAAGTCCCCACTCTCAGTCCTAGACTCATGCCTTTCCTCTTCTCTCTCTGCCTACGGACACGCCTCCCACCTCTCCTTCTTCAACGTCTTCGACCAACAGTAGTCCAATTTCCATCAGCACCCTGTTGATTGACAGCACTGATGGCGGTCGTTGTTAACCCGGGCCTCGACCGATCCGGTATGGAGGTAATACTTTTGATTTGCATTTTAAGTAATTGGCATTGGTTTTACGTCGGATGCCCTTCCTGACACAACCCTCTGCATTTCTCCGGGCTTGGGACCGGCATGAGGGGGAGAGACACTGGTTAGTGCCCCCCCACCTCATGGCTGCATTCTGACTGCCTGTGGTGTGAGGTTCATCCCAGCAGTCTCTGGACGAGAGCAGAGTACACCCTGGACGGTGTGTCAGGCCATGGCAGGGTGGGAACATGCTGGCAGCTTTGCAGCTCCTCTTGTTGAAAGTCAGCAATGGTTCTTTTACATGAACCTCTGACTGCCTGTGGTGTGAGGTTCATGTAAAAGAACCATTGCTGACTTTCAACAAGAGGAGCTGCAAAGCTGCCAGCATGTTCCCACCCTGCCATGGCCTGACACACCGTCCAGGGTGTACTCTCCTCTCGTCCAGAGACTGCTGGGATGGGTGTCAGTCTCCGTGACCCTAAAAAGGATTAAGCGGTTACAGAAAATGAACAAAGGCCAATAAACCATTCCTCTACAGGGCAAGCAGCTCTAAAAAAATTCCTGCAGGTAATATTAATACTGAATACAACTAAATTGAAAAAGAAGACCAACAATTTGTGAGTATAATAAGACTCTGAACTTATTTTAAAGGACATTGTCATAACAAAGTTATTTATTAGTTAATTAAAAAGTTATTTGGATGTCTTCCAGAACAGACGCCTTTCTATGCATCTATTGGCCAAATACAATCAGTAATGCAAAACTCCACTGAAGAAAGGAAACCAAACCCATCATTGGTATGTGACAGGAATCGCATTCCAGGTTTTGGCAATCAGCTGGTCTGTGGGTTGAGGTTTTTCCATGTCTGTCCATTTGTGTTTGCTTGTCAGCTGTGCTTGGCTTCGTGCAAATGAGCCAATCAAAAACGAGGAAAATTTACCTATTTATTCCAAAATATCCAATAAAATTAGAGTTTCAAGGCATCCTGGCGTACAGAGAGGATTGGCTCTCTGCTGCATGCCACAATGACGTGGCATTGAAAATAGCATAGCTGTATAGATTTAAATGTGTGAGATTTAGTCATCTGTTTTTGTTTTATTTGATGGCTTTTTTTGTATTTTTATTTAAATGACAGTGAAATTATGTATTCCTTATTCTGTTAAGAAAGGCCACCTGATTTATCTGAGAGCCAGATACAGTCATCAAAAAAGCCACATCTGGCTCGTGAGCCATAGGTTCCCGACCCCTGCTCTAACCCCATCTTTCTCCTCGGTAAGATGAAGTCATTAATTGCTCCTCTGCTCATGAAACACACTTTCAGTTGAGCCATCCATAGTACTAAATGGTAAGAGGCAAATCAAGGCAAGGTTTACTTGGGCTTAGGGATAGGCTGTACTGCACGCTCCTCATCATCGGCAGTAGCGGCCTCCAATTCAGCTGTGGTGTCAGTGGGTGAAAGTACAACATGTAGCTCAAACAGCTGCTATAAAATAGGCCTTATACTTTCTTCTTCTACAAGTTGCTTGGGCATTGCCTTAACAAAATGTGTGCCTATTTCGAATAGCTCGTGTTTTTTGCATAGCTCCAACACTTCTAAACTAGAAGTTATTTAAAAAACAGCTACATGTCAAGATAGGCCATAGTCAAACCTAACTCATTAACAGGACACTGCACCAAGTAAAAGCAAAACCCCAAAGTTAACTCTGCAGGGTAACTATACCCTTCAAACACAACATGTACCTAATCCATATTGTACTTCATCGCAATCCTATAAGCCGACATTACATGAAGCTGCACACACACACACACACTTATATATTCATTTTCTGTAACCGCTTAATCCTAGTTAGGGTTGCGGGGAGGCTGGCACCCATCCTAGCTGACTCCGAGTGAGGGAAGAGTACACCCTGGACAGCTCGACAGGCCATCAGAGGGGCGGGTAAACATACTCATGGCTGTGTCGCCTACTTCTGTTGAAAATAAGCAATGACTCTTTTACACAAACCTTTCACCATAGAAAGTGAGAGATATGGCCGGCGTTTGTTAGCTGCACTGGGGGCACGCACACACTGATAATTCTGATATTTTTTAGTTAAATTGTAACAACAGGAAGTGTCTATTATTTTGTGAAGAACAGGTCCCTGTTCACAATGGTAGGATTGGACAGATAGAGATGGGCTTAGATCCAAAGTATTGATAAAATATTGTAAATGACAACTCCGAATTTAATTTTAATAACTATATTTAAATTTATAATCAAAAAGTACAAGATTAGCACAAAATAATGATTTTTAAAATTTATATATTAAAGACAAGGCAAAAATCTAGCAAACTCACCCAAATCTTCTTAGCAGTCTTAAACACCAATACACAAATTCCTAGGTTTCTTTCAGTAAACCAACAGGCAGACTCTTTATACCTTTATAAAGGTCAACAAACCAATTAACTCTTTACTAGAGCTTTTAAACAAAATTCTACCTCTGGAACCAGACGTGTCTTAAGCATACATCATACAACTGAACCAATCGACTGATGATGACTGGAGTGTAATTTGCCTATGAACTTGCCTTCCTTATATAGGAAACTCCCTATCCACAAGACCCTTCGGCGTTTTTCTGAAAGTAATTAACTCTAATTACTTTAAGACGCTACCGCTGAATACCCCGAGTCTTTAACAATCACATACAGACACACCTGGTGTCCACGGCGTGGTCAAAATATATGCGTCTTTAAACAACAATAACATTCCGGCGGTCAGTCATAGCTGGTGGTCTAGTGGATAGGGTGCAGGATCGCTGATCCTAAGGTTGGGGGTTCGAGTCCCCACAAGCTTGTCACTGCCCCCCCAGTGCAGCTAACTGGGTTATCAAAGGCGGGCCATGTCTCTCACTGTCTATGGTGAGACGCATGTAAAAGAACCATTGCTGACTTTTGTAAAGAGTAGGCTGCAAAGCCGTCAGCGTGTTTCTGTCTGTTGCTAAAAAGGGTTGTGACAGGAAGGGCATCCGATGTAAAAACCCATGCCAAATCAAATGTGTGAATCAGATGATTTGCTGTGGCGACTCTCGAGAACAGGAAAAGCCGAAAGGAAAAGAAGATATGTGTGTGAGTGTGTGTGTGTGTGTGTGTGTATATATATATATATATATGTATATATATATATATATATATATATATATATATATATATATATATATATATATATATATATATATATATATATAAAATATGTACTGTATATATATATATATATTATTATTATTTATATATATAAATAATACAATGTTTGTGAAGAACTGCTTCCCCCTCCTGAGGCGTCGGATGGTGGCCCAGAACCATTTTGAGGCCAACCGATAATCACTCTCCAGGCCCTCACCGAACTCCTCCCATGCCCGAGATTTTGCATCTGCGACAGCCTCAGCTGCAGCACGTTTGGCCTGCCGGTACCCGTTTGCTGCCTCAGGAGTCCCACAGGCTAATAAAACCCGATAGGCCTCCTTCTTCAGCTGGACGGCCCCCTTCACCGCAGGTGTCCACCACCGGGTTCGGGGATTACCGCCACGACAAGCACCGGCGACCTTACGGCCACAGCTATGGGCTGCCGCCTCAGCAATGGAGGCACGAAACATGGCCCATTCAGATTCCATGCCTCCTCCGGAACGTGGTTGTAGCTCTGCCGGAGGAGGTGGGAGTTAAAGGCCTCTCGGACAGGGGGCTCTGCCAAACGTTCCCAGCAGACCCTGATTACACGCTTGGGCCTGCCAGGTCTGGAAGGCAACCTCCCACACCACCGAAGCCAACTCACCACCAGGTAGTGATCGGTAGACAGTTCAGCGCCTCTCTTCACCCGAGTGTCCAGAACATATGGTCGCAAGTCCGATGACACGACTACAAAGTCAATCATCGAACTGCGACCTAGGGTGTCCTGGTGCCAAGTGCACTTATGGAGACCCGTATGTTCGAACATGGTGTTCGTGATAGACAAACTACGAAACACCATTTGGATTCAGACTGGAGAGGCCGTACCTATCGATCACACCCTTCCAGGTCATACTATCGTTGCCCACATGGGCGTTGAAGTCTCCTAAGACAACGAGCGAGTCTCCCGAGGGAGCGTTCTCCAACACCCCCCCAAAGACTCCAAAAAGGGTGGGTACTCTGAACTGTCATTTGGTTCATAAGCACAAATAACAGTCAGGACCCGTCCCCCCCACCCGAAGACGGAGGGAAGCTACCCTTTCGTCAACCGGGGAGAACCCCAACATTTGGGCACCGAGACGGGGGGCAACAAGAATACCCACACCGGGGTCGACCTAGAACATGCTGGAGGGACTATGTCTCTTGGCTTGTCTGGGACCGCCTCGGTGTCCCCCGGAAGAGTTGGAGGAAGTGGCTCGGGAGAGGGACGTCTGGACCTCTTTGCTAAGGTTGCTGCCCCCGCGACCCGACCCTGGACTAAGCTGAAGAAGATGATGATGAAGATGATATATATATATATATATATATATATATATATATATATATATATATATATGTATATATATATATATATATATATATATGTATATGGGTGAGGCATGAAATATTATTTTCTTCCTAGAGGGAGTGCCACAGAAAATAATTCAGAAGCACTGCCATAGGCAGAGAGAGAAGAGGAAAGGCATGAGTCTAGGACTTAGAGTAGGGACTTTGAATGCTGGAACTATGACAGGAAAAGGTAGAGAGCTGGCTGACATGATGCAGAGGAGGAAGGTGGACATACTGTGTGTTCAGGAGACCAAGTGGAAAGGAAGCAAGGGCAGAAGCTTAGGAGCAGGGTTTAAGCTGTTTTATCATGGTGTGGATGGGAAGAGAAATGGAGTAGGAGTCATCTTAATGGAGGAGTTTGTCAGGTATGTTCTAGAAGTGAAAATATTGTTAGACAGAGTGATGAGTCTCAAGTTAGAAATCAAAGGTGTGATGTTCAATGTTATTAGTGCTTATACCACACAAGCAGGATGTGAGCTTGAAGAGAAGAAGAGATTTTGAAGTGATTTAGATGAAGTGATGCAGAGTACAGTGGGGAAGAGGAAGTGATGTGCAGGTTTGGTATCTCGAATGAGAGTGTTGCCAGACAGCATAGTGGTGTGCAGGATGACACTGATGGTGAGGAAGGTAAAGAAGGCACAGGCAGAACAGAACACAAAGTGGTGGAATCTGAAAAAGGAAGAGTGTCGTGTTGTCTTCAAGGAGGAGTTGAAACAGGCTTTGGGTGGTCAGGAAGTGCTTCCAGATGACTGGACAATTACAGCTAATGTGATCAGGGAGGCAGGTTGGAGAATACTTGGTGTGTCCTCTGGAAGAAAGAATAAGGAGAGTTGGTGGTGGAATGAGGAAGTGCAGGAGTGTGTACAAAGGAAGAGGTTAGCTGAGAAGAAGTGGGACATTGAGAGGACTGAAGTGAACTAGAGTACAGGGAGATGCAGGATAAGGTGAAGATAGTGGTGTCAAAAGCCAAACCGAGGGCGTATGATGAGCTAGGTTGGACGGTAAGGAGGGGAAAAATTATTTCTACAGGTTGGCACAGCAGAGAAATATTGATGAGAAAGATGTGCAGCAAGTTAGGGTGATTAAGGACAGATAAGAAAATGTATTTACTGATGACAGAGGTGTGCTTGGAAGATAGAAAGAGTACTTTGAAGAGCTTATGAATGAGTAAAATAACAGAAAAAAAGAGTACAAGAATCGACCGTTGAGGACCAGGATGTAGCAAAGATTACTGATGGTGAAGTGAGGAAGACATTGAATAGTATGACAAGTGGAAAGACAGTTAGTTCTGATGATGTACCTGTGGTGGTATGGAAGTGTCTAGAAGAGGTAGCAATAGAATTAGAAGTATAAGGGGGCAGAAACAGACTTACGGTGGTTCACACTGCGTGTGTGTGTGTGTGTGTGGGTGGGTGGGTGGGGGGGTTGTTCTCACTGTGCCTTTGTAGGTTTCCTATATACTAGTCCTTCTCAAAAAATTATCATCTAATATTATCAAAAATCATTATGATTAAAAATCATTTCTGCAAAAGGATTCCCGACCAAGTATTGAGTGCATAACTGAACATAATTATTTGAAGGTTGACTTTTTTGTATTAAAAACACTTTTTTTATTGGTTGGATTGGTTGGTATGCTAATTTTTTGAGATAGGAATTTGGGGTTTTCATGAGCTGTATGCCAAAATCATCAGTATTCAAACAATAAAAGACCTGAAATGTTTCAGTTGGTGTGCAATGAATCTAAAATATATGAAAGTTTAATTTTTATCAGTACATTACAGAAAATAATGACCTTTATCACAATATGCTAATTTTTTGAGAAGGACTAGTATATACTATTAAGAACACCTTTAAATGTATTTTCCTTGAAACACACAGCACACTAGAGGGATATATCACATTACTATTTATAAGGCGCATTTCTGAGGCAGCGTGAGATGGGAGAATGCATTTATTATTCAAAGGGGAAGCACTTAAGTAGCGCGATTCAACTGAAGTGACCGTGCAGTCTGTGTTTATAGGGAGTAGATGAGGACTGCATTCAGTCTGAGCAGCTCAGCCACGTCCCTCAGCCAGAGTGGGTAGAAAATAGAGTTTGAAAGTTAGAGTTACAGTACAAAAGAAGCGGTGACGTGATGTGAGTTAATCCTCTGGCGCAGAGGTGAGCGTGCTTGTGTTTATTGAGAGTAGATGAGAATAGTGAATTCAGGTGTGTGCCAACAAGCAGCCATGCCCCTCAGCAGAAGTGGAGAGAAAACAATTAGTTAGAGGCCACCAAAATCAAAGTCCCCCCAAAACACAGACCATAACAAAAATAACATAAAAGAACAATAAATGTAATAAATTAAATAAACAACACAAAATGAGAAACATGCTACACCACAGTACATAAAATCTCACACACACACACACACACACACACACACACACACACACACACACACACACACACACACACACACATATATACTAAACATTAACTTAGGTACTGTACTGGAATAATAATTGAAAATACTTTAATACTAGAGTGTTTTCCAAGAATTCAGATGACTATTCCTCTTCAGGCACTTCAGAGGAAACTGTCTTTTCTTCTGGAGAAAGTCTTATTTCTTCAGAAGAGACATCCAACATCATTACCTTTTTCTGGCCCTTGGCCGGCGTTTGAGTGGCATCATAGAGCTTAACTGGTAATTAAAACACACTAAAAAAAGGCTCATTGACAACTTGTGTGCAAATGGGGAAAAAGGGGCATATATATCATCTCAACCAATCAGCAGATAGGAGGAGAGCCATGGGCTGAATTTAAATCACGTGACAGTTGCTCGGCAGTTTGCACGAATGCAAACCTGGGAATAGTCAAGGGCCTACTGTACTTCATCAAACCTCAGTTCAATTTCAGTAGCCACACCCAGGCCTGATTAGTGAAAGAAATCACTCAAATAGAACTTGACAAAGTGAAGTAGACAAAAAGATCCCCAGAAGTTAGTCATCCTAAATAATAATAATAATAATAATAATAATAATAATAATAATAATAATAATAATAATCAGGAACAAATCAGAAAGAAAGTAATTGAGATGTAGAAACTTGGAAAAGGTTCTAAAGGCATTTCTAAAGCTTTGGGACTCCAGCAAACCACAGTGAGAGCCATTATCCACAAATGAGAAAGACATGGAACAGTGGTGAACCTTCCCAGGAGTGGCCAGCTGACCAAAATTTCTCAAACAGCGCAGTGAAGAGTCATCTGAGAAGTCACGAAACACAACAACATCCAAAGAACTGAAGGCCTTAATCACCACAGTTATGGTCAATGTTCATGACTCCACCGTCAGAAACAGATGCAGCCAAAATGTCCTGCATGGCAGAGTCCAAGACAAAAACCATGGCTGAGCAAAAAAGAACATTTAAGTTTCATCTCAATTTTGAAAAATAACATCTTGATGATCACCAAGATTTTGGGGAGGAAATACTCTGAGGAGACAACATTTTGGAAGATGTGTGTCCTGTTTTGTCTGACATAAAAGTAACAATGCATTTCATTAAAATAACATCATACCAACAGTAAAATAAGGTGGTAGTGGTGATGGTGATAGTGTGATGGTCTGGTACTGTTTTCATGCTTCAGAACCATGAAGAGGCAGCACAGTGGTGGAGTGGTTACCATGTCCACCTCACACAAGAGGTTCAATTCCCAGCTTGAACATTTCTATGTGGAGTTTCTTTGTTCTTCCCGTGCTTGTGTGGGCTTCCTCCAGGTACTCTATTTCCTCCCACAGTCCAAAACCATGCACAGTAGATTAACTGGCTGCTCCAAATCGATCCTAAGTGTGAGTATGAGTATGAATGGTTGTGTGTGTTGTGCTGCTCCTGCGATGGCCTTATGAGCAGTCCAGGGTGTACCCTGCCATTGCTTAAGGTTGACTGAGATGGGCACCAGTGTCCCTGTGACCGTAATTAGGATTAAGCAGTTCAGAAAATGAAAGAGGACCTTGAATACTTGCCATGATAAATAGAACTCTGAATTCTGCTGTCTACCAAAAATCCCGAAGGACAATGTTTAGCCATCTGTTCGTAACCTCAACTGTTCTGCAACAGGACTACGATCCAAAACACACCAGCAAGTCATTTTCTGAATGGCTGGAGAAAAATAAAATGAAGACTTTGGCTTGGGCTTGTCAAAGTCTGTTGAGATGCAGACTTTTTCTTATATTTAAATTTGTTTGATAATGTGTAAGATTCAAGATACATGAAAAAAAAAAAAAAAAAAAAATCAGGAAAAGGGCAAACACTCCACATCACTGTATGAAAAATTTGTAAAGTGGCTAAGTAGTAGTAACCCTTTTCAGTAGTGACCAACCCACAGAACAGTAAGGACATTGCAGGACTTGTGGCCACACCTCCCAGCCAGAAGAACTAGAGTACTGTAACGAGTTACCCAAGGTGTCTCTTCCTTTTGTGCTGTATCACACTGTAGTAGTGTCCCCCTCTTCATATGTCACATCCGGTCTCCATTTCTTTACAGCTCACATAACATGCCTGGGTAAAGGTAAAGTCCATTAGGCTTTTTATACCCGAGACATTGTGGCTCATCGGACCGGTGCTTAGCTCCAGTTTCCATAGTGTGAAGTAACCAGGAGTTCAACTCCTCCTGGATGGCACATTAATCCATCACATGTTACCTTCCCAGTATATTTTTACTGGTACACATTTATTCTGCTAGATGAACAGAGGAACACTTGTGTTTAAGATCTTGCCCAGGGGTCTTAGCACAGTGGGGTCTAAGTGGGATTTGAACACACCACCTCCCGATCATGAGCGCAGCACCCTAACTACTACGCCACCAGCCCCACATAACATGTCTGGGCATGAAGTAATTCACCTGTTCTATTATTTTGTATATAAACATTATTTGTAGAGCCATAAGGCTTAGTTTTAAATGATCAACAGCAAAATCAGCTAAATAAAGCTGCCATTTAGGAGTCTCTTCACTTTGTCTGCCACTTATTTCTAATGTGCCAGGGCTCTGCTAATGGCTGCTATGGCTAGTCTCATCACCTCCACCCTCATTACCACAGGATTAAAACTGAGTGAATAAGGTATGCCAACAGAAAAAGGTGAACACCTGCCAGCAACAGGATAAAAACACTCATTAACAGATGACCAAAGCACAGCAAGATGCACAAAAACCCCACTGACCAATTGGAGCAAGAAGTTTAATAAAGACTTTCTCTGTCATATAGGAATACGGCAACAGTGGAACAACGTAAACAGGGACGAAGAATAAATAATCTCAAAAAGCTCTGCAAGAGCTTACAGCTGCTGCTTACCAAAGTGAGCAACAAACCAACACCACCAGATAAGATCTTGGAGCCTGATCTTGCCAGACTGAGACACTGTGAGCCAAGGCCAACCCATAATTTCAGGACATGACCTGTCACTCCAGGGCCCTTGCATACCACCCAAAGAAAGCATAATGGCAAGTATAACACCTAAATCAAGAGCTCACCCAGCTCCAAGAATTTTTGTAATGTAAAAAACACTTTAAAAAAATAAAGAAAGAAAACATTAGGAGAACTCAAAATTGTAAGGCAACAAACTTCAGTAACCCCTAGTGCAGCTAATCGGGTTATCAAAGGCCATGCATTTCTCTCACAGTTTATGGTGCGAAGTTCATGTAAAAGAACCATTGCTGACTTTCTACAAGAGTAGGGTGCATAGCCATCTGCATGTTTCCACCCTGCGATGGCCTAGCAAGCTGTCCAGAGTGTACTCTGCACTCACCAGGAGTTGGCTGGGATGGGCGTCAGCCTTTAATGTCTTCCTTCCATATGCTTGCCTTTAACAACATTCCCATGTTCCCACGTAACATGTCCCACGTACTTGGTCCAGATTTTAGACATCGCTGATTGTGAACAACTAAGATCTTTTGCAACATTGCGTGATTATTTACCTTCTTGAAGAAGTTTGATAATACAGTACTCTACTTTGTTTCAATTGACATCTCTCGTGTTGGAGCCATGCTTCATATCAATTCACTTGGTGCAACAACTCTCCAAGGTGTGATCACTCCTGTTTAACTGCAGACTAACAAGTAGATCTAATCTGATGCAGGTGTTAATTTTGTGAATGGAAATTTGCAAGGTGATTCCCCCTTTTTTTTCCCCCTCAAATTGGGTGATTCCATAATTTATTCCTGCTTTGTCTAAAAAAGTAACTGTTACTGACTACCACAATTTTCCCTTGATTTCTTTTAGTGTATCTTAAAGTCAAAAGTTACCATTTGAAACGACTTTAGTTTTGTGTCATGTCTGTGATCTTCTTTTTTTCTGCAAAATTAAACAACTGAATGAACATCCTCTGAGACTGGTGATTCCATAATTTTTGCCAAAGCTTGTATAAATGGTTAAGGTGGATGGCGAAGTTGTATGATACTTCTTAAAAATGGCACTGCTGGATGACTGAGCTAAAACAGAGAGAAAAAGGAAATGGATAATGGGCATGTTCTGTGACTATATAACTATGCCACTATGAAAGGAGGAGAAAACAGCTAGTAAGACACAGTTGTGAACCATCAGAACACTGTGGCCAAGTTGGGGCAATTAATATTAGTGGAATGCTAATGAACTGAAAAAGGCACATGGTAGTACTGTATAACCATAGAGAGGCTTACTCATAAAGTGGGAAAAAATAGAAGAATAAAGTACATCCTAAAATAGGGAAGACAGTCAGATGCTTACACATAATTGTAAGCTACAAGAAGTGGCATGTGAGGTTAAGGTGACTGGTAAGAAGTGTGTAGAGCCAAAAAAAAATGATCCCTGTATACTGTGTGAGACGTTACAGCCAAATAAGGTTGGTGAGGAAGTTGGCACTTATAAATGAAGAGCAAATTTTATTAAACCTCCCAAATTAGACCCAAATATATAGTACCAGGGGTGGGTAACATCAACAAAGAGGCGGTTCAAGGGCCAACCAAGAACATAACATAAACCTAGAACATGGAAAATAGGTAGAGTATGTAAATTAAAGAAGGAGGGACCAGTACAGCAAAAGTGCAAACACGAAGGGTTTGGACTAAGGAAACTGACTCAGCACAATTAATAGTATAAGTACAGGGTTTTATTTCTGCAAGTTTTTCAGACTGCATAAAACAAAAGTAAGGTTTTTTTTTTTTCTTCCCTTGTGCCTCTTGTATGGCAAATTAAAATCAACCAAAGTCCTAATCTTAATCCTTTCAAGAAGGAACAAATTGAAAATAATATTTTAAGGTTTGCATTAAAGTATTGTACTCCAAATCACACAACAGCTTTTTCTGTATTAAAGCATGTATACCACAAAAAGTAAGGAGAACTCTAAACTGTGAAAGAGAAGCTCAAAACAAGTAAAACCAGGTGAAGATCAAAATAGCTTCCAAGCTGGATTCACTGAAGGAGTCTGTTTTTAAGGGATCTTAGATAGGACAGTGATGGCCTGGTGGTAAAGGGTGCTGGATCGTTGATCCTAAGGTTGGGGGTTTGAGTTCCACTCTCCACAAGGTTGTTACTGTCCCCCCAGTGCAGCTAACTGGGCTATCAAAGGCTGGCCATGTCTCTCACTGTGTATGGTGAGAGGTTTATGTAAAATAACCATTGCTAACTTTCTTAAAGAGTAGGCTGCATAGCCGTCAGTGTGTTTCTGTCCCTTGCGTCAGGAAGGGCATCTGACCTAAAAACCTATGAACCAAATCAAACATGCATATCAGATGATTCACTGAGGCGACCCCTGATAAAGGGAAAAAGCCGAAAGTAAAAGAGGAAGTCCCTTGCAGAGAGACCTGTTCCAAGTCCCATAAAAAAAATCTTCTGAAACATTTCAAACATCCCAAAACATAGATATAAATAACTTCTCCATGAAAAAAAGGTATAGACCCACTTTCATTGCTCTAGACCTATGTAGAGTATCTCATCATTTTCAACAGTATTGGCCTTTCATGACATATCTGCAAAATGCAGGAGGAGGTGGTATGCCTGAAGGACATTCTAAAACTACAGAATGCTATTGATAAGGGACTAAGGGAGTCCATCTCTGGTATCACTGCTAGGCTAGAGACTGTGGAAGGGGGCACCTGATGGTTGCAATCAGACGGCATGGGTTGGTTGTGAACAAGAGACCGAATGGACACCTTTGTAGGCTGCCATAGATTTGCCATGGATTTAAACCCATTAAATAACATCTGATGCAGCAAGGTCCCTACTCATGAAAGGGAGGCACATGATGGAGCTGGTGGATATTAGTAACAGGAGATAATTTATCATCAACTGGTGATGAGGCTGGCTCCATTAACAGCAACCAACCCAACAATGACCAGTACCAGGCACCACACACACTACCCAGACCTTAGCCAAAAAGTGCACTGATGCCTTGAGGAATGGTCTGATGGATAGTGACTTAATATGAAAACATGTTGAACATGGAGGAAGGCCATTCAGGAAAGATAGTGGTGTCCAAAGGCCAATGGAATAACCGGACATAAGAAGGACACAGGTCTCCCTGTGGTAGAGAAGATTGCAAGAAATCGCTTGGTGAATGTGTTCACCACCTGCTTCAACCTAGGCATGAGAATAAACATGCTCAGACACTAAATGAAAGAGAAGCTGATGATTAGATACGACAGTAGAAAGGGGACAGAGGGAATGGGATTACTATGGCTTCTTCCATATCCAAAGTGAATGCAATGATCCTCTATATTCATGAACCCAGATTTATGACCCAAAAATGACTTTGTCCTCTGGCGGAAACCCCAGAGATTGAAAGCAATATTGGCTGGGCTGCAGGGCTCACAGGGACATGACACGACGGTCCCCACAGACATCATAACAAAAGGTCACTAATGTGAAAAACCATGTGAGAATCAGAAGCATGTTACCCATGCAAAACAAATATATGCAGATATAAAGGTGAGTCTAACCAATGTCAGTAAGGGGATGGCTGACAACACAAGAAGGTGTGGCACTGGGATTAAATCTAGTTGGAATACATATGTGGTCGAAGTGTATAAATCCTCTAAGGATGTGCATAAGATCTGGGCTGAGGCAGGAAACCAAGGAATGATCTCCTGTATGACTAATACAGGTGAGCTCATGCGAACTGCAAATATGCTATTTGATATCCAGTATATAAAAAAGAATGAGCAGGTGCTCTCTAAGGAGTCTCTTGTGAGTAAGCTTGCACAACATGATTATAAATCAGTGTGAATGGACAAATAGCAACAACCATAAAACCCCTCTACCGACAACCATCAACGGACCATTGGTAAGGTGCAAATTGCCGAGCTCTGAAGGGAACTTTTCCCCTCTATAGTCAATGATGTAAAGAGTGAGGGCCACTCTGATATAGGCATCAGGCATGACTATCCTCATACTGAAGTGTGGGTGGAAGGAAGAGGAGGTCAAATATGCCTTATAGCAATTTGCTGCAAAGTTCTGATCTCCTACAATGCCTAGATACTGTGTATAACTAGGTTTGTTTGTTTGTTTGTTTGTTTGTTTGTTTGTTTGTTTGTTTTGTTTTTTCATCCATAGGGTGTTGCCAGAATCGATGCTGACTGTGGCTCATGTTCCAGCTATGAAAGATAAGATTGGAAAGATCACTGCTAATGACAAGTACAGGTCAATTGCTTTAGACAGTATTATGAGCAAGGTGGCTGAAAACAATTTTTCTAGCAAGTCAGGCAAACAAGTTCGGGTTTAGGAAATGTCTATTTTACGTCATGTCATCATGAATGAATTGTGTGACAATGACAACACAAAATGGCAGGTGGAAAAACTTTTTTGGTATTGTATGAGGAAGTCTGGAGTGGCAGAGAAGTATGTTAGAATGATGCAGGACATGTATGAAAGATGTAAGACAGTAGTGAGGTGTGCCATTGGCATGCATCAAGGGTCAACTCTGAGCCCCTTCTTGTTTGCTATGGTGATGGACAGACTGACAATTGAGATTAGACAAGAATCTCCATAGACTATGATGTTTGCAGATGACATTGTGATTTGTAGTTAGAGCAGAGAACAAGAGCAGGAAAATCTAGAGAGGTGGGGGTATACCCTGGAAAGGAGAGGAATGAAGGTTAGCCTCAGTAAAAGAGAATACATGTGTGTGAACTAGAAGCGCCAAAGAGGAACGGTGAGGTTACAGGGAGCGGAGATATAGAAGGTGGAGGACTTTAAGTACTTAGGATCAACAATCCAGAGCAATGGAGAGTGTGGAAAAGAGGGTTGAGAGCGTGTACAGGCAAGTTGGAATGGTTGGGAACAGTGGCGCTGAGGAAAAGGTAGGCGGCAGAGCTGGAGATAGCAGAGATGAAAATGTTGAGGTTCTCTTTGGGAGTAACTAAGCTGGATAGGATCAGAAATGAATACATCAGAGGGGCAGCACATTTAATAGGTTTTGGGCTTGGAAGAGGGATCATGAATATATTGGTAGTGGGATGCTGAAGTTGGAACTACCAGGAAGAAGGCCTAGAGGAAGACCAAAGAGGAGATTTATGAATGTGGTGAAGGTAGTTGGTGTAAGAGACGAAGATGCACAGGGTAGCGTGAAATGGAGACAGATGATTCGTTGTGGCAACACCTGAAGGGAACAGTTGAAAGGAAAAGAAGAGGTGGAAAAACTTTATGCTTAGGGAAACATATTACTACAAAAGTTCCATCCATGTAGCTGGGATATTAAACTGAAGCGTTTCCTGTTATACTGCTCACCCCTCAGCACAGCCCAACTATGGTGGAGCTATAGAAGGGTCTTCGTAAATAAATGGTACATTGCCACTCAAGATATTTCAGTAACTCTCCAAATACGAGAGTTCCAGTGCTATATGTGCATACCTTCATGTCCCACGCTGTTAGGCTACTATATGAAAACAAGCTTATAGCTTCCTGTCATGGCTGGCTGTCTCAGAAAATTTTAATTATTTGCTCTGTGAAAAGCTCTGATTTGGTTTTCACACACACACACACACACACACACACACACACACACACACACACACACACACACACACACACACACACACACACACACACACACATTATATATATATAAATTTTCTGAACCGCTTAATCCTAATTAGGGTCGTTAGGAGGCTGGCGTCCATCTCAGCCAACTCCGGGAGAGGACAGTGTACAGCCTGGACAGTTCTCTCTAGGCCATCACAGGGCCAACACTCACATCTACGGGTAATTTGGAACTACTAATTAATCCACTTTCCATGTTTTTGGACTGTGGGAGAAAACCGGAGTGAGAGAGATTTTGTTTCGGCTTTTTCCCTTTATCAGGGGTCGCCACGGCGAATGATTCACATGTTTGATTTGGCATAGGTTTTTACATCTGATGCCCTTCCTTACAGGGACAGAAACATGCTGACAGCTTTGCAGCATACTCTTTACGAAAGTCAGCAATGGTTCTTATACATGAACCTCTCACCATAGACAATGAGAGACAGGGCCGGTCTTTGATAACACACCTAGCTGCACTAGGGGGACAGTGACAACCTTGTGGAGAGTGGGACTCGAACCCCCAACCTTATGATCAGCGATTCAGTCCTCTGTACCACGAGGCCACCACTGTCCTGAAAAGCCAGAGGAAACCCACTCAAGCACGAGGAGAACATGCAACCTCCACACAGAAATGCCTGAACTGGGAATTGACCCCAGGACCTTCTTGCAAGGTAGACATGGTAACCACTATACCAATTTGTCACACACACACACACACACACACACACACACACACACACACACACACACACACACACAAACACACACACACACAGCTATATATCTATACTGGATAAACAATGCATTAATTTCATTTTCATTCTAATAGACGGAAGGGATAATTTGCTTGAAATTAGTAATGGGAAATTACGCATTTCAAAAATTTTGAGTTCAAAGTCATTATAAACTGTATGCTACACATTGTGCGTACTTAAATGGTGTCAAATTTAATATAATGCACTTTTTCACTGATATCTAAAATTTAAAACATTTTCAAAATGGACCCAAAACTGTATTGCTGCAAGATGATAAGAGTAGAACCACTGGCCAGTAAAAAGTAGGACATTAATTAATGTATTTCCAGAGATTCACTAGACCAGGGAAATGAACATCCAGCCACAAAGTTGTAAACAAGTAATCAAGCTATATGAGATACAACCTGAAAGAAAATCATGCTTACTTGTAGAAACGTGCCCTGCTTGCAGTAGCTTCTTCAGCCTTGTAACACATAAAACCTTTAAAGATAAAGAAATCTTTATTGTCAACTATGTCAACTCATGAAAAGTTGGATATAAATCCATTCGGTGTGGAAGCGTTTTTAATTATAAGGTACATTGTGCTAAAATGTAATGCAGTCGTGAGGGGGGGCACAAGCCAGTGTCCACCCTCACACTGGTCCCAAGCCCAGATAAATGCAGAGAGTTGCGTCAGGAAGGGGATCCGGCGTAAAACCAATGCCAAATAAAATATGTGAGTCAATACAAAGAATTTCATACTGGATCGGTCGAGGCCCAGGTTAACAACGACCGACATCAGTGCTGTTACTAACAGGGTGCTGGTGGAAATTGGACTACTGTTGGTCGAAGACGTCGAAGAAGTCAAAGAAGGGGAGGTGGGTGGCGTGTCCATAGGCAGAGAGAGAAGAGGAAAGGCATGCGTCTAGGACTGAAAGTATGGACTTTGAATGTTGGATCTATGACAGGAAAAGGTAGATAACTGGCTGACATGATGCAGAGGAGGAAGGTGGACATACTGTGTGTTCAGGAGACCAGGTGGAAAGGTAGCAAGGATAGAAGCTTAGGAACAGGGTTTAAGCTGTTTTTTCATGGTGTGGATGGGAAGAGAAATGGAGTAAGAGTCATCTTGAAGGAGGAGTTTGTCAGGAATGTTCTAGAAGTAAAAAGAATGTCAGACAGAGTGATGAGTCTGAAGTTAGAAATTGAAGCTGTGATGTTCAATGTTGATGTTCAATGTTGTTCAATGTTGTTTCATGCCAAGAAAGAGCACCACAGATGCAGTGTTTGCCTTGAGGATGTTAATAGAGAAGTACATAGAAGGTCAGAAGGAGCTGCATTGTGCCTTTGTGTATCTGGAGAAAGCATATGACAGGGTGCCTGAGAGAGGAACTGTGTGGTATTGCATGAGGAAGTCTGGAGTGGCAGAGGAGTATGTTAGAGTGGTGCAGGACATGTATGAGAGATGTAAGGCTGTGGTGAGGTGGGCTGTCGGTGTTACAGAAGAGATCAAGGTGGAGGTGGGACTGCATCAAGAATCAGCTCTGAGCCCCTTCTTGTTTGCAATGGTGATGGACAGGCTGACAGACAAGGTTAGACAAGAACCTCCATGGACAATGATGTTTGCAGATGACATTGTGATCTATAATGAGAGCAGAGAACAAGTGCAGGAGATCAAGAGCGGTGGAGGTATGCCCTGGAAAGGAGGGGAATGAAGGTTAGCCTCAGTAAGACAGAATACATATGTGTGAATGACAAGGACCCAAGGGAAATGGTGCGGTTACAGGGAGCAGAGATAAAGAAGGTGGAAGATTTTAAGTACTTACGCGCAACAATCCAGAGCAATGGAGAGTGTGGAAAAGAGGTGAAGAAGTGTATGCAGGCAGGTTAGAATGGTTGGAGAAAAGTGTCCAGTGTGATGTGCGATAGGAAGCTATCGACAAGAATGAAAGGAAAAGTGTACAAGATGGTGCTAAGGCCAGCAATGTAGTATGGTTTAGAAACAGTGACTCTTGGGAAAAGACATGAGGCAGAGCTGGAGGTAGCAGAGATGAGAATGTTGGGGTTCTCTCTTGGAGTAACGAGGATAGATAGAATCAGGAATGAATCTGAGGATGTGAAGTCAGAGAGGGACAGCACATGTAAGTTGTTTTGGACACAAAGTCAGAGAAGTTAGATTGAGATGGTTTGGACATGTACAGAGGAGGGATAGTGAGTATATTGGTAGTACGATGCTGCAGTTGTAACTACCAGGAAGAAGGCTTAGAGGAAAAGCAAAGACAAGATTTATGATGCGGTGAAGGAGGACATGAATGTATGAATGTAGTTCGAGTAAGAGTAGAAGATGCAGAGGATAGGGTGAGATGGAGGCAGATCATTCGCTGTGGCGACCCCTGAAGGGAACAGCCAAAAGGAAAAGAAGAAGAAAGAAGTTCAGATATGAGTCCCAATAGCTACCCACACCTCAGTGACTTTCAGATCACCCAGCTACAGTTTATTAAAAAATATATATGCATTAGTCACTTAAATTCATTATCTTGGAACCCCAAAATTCAAGCATCATCGAGCATCATTGAGCTTTTTTAAATCTCTTACATCACAAACATCTTCCCACTTCACTCTGCATAAGTCCACCTTCTAAGACTCAACAGCAAGAACCCCTTTCAGTACAACCTTATCAGGAGAAATCCTCCTCAACAGCCCCAGTACAGTTATGCATTCATTCTTTATTTTTTTATTTTTTTTGTAAACTACTTAATATTTTTTGAGGTTGCGGGTGGTTGGAGCCCATCTCAGCCAACTCTGGGTGAAGGCAGGGTACACTCTTGACAGCTAACTAGGCCATCACAGGGTCAACACTAAAACAACCATTCATACTCTTACACACAACTAATACCCCCATTTCACTGGAGTGTGGCAGAGTTGCGGAGACAAAACCATAGTCATCCTACAACGTTCCTCAGTCATTTTGTCATCTTCCGTGTTCTTCCGTACAATTCTGAAGGTATTCCTCCTTTTCCGTCAGGCCAAAATTCCGACAGTGTTCCCTCACGTTCTGCAGTCCTCCCGCAAACATCCCTTCTTTCCGTGATTGTTCCTTTTATCAAGTCCTCCGTGAACGTTCCACGAACTTTTCTCCTTCTTCCTAGTGGTCAAAAACAGCCACAGAATGCCCACGGAATACTCATGGAAGGTTTGCGGAACACATGCGGAATGTTTGCGGAATAGTCGCGGATAACACGAAAGACTTGCGGAACACTCAAGGAAGTCATTTCTACGATAAATATTAAATTACTCCAGTTCATGTAATAACGTTTTAAAGTTATAATCACTGTGGTTTGGACTTGTGTGCATGGTTTTTAGCCTGAAATGATTTATTGAGGTGCAAATAAAAGGAAAGTATTGACATACTTGATATTAAACATATTAACATATGCTAAATTTTTAATTAATTGTAAATTATAAACATATTATACATTATCAACTTATCGTATGAATGAGAGAATGAGCTTCCTTGGTCATTTTGCGTAATTATAGGCGGAAGCAGGAGCACCTGTTCCACCTTCATTCTGCCTGTTCCGAGATCATTCCGTGGGTCTTCCTTCTAAAAAGGAGTAGTACCGCGGTTGTTCCGCAAGTGTTCCGTCCTTTCCGTGAACGTTCCGTGAATCATCCGAAGGTCTTCCTTTGCTGTCCGCACTGGTTCCAAAGGTGATCCGAGTGCTTTTATGCATATATTCCGACATTGTACCGTGGTCTTTCCATGTCCTTTCTGAACACTTCGTGATCATTCTGAAGGTGTTCCGAAGGTGCAATTTTCCATAGGTTTTTGACCAATTTTCTGTGTAAAAATGCGAAAGCTCCTCCGTAGAGTGTGTTCCGCGCTTTTCCGCCATGATCCTTGCATCCCGTGCTCCAGTGAAACGGGGGTATAAGGTCGATTTGGAACAGCTAGGTAACCTACTGCGCATGTTTTTGGACTGTGGAAAGAAACTGGAGTACCCAGAGGGTACCCATGCAAGCACGGGGCAACATGCAACTCCACACAGTAACTCCCAGCTGGGAATTGAACCCTGGACTTTCTTGCTGTGAGGCAGACTTGCTAACCACTATGCCACCATGCTACTAAAGCAGCATTCAAATTTTAAACATTTAAACTGTTAAACATAACACCAAGGTGCTTACCCCTTAATGAAATTCTCAAAAATCATCTTTTTATGATATAACGATTCCTATTTGTGGAGTTGACCAGATATTTATTATACTTTGATGCACTTTCTATTTCCTATCCCAGTGTAGGATTCATAATGTTGTATATTTTCTTACTTCCATTGTGTTTGTATGTGTCTCTTGCTTTATTCTCTCTTGTGAGAATTCACTGTCTGTATTTCTCCTAACTTGCCATGAATCAAAAGTGTTACTAAAGGGTGTAAATATTGATTTGTGGCTGGGTACTCTGTAAGTTCCAAATGAGCTCCAAAAATACATTCATTTGTCCATCACTTTAACAATTGGAGCTAATTAGAGGATCTGAGGGAAGCAGGTGTAGCCTATATATTTTGAAGGTTGATTGTTACAGATTGGAATATGCCTGTTTATTTCAGTGAAAATGAAGTTTAAAATGTTTGAGAAAACTCAAAAGATTGTTCTTGATATGATCACCTTGATCTGAAGATTTGCTCATTAGGGATGTAAATTCGTATCCTTGCAAATAGACTTCTTTATTAAAACTAAGCCTACTTCTGATACAACTTATAGAACCCTATGGGAAACATTCAAGGTCTACATGAGAGGAAAGCTAATTTCTCATTTGAAAAACAGGAGCGCTCCTTCACTCTCACAAGTCTCATCAACCACATTCTAGAACAGAAGCAAGAATGCGCTCTTCTTCTTCTACTCTCTACAAAGAGATAATTCTTCTGAAAGCAGAGTTTGACCCCTTTCCTCCTCGAAAGCAGCAGATGCACTCAGGAAGTTCAGGCATATATTTTATGAATATCTAAAGAAACCTAGATGACTTCTAGCTCACAAACTTAGGAAGTCATCTGCTTCACGTTTCATCCCAGAAACTGGCACGAACAGTGGTTCGACTCGTGATGCCCTCGAAATAAACAATCATTTTCAAAATTATATAATCATTATATACATCAGAGGGGGCAGTTGTGGCCTGAAGGTAAGATGATAGATCACTGTTCCCAAGGTTGGGGATTCAAGCTCCACTCTCAACAGGTTATCACCGTCCCCTAGTGCTGTTAACTGGGTTATCAAAGGTTGGCCATGTCTCTCACTGTCTACTGGTGTGAGGTAAAAGAACCATTGCTAACATTCGACAAGAGTAGCTGCATAGCCGTCAGCATGATTCTGCCCTGCAATGCGAACTGTTCAGGGTGTACTCTGCCTTTGCCCACAGTCAGCTAAGATGGGCGTCAGCCTCCCCGTGACCCTAATTAGGATTAAGCAGTTCAGAAAAGGATGGATGAATGGATGGATATACAGCAGAACAAAATCCCTGCCATGAAGGCCTGCTCAAGTTTTTTGAAAATATTCCATTACCAAATGTGGATACTTTGACATGGATACACTGAAACCCCTGTGAATTCATTTAAATAGGTTTAATGAAGCAATGACTGCCATGCAAAGTGGTAAAAGTCCTGGCTTAGATGACTTTTCTGTTGAATTCTTACAAAGTTCTCTGCTGAGCGCTCACCTTTCCTACTGAATATGTATAATGAATCTATTGTATCAAGCATTCCACCCAGATTCTCCTGAAAAAGAAAAAATACCTTCACTGCAGTGAATTCTACCCCCAATTTCTCAGGTCAACACAGATATAAAAATCTTTGCAAAAAATTCTTGCCCGTACACTAGAGAGGGTTTTTCCCAACATAATATCCACTGACCAGGTATAACAGCCATAGTAAGAACAGGTGAGGGGACCCTTGAGCTATTAGTCTCTATTGATGCTGAAAAGGGTTTCGGCAACATGGAATCAAATGTTCTGTTTTATGCTCTTGACAGATTTAGATTCAGTGAAATGTGTGTGTCCTGGGTCAGGCATCTGTATACAGTACGCCCTTGGCCATTTGTGGTTCAGTGCTCGTGCAACCACATACTAGCGGATTGGCGATAAACCCGGAAGTAACTGGCACGTGATTCAAATTTAGCCAATAGCTGAGAGCTTTTGTTTCTCCCTCCTGCTGTTTGGTTGCAGATGATGTGTAGACCTGTTTTTTCTCCTTCAAGTTATCAACGTGTGTGTGTGTGTGTGTGTGTGTGTGTGTGTGTGTGTGTGTGTGTGTGTGTGTGTGTGTGTGTGTGTGTGTGTGTGTGTGTGTGTGTGTGTGTTTTAATGATTATTTAAGTGCTATGATGTCAATCAAACTCCCTGCATCACCTTTAGCTTCTGGTATGGAGCCTCAGCGCTTTATTTATTCATAAATATTATTACAGTACAAAATTAAAAAGTTTTTACTTAATCATTACTACATTTTACTGCATTATTACTGTATTAATGAGTAAGACTGGCTATAGAATGTCTTTAACAAGAACACTTTAGAGCATTTTAGCATATGTAATATACATAGGATTTTAAAACCGCATCAATAATTCATATTTTCAGGATCCGTGGGAAGGGTTGGAACTGAACCATCGCAAAATATGTGGGCCCACTATATTTCTCCAATGGCCTTACTTCAAACTAAAAACATTTCTTCCAGATACTTCCAAGTGTATCATGTTACGGACAGGGTTGCCCCCCATTCATCCTCCATTGGTTGCTCCATTCTTTTCTTTTATTGTTTATTAATTTATACTATTTATGTATCTATTTATTTATTTACTTATATAATATATGTATGTGTGTATGTTTGTACTTGTATCTATTTTTGCACCCCCTACTGATAGTACCTCAAGAGCCTGTAACAGTGAATTTCTCCATTGTGAGATTAATAAAGCTGCATCTTATCTTATCTTATCTTATCTTATCTTATCTTATCTTATCTTATCTTATCTTATCTTTACTCATCGTAGTAGCCATCAAACCCCTTTCCCTTGCACTTAGACATAAAAGATTGCTGGTATTATGAGGGAGGGGCAGGAACAGTACTTGTCGAAAGTCAGCAAAATCAAGAAGTTTTTTTACATGTCTCAGACCAAAGACAGTGAGAGACATGGCCGGCCTTTGATAATCCAGTTAGCTGCACTGGAGGACAGTGACAACCTGTGGGGAGTAGAGCTTGAACCCCGACCTTAAGATCAGTGATCCAGCACCTTCAACACTAGGCCACCAATGTCCTTCATGAAGAGGATCTGCTGTTATAAATGTCCAACTTTTCAATTATTTACCACACGTTTTCTGCACTCAGGACCAATTTCATGACGTCTCAGGCTACAAATTAAATTTACAGAAAAGTGAGCTGTTTGCCATTAATGCTCGTCAATTTTCATTAACCACTCTTTCCTTTCTTCACAAATAAGTTTGTGCACTTGGGCGTCTGTGGTACAGATAATTTTTTTCAAGCTTTTTGCAGCTAATTTTCTTCTTGGCAGTGGTGGCCTGGTGAAATCCAATGCAGGGCAAAATTGTTCATTATGCCCATTGGACAAAACAAAAGATGTCGAAGTTCTTCCCAGATGTGAGCCCTATTTGTAATTGTTGCAAGTTAGAGCCTCAGCTACTTATGCTTCCATTTTTGGTCATACGCAGTTGCCCCTTGCCCATTTGTGGGTATTTTTGGTGCTCCTCAAGGCTCATTTGTCCTATCAAAAGACAAGGCTGACTGCATCATCATCGCCACCCTGTTCGCCAGGAACTTAATATTGCTCAGATGGAAGGATGTGCACCCGCCCCCCTTTACACATTGGGTATGAAACACTTTATTTTCTGAAATTAGAGAAAATAAAACACTCATTGAGCGACCTTTTCCTAGATTACATTAAAGAAAATATTCAACTGCCTGCAGCCCCTTGACAATTCAGCTGAAGCCTTGAACACACAATTTGAATACCATCTTTTTATAATTATTATTTCTTCAAACTCCCCCGCATCTCATAGTTCAAACTTGCTTTGTTTATTTGTTTATCTATTTAGTTTAATTTTTTTAATTATTTATTTATTTTTCGATTTGTGTTTTGGTTTTCAATTTTACATTTCCCGGAAGTACCCCTTTTAACATTGTATTATATTTTGTCATCTTCATATGTTGTGCCCCTGTCAGGACAATGGTTCTGTATTTATGTTTTTGTACTCGAGTTGATCAAACTCAATCTTCTTCTTCTTTTTACTTTCGGCTGCTCCCTATACTCACTATCCCTCCTCTGTACATGTCCAAACCATCTCAATCTAGCCTCTCTGACTTTGTCTCCAAAACATCTTACGTGGGCTGTCCCTCTGATATACTCATTTCTGATCCTATCCATCCTCGTTACTCCCAGAGAGAACCTCAACATTTTCATCTCCGCTACCTCCAGCTCTGCCTCCTGCCTTTTCCTCAGCGCCACTGTTTCTAAGCCATACAACATCGCTGGCCTCACCACCGTCTTGTACACTTTTCTCTTCATTCTTGCTGACACTCTCCTATCGCACATCACACCAGACACTTTTCTCCAACCATTCCAGCCTGCCTGCACATGCTTCTTCACCTCTTTTCCACACTCTCCATTGCTCTGGATTGTTGAGCCTAAGTACTTAAAATCCTCCACCTTCGTTATCTCTGCTTCCTGTAACATCACCGTTCCTCCTGGGTCCTTCTCATTCACACACATGTATTCTGATTTTCTGAGGCTAACCTTCATTCCTCTCCTTTCCAGGGCATACCTCCACCTCTCTAGATTTTCCTCCACTTGTTCTCTGCTCTCACTACAGATCACAATGTCATCTGCAAACATCATAGTCCATGGAGATTCTTGTCTCACCTCGTCTGTCAGCCTGTCCATCACCATAGCAAACAAGAAGAGGCTGAGAGCTGACCCTTGATGCAGTCCCACCTCCACCTTGAATTTGTCGGTCACACCGACAGCACACCTCACCACTGTCTTACATCTCTCATTCATGTCCTGCACCACTCTAACATACTTCTCTGCCACTCCAGACTTCCTCATGCAATACCACAGTTCTTCTCTTGGCACCCTGTCATATGCTTTTTCCAGATCCACAAAGGCACAATGTAGCTCTCTCTGACCTTCTCTGTACTTCTCTATTAACATCCTCAAAGCAAACATTACATCTGTGGTGCTCTTTCTTGGCATGAAACCAAACTGTTGTTCACAAATGCTGACCTCTGCCCTTGCTCTAGCTTCCACTATTCTTTCCCATAACTTCATCGTATGGCTCATCAACTTTATCCCTCTGTAGTTGCCGCAACTCTGCACGTCTCCCTTGTTCTTAAAAATGGGTGCAAGCACATTTTTCCTCCATTCCTGGTTAGTGCGCCCCCCCCCCACCTCATGGCTGCATTGAGTTGATCAAACTCAATAAACATAATTAAAAAAACAAACAAACAAACAAAAAAAAAAAACCTACATTTTTGAGTATAATTAACTTTAATAATTCAAAATCACACTCAACAAACAAAATCACAAATGTAATACAGAATATAATACTATGTTATATATCACTATGTTTTATTGTCTACTTTGTGTTGAATGAAATATTTATTACACTGCTGAGTGCATGTAGCTCAGAACCCTGAGAGACCCATCTCTATTAAAGAAGACCTCCCAGAGCTTCTCCAATTTTTTTGTATCCTTTGGACACTGCAGGTTAGCGAACTTATTGTCACCAACTAGCTTACTGTGCAGCTCAATAAGACCGGGCCCTACACCAGTAGTGAAACAATCACATAGAGCTGACTTAGAGTTGAGGCATTGATATCTTTCAACATTATTCATCTTTATATTACTAGTACAGTTTGTTGGAACACACCCCAGGTTGTACAGGGTCTGCTGGGCCCGTTAAAGCAATTTGAATTGATGTAGTTGATCACTTGTTGCAGGTCCTCAGAGCTGGCCTGGCCTTGCAACAAGCATCTACAATGCGATCCTCAGGGAGGTAAGCAAGGGCCAAAAACTTGTCGATGTATGCATGAACTGCTTCATGCTTCTGGAAGACAACCTGTAAAGAGATAAATTACTTCAAAGTTTAGAAAGAAAATAAAATGTTTAATGTTGGGCAGTGGTGTCCTGGTGGTAAAGGAGCCGGATCGCTGATCCTAAGGTTGGGGGTTCAAGCCCGACTCTAAACCAGTTGTCACTGTTTCCCCGATGCACTAACTGGGTCAGCCTGATTCTGCCCTGTGATGGCCTGACGAGCTATCCAAGGTGTACTCTGCCTTGCCGTGACACTAATTAGGATTAAGTGGTTCTAAAAATGAATGTTGAATGTTATCACTAAGACCATATTGCATTCAAGTTAATTTTGGGAACTCAACCCATAAATCAAGGCATAATACCAGTACATTATAATTTTCTCTTTGCTCTATCTATTCTGGTGTATTGGAGTGTGAGGGGTCAGAAATGAGGTAGGTTGATATGAATCTGTCTCTCCACACTGGATCCATACATCTTCTCTTTTCCATTCTTTCTCAACATTTTTCTCTAAATATATCCTTCACTCCTCCTTTACACACGCCCAAACCATCTCAATCTGGTCTCTCACTTGGTGTGGCATAGCTGTCCTCACTATTATCATAAAACCTTCCTGTGCTCTTGTAGATAACTCTCCATCTCAAATCACTCCAGTCATAGTTCTCCACCTGTTCCACTACATGCGCACGCTAGTCATTTCTCTACCACACTTTCCATTTATTTTGGATTGTTGACCACAGGTATTTAACGTCATCTACCTCCATCATGTCTATTCCTTGTAGCTGTACCCTTTCACCTTGGTCCCCCTCATTCATGTGCACATACTCCATATTACTCCTGCTAACTTTCATTCTCTCAAGTACATATCTTCACCTCTCTATACTCTTCTCTGCCTGTTCTGTGCTCGCCCTTCAGATGTGCTCTGTGATCTGCAAGTATAACAGTCCAAGGACACTTGTCTGACCTCATCAGTCAACACTGAGAGCCAGTGAAGAATCGCTATGACTCTTTTAGGGGAGTCCAGCAATGGTGCCAAAAATGACTCCTCATTTACTTTGCCTGACTTCCTCTGGAGTCAACCTGTCTCCCTCTGGAGTCAGCTCTGGAGTCAACCTGACTCCACGAAGACTCAAAATAACTCCACCTGGTATAACCATGATTATCAAAACAGACTGCAGACCATGATTATCATAAACAGACTGTAGAACATGATAATCGTGGTTACAAAATATATGGCTATAGGGGCTCTGTCATACTGTATAAACTACATACAACATTTCAGCACTGTTGCTAGACTCCCCTAATTTTATGACACATCAGCAGGTGATAGAAAATAAAATAATAAAATAAGAAATTAACATTTGAATTTTTATTTAATTAATTTTCAGTATCAACATTAAGAAGACTGGACAGTAAATATAAAAATACATATAATTGATATAGCATCGACAATCAGAATCAAATTTCATTCAGTTTAGTATGAGTATCGATTAGATGTACATGTACTTTGTCATTGATTTATTTTTTTACAATAAGTTGACATTCTGGAATTATTTAGTATTACCAAAAGCTATAAATCACATTTTGTTCAATTTAGCTCTAAGAGCTATGACTTTGACATTCTTTCTTTCGTTGTCTTGGACATCAAGGGTAACCTTTTGAGGTTCCAGGACATTTGCTCACAGGACAATTACTCACAGGCTTAATGAAAAAAAGACATTTGCTCACAACATGAAAAAAAGTTACATTTTAACCCTAACCCCTAACCCTAAACACTTATAACACATTGGTTAGACCACATTTAGAGTATTGTGTACAGTTCTGGGGACCATACTTGAAAAAAGACATCGAGACTCTCGAAAAAGTTCAGAGAAGAGCAACAAAGCTAATTCCGGGTATAAAAAAGGAATCCTATGAGGAGAGGCTGAGGATCCTAAACCTTTTCAGTCTTCAAAAAAGGAGAATTAGAGGTGATCTGATTGAGGTCTTTAAGTATCTTAAGGGGATTAATAAAGTCAACTATGCCCGATTACTTAGGCCAAGTTCTGTAAGTAGAACTAGGGGTCATAAATGGAAGTTATTCAAGGGTAAATTTAGCACAAATATTAGGAAATATTTTTTCTCGCAGAGGGTAATTTCAGTGTGGAATAGATTGCCTAACCACGTTGTCGAAGCAGAAACCTTACAAGTCTTCAAAAGCAGACTTGATCTAGTGCTGGATACCATCTAGTCATGGTGCGTCTTTAAGGTTAGAGTCACTTTAGAATAGGACAATGGTGAGCTTAGTTGGGCTGAATGGCCTGTTCTCACCACTCATGTTATGTTATGTTATGTTATGTTAAACTCTAACCTAAACCCTAGCCCTAAACCCTAAACCCTAATGTATAATGAGTTCATTTAGCATTATGTATTTATAAGAATAAATGATTTTTATAACACATTGTGATCTTTTTGTATTATGCATTTGTTAGAAAAAGAAAAAAATATGTTGTGAGCGAATGTGTTTTTTCATTAAAGTTGTGAGCAAATGTCCTGTGAGCAAATGTTTGCGCACCCTTTTTGAAGATAAGTCAAAGTGCCTGAAATACTTTTAGGATATGCAAAATTGAATACATAGTACACTGACACAAGTTGGAAGAAAGCATTGGTCAGGGTCTTTGTCACACAAATGTCAACATTTTCTGCTCTGATTTGGAAGCTCACGTCATCACTGTCGTATTGATGATCCATGCCATTCGATTCCTGTTTGCAGACCATTCCCTTCACCTCTCTTGACTAGGATTTCCCCAGGGTTCTGTTTTAAGTGGAATGGTCCTCTGGCAGGAAGTTCCCAACACCCCAGACATTGTTGGATGGTTTGAAGTCTTTTCCAGTTTCTCTTTTGGGCTTTTTCCTCTCTTGCACTTGATCCACTGAGGAGTCTCCTCTTTTCCTAGAATTTTTTAACTTGTTCTTGAAACGACAAATGCAGCCATGAGGCGGGGGGGGGGGGGCACTAACCAGTGTCTCTCCCCCTTATGCCGGTCCCAAGCCCGGATAAATGCAGAGGGTTGCGACAGGAAGGGCATCCGGCGTAAAACTTCTGCCAAAAAAAAAAAAATGCAAATGATCAATACAGAATTCATACCGGATCGGTCGAGGCCCGGGTTAACAACGACCGCCATCAGTGCTGTCAACCAACAGGGTGCTGATGGAAATTGGACTACTGTTGGTCGAAGACGTCGAAGAAGGAGAGGCGGAAGGCGTGTCCGTAGGCAGAGAGAGAAGAGGAAATGCGTGAGCCTCGGACTGAGAGTAGGGACTTTGAATGTTGGAACTATGCAAGGAAAAGATAGGGAGCTGGCTGACATGATGCAGAGGAGGAAGGTGGACATACTGTGTGTTCAGGAGACAAGGTGGAAAGGTAGAAAGGCTAAAAGCTTAGGAGCAGGGTTTAAACTGTTTTATAATGGTGTGGATGGGAAGAGAAATGGAGTAGGAGTCATCTTGAAGGAGGGTTTTGTCAGGAATGTTCTAGAAGTGAAAAGAGTGTCAGACAGAGTGATGAGTCTCAAGTTAGAAATTGAAGGCGTGATAGTCAATGTTGTTAGTGCTTATGCCCCACAGGCAGGATGTAAGCTAGAAGAGAAGGAGAGATTCTGGAGTGAGTTAGATGAAGTGATGCAGAGTACCCCCAGAGGTGAAAGAGTGGTCATTGGAGCAGACTTCAATGGACATGTTGGTGCAGGCAACAGAGGGGACGAGGAAGTGATGGGCAGGTTTGGTATCCAGGACAGGAACACAGAAGGACAGATGTTGATCGATTTTGCAAAAAGGATGGAAATGGCTGTGGTGAATACTTTCTTCAAGAAGAAACAGAAGCATAGGGTGACTTATGAAAGCGGAGGTAAGAGCACACAGGTAGACTACATCTTGTGTAGGCGATGTAATTTGAAGGAAGTCAGTGACTGCAAAGTAGTAGTGGGTGAGAGTGTTGCCAAACAGCATAGGATGGTGGTGTGCAGGATGACACTGATGGTGAGAAAGGTGAAAAAGGCAAAGGTAGAGCAGAAGACAAAGTGGTGGAAGCTGAAAAAGGAAGAGTGTCGTGTTGTCTTCAAGGAGGAGTTGAAACAGGCTTTGGGTAGTCAGGAAGTGCTTCCAGAGGACTGGACAACCACAGCCAATGTAATCAGGGAGACCGGTAGGAGAGTACTTGGTGTGTCCTCTGGAAGGAAAGTAGATAAGGAAACTTGGTGGTGGAATGAGGAAGTGCAGGAGTGTGTACAAAAGAAGAGGTTAGCCAAGAAGAAGTGGGACATTGAGAGGACCGAAGAGAGTAAACAGGAGTACAGGGAGACACAGCGTAAGGCGAAGGTAGCAGTGTCAAAGGCCAAACAGAGGGCGTATGATGACTTGTATGATAGGTTGAACAGTAAGGAGGGAGAAAATGATCTATACAGGTTAGCACAGCAGAGAAATAGAGATGGGAAAGACGTGCAGCAAGTTAGAGTGATAAAGGACAGAGAGGGAAATGTATTGACTGATGACAGAAGTGTGCTGGGAAGATGGAAAGAGTACTTTGAAGAGCTGATGAATGAGAAAAATGAGAGAGAAAAAAGAGTAGAAGGGGTGACCGTTGAGGAGCAGGAAGTAGCAAAGATTAGTAAGGGAGAAGTGAGGAGGGCATTGAAGAGGATGAAGAGTGGAAAGGCAGTTGGCCCTGATGACATACCAGTTGAGGTATGGAAGTGTCTAGGGGAGGTAGCAGTAGATTTTCTGACAAGAATATTCAACAAAGTCTTAGAAAGTGAGCAGATGCCAGAGGAATGGAGGAGAAGTGTGCTTGTGCCCATTTTTAAGAACAAGGGCGATGTACAGAGTTGTGGCAACTACAGAGGGATAAAGTTGATGAGCCATACAATGAAGCTATGGGAAAGAATAGTGGAAGCAAGACTAAGGGCAGAGGTCAGCATTTGTGAACAACAGTTTGGTTTCATGCCAAGAAAGAGCACCACAGATGCAGTGTTTGCTTTGAGGATGTTAATAGAGAAGTACAGAGAAGGTCAGAAGGAGCTGCATTGTGCCTTTGTGGATCTGGAGAAAGCATATGACAGGGTGCCGAGAGAAGAACTGTGGTATTGCATGAGGAAGTCTGGAGTGGCAGAGAAGTATGTTAGAGTGGTGCAGGACATGTATGAGAGATGTAAGACAGTGGTGAGGTGTGCTGTCGGTGTGACCGATTTAATTCAAGGTGGAGGTGGGACTGCATCAAGGGTCAGCTCTGAGCCCCTTCTTGTTTGCTATGGTGATGGACAGGCTGACAGACGAGGTGAGACAAGAATCTCCATGGACTATGATGTTTGCAGATGACATTGTGATCTGTAGTGAGAGCAGAGACCGAGTGGAGGAAAATCTAGAGAGGTGGAGGTATGCCCTGGAAAGGAGGGGATTGAAGGTTAGTCTTAGTAAGACAGAATACATGTGTGTGAACGACAAGGACCCAAGAGGAACTTTGAGGTTACAGGGGGCAGAGATAAAGAAGGTGGAGGATTTTAAGTACTTAGGCTCAACAATCCAGAGCAATGGAGAGTGTGGAAAAGAGGTGAAGAAGCGCGTGCAGGCAGGTTGGAATGGATGGAGAAAAGTGTCCGGTGTGATGTGTGATAGGAGAGTATCGGCAAGAATGAAGGGAAAAGTGTACAAGACGGTGATGAGGCCAGCAATGTTGTATGGTTTAGAGACAGTGGCCCTAGGGAAAAGACAGGAGTCAGAGTTGGAGGTAGCAGAGATGAAAATGTTGAGGTTCTCTTTGGGAGTAACGAGGATGGATAGGATCAGAAATGAGTACATCAGAGGGACAGCACATGTTAGATGTTTTGGAGACAAAGTCAGAGAGGCTAGATTGAGATGGTTTGGACATGTACAGAGGAGGGATAGTGAGTATATTGGTCTTAGGATGCTGAGGTTGGAACTACCAGGCAAAAGGCCCAGAGGAAGACCAAAGAGAAGATTTATGGATGCAGTGAAGGCGGACATGAAGGTCGTTGGAGTAAGAGTAGAAGATGCAGAGGATAGGGAGAGATGGAGGCAGATCATTTGCTGTGGCGACCCCTGAAGGGAACAGACGAAAGGAAAAGAAGAAAGAAGAAGAAGTTCTTGAAACGACAATGCCATAGTAACTGTGAAAAAAGTAATACACAATTTTTCAGTAAACATTAAACCATTTTGTATCTTCTCATTTTAAATTACCAATGATTCAAAGATCACAAATTAAAATCATACAGTAAATGAACAGTAGCAAATAATGTACATCCTTACCCGAGCATTTGCAGAAGCCAGTCCATCATTTAAATGAGTATATTGTTGAAGAACTGAAGACGCTAGGGCATCATATTCACCATATGTAAGATAGCTGAAATTTTCCCCAGAGCCAATGTTTCTAAACCATACAACATCGCTATTAGTATAAAATACAGTGGTACCTCACTTTATGAAATTAATCCATTCCAGCGCCTTTTTCCTAACCTGCATTTTTTGTTAACTGAACTGCATTTTACATGTAAAACGCATGATTTGTTCCAAGGCCCCCAATACTACCCCATAAACCCTTTAAAAATTATAAAAGCATACCTTTTAAGACCTCCTTCTGCTTCAATATTTTACCGATAGTAGACGGATTTGGCCATATTCCTTTGCGATATCACTTGAGCTCGTTTCTTCTTCTCACCTGCCCCGGAAATCGTGTGTGTGTGTGTGTGTGTGTGTGTGTGTGTGTGTGTGTGTGTGTGTGTGTGTGTGTGTGTGTGGGTGTGTGTGTGTGTGTGTGTGTGAGCACATGTGTGTGTGTGTGCATGTGCGCATGTGTGTTGACCATGTCTTTTTAGCAAAGTTATAATCTTGCAAATGTTTATGGAAGGTTAAAAGCCTGATTCAAGAAATAAAGCATGAAACAACAGTAACTCTGTCCTTTACATGAAAAGCATCATAGTAGATGCAGCTCCATGATAGCCAATAAGAAGGAGCTGCATCATCCCTCCTAGCCAATGGGAGGCCAGTGCGACAGGATGTTTGACGGTCATTGACGGGAGAGCAGCTTGTGCATTGTTTGAATGGCTCATTTTAATGTTTGAATGGCGTGTTTTAATGTTTGAATGTTCAAGATGTCGCTTTCATAAGTGAACTTGTTTCATACCCAGAAACAAAAATTTTAAGAAAATGCGTTTCGTAACCTGCATTTTTCGTTTGGTGAGACTTTCATAAAGTGAGGTACGACTGTATTAAGATGTTTTTGCTTCTTACCTCTGGATGTTCATAGGAGAACTAGACACGGATGGAGTTGGAGCTTGTTTGCCCTCCCAATTCGTATTTTCTTGCAAGATGTTCTGACTAGAGACATCACCCGACATTTCATTCTTCATGGCCGACTCATTCTTCATGGCACTGTTGGCTTCAAATTTTGAGTTGCAATATTGGAGTGTGTAATCTTTTATCTTAATATTGAATTTGTTTCTCAACTGTGGAACAGAATTTACCCTTATCCACAATAGTCAAGAATTTCTTTTGGACTGGCCAAGCGTTACCAAAAACTGCATGGTTCCTGCCAAACATATTCAAACAGTTTTGCAGTCAGACAAATAAGCAGTAAAATAAAGATGTGGTTTTGATATCAGCAATGACATTTTGTCTGTGAATAATTCCATAACATTTAAGAGATAACCTACCAATGACACAAACACAACATTTAGTAAATATGTTTTTACAAAATAAAATATTAAGGTCACATTAGTTGGTATCAATATGGTATTTCAGGGAAACATTCTTGAGGACAAAGTTATTGTCAAACAAATGAGTATTTAAATGTTGAACTGTTTATCAAAATCTCACTGGGTAAATTTTGAATCTTGTTTACTTGTTTTCTTACATGTTTTGGAATATAAAACACAAACAAATTAGAATGGAAATATTGAAAAACAAATATACAAATAGTTATATATTAATAGAAACATATGAAATTCTTGCTAAATTGAACTTACAAAGCAAGTTGCTTGTTGCTGTCCGACTGCTCTGATGTGAGGGGCTATTCAATATGGCGATTCTGTCCAATTGGATTATAAGTGAATTCTTCTCCCCTCCCACCCTCACTGTTTTTTTCTACAAATACTGTACACAGCACAAAGTTAAAGACTGAACCGATTCCTTGCGCGCAATCTCACTTGATCTCACCAAGTTCCTGGATGTCTAAGAGAATTACAACTAAACTTATAGGTAAGTCTCGTTTAGTTTTAAAATTAACCGGCAGTTTAGCTCAGTTGGTAGCGTGCCCACTTTATCCTCTGGAAAGTCTGTTCAAACCAAATCAAATAAAAGTTAAAATCTGGCTGTGTCATACCATAAGATGTTAAAATTTGTCTGTTGCTTCCTGCTCAGTATCAAACAAACGATGATGGGTGCTGAGAGCGCAAAGCAAATTTCAATGTATGTAATGTACTTTGTTGTTTGTTTAACACCAATATCGTATTATGCACAGGAGGCATCAATGGGACCCATGTGGAGTCAGTTTGGAAGACTGGGAGTCGTTGTGACTCTTTAGAGAGTCTGAAACTCCAGACTCCCAAATGAGAGTCACTGTAACTCTTCATTGGCTCTCAGTGAACCTGTCATTGACCACTGCAAACAAGAAAGAAATCTGGCTCTGATTATTAACGTAATCCCATCTCTACCTTGAACTACTTGGTTCACCTTACATCTGTTGCACTGTCCTGATGCGTTTCCTCTACCACCTTCACATATCTCTCTCTGAAGCTCATGACTTTCTCATACATTACAACAACTTCTTTCTTGCCACACGGTCATATGCTTCATCAAAGTCTACAAGCATCCATAGCAACTACTTCTGAACATCCCTATATTTCTTAATTGAAATTCTCAAAGAAAATATGCAATCTGTGGTGCTTTTAAATGACACAAAACCACACTGCTGTTCAAAGATCAATCACCTCTTCTTTCAGCATGGATACCACTACTTTTTCCCAAAATGTCATAGTATCATGTATCAACTTTATGGCCTTGTTCTTAAAAATTGGTCAAATAACACTTTTCCTTTTACACAGACATTTTCCCTGTCCCAGATTTTGTTGAAAAGTCTGATTAAAAAAAACAAAACAAAAAAAAAACAAAGACACTGCCTACTCACCGAAACATCTCCAGTCTTGACTAGTATATTCATAAAGCTCTTCTTCTTTCTTCAAAAAAACGGTTTGAGTCTTCAGGCAGTTGATTGGTCAATCTGTGTGCTCTTAATAGTCAGGTGTGCTGCTGCTTGCTTGAAACAGAAACCTGCAGCCACAC
Source organism: Plotosus lineatus (assembly GCA_024760905.1). Lineage (NCBI taxonomy): Eukaryota > Metazoa > Chordata > Actinopteri > Siluriformes > Plotosidae > Plotosus > Plotosus lineatus. Next base: position 40,528,015 of record CM045741.1, read on the forward strand.
TTTGTAGCATGAATTTAACACCTGTGATCTAAACTGTCCGTATTTGTCTCCTATGGCTGTTTGTGTTTGGGTTATATTTTAAAGATTTGACATTACTGCTTGCTCTGGAAAACTAGACTGTGACTCTGTGTTCATTAATATTGTATCATGATATTCACTGAAGGTTGGTCATGGCATTTTCATTCCATAACTCATTAAAATTTCACTTCCCCTTTGTTAATGCAAGGCTCCTTCTAAAAGTGCACTAATGAGAGTTTCATTTACATTAAGATTTACAATACTTGGTACATTCTTCCTGAACAATTTAATCAAGGTTTAATACCAAAACTGTAATTATTTAATTCTCATTTCATACGAAACACAAATATACTAAAATATGTAGTATAAAAAAGATCCCATGTTCAACTAGAAATGAAAGTGATCCAAATCTCTACTGAAACTGAAAATGAAAGAAGTGAGGTGCCCTTGGTATTCTCTTGATGAAGAAAAGAGCTCTCTTTCATCTCACTTTATTTTTGAGTTTTCAAAACCACAGCAGAAGATCCAGAAAATAAAAGGATAATATTCTGTTTTATGCCATGTCTTCTTTCAATTGTGCAATGTTTGATTCTGCATTGTTTGACAGAACTGAGGCATCTGCATTGCCAGTTATAACAATATAAAGGATATGTCATACTCGGCCACATTTAGAGTAAGTCCTCCAAAATACAAATTGATGGACATAGTAAGCACTTTTACAATGCAATTAAAACACAGTAAATAGGGCAGTGGTGGCCTGGTGGGAAAGGTGCTGGATCACTGATCCTAAGGTTGGGGGTTCAGGCCCCACTCACTGCAGGTTGTCACTACCGCCCCAGTGCCGCTAACTGGGTTATCAAAGGCCGGCCATGTCTCTCACAGTCTATGGTGACAGATTAATGTAAAAGAACCATTGCTGATTTTCGACAAGAGTAGGCTGCAAATCCAATGTTTCCGCCCTGCGATGGTCTGGAAAGCTGTCCAGGGTGTATTCTGCCCTCACCCAGAGTCGTCTGGGATGGGTGCCAGGCTCCCCATGACCCCAACTGGGATTAATACCCCCATTTCACTGGAGCATGGCAGACTTGCGGAAGCAAAGCCATAGTCATCCGCCAACGTTCCTCAGTCAGTCCGTCATCTTCCGTGTCCTTCAGTACGATTCCGAAGGTATTCCTCCTCTTCTGTCAGGCCAAAATGTTCCCCGAACAAAAAATTCCGAGAGTGTTCCCTTTGGTTCCGTGGTCTTTCCTTTTATACCGCCAGTGTTCCTTAACTTATCTGCAAGTCATCCCTTCTCTTCCTTATGGTCAAAAGCAGTGAAGAGAGCTGCTCTACACACCACACACCATTAGCACCATCAGCACCATCAGCACCATCAGCAGCAGCATCAGACCAAGTGCTTGCTGGGTGCTTTACCCCTTATTTTGGCTGTGCATGCGGCATGCGGCATGCGGCGCACACACTTGATCATCGGCATGAGGAGGATGATCATGACCCGATTGAAGTTCATCTATGGCACACTGTGAGTATTTCACCTTCTTCTGATTCACCAATCCACTGCTGGTTGTGGTTTGCTTGAGACATTGATCGGGTCTGCATGATCATCCTCCTCATGCCGATAATCACGTGCACGCGGACGGAGAAGAGAGCACGCCGCACACGCTGCCTTATAATAAAGGATTATTTACATAATGGGGCTCAGAGATCAGCGCGTCTTAAACACGTGCTCAAGTGCATGCTTTCATCCAGCACAGACTCGATCAGAGGGATTGGGGAGTCGGAATAAAGCCCGAATGATGCTCTGAAATGCACCACACACTGAATAGATGAACCAACCTGAAGGGAGAAGAATTGAAATCTTGACCACATCTCAATCTAACGCCTTGAAATGAAGCACTAGGGCTTTTTTTTTAATTATTTATTTTAGCCGGCCAGCAAATAGATTTAAGCTATTGTATATTGCAGGGCTTATGCACATGCATGGTCAATACGGAGAGACTCACATGCTGCAGTGTTTGGTATGTGACAGGAAGCACATTCCAAGTTTTGACAACCAGCTGGTTGCCAGCTCTGCTTGACTTCATGCAAGTCTTCCAAATCTTCATTCAGTGATTGTAGTCTCATCTTTTTTTTTTCTTCCTTTTCACCATCTTCTTGGTTGAAAGGGTTCGCTCTGCAGAAATGAGCTGACCAAAAACGAGGGAAGTTTACCTCTTGACCCAAAAACAACTTGTGCAGGCTGTTGCATATAATCCAATAAAATTAAAGTTTCAAGGTATCAGACCCTCCCGCACACTGCAGTACAGAAAGGATTGGCTGTCCGCTGCGCGCCACAGCGCCAAGTGGAGTGGAAAGTAGATAAAATGCAAGAGAATAATTAATCTGTTTTTGTTTTATTTGATGGCTTTTTTCCTGTATTTTTATTTAAATGACAGCAAAATTATTATTAGTTATTCTGTTAAGAAAGGTCATTTGATTTATCTGAGAGCCAGAGGCAGTCATCAAAAGAAACACATCACTTATAATCACTGTGGTTTGGACTTGTGTGCATGGTTTTTAGTCTGGAAGAATGTATTCAGTTGCAAATAAAAGGATCATATAGACATTATTGGTATTAAACATTTTAACATATGTTAAATTTTAAATTTATTGTGGATTATAAGCATACTGTAAAATATAAACATATAATATTTTAATAAATATCGAGTAAATTACAAACATATAGTACATGCTAAATATCTTGAAAATAATAAACATATATTGCTTTAAAAATATCTTGTAAACTATAAACATATAGTAACATCTTGTAAATTATAAACTTATTGTAAATTACAAACCTATATTACATTTTTAATTTATTTTACATTACATACATATTATTAAGTTATAAACATGAATGAGAAAATGAGCTTCATTGGTGTAATTAGAAACAAATCCTTTGATCTTTGCCGATTTTTCCGCGTTGAACATGAAACATAGTTAAGCCGGCTATTCCTCGGTCATTCCTTGTTGAACCGCTCTTCCTGCATTCCGCTTGTACCACGATCATTCCGTGGGTCTTCCTTCTAAAAAGGAGTAGTGCCGTGGTCGTTCCTCAAGTGTTCTGTGCTTTCCACGTTCCGTGAATTATCTGAAGGTCTTCCTTTGCTGTCCGCACTGGTTCCGAAGGTGAGCCGAGCACTTTTATGCATGTATTCCGACATTGTAACACAGTCTTTCCATGTCTTTTCCCCACATTCCGTGGCCGTTCCGAAAATGTTCCAAAGGTGCAATTTTCCGTAGGTTTTTGACCCATTTTCTGTGTAAAAATGCTGAAGCTCCTCCGTAGAGTGCATTCTCCGCCTTTCCACCATGATCCTTGCATTCCTCCCTCCAGTGAAATGGGAGGTATAAGCGGTTCAGAAAATGGACTGAACTAGAACACGGTACACTAGGCCCTCGACATTCGCGGGGGTTCGGTTTCAAGCCCTCCTGTGTATCAAGGTAATCCGCGAGTCCTGTACCCGGAAGTAAAACCCCATGTATCATGTCACACGCGCGAATGAGCAGCCAGAAGTAAAATACTATGTATCTATTACATGCGCTAAAATATGCTTCTTAAACACATTCTATAGGCAGTCTTACTCATTAATACAGTATTAATGTACTAAAATATAGTAATGATTAAGAAAAACTTTTTAATTTTGGACTGTGATATTTATTGATGATAAAATATAAACATTATACAGCATATACTGTTGTAAAGCACTCATTTAAAAGTCTTTTTCAATTATTATTCCAGTACAGTACCTAAGTTAATTCTTAGAATGTTTGTGTGTGAGATTTTATGTTCTGTAGCATGTTTAACAAATGATACCAAAAGGATAAACTTTATTACGCTTCATGTCCTTTTACATTGAACTTGGAGTGACGTCTTGGAGTGATGGAGCTGCCTAGAGGGCAACGTCGTGGAGTTCTCAGAGTCAAATTGTTTCTTTGTTTGTTTTAATTTGTTGTTTTGTTTGTTCATATTTTGCACTATGCTCGTCTATGATCGGTCGACCCTACTACAGCTATGAGCAGCTTCAGCTTCGGGCAACTAAGCACGCAACAACTTCTATTGTGAGCTAATATGCGATTGGAACTCAATGCTAACCACACCCCGTTTAACCCAGGCAGAGTTCTCAGTTTCCAGCGCTTGGTTAGCACTTCCGGCCATACTGCCTGAAAATGTTCAGTCCCTACGAAACAAGATGGACAAGCTTCATGCTCCGATTGCTGCACAGAGGGATCACACAGGACATTTTTCTGTGAAACATGGCTCGAGGAGAGTCCACCCGATAAGGCGATTATACCAGCCGGCTACACGACCTTCATCCCCTGCAATCCCAAGCACCGGAGTCAGCGTTCGGCCCCTTCCCGTCTGGGCTTATTGTCAGCTGGGGTGTGGCTTGCATTGAGCTGCCTACGATAGCATATTAGCTCTGTTAGCCGCACCCCGCCCACTTAGTTATACATGCCCGAAGATACTCCGATCTTATAGCTGTAGTAGAGTCGACTGGTCATACACGAGCATTGTGCAAAACATGAACAAACAAAACAACAAATTAAACAAATTAAAATGAACAAAGAAACAATTTGACTCTAGGCAACGTCCTCTAGGCAGCGCCATCTTGGAGACATCACTCCAAATTCAATGTAAAAGGACATGAAGAGTACTGTAATAAAGTTTATCCTTTTGGTATCGTTTGTTAAACATGCTACAGAACATAAAATCTCATGCATAAACATAAACTTAGGTACTGTACTGGAATAATAATTGAAAAAGATTTTAATACAACAGTTCAGAGAAAACTGTCGTTTCTCAGGAGAAAGTCTTATTACTTCAGAAGAGACATCCAGCGTTTCCTATCCCTTAACCAGAGAAGACGCATAGCGTTTGAGTGGTATCATAGATCTTAACTGGTAATTAAAACACACACAAAAAAGAGGCTCATTGACAACTTGTGCGTAAATGAGGAAAAAGGGGTGGGACATCAGCTCAACCAATCAGGAGAAAGGAGGCAGCCATTGGCTGAATTTTAATCGAGTCGGTTGCTCGGCAGTCAGCAAATACTCTAACTGTGGGTGCAAAACCGCGTATAGCCAAGGGCCTACTGTAAATGTATATTTTTAAGAAATGAAAATAAAGACATCGAAATTTGACACGTTAGCTTAAAAAAGTAGTTTAGCTGTGGTCAAATCAGGACACAGTAAAAGACAGAGTCAAGTCACTGCAAACTAAGTGAGGAAATTACATGTGGTAGAAGTGCAGAATGTAAATCCTCAAAAAACAACAGAAAAAACAAACAAACAAACAAACAGGCAGTGGTGGTCTAGTGGTATAGGGTGCTGGATCGCTGATCCAAAGGTTGGGGGTTCGATTCCCACTCTCCACAAGGTTGTCACTGTCCTTCCCAGTGCAGCTAACTGGGTTATCAAAGGCCAGCCATGTCTCTCACTGTCTATGGTGGGAGGCATGTAAAAGAACCATTGCTGACTTTCGACAAGAGTAGGCTGCAAAGCCGTCGGCGTGTTTCCGCCCTGCGATGGCCTGGCGAGCTGTCCAGGGTGTACTCTGCCCTCGCTGACAGTTGGCTGGGATGGGCGCCAGCCTCCCCGTGACCCTAATTAGGATTATATATATATATATATATATATATATATATATATATAGTGTGTGTGTGTGTGCGTGTGTGTGTGTGTGTGTGTGTGTGTCCTTTGGTTCTAAAGATGCACACTGAAATGAAGTCAGAATCAGGCACAAGGCCACACACAGAGGCAGGCAGTAGCAAAGCCACTGTGTGAATATATGATTGCTTTCTGACACGTGATGTAAAAACACTCGAGGCTCATGGTCAGTAAATATTGTTATAGGATCAGAGCGAGAGCCACACACTTGAAAATTTTGAAGCACGAACAAAAGAGAAAGACTTCTTTGTTGGTGGTGCTGTAGTTTGTGTGATAAAAGTTAAACTGATCAGAGATGAGGCTACCAGGATGTACAATGTGTATACATCCTCCTGGATCAAGACAGCACCGGCTGCTGTACCACTAGTGTTTGTAGAAATTTGAAGAACTTCTCGTGAAGAAAGAATCTGGAGCAGAAAACACAGGTGCCATGCATGAAAGCTTTCTAACAGCCTCAAAAGTATCCTGGCAGCTAGAATACCACACAAAAAGCATTCAGGCTGAGATGTGTGAAAAGTAAGAGAACAGTTTTTTTTTGTTTTTTTTTAAACAAATTTCCACAAAAACGTCGTATCACCCAGAAATCCCAGGAAAGCTGAAAACATAATTTTGTTCTTGGGTGCAGGAAAAGTAGCAATGGAGTAACTTTGACGTGAAACGGATGAACAATACCTTATCTGACCGTTAACCAAGTTGGGTTATTGTGACATGAGCACATTTTTGAAATGTGTAGTGCAGACTGTACTGTAGAATGACTTCATTAATCATAATATGTCTGCATTCTCCCTCAAAACATGTAGGATTATTTAATTCATCGTAAATTGTCATCCACCTGATACTAAAGGAATTAACTGATGATAATGTATTTTCTATGCCATTAATATGTAAATAATATATATAGAATCATTAATGATCAGTATGTACAGGGCCCTCGTTTGGCATTTCCTCAGTAGTTGGTTAACCCCGAAGGGGCCTTCAACACAAATTAATATGTAGATGTTCATTTTGTGATATTAAAGAGAATTTAATTAATCACAGTGTTGGTGTCTTGACACCCAAGCTGTGTAGGAATTTGTTGTAACTGATTGATCTGCTCAAATGATGGGAAATTAATTACACAGAATTTTTACTTAACCTGAACTGAAACTGTGTCATCCAGCAAAATAGTCCAGACAGGTGGTCACTGCTAAATCTACTGTTTACTGCAGGAATAAGTAGAGTTTCATTCATTAATTTTCTGAGCAGCTTAATCCTAACAAAAGGCTAACAGGGAGGCTGGCACCCGTCTCAGCCGACTCTGGGTGAGGACAGGGTACACTCTGGCCATTGAAAGACAGAAACACACTAACAGCAGTCCAGTGCCCTATGACAGCAGTGTCTTCATTTGTTATGTTCTTTTTTCAGCAGTGGGACATTACGGGGCTTCTTGCTGATAGCTTGGCTTCACATAGGTGTCTTCTAATTGTAACAGGACTCACAGGTAACTTTAGACCTTCTTTGATCTTCCTGGAGCTGAGTCCCTGCCATTTTTGCTGTTCTTTGATCCATTCGAATGGTACTTTTTCCTTCCACGTCTTTCAGGTTTCAGTTACCATTTTAAATCATTTGGGATCATGTTAGGTGAGCAGCCTCTTATTTTCTGCTCTTCCTTGTATGTTTTCACCTCCAATCAACTTTTTAATCAAGTCACACTGTTCTTCTGAACAATGTCTGCAACGAACCATTTTCCTCAGAATTTCAGAGAGAAATTCACTACAGGGATCACTCGCTACTTCACGCTTCAATCCATGCGGCTTCAGTGCATGTTTTTTTTTATTTTTTTTATTCATCGAATTAAAAAACAGGAATTTATGGGAAAATAGTTGGAAAAGTTAAGGAAAATGCCACAAAAACAAGGCCAATTAAAAAAAAAACCCTAAACAAAGATAAAAAATAAATAAATAAAAAAAACCCTCCCATCGAAACTATTTACATTGTCGTGAGGTGTGCATCTGAGTGCGTACACATGCATCTGTGTGAATGTGCGCGTGTGCATCTGTATGTGTGTGTATTTATATTTTATTTACATCTTATATACTATTTTTTAATATTTAATTGTAATTCTATTATTCTACTGTTGAACTGTATTCATTGATATGATAGACACATATACATGTATGCATACGTCAGATGGGTGTGTGTGTTGGGGGGGTGTTGGGGAAAGTGATCCTATTTCGAGGATTTCGGTGGTCATGGGGGATCTCAGTCCCAATTAACCACGGAAAGTAAGGGATCCCTGTATAACCAACTTTTGATGCTTTTCTTCCTGAAATATGGACAATAATTGGTACCTGTTTTTCCAAGTATGAATTAGAATTAGCAGCAGCATGACTGTTGGGCCTGTTGAATTTCTATTACTCTACTACATCTGCAGGTAAATTATTCCTTTCTACCAAAAACAGTGAATGATCATGTTAGTGATGTCTGACTGCTATTCTTTTGAATAAGTATGTAGTTCTGTTTAAAATAATAGCAGTCAGACATCAAGAACCTGATCAGTGTGTGTGTGTGTGTGTGTGTGTGTGTGTGTGTGTGTGTGTGTGTGTGTGTGTGTGTGTGTGTGTGTGTGTGTGTGTGTGTGTATGTGTGTGTGTGTGTGTGTCCTAGGTATAATTTTAAGAATAATTGTCCCACTTAATTTGGAGTGACCCAGTAACAATATCATTTACATAGTAACCGTCTACTTAAACCTGGTATAGACTTTATTTTCAGAATACAAGTGTGGTCAGCACTTAATGAGCATCAAGCTGTGTAGAGCATAGATCGAATGAAAAAAATGCAGCATGTGATGCAGAATTTATAAGGACTGGATGGACGCATTGAGAATGTAGCAATCATGTGATAAGCCCAGATCTGTCCTAAATATTTACTATTTAGGAAGGATTTGATCTGCTTGGTTGTATTTGGTGTGATACGAGTGTAATCACAGGAGTATTAAACATGTTTACATTTTAACCACATTCCCACTTCATGAATATCAATTTTCAGGATGCATTTCATCCTGGTTTTATTTTGAATCTTATGGGATGCTAAAACTAATGCAAAATGAGGTTCAAAAGGAGAAGTAATTATTTTTGAGTTTAAAAAAGGATGACTTTGGATTGCTTTTAGTCCTGATTTCAGCATGCAATCATCATGGTACTGTTATCATAAACTTGGGCAACCTCACAACAATTATTTTCATCAAGAGTTGGGATTTTACAGGGTCATATCTCTGTGGTTCATTTCATGTGTGAAAAGCATCCATCATGCCCCCTGAATTTCATTCTTTCATTCATTTTCTGAATCACTTAACCCTTTAATGGGCTGACGCCCATTTCAGCCAACTCTGGGCAAGGACAGAGGATGCCCTGGACAGCTTGCCAAGCCATCGCAAGTGCCTGAACATCCCTTTCAGTATTCGAATACCAAATTTGCACTCATAACATCAACCGGAATTGCAGGATATCCTGGATATTTCAGTACATTTAAGTGACAAAATTTCTGAGGTATATTTACTCAGTACAGCTTACATCAACTGTACCATAGCAGCAGTTAAAAAAAATGTAATCAAAAACAGAATCCACAGGGCCATGGTGGATTCAAGCCCCACTATCACTGAGCAGTCGTCTGCTTAATCCTAACTAGGGTCACAGGGTGACTGGCACCCACTTCAGCTGACTATGGTCGAGGGCTGAAACGGACAGCTTGCTAGGCCATAGCAGGCAGAAACACACCGGCAACTATACGGCTACTATTGACGATAGTCAGCGACAGTTTTTTTTTTTTTACATGGACCTCTCACCACAGACAGTGAGAGACATGGCCGGTCATTGATAACCCAGTTAGGTACACTTGGGTGACAGCAGTGACAACAGTTGACAGTGAGCTTTTGATATCCATCCTTGGGATTGGTATTCCAGCACCTAACCACCTGGCCATCACTGCCCTCTCCATGAATCATTAACCCAAAAATCTCAAATGGGCTTTCTCAATTTCATTTCTAGCTGAAAGCTGCATAGAACACTAGAAATCATTAGAGCAGATACTCTGGACACTGTGAACCAAACCACTGAAATCTATCACTAAACACCAAGACCTTTGTGTATTACTATCTGGAGTCTACACCAGAAAAATGACTGCTCTTTTCTGATTGAGTGTGCAGTATGCGAGTATGTTTGCATAAGCATTTGATATTTGTTTGGTTCACAGGTGAGTCTTAGAGTAAACTTTAAAAGTATGTGCTTCGGTAGGTGGAAGTAGGGTAGACAGCAGCGGTTGCAAGCTGCCTGAGACCGGGGACCAAAAACTGGTGAGGCAGTTAATTTTTGCTTTATATTTATTTTTTGGGGACTTTCTCATTCCATTTAATGACCTCACTAAAAATTGGGTGACAGATGCAGTCCAGTTTACAGAGCTGTATGAACAGGTGTTTAGCCTATTTAAAGCAGTTCTATTTGATTTGCTACTACTTTTTCTCTCCTTTGTCTGAGAGAGGGCTGGAGAGATGTTATCTCTGTTGGTGGAGAGGATAATTGTCTATGCCACATTTAAGACAGAAGCTCTCCATGACGGAAAGTAAGTAGAGCTCAATTGACAAGAAGTGTCTGGCTTTCTTGTAGCTGGTACACCTCGGAGTCTCACCACATACCAACATAAACTTGACTGTTGTGAAATGGGTGTGCAGTGGACAGGAGGGAGAATACTGGGACCATACAGAAGCCTACACTGACTGGAGTAAAAAAAAAAATCTTTCCCTGAACACCACTCAGATTAAGGAGCTGGTGGTGACCTTAAGTAGATCAAAACAGTCCTTCAGCAGGTTGAGGAGAGAGAAAGAGAGAGAGAGAGAGAGAGAGAGAGAGAGAGAGAGAGAGACTGTGCAGATATCCAAGTGCCAGTGGGTGGTACTAGACAAAAAAAAAAAAAAAAACAACAACAAAAAAAAAAACTGGGAAGGGCTTTCAGCACAGATGCAGCGCACAGGAAGATGTGTCAGGTTCTTTAATGTTTGCAGTGAGATGCTCTATATGTTTTACCATACCGTCATTGCAAGTGCACTGTTCTATGCTGTTGTTTTCTGGGGGAGTATCAATATCATTACTGACTAAAACTGTAGGTATCTGGATAGACTGGTGAAAACGCCTCTGTGAAAGGGTTGGACCCTCTCAGAACTGTGTTGAAGCAATAGATAAGGAGGAAACAGCAAAAATGATCAGAAATCCAATGCTGCTTTTGGTCTTTTGGCTGTCCCTATAACTAGTTTCTTCATAGTTCTTCAAACCAGTTTGGGCAGGCAACCTCATCTGGACAGGGCCTGGACAGGGTCCAAGTAGATTGAAACACTTTCCACTTCTTGACTATAAATTTAACTGGGCTCGAAGGATTGATTCACAGCTCGATCTGTGAAAACCTTTGGCAGTACTTTCCCACTCATAGTTGGTTGTTCTAAGTTACACTTCCGAGTACTGGAATGCTCTGGGCATGTCCTCATTCACCACATCCATAAATCTTCTCTTTGGTCTTCCTCTCGGCCTTCTGCCTGGTAGCTCAGCATCCGACTACCAATATACTCACTATCCCTCCTCTGTACATGTCCAAACCATCTCAATCTAGCCTCTCTGACTTTGTCTCCAAAACCTCTAACATGTGCTGTCCATCTGATGTACTCATTCCTGACCTATCCATCCTAGTTACTCCCAAAAAGAACCTCAACATTTTCATCTCTGCTACCTCCAGCTTAGCCTCCTGCCTTTTCACCGGGGCCACTGTTTCTAAACCATACAACATCTTGTACACTTTTCCTTTCATTCTTGCTGATACCCTCCTATCACACATCACACCGGATACTTTTCTCCAACCAGTCCAACCAGCCTGCACACACTTCTTCACCTCTTTTCCACACTCTCACTTGCTCTTAGTTGAGCCTAAGTACTGAAAATCCTCCACCTTCTTATTTCTTCTCCCTGTACCCTTACCGTTTTTCTTGGGTCCTTGCATTTACACACATGTATTCTGTTTAACTGAGGCTAACCTTCATTCCTCTCCTTTCCCGGGCATACCTTCACATCTCTAGATTTTCCTGCACTTGTTCTCTGCTCTCACAACAGATCACAATGTCATCTGCATACATCATAGTCCATGGAGATTCTTGTCTAACTTCGTCTGTCAGCCTCTCCATCACCATAGCAAACAAGAAGGTGCTCAGAGATGACCCTTGATGCAGTCCCACCTCCACCTTGAACTCTTCTGTCACACCGACAGCACACCCCACCACTGTCTTACATCTCTCATACATGTCCTGCACCACTCTAACATACTTCTATGCCACTCCAGACTTTCTCATGCAATACCACAATTCCTCTCTCGACACCCTGTCATATGCTTTCTCCAGATCCACAAAGGCACAATGCCGCTCCTTCTGACCTTCTCTGTACTTCTCTATTAACATCCTCAAAGCAAACACTGCATCTGTGGTGCTCTTTCTTGGCATGAAACCAAACTGTTGTTCACAAATGCTGACCTCTGCTGAGGAAAATGAGAGAGAAAAAAGAGTAGAAGAAGTGACTGTTGAGGACCAGGAAGTAGCAATGATTAGTAAGGGTGAAGTGAGGAGGGCATTGAAGAGGATGAAGAGTGGAAAGGCAGTTGGTCCTGATGACATACCGGTGGAGGTATGGAAGTGTCTAGGAGAAGTAGCAATAGATTTTCTGACAAGAACATTCAACAAGGTCTTAACGAGTGAGAGGATGCTGGAGGAATGGAGGAAAAGTGTGCTTGCACCCATTTTTAAGAACAAGGGAGATGTACAGAGTTGTGGCAACTACAGAGGGATAAAGTTGATGAGCCATACGATGAAGTTATGGCTCATCAACTTTATCCCTCTGTAGTTGCCACAACTCTGTACATCTCCCTTGTTCTTAAAAATGGGTGCAAGCACACTTTTCCTCCATTCCTCCAGCATCCTCTCACTCGTTAAGACCTTGTTGAATGTTCTTGTCAGAAAATCTATTGCTACTTCTCCTAGACACTTCCATACCTCCACCGGTATGTCATCAGGACCAACTGCCTTTCCACTCTTCATCCTCTTCAATGCCCTCCTCACTTCACCCTTACTAATCATTGCTACTTCCTGGTCCTCAACAGTCACTTCTTCTACTCTTTTTTCTCTCTCATTTTCCTCATTCATCAACTCTTCAAAGTGCTCTTTCCATCTTCCCAGCACACTTCTGTCATCAGTCAATACAATTCCCACTATGTAGTTCAGCAGTCTAACTTGCTGCACGGCCTTCCCATCTCTGTTTCTCTGTTGTGTCAACCTGTATAAATCATGTTCTCCCTCCTTACTGTCCAGCCTGGCCTCACCTCTTCTGCTCTTTACTCTCTCATTTTCCTCAATTATCAGCTCTTCAAAGTACTCTTTTTCATCTTCCCAAGCACGCTTAATACTCAATACATTTCCTTCCCAGTCCTTAATCACTCTAACTTGCTGCATGCCATCCCCATCTCTATTTCTCTGCTGTGCCAACCCGTATAAATCATTTTCTTCCTTCTTATTGTCCAACCTAGCATACAAGTCATCATACACCGTCTGTTTGGCTTTTGACACCGCTACCTTCGCCTTACGCTGTGTCTCCTTGTACTCCTGTTTACTCTCTTCGGTCCTCTCTATGTCCCATTTCTTCTTATCTAACCTCTTCTTTTGTACACACTTCTGTACTTCTTCAGTCCACCACCAACTCTCCTTATCTACTTTCCTTCCAGAGGACATGCCAAGTACCTGTCTCCCTGATCACATTAGCTGTAGTTGTCCAGTCATCTGGAAGCACTTCCTGACCACTCAAAGCCTGTTTCAACTCCTTGAAGACAACATGACCCTCTTCCTTTTTCAGTCTCCACCACATTGTCTTCCGCTCTGCCTTTGCCTTCTTCACCTTTCTTACCATCAGCATCACCCTACACCCCACCATCCTATGCTGTTTGGCAACACTCTCACCCACTACTACTTTGCAGTCACTGACTTCCTTCAAATTACATTGCCTACACAAGATGTAGTCTACCTGTGTGCACCTACCTCCACTTTTATAAGTCCTCACTCCAGAATCTCTTCTTTTCTTCTCGCTCACATCCTGCCTGTGGGGCATAAGCACTAATAACATTGAACACCACACCTTCAATTTCTAACTTGAGACCCATCACTCTGTCTGACACTCTTTTCACTTCTAGAACATTCCTGACGAACTCCTCCTTCAAGATGACTCCTACTCCATTTCTCTTCCCATCCACACCATGAAAAAACAGCTTAAACCCTGCTCCTAAGCTTGTAGCTTTGCTACCTTTCCACCTGGTCTCCTGAACACACAGTATGTCTACTTTCCTCCTCTGCATCATGTCAGCCAGCTCTCTACCTTTTCCTGTCATAGTTCCAACATTCAAAGTCTCTACTCTCAGTCCTAGACACATGCTTTTCCTCTTCTCCCCCTGCATATGGACACGCCACCCACCTCTCCTTCTTCGGCCTCTCCTTCTTTGATCAACAATAGTCCAATTTCCACCAGCACCCTGTTGGTTCACATCACTGATGTCAGTCATTGTTAACCCGGGCCTCGACCGATCCGGGTATGAATTTTGTTTTTACGGTTTGCATTTTGTATTCTGGCAAAAGTTTTACGCCGGATGCCCTTCCTGTCGCAACCCTCTGCATTTATCTGGGCTTGGGACCGGCGTGTGCTGTTTGTGTGCCCACCCCCCCGGCT
>CM045741.1:40547515-40570015 GCA_024760905.1 Plotosus lineatus
TTACTGGAAAAAAAGGGTTTCAAGGTCTCCAAGCCCAAGTTACAGTTCTGCCTTCCCACTGTGATATATCTGGGCTATGAACTCTCTCACGGGATAAAACGCCTTACTCAGGATCGCGTCAAGATCATAGTGGACACTCAGAAGCCTGCCACTAAACAAGCGCTCCTGGCTTTCCTGGGGCTCATTAACTACTGCCGCCAATGGATCCCGGACTGTTCCTTTTATGACAAACGTTTACGCTCTGCCGTGGCTCACACTGACCCTCTCCATCAACCCTTGGTCTGGACTGAGGACATGCTGGACGCATTCAAAGCCCTGAAGTCGGCCCTATGCTCGCGCCCGGCTCTCGGGCTCCCGGATTACAACAAGCCCTTTCATCTCTACGTCGCTCACCAGGCCGGCACGGCTTCTGGAGTCTTGGCGCGGGACCACGGGGGGGGACTTAGGCCTTGTGCTTTCCTCTCCAAAACTCTAGATACTGTGGCTCAGGGTTTACCTGCCTGTCTCCGCGCTGTCGCTGCCAGTGCGGTGTTAGTTCTCGAAGCAGAAAAAATAGTGCTCTCTCATCCACTCGTTTTACACACCAGCCATCAGGTTAGGCATATCCTTAATACTCTGTCTACACAACACATGTCTTCTCAACGTCGTTCAGGTTACGAGGCCATCCTTTGTGCTACTGACAACCTAACTATATCCTGTTCCTCTTCCCTAGATAACGTGGCGCAGGCTCTACAGCGCCTGCTTAATGCTCATGACGACTGCGAACCATTGGAACATGACTGCATGGACACCATTGTTCATGACACCAGCATTAGATCCGACTTAATGTCTACTCCTCTCTCCACAGGTCTCTCCCTGTTTGTAGACGGGTCATGCTCGAAACCCTCCGACGGAGTGTTCCTCTGCGGCTACGCAGTATGTTCCTACCGGACCAAGTTTTGGAAGCGTACTCGCTTCCCTTTAATTCCGCTCAAGCAGCAGAGTTATATCGCTCACTTTCGGGCATGCACTCTTGCTTCCAACCAGGATGTTACTATATACACTGACTCTCGTTACGCTTTTGGGGTGGCGCATGATTTCGGCCGTATCTGGCAATCTCGTGGTTTCACTGCTGCTGACGGTAAGCCCATTTCACATTCCACCTTAGTCCAGGATCTTATTGTGTCCTGCAATCTCCCGCTCCGTTTAGCGATCGTAAAGACCCGCGGTCATTCCTCTGACCACACTGATGAGGCACGAGGTAACTCTTTGGCTGACCGCGGCTAAACAGGCTGCCTCGCTCGGCTCCATGCCGCCGTTCCTGCAGCCCGCTGGTGTCAACCTCACACATGCTTAGCGCCCTCCTCCCTGACTTGGATCTGAAATCCCTTCAGTCCTCGGCATCCACAGAAGACACTGATTTTTGGTCCTCGCAGGGCTCTCAGCCCTCGGGTGACGGCATTCTACTCGATTCGACCGGTCGCTTATGTCTGCCCACGCACTGCCTTCCTTTCCTCATCCGCGAGTTTCACGGGCCTACACATCGCGGTCGAAGAGGGGTGGTGACAGATATGGAAAAAGATTTCTGTATACGACAACTAGCCTCTACGGTGCACAGCATTTTGGACAAATGCCTGATTTGTGCACAGAACAATGTGTCCAAACCACATGCATCACATCAGCATCTGCCGAAACCAGATACTCCCTTTCAGGAGTGGCAGATAGATTTTACTCACATGCCCCGGCAGGGCCCCTTTAAATATCTATTGGTTATCGTGGATAAATTTTCTCGATGGGTTGAAGCTTTCCGTGTGGGAACGAAAACGCCCGAGTAGTGGTTCAAAAGTTATCACAGGAAATTATTCCCAGATATGGCCTCCCGTTGGATATTGATTCGGACAAAGGCACACCATTCACCTCAAAAGTCACTCAACTGTTGGCACAAGAGCTAGAGATCAATTGGCGTTTCCATGTCCCATATCACCCTCAGTCCTCCGGAATCGTGGAACGAACAAACAGAACCATTAAAGGGAAATTACGAAAAGCAATGCACGCCACCGGATCCAGGAATTGGGTTTCGGTGCTGCCTGTGGTCCTAGCGGATCTGCGGATGACCTCGCAGGTGGCCTTAGGGAATCTATCCCCTTACGAAGTGGTAATGGGGAGACCCTTTCCCGCTCCTTGGAGGAAGGGAAAACAGGCTTTGGGTACGGAAGATCTAGACATACACATGAGCGAGTATGCCATGGGCCTTGTTAAACGACTATTGGGAACGCACTAATCAGAATACTTCGGTCCCGGCCGATGCAAGCACTCATGCCTTCAAGGTAGGAGACAAGGTGCTGGTCAAGAAATTTGCAAAACTAAATTCATCTTTGGGAGACACACCTTACAGTGAGCCCACGGGGATACTCGCTGTAACTTGTACCGCCGTACTAACTGACCTCTTTCCACAGTGGATCCATGCTACCAGACTGAAGAAAACTCCACAATGAAGTATTGTATTGTTTGTTTTTGTGTGACCATGATGTTGTCTATCTTTATTACCTCTGTTCCAGGTCTTAAGACACATATATCACCTAAGAGGGGAGAAGTGTTTTCTAACGGATTCGGCTCAACATAAGCTTACGAGTACCACCTTTACACCCTCTCGTACTGGGAACGGATAACCAAAAATATCCTGTGTTATGTATACCCTCCATGTTCTGCTCTTGCTTGGGCTGATGTGCTCAGCCCCGGGTCTTTGTACATATTACCGTCATCCTGAAAATAACATGTTCTGGCAGTATTTGAATTTTACTGTGAAACGTGATGTAACTTTAGAAGAATGTATTGTTTGCTCTCTGTTTCCTCCATTCCCTTTTTTGGTATGTTCACTCCATATTTAACCATGCTTGTGCCTGTATGCATTTGTCTGCTGTTGGTGTGTGTGTTCGGACCTTGCATCCTTAGGTGTCTGCTGAATCGTGTGTGGGCCCTGATGGACGCTTTTAGTGGACCAAAGTATACGCAACTGGATGCGCAGTCCGACGGCACCTCTTACCCTTCGTCCCGGGTGTAGTGAGGGGTCGGGATCTTGAGGGGACCCGAGTATCTCGAGGCAGTGGGCGAAGGGCGTCGTAGCTCAAGCTGCCCTTCAAGCACAGGCCCCGATCAACCGCGGTCCCTGGTCTCCTGAAAGATCCCGACCTTCGACACCCGCTGAACCTTTGTGTATTCTGCAACGAATGATTTATACTTCATGAACATTAAAGTATAAAAGAGGGGAACTGTTAGAATATATCTCTGACCTAATACGTACATGTTTATTGAATCATGAAGCAAGAAGTTCTCCTTATCCTGTTGTACCCCGATGTCCTAAGTTTTGTGTAAAACATCAACCAGACCTAACTGGATGTTCAAGGCTGTCCCTCTTTTATCACCACATACCTACATACGAATGCAAGCAGTTACGTAAATAACATGATATGGTGCTATCTACACACACACACACATACATACACACACACATACACACACACACACACACATACATACACACACACACACACACATACACACACACATACACACACACACACATACATACACACACACACACACATACATACACACACACACACACATACACACACACACATACATACACACATACACATACATACACACACACATACACACACACACATACATACACACACACACACACACACACACACACACACACACACACCCGATGCTATGACGAATGTACTCTGAACCAAGGACACCTGATTCTGTATCTTGTCTGCTTTTTGCACGAACACATACTGTATAAAAAGTTTGTGCTCAGAAACACCCTCTGAGCTTCTGATGAATAAACCAGACTGATTTCACTCGTGTGGTTCGTTGTCTGTTGCTCCCGGAGCGCTCTAAGACGTTGAGATACAGGAATCCAGATCGTGCAAGTTTACATAAGAGCTTCTACAGAGAGAGTTCTTACAATCTCTTTATGAGGACTTCCAGTGTTCGGTCATTGATGACAACAAAACAACAAATTGGTTCTCAGTGATGACCGGAGTGAAACAGGGATGTTGCATGTCAGGATTTCTCTTCCTCCTGGTCATTGACTGGGTCGTGCGATAAACAACCCAAGGTCAAAGAACAGGGATCAGGTGAGATGTAAAAACCTTGTTGGGGGACCTTGATTGTGATGATGATCTTGCTCTCTTGTGAGCTGCCATGAACCATCTACAACAGAAGAGAATGCTGCTAAAGCTGGGATGAAGATGAATGACAGGCAGTGCAAAGTCATGAAAGTCAACAGCAGGAGTGAAGAAAAACTGAAGGTCAGCGATAGAGAAGTAGACGACGTGGAGAGCTTCGTGTATCTAGGAGCTAATGTGGCCAAGGATGGTGGAAGCTCAGCAGATGTCAGAAAGAGAGTGGCCCTGGCCAACGCCCAATTCAAACGACTCTCGAGAATCCGGCAAGCCAGAGATATCAGCAGAAATATTAAAATGTCACTCTTTAAGAGCTTAGTGCTGCTTTATAGATGGGAGACCTGGAAGCTTAGAAAAGGAGAAGAAGGGAAAAAATATATATATATATATATATATATATATATATATATATATATATATATATATATATATATATATATATATATATATACACATATATTTTATATATATATATACACATACAGTCAGCCCCCAACTTACGAAATTAACCGTTCCAGAGCCCCTTTTGTATGACGATGATTTCGTAAGTAGGGGTAGTATTTTACATGTTAAACGCCTAATTCGTTCCAAGGCTCCAGTCTTTGGACTGGATAAACCCCATAAACCCTTTAAAAAATAATAAAAGTACACCAATTCTGTATGACATATGTATTAAAAGTAAAAGAAAATAATGTATTAAACCATTTAAACATTTTATTAACATATAAAACCATTTTATTAACATTTATTAATTAAACCATTATTAAACATTTTTATTAACACACACACACACAAACAAACATAACCCCCCCCCCCCCTCTCTCTCTTGCGCGCTGCGGGCCACGCCCACAAGACGTGAATTCAAAGCGCATTCCCTGCTTGACCATTTACTGAATTAAAACAACTTAAAAAACTAAACTAAAAACTAAAAAGTTATTCCTTCTCTCTCTCTCTCTCTCTCTCTCTCTCTCTCTCTCTCACACACACACGCTGTGGGCCACGCCCACAAGAAGTGAACTCAAAGCAGATATAGATATATATATATACATTTAAATGATTTAAGACCTTGTTGAATGTTCTTTTTAGAAAATCTACTGCCAGCTCTCCTAGACACTTCAATACCTCCACCAGAATGTCATCAGGACCAACTGCCTTTCCACTCCTCAATGTTATCTTCAGGGCCACCTTTCTAATCTTTGCTACTTCCTGGTCCTCAATGGTCACCTCTTCTACTCTTTTTCTCTCTCATTTTCCTCATTCATTAGCTCTTTAAAGTACTCTTTCCATCTTCCCAGCACACATTTGTCATCAGTCAATACATTTCCCACTATGTAGTTCATCAGTCTAACTTGCTGCACGGCCTTCCCATCTCTATTTCTCTGTTGTGTCAACCCGTATAAATCATGTTCTCCCTCCTTACTGTCCAACCTGGCATACAATTCATCTTCTGCCCTCTGTTTGGCCTTTGAGACTGCCACCTTCGCCTTATGCTGTGAATCCCTGTACTCCTGTTTACCCTCTTAAGTCCTCTCAATGTTCTGCTTCTTCATAGCAAATGTCTTCCTCTGTACACACTCCTGCATTTCCTCATTCCACCACCAAGTCTCCTTATCTACTTGTTTTGTTTTTTCCAGAGGACACAGCAAGTACTCTCCTACCTGTCTCCCTGATCACATTCGCTGTAGTTCTCCAGTGATCCGGAAGGACATCCTGACCACCCAAAGCCCTTTTCAACTCCTCCTTGAAGACAAGACAACACTCTTTTTTTTTCAGCTTCCACCACTTTGTCTTCTGCTCTGCCTGTTCCCTCTTCATCATCCAAATTATCAGCATCATCCTGCACACCACCAGCCTAGCTGTTTGGCAACACTCTCACCCATGACCACTTTGCAGTCACTGACTTCCTTCAAATGACATCATCTACACAAGATGTAGTCCACCTGTGTGCTCCTTCCTCCGATTTTAAAAGTCACCTCATGCTCGTCTCTCATCTGGAAGAAAGTATTCAACACAGTCATTTCCACCCTTTTAGCAAAATCAATCAACATTTGTTCTTCTGTGTTCCTGTCCTGCATACCAAACCTGCCCATCAATTTCTCATCCTCTCTGTTGCCTGCACCAACATGTCCATATATATATATATTCACCATCCTCTCTCTTCAGGTGATTATAGAAGATTTCCTCTATAATCACCTGAAGAGAGAGGATGGTTTCACCACCCCTCGAAACAGATCTGTAGTGATAAATGGAGTTTCAATAGAAAGTCTTTGTCCTGTCCTTTTATTTTTGTTATTTGCTCTACCAAAAAGTATTGAGCACTCTCCTACGGAAGGATCTACTCAGAAAATCCTCTCTCTCTCTCTCTCTCTCTCTCTCTATATATATATATATATATATATATATATATATATATATATATATATATATATACACACACACACACACACACACACACACACACACACACAGTGGTACCTGACCTTACGAAATTACTCTGTTCCAGAGCTTTTTTTGCAACCTGCATTTTTTTAAGTTGAACTGCATTTTACATGTAAAACACGTGATTCGTTCCAAGACTCCCAATACTACTTCCTAAACCCTTTAAAAATTATAAAAGCATACATTTAAGACATCCTTCTGCTTCAATATCGTACTGATGGTAGACGGGTTTGGCCATATTCACTAGAGCCCATTTCTTCTTCTCACTGTGCGAGTGTGCGTGTGTGTGTGTTCGCTCGCTCGTGTGTGTATGTGTGTCTTCTTAGCAGAGTTATAATCTTAGAAATGTTTATGGAAGGTAAAAAGCCTGAGTCAAGAATAAAGCACAAAACAACCGTAACTCTGTCCTTTACACGAAAAGCATCATGGTGGATTCAGCCTTATAAAAGACAATGGGAGGTAGACGCGTCATTCCTCTTAGGCAATGATGTCCAAGATGGCGTCAGGTGAAGATGGCATCCCAATCCAAGATGGCGTCAGGTGGACCTGTCCAAGATGACGCTTCAGTGAAGGCGACATGAACGACAGCTCACTTGTTAGCCAATGGGAGGCCAGCGAGGCGGGATGTTTGAACGTCATTGATGGGAGAGCAGCTCGTGTATTGTTTGAATGGTGCATTTTAATGTTTGAATGGCGAGTTTAAATTTTTAAGATGGCATTTTTGTAACGTGAACTTGTTTCGTATCCAATGAAAAATGTGAAAAATCCAGTCTTTTATTCAAGTACATTTATTCAATGGAAAAAAAAAAATCCCACATTAAGAAATAATTATGTCAAGTGTGCCACAATTATTACCCTCCTGATGTTAATACTGTCTATAGCCCCTTTTACCAACAAAACTGCACCTAATCCTCTCCTATAATGTTTCACAAGATTGGAGAATACATAAAGAGGATCTTGGACCACTCATCTCTGTATAATCTCTCTAAATCATCCAGCGACCGGGTCCTCTCCTCTTCAGCTAACTGCACGGAGTTTCATTGGAGTTGAGGTCTGGGGACTGAGATGGCCATGGGAGGAACTTAATTTGGTGTCTGCTGAACCCTTTCTGTGTAGGATAGGATAGGATGCCAAATATACATAACAAGAATGAGAAAGCTAACGGATAAGCCTTCTCAAAAAAAAGGTTGTTTCCGTAAAAAGACGACAAAAATTTAGGGAAGTGTTTTTCATAACCTGGATTTTTTATTTTCAGAGGTTTTCGTTAGTAATGCAGCCATGAGGTGGGGGGGGCACTAACCAGTGTCTCTCCCCCTCATGCCGGTCCCAAGCCCGGAGAAATGCAGAGGGTTGTGTCAGGAAGGGCATCCGACGTAAAACCAATGCCAAACATTTATGATGCAAATCAGAAGTATTACCCCCATACCGGATCGGTCGAGGCCCGGGTTAACAACGACCGCCATCAGTGCTGTCAATCAACAGGGTGCTGATGGAAATTGGACTACTGTTGGTCGAAGACGTCGAAGAAGGAGAGGTGGGAGGCGTGTCCGTAGGCAGAGAGAGAGAAGAGGAAAGGCATGAATCTAGGACTGAGAGTGGGGACTTTGAATGTTGGAACTATGCAGAGAAAAGGTAGAGAGCTGGCTGACATGATGCAAAGGAGGAAGGTGGACATACTGTGTGTTCAGGAGACCAGGTGGAAAGGTAGCAAAGCTAAAAGCTTAGGAGCAGGGTTTAAGCTATTTTATCACGGTGTGGATGGGAAGAGAAATGGAGTAGGGGTAATCTTGAAGGAGGAGTTTGTCAGGAATGTTCTAAAAGTGAAAAGAGTGTCAGACAGAGTGATGAGTCTCAAGTTAGAAATTGAAGGTGTAATGCTCAATGTTGTTAGTGCTTATGCCCCACAGGCAGGATGTGAGCTAGAAGAGAAGGAGAGATTCTGGAGTGACTTAGATGAAGTGATGCAGAGTACCGCCAGAGGTGAAAGAGTGGTCATTGGTGCAGACTTCAATGGACATGTTGGTGCAGGCAACAAAGGGGACGAGGAAGTGATGGGCAGGTTTGGTATCCAGGACAGGAACGCAGAAGGACAGATGTTGATAGATTTTGCAAAAAGGATGGAAATGGCTGTGGTGAATACTTTCTTCCAGAAGAAACAGGAGCATAGGGTGACTTATAAAAGCGGAGGTAGGAGCACACAGGTAGACTACATCTTGTGTAGGCGATGTAATCTGAAGGAAGTCAGTGACTGCAAAGTCATAGTGGGTGAGAGTGTTGCCAAACAGCATAGGATGGTGATGTGCAGGATGACTCTGATGGTGAGAAAGGTGAAAAAGGCAAAGGCAGAGCAGAAGACAAAGTGGTGGAAGCTGAAAAAGGAAGAGTGTCGTGTTGTCTTCAAGGAGGAGTTGAAACAGGCTTTGGGTGGCCAGGAAGTGCTTCCAAATGACTGGACAACCACAGCAAACCACAGTGTGTCCTCTGGAAGGAAAGTAGATAAGGAGACTTGGTGGTGGAATGAGGCAGTGCAGGAGTGTGTACAAAGGAAGAGGTTCGCTAACAAGAAGTGGGACATTGAGAGGACCGAAGAGAGTAAACAGGAGTACAGGGAGACACAGCGTAAGGTGAAAGTAACAGTGGCTAAGGCCAAACAGAGGGCGTATGATGACTTGTATGATAGGTTGGATAGTAAAGAGGGAGAAAATGATCTATACAGGTTGGCACAGCAGAGAAATATAGATGGGAAGGATGTGCAGCAAGTTAGAATGATAAAGGACAGAGAGGGAAATGTATTGACTGATGACAGAAGTGTGCTGGGAAGATGGAAAGAGTACTTTGAAGAGCTGATGAATGAGGAAAATGAGAGAGAAAAAAGAGTAGAAGAGGTGACCATTGAGGAGCAGGATGTAGCAAAGATCAGCAAGGGTGAAGTGAGAAGGGCATTGAGGAGGATGAAGAATGGAAAGGCAGTTGGTCCTGATGATATACCTGTGGAGATATGGAAGTGTCTAGGAGAGGTAGCAGTAGATTTTCTGACAAGAACATTCAACAAGGTACTAGAGAGTGAGCAGATGCCGGAGGAGTGGAGGAGAAGTGTGCTGGTGCCCATTTTTAAGAACAAGGGAGACGTGCAGAGTTGCAGCAACTACAGAGGGATAAAGTTGATGAGCCATACGATGAAGTTATGGGAAAGAATAGTGGAAGCTAGACTAAGGGCAGAGGTCAGCATTTGTAAACAACAGTTTGGTTTCATGCCAAGAAAGAGCACCACAGATGCAATGTTTGCTTTGAGGATGTTAATAGAGAAGTACAGAGAAGGTCAGAGAGAGCTACATTGTGGAGGTAGCGGAGATGAAAATGTTGAGGTATATATATATATTATATATATATATATAATAGGCTGTGCGTTGGAGACCCAAACAGACTAATAAGACCAATCTGCAAGGCCGGTAATATTGAGGGAATGGAACTGGACTCTGACAGTAATGTTGGAGAGGCGAATGTTCTCTTCCCACCAGATTCACAACCTGCTAATTAGTTACATGAACATGTTCAGTGAGAGATACCACCGAAATGCACCACTGAACCACACGGGAATCATCCCGACCTGTGAACAGTGAACTACAAGCTTGTCCATATAACACTAGCATCCACTGTAATCCATTTACATTCTACTGTTTATTATACTAATAATACTGTAAATTCATTTTCTTCCTTTCTGCTTTTTCCCTTTCTCTGGAGTCGCCACAGTGAATCATCTGATTCGCACATTTGATTTGGCATAGGTTTTTACGTCGGATGCCCTTCCTGTCACAACCCTTTTAGCAAGGGACAGAAACACACTGACTGCTTTGTAGCCTACTCTTTACGGCAGTCAGCATTGGTTCTTTTACATGCCTCTCACCATAGACACTGAGAGACATGGCCCACCTTTGATAACCCAGTTAGCTTCACTGGGGGATTCTCTACCTGTTCATGCACATATTAATTATTTCTACTATATAGAGTCAGCCCTCTACTAATGAAAACCTCTTCTTCGTCTTCTTCTTCTTTTACTTTCGGCTGCTCCCTTCAGGGGTCGCCACAGCAAATCATCCGCCTCCACCTCACCCTGTCCTCCGCATCTTCTTTTCTGACTCCAATGACTTTCATGTCTTCCTTCACCACATCCATAAATCTCTTCTTTGGTCTTCCTCGAGGCCTTCTGCCTGGTAGTTCAAACCTCAGCATCCTACTGCCAATATACTCACTATCCCTCCTCTGTACATGTCCAAACCATCTCAATCTAGCCTCTCTGACTTTGTCTCCAAAACATCTTACGTGGGCTGTCCCTCTGATATACTCATTTCTGATCCTATCCATCCTCGTAACTCCCAGAGAGAACCTCAACATTTTCATCTCCGCTACGTCCAGCTCTGCCTCCTGCCTTTTCCTCAGCGCCACTGTTTCTAAGCCATACAACATCGCTGGCCTCACCACCATCTTGTACACTTTTCCCTTCATTCTTGCTGACACTCTCCTATCGCACATCACACCGGATACTTTTCTCCAACCATTCCAGCCTGCCTGCACACGCTTCTTCACCTCTTTTCCACACTCTCCATTGCTCTGGATTGTTGAGCCTAAGTACTTAAAATCCTCCACCTTCGTTATCTCTGCTCCCTGTAACATCACCGTTCCTCCTGGGTCCTTCTCATTCACACACATGTATTCTGATTTTCTGAGGCTAACCTTCATTCCTCTCCTTTCCAGGGCATACCTCCACCTCTCTAGATTTTCCTGCACTTGTTCTCTGCTCTCACTACAGATCACGATGTCATCTGCAAACATCATAGTCCATGGAGATTCTTGTCTCACCTCGTCTGTCAGCCTGTCCATCACCATAGCAAACAAGAAGGGGCTCAGAGCTGACCCTTGATGCAGTCCCACCTCCACCTTGAATTCGTCGGTCACACCGACAGCACACCTCACCACTGTCTTACATCTCTCATACATGTCCTGCACCACTCTAACATACTTCTCTGCCACTCCAGACTTCCTCATGCAATACCACAGTTCTTCTCTTGGCACCCTGTCATATGCTTTTTCCAGATCCACAAAGGCACAATGTAGCTCCCTCTGACCTTGTCTGTACTTCTCTATTAACATCCTCAAGGCAAACATAGCATCTGTGGTGCTCTTTCTTGGCATGAAACCAAACTGTTGTTCACAAATGCTGACCTCTGCCCTTAGTCTAGCTTCCACTATTCTTTCCCATAACTTCATCGTATGGCTCATCAACTTTATCCCTCTGTAGTTTCCGCAACTCTGCACGTCTCCCTTGTTCTTAAAAATGGGCACCAGCACACTTCTCCTCCACTCCTCCGGCATCTGCTCACTCTCTAGTACCTTGTTGAATGTTCTTGTCAGAAAATCTACTGCTACCTCTCCTAGACACTTCCATACCTCCACAGGTATATCATCAGGACCAACTGCCTTTCCATTCTTCATCCTCTTCAATGCCCTTCTCACTTCACCCTTACTGATCTTTGCTACATCCTGCTCCTCAATGGTTACCTCTTCTACTCTTTTTCTCTCTCATTTTCCTCATTCATCAGCTCTTCAAAGTACTCTTTCCATCTTCCCAGCACACTTCTGTCATTAGTCAATACAGTTCCCTCTCTGTCCTTTATCAATCTAACTTGCTGCACGTCCTTCCCATCTCTATTTCTCTGCTGTGCCAACCTGTATAGATCATTTTCTCCCTCTTTACTATCCAACCTATCATACAAGTCATCATACACCCTCTGTTTGGCCTTAGCCACTGCTACTTTCGCCTTACGCTGTGTCTCCCTGTACTCCTGTTTACTCTCTTCGGTCCTCTCAATGTCCCACTTCTTCTTGGCTAACCTTTTCCTTTGTACACACTCCTGCACTTCCTCATTCCACCACCAAGTCTCCTTATCTACTTTCCTTCCAGAGGACACACCAAGTACTCTCCTACCTGTGTCCCTGATCACATTTGCTGTGGTTGTCCAGTCATTTGGAAGCACTTCCTGGCCACCCAAAGCCTGTTTCAACTCCTCCTTGAAGACAACACGACACTCTTCCTTTTCAGCTTCCCACCACTTTGTCTTCTGCTCTGCCTTTGCCTTTTCACCTTTCTCACCATCAGAGTCATCGTGGACACGACCATCCTATGCTGTTTGGCAACACTCTCACCCACGATGACTTTGCAGTCACTGACTTCCTTCAAATTACATCGCCTACACAAGATGTAGTCTACCTGTGTGCGCCTACCTCCGCTTTCATAAGTCACCCTATGCTCCTGTTTCTTCTCAAAGAAAGTATTCACCACAGCCATTTCCATCCTTCTTGCAAAATCTATCAACATCTGTCCTTCTGCGTTCCTGTCCTGGATACCAAACCTGCCCATCACTTCCTCGTCCCCTCTGTTGCCTGCCCCAACATGTCCATTGAAGTCTGCACCTATGACCACTCTTTCACCTCTGGGGTACTCTGCATCACTTCATCTAAGTCACTCCAGAATCTCTCCTTCTCTTCTAGCTCACATCCTGCCTGTGGGGCATAAGCACTAACAACATTGAGCATTACACCTTCAATTTCTAACTTGAGATTCATCACTCTGTCTGACACTCTTTTCACTTTTAGAACATTCCTGACAAACTCCTCCTTCAAGATGACTCCGACTCCATTTCTCTTCCCATCCACACCGTGATAAAATAGCTTAAACCCTGCTCCTAAGCTTTTAGCTTTGCTACCTTTCCACCTGGTCTCCTGAACACACAGTATGTCCACCTTCCTCCTCTGCATCATGTCAACCAGCTCTCTACCTTTTCTGTGCATAGTTCCAACATTCAAAGTCCCCACTCTCAGTCCTAGACTCATGCCTTTCCTCTTCTCTCTCTGCCTACGGACACGCCTCCCACCTCTCCTTCTTCGACGTCTTCGACCAACAGTAGTCCAATTTCCATCAGCACCCTGTTGATTGACAGCACTGATGGCGGTCGTTGTTAACCCGGGCCTCGACCGATCCGGTATGGAGGTAATACTTTTGATTTGCATAATCAATAATTGGCATTGGTTTTACGTCGGATGCCCTTCCTGACACAACCCTCTGCATTTCTCCGGGCTTGGGACCGGCATGAGGGGGAGAGACACTGGTTAGTGCCCCCCCACCTCACGGCTGCATTTTTACATATATATATATATATATATATATATATATATATATATATATATATATATATATATATATATATATATATATATATATATAAAAAAACAGCCTTTTTTTCTTGAAGTTTTGTGAACACTGCGCTGGGATGAATGTCCATGTGTGGCCAATAGAAATGAAGCAGCTAGCCAGGCACAGAAGAAAACACTCCATGGCAATGCCTGTAACTTTCACTCATTGAGAAATGTTTCTCTGCTTGCATCAAGCCTGACCAATGTCCCGCCTCCTAGAGCCACATAGCCCACCATGATTGGTAGGATCAACCCTGCACACAACACTGTAAATTGCCAAACATATCAAACTTGCAATTTGCCCGCGGTTCACGAGTTTGGGACCCCTGGATTAAAACATGCCTCACACATAGCTGTATGTAAACATCATCAACAAACGCATGGCTGTTTGATCAAACTTAAGCAACATAAAAGGCAAATACATTGATCCATTCACAACATGAACTGCTTAATCCCACAATGGTTGTGAGAGATCAGAGGCTGGATCTCACTCGACTCTGGACAAAGGTGGAGTAAACCCTGAACAACTCATCAGTTCAACTCAGGCCAAAATACACTTATGCAACCATTCACACTTTCACCCAGGGGCAATTTGTAACAGCCAATTAGACTAATGTGCATGTCTTTGGAAAGTGGGAGAAAACAGTGTAAATGGAGTAAACCGACACATGCCCACAGAGAATCTGCAAACTTCACACTGAAGCAATCTTGCTGAGCCTGAAACTCAAACGCATATATATATATATTGCAATGAGTTCAATAAGCAAATAAGTTCAGGATAGGAGTTGAGCGTGCTCAGTTCTAAATGTCTGAAAAGACTGTGCTGCCATAGCTGTAGTAGGGTCGCCGGG
Organism: Plotosus lineatus; assembly: GCA_024760905.1. NCBI lineage: Eukaryota > Metazoa > Chordata > Actinopteri > Siluriformes > Plotosidae > Plotosus > Plotosus lineatus. The sequence continues at coordinate 40,562,235 of CM045741.1, forward strand.
TCATAGATGTGCATAGTGCAAAAAAACAAACAAACAACACCATACAAAACAACAAATTAAAACAAACAAAGAAACAATTGACTCTGAGAACTCTGTGACTTTGGCCTCTAAGGAGCGCCATCTTAGAGAGGTCACGTTCAATGTAAAAGGACACGAAGTGTAATTATTCAAGTTTAATCTTACACACAAACATTCTAAACATTAACTTCGGTACGATAATGGAATAATAATTAAAAAAATACTAATACTGCAGTGCTTTACCACAGTTCAAATGATTATTCCTTTCCAGGCACTTCAGAGGAAACTGTCGTTTCTTCAGTAGAAAGTCTTATTTCTTCAGAAGAGACATCAAACGACGTTACCTTTTTCTGGCGCTTAGCCAGCATTTGAGTGGCATCGTAGAGCTTAACTAGTAAAACACAAAAAAGTCCCATTGACAAGTTGTGCATGAATGAGGAAAAGTGGCGCATACATCATCTCAACCAATCAGTAGGAAGGAGGACAGCTATTGGCTGAATTTGAATCATGTGACAGTTGCTCAGCAGTCTGTGAACATGCGCATGCACAAGTTCAAAATCGCTAATAGTCAAGGGCCCACATCATCATTTTTCGCTTAAAATCAGCGAAAAGGTCAGGTTACTGTGGCAGCAATCTAAGCAATGGGGTCCAGGTGTCCTTCTTCCAGACACTTCCTCCAGCTCTTCTAGGATGAAGATGTGTGCTCTAGGTCAACCCCAGGGTCTCTTTGCAATTGAACATGCCTGAAACACCACCCCATTGAGATGTTCAGAAGGAACTACCATATGTCCAAGCCCCCTGAGGGAGACCCCTGTCACTCTGCAAAGGAAGCTCATTTCAGCCACTTGTATCCGTGATCTTGTTCTTTTGGTCACTACCCAAAGCTTCTGACCATAGGTGAGGGTTGAAATGTAGATTGACTGGTAAATGGAGAGCTTTGCCTTGCAGATCAACTCTCTCTTCACCATGACAGACCAGTCCAAGCTCCGTTTTACATCAAAAGCTGCAGCGATCCACCTGTTGATCTCCCACTCCTCCTTCCCTCACTCATGAACAAGACTTGAACTCCTCCACTTGGGGCAGGACAACATTCCAGACCCTTGGCTGAGAACCATGAATTAGACTTGAAGGTGCTGATTCAAATGCCGGCTGCTTTGCACTCAGGTGCAAATCACTCCAATGAGAGCTAGAGGTCCTGCATTGCTGAAGCCAAAAGAACAACATCAATCGCAAAAAGCACAGACGAGATCCTATGACCACGACACCTGCACCCCACAACTTCATGGCTGCGCCTAGAAATTCTGTACATAAAATTATGAAAAGAACTGGTGACCAAAGGACAGCCATGGTGGACTCCCACCCTCAAGGGAAATTATTCAAACTGTTGTTACCAATGCAGACCAAGCCCTCACTCTGGTGATACAGAGATCGTATGGCCCGTTGCAACGCACGCCCCACAAGATAGCCTGAGGGACACAGTCAAAAGTCTTCTCTAAATGCACAAAACACATGTGTACTTATTATGAAAACTCCCCCCGCCCCTACAGAATCCTGCGGAGTGGGCTCACAGTTGGTCGAGAGTGCTGTGGCCAGAACAAAAACTACATTGTTCCTCCTGAATCCAAGGTTCAAGCATTGGTTGGTTCTCATCCCGAGTACTCATAGACTTTCCTGGGTTGGTCAAGTATGATTCCACAATAATTGGAATATACCCGGTCCCCTTTTCAAAAAGGAGAAGATCACCCCAGTTTTCTAGTCCACAGGTACGGCCCCAGATGACCACATGATGTTGCATAGAGGTGTTAACCATGATAGATAGATAGATAGATAGATAGATAGATAGATAGATAGATAGATAGATAGATAGATAGAGTAGGCCCGTGACCATTCACAGTTCAGCGCTCACGCCCCCGCATACTAGCGGTTTGGCAACAAACCCGGAAGTAACTGGCATGTGATTCAAATTTTGCCAATGGCTGAGAGCTTTTGTTTCTCCCTCCTGCTGACTGGCTACAGATGATGTATACACCTCTTTTTTTTCTCTTTCGCACACATGATTGCATGAAATGTGAAGGAATTTTTATTGTGTTTTTAATGATTTTTTAAGCCCTATGATGTTACTCAAATGCCATGCATCTTCTCTAGCTTCTGGTAAGGAGCATAAGCGCTTTATTTTTTTTCATAAACATTATCACAGTACAAAATTAAAAAGTTTTTTTTTCTTAATCATTACTACATTTTACTGCAACATTGCTGTATTAATGAATAAGACTGTCTATACAATGTTTTAACAACCATATTTTAGAGTATGTAATATCATACATAGAGTTTTTAAACCGCATCAATAATTTGTGGATTTTCTTGATCCGTGGGAAGGGCCAGAACCGAACCATCACAACAAAACGGGGGCCTGCTCTATTGTGCTTTAAATAAATCTCTTATTTTAAAATGATGGTCTTTAACACACAGATTTATAGAAGGGTACAAATTAACCAGAGCTAATCAACTAAAGAGTTGAGTCTCTTGGTCAGGAAATGATCTTGAGTATAACCAGTGCTGTAGTGGCGGGTACACGCAGGTACCCACTTGTTTTAGTGGCTGAGTTGCATGTACTGACTTAAATTGATCTACTTTATAGTTGATCAACATAAATTTCCGTGACTGTGTAAATAAAAAGCAGAGATGAAGTGGTAAATAGTTTCAAAGCTAAAGCCGCACCCTCCCCGTGCTCCCAGTGCTTCGTGGGCTGAGGTGCTGCTACACGCTTTGGACGCTTTGCTGCCATCTTGTACTCGCTTATTTTTTGACCACTACAGTACTGAGTATAACTATAACATTCCAATGTAGGTAGTACATTAAATTTATACAAATAAATAGTAAAAGAATACCAGTCATGCTGCTTAATTACGTGTAGTACAATTCCACCAATGTGTCCTGCTGCAGAGTAGCTGTGTGGGACATGGGGAAACATCAACAGCAGGGCGGAACATAGCATTGTCAGAGGTCCATTGCTATTATAGTAATTAAAGTTTATCTGTCATTAACAGTTTTGGACTGAAATCTACATCAATGAGCAGCTGATAACTTCAACAAACTACACTTCATGTTTCAGCTGTAGTGAATTTTCTTCCAGATAGTTATTTTATTTTATTTTTTTAACCATGCAGCACAGTCATAGAAATTCTGTGTTCTTTATAATCATCTCCTCCACTGTCACTCAAATGAAGATGGATGTCAGTTTTAAGTCGGGTTTCTCTAAATGAGTCGGATTCATAAAAATAAATCGGAATTCCTACATCTATACATATAAAAAAATGTCCGAAATGCTATTTATTTCTAAATCTGACTTATTCTGGAAAACTACTTTGCCGCAATATTGGTTAAGAAGAGATGTATAAATAAGATTTATTTGAATTGTGTTGACATTTATGTTAAAAGATAGCATGGCAGTAAGCTGAGCTGAAAATGTCATTCAAAGTAAAATGTGATTTTTTTTTCAACTTTACTCTTGACATATTTTTAAAAATATCTGTTGATAAAATTAAAATGAAATACATCTGATTTGTATAGTGAATAAACACAAGTAGCAAATTATTGCCATTTAGCAAGTTTTTAAATGTCAACCTTTAAATGTTCAGAGCTCACAATTTATAAAGTTTAGATCACACAGCCATATTTGTGTCTCATGATAACAGATATAGATCTGGATTTTTTTTTTCTTTTTTTTTCTTCTCATATCAGTGCTGGGTGTAACTTTCATAAAAGTCAATAGACGTTCTCTTACATCACAGGTCAAATGTCTTATATTGAGTTACAACAGTGTCCTAGTTTCCCGGTGCTAAAGACCTATGTATAAGGAAATCTGTAGACTTCCTTTTACCCTCAGGCAGCAGAATTATGTCTGCAGTCTGGCCTCAAAATATATTAACTTTGCATAATTTATTGGAATTGCTGATTATTTTTATATTATATTCTGTTGTAGATTTAGGCAATTAAATGTTGTGGTATGTCGTAATCGTTGTGCACATGAAATATAACATGATAGCTCTAAAGAGGAGAATGGAGGAGATGGTTCCGAGTAAAAGTTTGTCGTAATAATAAACAGTGGACTATATATTAGCGACAGTGAAGCAGTGGTGGCCTGGTGGGGGTTCGAGTCCCACTCTCTACAAGGTTGTCATTCCCCCCCCCCCCCCCCCCCCCAGTGCAGCTAACTGGGTTATCAAAGGCCGACCATATCACTCACTGTCTATGGTGGGAGGTTCATTTAAAAGAACCAATGCTGACTTTCATCAAGAGGCCGTCAACGTGTTTCTGTCCCTTGATAAGAGTATCAGGAAGGGCATCCAACGTAAAAACCTATGCCAAATCAAACATGCGAATTAGATGATTCGTTGTGACAACCCCTGAAAAAAATGGAAAAGCCAAAAGGAAAAGAGGAAGAGGAAGAATAAGACCACTACAAATTAGAGACAATAACTGTAAAAAAATGGGAGAAAGATCCTGCTTAATGCAAAAACGAAGAAATGTTTATTCGACAGTCACAGTATAAGTGACCTTTTCTGTTTAATTCACATCACAAGCAAACTACTTTTTCAATAGTTCTTTACAATTAGGCTGAGTAGATGGAAAACCTTTGGATTGTGGAGATAAAAATAAATAATTTTAATGCATGCTGTATGAACCTTCTCAGAATTATAGAATTCTTAAAGAAACACGTACATCTTTCTGTTGGAAATCTGCTGTTTCAATTAAGGCCTGAAAATGTTCCATTCATAGTGTTAGCTAAATGCAGGAATTATTTAACACACACACACACACACACACACACACACACACACACACACACACACACACACACACACACACACACACACACACACACACACACACAATCTAATGGTAGTTGTTATATTAAACAGCAGGGTGTGCTGTTTTGCAGCTTTGACAAAAAAAAAAATAGTCATTAAAAAATGTATCCCTCTTCCCTGTGCAATTCCAAGCGTAAATGTAATCAGCCCTACAATAAGTAACATGGATTTTATCCTGCTGGTCACACATGTTGGGGTACTAAAATCAAATGATACCAGTTTGTATAACTAAAACATATTGCAACTTCAGTCATTTATTTATTTATTTTTCTTTATCTTTTATCTTTTCTCGCTATTTTATATATGGCCTGTCTGAGCCACTTTGAGCCACAGGGTGGGGTTCACCCTGAACAGCCCCCAGACCATCACATTGCCAGCACACAGAACCTTTCTCACTTGTCTTCACACATAGGTGCAATTTGGAACAACTACTGAGCCGAATGTACATGTCTTTGTACTGTGGGAGGAGCCAGAGTACCAAGATGGAAGAGCATGTACATCCTTGTCAAGTTCAAAGCCCAGACATTTTTGCTCTAAAATATGCACTGAGCAATACACCACGATGCTGCTGCTTCAATCATCATCATCATCATCATCATTGTCATCGTCATCGTCATCATCATCATCATCATCATCATCATCATCATCATCATCATCATCATCATAATCTTCCTCCGGGGTCGGGTCGCAGGGGCAGCAAGTAAAGCAAAGAGGTCCAGATGTCCTTCTCCCAAGCCACTTCCTCCAGAACTTCCAGGGGGACACTGAGGAGTTCCCAGACAAGCCGTGAGATATAGTCCCTCCAGTGTGTTCTCGGTCCACCCCGGGGTCTCTTCCCGGTTGGACATGCCCAGAACACCACAACAGGGAGGTGCTCTGTAGACATTGGGACCAGATGCCCGAGCCCCCTCAACTGGGTCCTCTCAAGGCAGAGGAGCATCAGTTCTACTCCGAGCACTCCCCAGATGGTAAAGCTTCAGACTTGGCAGAGCCCCACCACTCTGAAAAGGAAGCACATTTCAGCCGCTTGTACATGTGGTCTTGTTCTTTCAGTCACTACCTAAAGCTTGTGACCATAGGTGAGGGATGGAACGTAGATCGACTGGGAAATTGAGAGCTTTACCTTGTGGCTCAGCTCCCCCTTCATTGCAATGAACTGGTACAGGTTTCGTTTGTCGAGCTCCCGCTCCATCCTTCCCTCACTCGTGAACAAGATCCCAAAATACTTAAATTCCTCCACTTGGGGCAGGACCTCATTCACGACTCAGAGGGTACACTCCACCCTTGTCTGACTGAGAGCCATGACCTTGGACTTGGAGGTGCTAATTTTCATCCCGGCCTCTTCACACTCAACTGCAAATCGCTTCAATGAGAGCTGGAGATCCAGGCTTGATAAAGGCAGGATGTGAGCTAGAAGAAAAGAAGAGATTCTGGAGTGAGGACTTATAAAAGCAGAGGTAGGAGCACACAGGTAGACTACAGCTTGTGTAGGCGATGTAATTTGAAGGAAGTCAGTAACTGCAAAGTAGTAGCGGGTGAGAGTGTTGCCAAACAGCATAGGATGGTGGTGTGCAGGATGACGCTGATGGTGAAGAAGGTGAAAAAGGCAAAGGCAGAGCAGAAGACAAAGTGGTGGAAGCTGAAAAAGGAAGAAACAGAAGGCGTATGATGATCAAAGGCCAAACAGAGGGCACATGATGTCTTGTATGCTCGGTTGGAAAGTAAAGAGGGAGAAAATGATTTATATAGGTTGGCACAACAGAGAAATAGAGATGGGAAGCACATGCAGCAAGTTAGAGTGATTAAGGACAGAGAGGGAAATGTATTGACTGATGACAGAAGTGTGCTGGGAAGATGGAAAGAGTACTTTGAAGAGCTGATGAATGAGGAAAATGAGAGAGAAAAAAGAGTAGAAGAGGTGACTGTTGAGGACCAGGAAGTAGCAAAGATTAGTAAGAGTGAAGTGAGGAGGGCATTGAAGAGGATGAAGAATGGAAAGGCAGTTGGTCTTGATGACATAGGAGGTATGGAAATGTCTAGGAGAGGTAACAGTAGATTTCCTGACAAGAACATTCAACAAGGTCTTAGAGAGTGAGAGGATGCTGGAGAAATGGAGGAGACGTGTGGTGGTGGTGCTCATTTTTAAGAACAAGGGGGACGTGCAGAGTTCTGGCAACTACAGAGGGATAAAGTTGATAAGCCATACGATGAAGATATAGGAAAGAGTACTGGAAGCTAGACTAAGGGCAGAGGTCAGCATTTGTGAACAACAGTTTGGTTTCATGCCAAGAAAAAACACCACAGATGCAGTGTTTGCCTTGAGGATGTTTATAGAGAAGGACAGAGAAGGTCAGAAGGAGCTGCATTGTGCCTTTGTGGATCTGGAGAAAGCATATGACAGGGTGCCGAGAGAGGAACTGTGGTATTGCATGAGAAAGTCTGGAGTGGCAGAGAAATATGTTAGAGTGGTACAGGACATGTATAAGAGATGTAAGACAGTGGTGAGGTGTGCTGTCGGTGTGACAGAAGAGTTCAAGGTAGAGGTAGGACTGCATCAAGGGTCAGCTCTGAGCCCCTTCTTGTTTGCTATGGTGATGGACAGGCTGACAGACGAGGTGAGACAAGAATCTCCATGGACTATGATGTTTGCAGATGACATTGTGATCTGCAGTGAGAGCAGAGAACAAGTGCAGGAAAATCTAGAGAGGTGGAGGTATGCCCAGGAAAGGAGGGGAATGAAGGTTAGCCTCCGTCAGACAGAATACATGTGTATGAATGACAAGGACCCAACAGGAAAGGTGAGGTTACAGGGAGCAGAGATAAGGAAGGTGGAGGATTTTAAGTACTTTGGCTCAACAATCCAGAGCAATGGAGAGTGTGGAAAAGAGGTGA
>CM045741.1:40572515-40742515 GCA_024760905.1 Plotosus lineatus
TCAGTTCAGAGCACCCACCCTTCTTCAACTCTTTAGGGCGTGTGTTGGAGAACGTTCCCCGGGAGACTTTAACATCCATGTAGGCAACGATAGTGTGACCTGGAAGGGTGTGATCCGAAGGTACGGCATCTCTGGTCTGAACCGAATGGTGTTTTATTTGTTTGACTTCTGTGCACAGTTTGTCTATCATGAACACCAAGTTCGAACACTTGGCACCAGGACATCCTAGTCCTCAGTTCAATGAGCAATTTTGTAGTCTTTCCACCGGACTTACATGTACTAGCATGTTCTGGACACTCAGGTGAAGAGGAGAGCTGAGCTGTCAACCGATCATCACCTGGTGGTGAGCTGGCTCCGAAGGTGAGGGAAGCCACCCTTCAGACCTAGCAGGCCCAAGCATGTAGTTGGGGTCTCCTGGGAACATTTAACGGAGTCTTCTGTCAGGGGCGCCTTTAACTCCCACTTCCAGCAGAGCTATAACCACATCCCAAAGGAGGTGGGTAATGTGGAATCTGAATGGGCCATGTTTCATGCCTCCATTTCTGAAACAGCAGCCCATTGCTGTGGCCGGAAGGTCATCTGTGCTTGTTGTGGTGGTAACCCCCGATCCTGGTTGTGGACAACTGCAGTGAACGGAGCCAGACTCCCGAGGCAGCAGACATGTACCAGTTGGCCAAACATGCTGAAGCACGAGCTGTCGGCGATGCAAAATCTCGGGCATGGGAGGAGATCTATGAGGGCCTGGAAAGAAATTATTGGTTGGCCTCAAAAATGTTCTGGACCACCATTTGACTCTTCAGGAGAAGGAAACAGTTCTCCAAGAATACTGTTTAGAGTGGAACTGGGATGCTGCTAAACTCAACTGGGGATGTCATTGGGAGGTGGAAGGAATAATTTAAGGACTACTTCAATCCCACCAACTTCTGTGGAGGAGGAAGACCCTGGGGGTTTGGGTGTGGGTCCAGCCATCACCGGAGTTGAGGCCACTGAGGTAGTCAAGAATGCTTCTTGGTGGTCGGGCTCTGGGGGTGGGTGTGATTTGCCCTGAATATCTCAGGGCTCTGGCTGTTGTAAGACTATCTTGGTTGACACGTCTCTACAATATTGCTTGGTCATCAGGGGACGTACCTCTGGATTGGCAAACTAGGGTTGTAACCCCCTTAAAAAAACAAACAAACAAACAAACAAAAAAAAAAAAACAACAAAGCAGACCAGAGGGTATGTTCCAATTATTGTGGAATCACACGCAAACTGGGACCTCCAGCTTTCATTGAAGTGATTCACAGTTGAGCGGCTGGGATGAGAATCAGCACCTCCAAGTCCAAAGGCCATGATTCACAGTCAAACAAAGGTGGAATGCACCTTCCAGTTCAGGAGTGAGGTCCTGCCCCATGTTAAGGAATTCAAGTATCTCGGGGTCATGTTAACGAGTGAGGGAAGGATGGAACAGGAGATCGACAGACGGATCGCTACAGCTTCTGCTGTAAAGCGGATCCTATGCTGGTCTGTCCTGGTGAAGAGGGAGCTGAGTCTCAAGGCAAAGCTCTCAATTTACCAGTCGATCTATATTCCAGCCCTTATCTTTGGTCACAAGCTTTAGGCAGTGACTGAATGAAAATTATTGCGGATACAAGCAGCTGAAATGAGCTTCCTTCACCGGGTGGTGGGGCTCTCTCTTAGAGATAGGGTGAAAAAAGTTAGCCATCCTTGGAGAGCTCAAAGTAGAACCATTGCTCCTCTGAAATGAGAGGAGCCAGTTTCGGTGGCTCGGGCATCTGGTTAGAATGTCTCTTGAACCCTTCCCTGGTGTGGTGTTTCGGGCATGTCCAACTAGGAAGAGACCTAGAACACGCTGGAGGGATTATGTCTGGTCTAGGAACGCCTTGGTGTCCCCATAGAAGAGCTGGAGGAAGTGGCTGGGGAGAGGACGCCTGGACCTCACTGCTTAGGCTGCTGCCCCCGCGACCCAATCCCGGATTAAGTGGAAGAAGATGAAGATGAAGAAGTAAGATATCGTAAGACTCAATATTATTTTTCAATAGTGTAACACAAAAATAGCCACCTTTTTTTCTTTTTCTTTTTTGTTCTGTTTTGATATTAGATACCTTCTTTTTAAGGGATTATCTCCTGCAGTGTATCCATATCAATTGATTTATTACAAGACCCAAGCCTGCATAAACCACAAATGATATGATCTATCTATGATGATATGCAGCTTGAATTTGAATATAAATTTTTTATTTGGCTCTGTATGACTCTTTGGACCCATTTGCCAATTTGAAAAATATTTCCATGCAATTGTATGTCCAACTTAGTAACTGCTTAAAGTCTAAGTTAAAGTAATAGTGAAGACAATTTTATTATATTCCAAAGGGCTTATTTATTTTATTTTTTTTTTACTTTATTCATACTAAAATTGTTGATTTTCTGGCATGAAATTCATACATATGTAGTCAAGTTCAGTTACGGGATTAACAAATAAATATTACAAAATGGTAACCCAAAAGCTAATCATTATCAATGGTGGGGCATTGTAGTAAAAGAACCATCACTGACTTTGCTCAGGAACAGTCTGCATGTGTTTCTATCCTGTGATGACATAGCGAGCTGTTCACTCTGCCCTTGCTTCGAGTTGGCTGTGATGGACGCCAGCTACCATATTCAGAATTAAGCAGTTCAAAAAATAATTGAATGAATGAATGAATGAATGGTCTTAGTAAAATGGAAAGGCGGTATCACTGGTTGTATTCAGTAAAAGAATTGTAAAAAAAAAAAAAAAAAAAAATCCATACAGGTAGGTCTATCAACAGGAATAAAACATGGTGAAATGTCTGTCAATCTAATAATGTTATATTCATTCATTAATTCATTTGTTCATCTTCTGAACAGCTTAATCCGAGTTAGAGTCATGGGACATATCTCAGCCGACTCTGGGCGAGGACAGAGTACACCCTGGACAGCTCGCCATGCCATTGTTGGGCAGAAACACACTGATGGCTATGTAGCTCCTCTTTATGAAAGTCAGCAAGGGTTCTTCTACGTGAACCCCTAATCATAGACAGTGAGAGATATGGCCGGTCTTTGATAATCCAGTTAGCTGCACCGGGGGTAACATACTACATTCATTTTTAAATTGGTTCACGTGTCAATGGAAAACGCCTGAAGCCAAAATGAAATCTCATGAATATGTATTACTTCTGGACATGCTCAGTGGAAATTTTTCTGATTTCCTTGATTTTAGTCACAGGTGATGTGATGTGTCTATCAGTGTTGTGTGACATTAATTTAAAGTCACTTTAAAATTTATTCTGTGGATAATATTATCTTTTAATTAAGATTACCGTTGTTTTTCTTAAAGTCCTACCCTTGTAAATGTTGAACGATTTTGATTGTTTTTATGGTTTAAAAAAGTTTTAATAAATGTCTCCAAGAATATACCAAATACCAAATAATAAATATACAAATGCCGTATTTGAAGTAATAAGCAGCCTGTTCCAATAACCCCGCCCCCCATGTGTTTGATCTTACATCTAATAACTGCCCATGTGTAGTGGGAGCAAAATGGTAGATCAAACTTACCAATTTTATTCGATCAGTCTCTTTAACAGTAAAATGAGGCGTTCACTGCCTGTTAAAGTGAGTTTACATGGTATTTCAAGACCCCCTGCCACTGGGGAATGTCTATAATGTTCATCAGTAACAACATATTTGATCGTTCCACTGTGCTTTAAAAACAGGAAACTATTTTGCTGTGTTCTCTTGGTAAATGTCCAACAACCGATGAACCATTAGAAACTGCTACAGCAAAACTATGAGATGCTCTGAATGAATTGAGCGATGAGCCAGATATGGAGCTATCAGAAAGTGATGACGAGTATTTTTCACCAGATTCTCCTGTTCACTACTTCATACATTTAAAGACCTTCCTGGCCATGTGCTTTTGTTTATATTCGTGTTGATTGTTTCAACCCATGTGCTAAAGTTGACATTTATGTTGATTGGCTCAATTTTACTTCCAGGAAAATGTTTAAAGGAACAGCAGCAGGAGGGAACAGTAAAGGGACTTTTATTGCAAAAAATACGCTGCTTTCTGTTTATTTTCAGCTTTCATGTAAATAGTTTGGTTGATACCACAAAATGAATAACACATACCAGTAAAAATATTTTATTGTGCCATTATTATTCATGTTTTCCTCTCAATGGTAATAAGCACTTACCTTTCCAATCCTCTGGTAACATTTTAACAAGCGCCCACCCACTCCAATTTTTAAAGCGCCCTGGGTGCTTATCATGTCGAATATGGTACTAATTTGTGAGAAAAGTATTTCTGGAGCGACACAGTGGCATAGTGGTTAGCACGTCCACCTCACAGCAAGAAGGTCTTGTGTTTGATTCCCAGTCTGAGTGTTTCTGTGTGGAGTTCGCATGTTCTCCCCGTGCTTGTGTGGGTTTCGTACAGGTACCCCCCCACACACACACACACACACACACACACACAATCCAAAAACATGAACAGTAGTACTTGGCTGTTCCAAATCACGCCTGGTGTGAGTGTGAGTATGAATAGTTGTGTGAGTGTGAGTAGTTGGTCCTGCGATGGTCTGGAGAGCTGTCCAGGGTGTACTCCGCCCTTGCCTGAAGCTGAAATGGGCACCAGCCTCCTCATGAGCCTAATTAGGATGAAGCAATTCAGAAAATGAATGAATGAAAAAGGATTTCTTGCACCCAGGTCTTCAATTAAAGAATGTTCCTGGTAATCAAATGCTCTTTATTCACAGTGGAGATTCCAAGTGGAGCACTACGGTCATAAAACACGGCTTAGATGATTGATCTGTGTCTTGCTCATGTCCTTTACAGAAAACCCAAAAAGGCTACTGAGTCAGTGTTCATTGACTGCTCAGTCTTGCACAGAATTAAAAAAAAACAAAAACAAAACACAATCGAACTCAGGTAAGCAGACATCCCTCAAGTAAATGAATGTTTGTGGAGCAAGGGCTGAAAACAGAAGCTTGGCAGAACCCGAACTCAATCAACAGATAATTAAACAAACAAGACAGGTGATAGAAATGAATGCAGAGATCTGAAATGTGAAAAATAGCAAATCCAGACTTGAGCTCCTATCAAAAGAATCCTATTAGGAGCTTCACTCTATATATTATTCTCCTTTAAGGCTCTGCGATGGCCGGGCGAGCTGTCCAGGGTGTAGTCTGCCTTTGCCCAGAGTCTTCTGAGCTAGATGCCAACCTCGCCGCAACCCGAATTTGGATCAACTGGTTCAGAAAATGAATGAATGATTATATTTTATGGCAATTCTCTTTATATTTTTATTCCTGTGACAAATGCATTCATGACAATGTTTGAAATGGTGGTCTTTTCCTATTGAATTTGACCTCCAACTTTGGATGGACTTAGTTTCTTTTTTTCTTGGAAACAGCTGGATTGTGGTGAGTGTATGTAGTTTAATGTGCTAAATGCGGTAAAGCGTTGCACCAAGTTTCTAAAATTGTACAGTATGCTATGTAAATATTTGTACATATGGAAATATGTATTGTACCAACTGTCTCTGTTTGAGAGAGACAAAACTGCCTAAATTATAAGTTGCTCCAAGAGGTGTTTGGCTTTTTCTTTCATACCAGTACAACCTCTGATCAGAGGTTCAAAATAGACCGAGGATAGAGTGTGGGAGGGGGGAGGGGGGTAATAAAAGAGATACACCCAAGGGTTGTTGAGTGATCCTGAGCTCTGGTTCCTGTGTACATGTGGGCAGTCGGAATGCCCTTTCCATGTCTGTGTGGGTTTTCTTGAGGTCATTCAATTACCTTTTCGATCCCAAAAAATATGTCAGTGGGTAGACTTGCAACTATAAATTGCTTCTTGGTGAGAACATGTCTGTGAATGTGTTTACATGTTGCCCTGTAATGGTCTTGCATGGCATCCAGAATCTATTTTCTCCTCGTGTTGAGCTTTCCATTCTGACCCTGGCCAGGATAAAGTGGTTATTAAGAAAAAACTCGCAGACAAATCAGAAGTCCTGTCTAAAAGTATTTAAATCGGCACTCTTCTGTATTCGCTCTATGTAGGGTTTAAGGTCAAATGATGAATATGAAGATGTTTTTCACTCACAAAAAAAAACCTATTGATGCACTACATCCACACCATCACATACGAAGCACAGTTATATCTATTTATGCACCACACCCAATACTCAGCATCTCCAAGCAAAGAGGCAGAAGGGCTGGTTTAAAAGCAGATTAAGTAAGAAAGAGGCAGTTGTCCAAATACTGTCCCCTAATGAAAAGGTAATAAAAACAGAGATTAAGTTCCAAACTTAATCCAATATTGTCATTTTTTTGTTTAAGTAAGTTAGACAATATACTGGGGTGCAAAACATTTTATGTCAAACAAATATATATTAAAAAAAATAGTACATACATTAATAGGAAATATTTTTTCTTTGGCCAAAAAAATAAAATAAATAAATAAATATAGGAAATCTACTTGACTTCAAAATTCATGCAAATTGTGAATGTAACTTTGCCAAAATTTCAGAATTTCACCAGAATTTGGTGAAACTTGAAAACGTTTCAAAAGTATGTTCTAGGGATCGGTGTTTCTGTGTGGAGTTTGCATGTTCTCCCCGTGCTTGTGTGGGTTTCCTCCGGGTAATCCGGTTTCCTCCCACATTCCAAAAAAACGTACAGTAGGTTAATTGGCTGTTCCAAATCTCGCCTAGGTGTACACTGTATATATAAACCCAAACTGGAGTCCAGGTTAATGCCACAGCCGTCCAGAAGTCCATGGGCGCTAATTGGCTGAGCTCTCTCTCAGGGAGACATACAGTTCCCTGTCACTCACAACGATCCACAGCCAGCCATGCATGCGCATGCGACCACAGTTTGAAATGTGGCGAGAGGCTGCCGTTGCATGTCACGGGAGGCGGCGTTTGAATGCTTTCGAACATCCCTGGAAGATGATGAGCGCAATGAACGCGGGATGGGGATGACAACACCTGATGGGTGGGAATTGGATACGACAAAAGCAGGGAGAAAATGGAGAGGGGGGGTGTTGTTAAATATATTATTATTATTATTATTATTATTATTATTATTATTATTATTATTATTATTATGCCCTGTTTCCCATCCTGACACGCCCATTCCCGGAGGTACAGCGATAACTAAGCGAGTGTTTAGAATGACAGTGATTTAAAACCAAACGCATGTGGTGCTCTGTTTAATTTCGATAATGCTTGTCTGTTTTTATTAAATCTCCCGAGAAGACACTGGAATACAGTAGTGTTTTCTTTATGCAAATGTTTCTGGGTGTGTTTTCTTCCCTCCAGTAGCCATCGGGTCGGGTTCGAACATCCTTCACAGCACCATGGACAGTAACATTCTCTTTATTCCATCCATCTCCTCTCCTCTTTATTTATCTGCCTTCTCCGCTTCTCGTCATCTTGCACACTTTTACACACACACACACACACACACACACACACGCACACACTCACACACACACACACACACACGCGCGCGCGCGCGCGCGCGCGCGCACGCAGAGAAAGAGAGAGAGAGAGAGAGAGAGAGCAGCACACGCAGTTGGTGGACTCATTGCAGAGGACGGAGCATGAGAGAGAGCATCATCTCCGTGACACGGAATTAATACCTGGGTTTTAAAGCTTCACGAAGGTGTGTGTGTGTGTGTGTGTGTGTGTGTGTGTGTGTGTGTGTGTGTGCTGTTTTGTATCCAAAGCCTAATTTTGTGCTTCATCCGAAAGAGGAATGATATTGAAAAGCGCTCTCCGACTGGGCTTCATCCCAAACGTGCAGCGGAATAACAAGCACTAACGCTTTCTTTCCAATTAATGAAGAGGAGGAAAACACTCCAAACGTGTATCTGGTATGTATTAAACATGGTTTGCATGATTCATTATTGAATATCAGTGTAGCCTGATGCATGTGACCAGCACACTTTTATCTGCACCCATAATTCTCTCATTTCAATCTATAATCAGGACTTTCCTGTAAACATAACTGACTAATACACCAGTACACTAACACATTAACACACCAGTACACTAATACACCAGTACACTAACACATTAACACACCAGTACACTAATACACCAGTACACTAACACATTAACACACCAGTACACTAATACACCAGTACACTAACACATTAACACACCAGTACACTAATACACCAGTACACTAACACATTAACACACCAGTACACTAGCAGACCAGTTCACTAACACACCAGTACACTAATACACCAGTACACTAACACATTAACACACCAGTACACTAATACACCAGTACACTAACACATTATCACACCAGTACACTAACGCATTAACACACCAGTACACTAATACACCAGTACACTAATACACCAGTACACTAACACATTAACACACCAGTACACTAATACACCAGTGCACTAACACATTAACACACCAGTACACTAATACACCACTACACTAATACATTAACACACCAGTACACTAATACAGCAATGCACTAACACATTAACACACCAGCACACTAATACATCAGTACACTAACACTTTAACACACCAGTACACTAATACACCAGTATACTAACACATTAACACACCAGTACACTAGCAGACCAGTTCACTCACAGACCAGTACACTAATACACCAGTACACTAACAGATTAACACACAAGTACACTAATACACCAGTACACTAACACATTAACACACCAGTACACTAATACACCAGTACACTAACACATTAACACACCAGTACACTAATACACCAGTGCACTAACACATTAACACACCAGTACACTAATACACCAGTACACTAATACACCAGTACACTAACACATTAACACACCAGTACACTAATACACCAGTGCACTAACACATTAACACACCAGTACACTAATACACCACTACACTAATGCACCAGTACACTAACACATTAACACACCAGTACACTAATACATCAATACCCTAATACACCAGTACATTAATACACTAACACACCAGTACACTCACACACTAGTACTCTAACACCAGTAAACCACTACTCTAATACACCAGTACATTAACACCCCAGTAACTAACACACCAGTACACTAATACACTAACACACCAGTTCATTAACACATCAGTACACTAACACATCAGTACACTAATACACCAGTGCACTAACACACTAGTACATGAATACACCAGTGCACTAACACATTTATACAATATGTTAATTCACTAACACAACAGTACACAAACACACCAGTTCATTAACACAGCAGTACACTAACACACCAGTACACTAATACAACAGTACACTAACCCACCAGTACACTAACACACCAGTACACTAACACACCAGTACACTAGTACACCAATACACTAATACACTAACACACCAGTACATTAACACACCAGTACACTAACACACCAGTTCACTAAGGCACCAGTACATTAACACACTAATACATTAACACACCAGTGCACTAACACACCAGTGCACTAACATACCAGTACACTAATACATCAGTATACTAACACACCAGTACATTAACACACAGTACACTAATACACTACCACACCAGTACACTCATACACCAATACACCAATGCACAAATACATATATACACTGATACACCAGTACACTAACACCCCAGTACACTAATACACAAACACATCAGTATACCGATACACTAGTACACTAATACACCAATACACTAACACACTTATACGCTAACATGCTTATATGCTAGTACACTAATAGACTAATAGACTAATACACTAATACACGAGTAAACTAATACACAAATACAATAGTACACAACTACGTGAATAGACTAAAACACTAGTACACTAACAACACTAATATAGTAGTACACTAATACAACCAGTACACCAATACACTAGTACATTAATACACAAGTACACCAATAAACCAGTACATACCCCAATACACTAATATACTATTACACAAGTACATTAATAAACAAGTATTCTAGTACACTAATACACTAACACACTTAGTAGTTCAGGGAGAAACTGGTACTCTAGTACATTAGTAGACTGTACACTAATAAACTAGTACTCTAGTACACTAATACATTAGTACACCAGTATACTAATTAACTAGTGCTCATTCATTCATTTTCCTAAACCTAATTAGGGTCATGGGGAGGCTGGCACCCATCCCAGCCGACCCCGGGCGAGGGCAAAGTGCACTTGGACAGCTCACCAGAAATACGCTGACAGCTATGCAGCTCCTCTTGTTGAAAGTCAGTTGGGGGGTGGGGGTGTCAGTGACAACCTGATTAGACTGGGGCTTGAGCCACTAACCTTAGGATCAGTGATCCAGCACCTTCCACCAGGCCGCCACTGCCAACTAGTACTCTGGTGCACTTATACGCTATTGAACATAGTCTGTGTAATGGACTGTAGGCTGTGAACTGAAGCACTGTTGAATCAGAGTCTGGTCTGTTTTTCATTGATACAACTGAAGGAACACCCACCCTGGAACACTTGTGGACACTGTAAGCTACCATTTAGCATTATACTTCTTAATCGGCCCTGAAACAGTTAATACAGAATTGATGTGCCTGCTGTCTTGATAGTGCATTTTATATTTTGGATTTATTTGTTTATTTATTTAATCATTTTACTATTATATCATCATCATTACCAAGAAATGCATGAAAGAGTAAATCAAGAATTTTTTTTTTTTTTTTAGACAGGGATGCTGATGATACACATGGGTTCAGTGTGGTCATGTGGGTGTTGAACTCCAAATGCAGGTCATTCAGATACACGCAATCCAATATAACCAGATTATGCTTGTCGGTTTTATGCCATTTGGATCCTCCATGGATATCATTGATCTATCGTACTGCCATTCCTAGGCTATGGTGATTCCTTACGATCAACAGAACTAAAGGAAGAGACATCTGGCTATATCTATTAGGTGGAGAAAGAGCAGGTAATCAGGAGAGCATAGCCAGAATAATGACTTTATGTAACCCAGTTTAAAATGTGGTTAGTGATGGTTGTTAGCAGTTACATTCTTAATGTTTTTTTGTTTATTTAGTTCCAGAACCACATTTATATTTTACAAAACACAATATCTTTAAACAGAGAAAAAAAAATATTATTAATGATAATAATAATAATAATAATAATAATAATAATAATAATAATAATAATAATAATAATAATAATAATAATACAAAAGAAAAAAATAGTAGATTCAGTTTGCAGGTGCTACAAAAATATCAGAACTGTATATACCTTCAAATCATGTTACAAGACACATTATAATTTATTCAATAAACTTGCTCATTTACCATAGAACTTATCAGCTTTGTTGTTTGTTATTGCAATGATTTTTTTTCTATTTCCATAACATATTTTAAATACGCTTTGACTGTGTATTTAAATACACATTCTTAATGTAGTTCATAAGAGATGAATCAGCATCATTTCCAGACATGCACCAGTGTTTTTATGATACTGATCAAACTAGATGTTTCATTCAGTAAAGCCAAGCTGATGGGACATTTAAAAGCAAAATTATTTTCGAAATGTTTAATATATTCTTTATTTAGACAATAAAATCAATAAATGCATAATTTTTGAAGTTTCAGTTTACTACCATATGGTACTACTAATTTTCTGGTAATCCAACAAAGATGATATTTATATATGCTATATATATATATATATATATATATATATATATATATATATATATATATATATATATATATATATATATATATATATATATATGTCTGTCTGTCTTCCTTTCGACTTTTTCCCTTTTACTCGGAGTCGCCACAGCGGATCATCTGATTCACACGTTTGATTTGGCAGAGGTTTTTAGGTCGATGCCCTTCCTGTCACAACCCTTTTTAGCAAGGGACAGAAACACGCTGACGACTTTGCAGCTACTCTTTACGAAAGTCAGCAATGGTTCTTTTACATGCCTCTCACCATAGACAGTGACAGACATGGCCCGCCTTTGATAACCCAGTTAGCTGCACTGGGATATATATATATATATATATATATATATATATATATATATATATATATATATATATATATATATATATATATATATATATATATATATATATATGTTATATGTGTGATACACATTAAATTTTATGCAACATATACTGGCCCTGGTTATCATGAGCTATGGTTGCTGATCAGTGTGAATTCTGACTGTTCTTGAAATGGCCCTGGCCCTTGGTTTATTTATTTATTTATTTATTTATTATTTATTTTTATGATTTTTTTTTTATCTTTGTGTAGAGAAATCAATATTATTGTCTCACTCTTAATGTGTCTCAACTTACCTGGAATGAAGTAGCCAATAAACTTTGTGAAAGAAAGAAAGAAAGAAAGAAAGAGAGAAAGAAGATATTAGAAAAGAAGAGTCAGAGAGGTTTAGATAAGGAAACTGAATTAGGACAGATGTAAGAAAGAAGGTCAGAAATTTGGAAAATGATAAAGAGACAAAGTCAAAGTGATGAACTGCAGGGATTTATGATTGTGGATGTTGACTTCTGTACACATTTAATTTCCCATCATGCAGTATTCAGAAGAGACCAGTATTCTTGTATTTGTGTTTATTTTTAGGTGTCTCTGGAATGCTTGGCTTGTCTCATTTCATAGCTAACAAGAACAGCCAAATTAGAGGTGAGAACATTGGGGAAGAGCAGTGTGCAGATTTCAGTTTAAATATGCTGGAACATTGCTGAACTCTCATCTTCTGAGACTGTGAAAGACTTTCTATCTTATCTCTGCTGCTATACGAAGAGAAACATGAGAACTCTATTTATACACTTAATAAAACATTTGATTATGTGATCTGAAGGCTTAATAAAGTGGATGTCAGTTTCCCTGAGCAATCATTTTCCCCAGGTTCTCCCATCACAGTTTTTTCACATCATAAGTCAAATTGTTTTAAATTTGCATTAAATAAATGCATACATACTTATATGTCTGTATATATATATATATATATATATATATATATATATATATATATATATATATATATATATATATATATATATATATATATATATATATATATATATATATAGGTTGCCCTGAGAATATGCAATATTCTTTTCAATTAATGATGGTATTTACTGTTTAACATTCTGTGACGCTAAGACCAAATTGTACACAAATAATATTTGCAATTTACTAATAACATCAAATCCGATCAAGTTGCAGTTGTGAAATGTCCTGTCTCTCTCTGTCTTTCTCTTTCTCAACCTCTATCTGTCTCACGGTAATTCCCTTGGTGATGGTTTGAGTTTAAGGGACGAGGCCTGTTTGATGGACTGGGGGAAATAGGGCAGAGTGATGATGGGCTTGTGGAACGGCTCACTGGCCGCTGCCTCCCCTCTCCGTTAAGTGCACTTACTCCCCTGGCCCTGCCACTTATCCTTGAGATTCACCCTTACATTTTATCTTCACTAATAAGGGTCCCCTGGAATTTCGATCATGCTCCACTCCACTGCTCTTCCCTCAAGCTTCCGTTCGGTGATATATCAGAGGGGAAAGAATGTAATTCAATAAGGGGTCGAATTACACGAGGAATGTATTTTAATTACATACCTTTATATGTACAAAACACTTGTCATAAACTACTTTTTCAAGCCTTATTGGGCACCCTGTGAAGAGATAGTTTTACATGAGAGTGCATATTGATTGTCCATTTTATCTGAGGCGCTTGGCAAAGCCAATGCAATCTGTTGTGGCTTAAGACTTTTATCTCAGTTAAGGGTGTAAATAAATAGTCATTTATAATTTCACCAGTTATCTGACCATATGAAGGCGTTTTTGAATCTTTTGTAACCTCCGAGTGTGTATCATGGCCCAAATTACACTTTTGCTGTGCGTTAAAAAGCTGAAAGATTTTAGATGCCCATTACAACACAGTAGGAGATGATTAAGTAATATATTTTTTTCCCTACTACTTCCCGACACAGTTATTCTCATGACACGCCCATTACTGGAGGGTGCAGCCATACCTAATGCAGTATTGAGAAAGAAACTCCATTAAATAAATGCCAGTGGTGCTCAGGTTACTGTTTGGTAATGCGGCCATTTTGTGGGATAATGTTGTATATGTTTTGTTTGCTTGCATTGTATGATTTAACTGATATTTTATTAATGGTACATGCTTTATTATTTCATGAAGGCATATCGGTTGCAAAATGAATGAAAAGTGGACTTGGAATGGTACTTTGTGCCCTAGCATGCACACATCACATGAAGTCAGGAATTATCAATTCTTCTACTATACAGCTGTACAGATTGATTAGAGAGAAAGGCCAATTTGCTGCAATAAATACACTCATGTTTAAAATATACATATTCTTCAGGTTTCTATTTATGAGTTATATTTATTCTTCTGAATATTTTTTTTAAAATTCATATTAATAATTAAAAGGTACTTGCAGTAGTAAATTGCACTGGGAGTAAGGGGGGGGGGGGTATATGCTCTGGTGTAACTACTGATTGTTCAACCTGGACCTCGAAGCTGTCCTTGGCCCTTTAAGCAAGACAGAAACAATATTTTATTGGAGTTTGGGATTTTTGCAACTCATTAGAATAATCAATTTGCCCAGTGTGATTTATTTATTTATTTATTTTTTTTACATGAACTGGTGATCATCAGCATGCTGGTAAGCTAGTGGTTAGCATGTGCACCTCACAGCAACAGGTTCCTGGGTTTGTGTGTCTTCCTGGTACTTTGTTTTCCTCCCACAGTTCAAGTATATGCTCATTAGGCTAATTGGCTATTCCAAATTGCCCTTAGAACTGAGAGTGTATGGTTTTGTGTGTGTTGCCCTGTGACGGTCAGGCAAGTTGTTTTGGAGTTACTCTTCCCTTGCCCAGTGTTGGCTCTTGATGGGTCCAGTGTTGAGATGGGCTCTTGCATCCTTGCAAATCACTTTGGATGAGACAGTTCAGTGAATAAGTGAGATGATGAGAGATATAATAGACAGAGTGGGGCCAGAGGTGATAACTGAATGGAAATTCCTTTCTTTTTTCTTTAAAAGCAAAGTGCTGCTGAGCTGTAGGATGTGAAACAATCATCTTTGAGATGATTCATATTATACAACAACGCTGATGATTCCTTAAATCTGATTAGTTAGTGATAGTATTAATTACCTGTTTGCATTGTAATTTCCATAAGGGGTGATGTGTGATCTCTTGGTTCGTGTGTGTGTGTGTGTGTGTGTGTGTGTGTGTGTGTGTGTGTGTGTGTGTGTATGCGCGTGAGGGCACACGCAGGTGCTTGTGTTTGAAACAGTGTGGGTGGGGGTAGGGGTGGGGCTATGAGGTACCTTATAATGGAATGGCATCATATTCAGAATGTGTTCCTGCCTTGTGTTTAATGTTTGAGATAGATGTCGGCGTGGCTGCAACCCAGACCAGAATAAAGTGCTTACTGCAGATGAATGAACGTAGCCGGATCATTAACACCCTTGAACATATTCTCATTTCAATGCTTGAGCTACATCGCCTTTGAAACACTGGAACTGGCAATATTATAGGTCACTATGCTATTTTTTTTCCTTACTTGGTGATATATGTAATACACAGTCATGATTA
Organism: Plotosus lineatus; assembly: GCA_024760905.1. NCBI lineage: Eukaryota > Metazoa > Chordata > Actinopteri > Siluriformes > Plotosidae > Plotosus > Plotosus lineatus. The sequence goes on from CM045741.1 coordinate 40,588,162, forward strand.
TGTTTATTTATTTTCACTCGATTTACCCTACGGTCTGAAGATGCCATGGTCAATATACAGCATGATAGACAAGCAATTGCTAAAACGATTTTGGTGTCGCCTCGCTGCATCACAAAACAACGTGGCTGACAAGAACATAAAATTAATTCTGAGCACATTAATTCGACTACACACTGTATAATGGACTTTTTGCATATTCCTTTAACTATTAAATACTAAGCAATTTATATGATCTATTTTTTGAGGGAGAGGCAAATGAGCTCATGTGAGGTATGAAAACATTACACAGAACAATCTGTCAAGTCCTACATTTCCGCATAAAGGATTCAACTGAAGTTATAAACTGTGCAATACTGACTGATTTGTTCATATTTGCCTGTGACCTCTAGATTTGTAGTTCTGTAGATAAGCTGTGCCTCACTGCCCATCCAGAAGCGTTTACTCTTGCAAAATCAACTGACAATTGGCAAGGATTTATTTATTTATTTATTATTATTATTATTATTATTATTATTATTATTATTATTATTATTTTTATTATTTTTATTATTATTATTTTCGATTTCATGTGATAATGCTCCAATAACATAATGTAACACAATGTTTATTAAGTGCAGTAAAAATTGTTCTGGGGAAGTGATACCCACGCCTTGTATTACTGCATTTGTATTATTTATCTAGATCACAATTGATGTCCAGACACAACTCCTGCTTAAAAAAAATGGCTCCACTTTTTTCATCATCAGAAAAAAGGCTAGTGGGCAACTATGTGACACAAATCCTGTGATTTTTCCTGACAGGGCTCATTACATAACACTATTATAGAGGTGAGGCCAGACAGCCTCATTACCTTTGGAAGTGCGATGTCGAAGCCATGGTTCTGCTTCGAACAGTCTAATAATACCACACTGGTGATATGAATACATATTAGAGATATGAGAGACTAGTTGTAATTGATGTGCATGATTGTTACATTTACTGATAAATAATTTGAATGGAACTCTTAGTTTGAATTTTTTACAAGTCATTTGCCAAGTTTAATAATAAAATCATAGATATTGAGGATTAAACATTAATCACAAGTGGGAAATACTTCTAATACTGGTATTTCATTTTTTTTTTATTGAAGGCAGCATTGTGGTGTCGTGCTTAACACATCCGACTGACAGCATGGAGGTCATGGGTTTAAGTCCTGGGCTCAGTCAGGGCATTTCTGTGTAAAGTTTGTCCCATGCTTGTGTGGGTTTTCTCTGGGTGGTCTGCTTCCATCCCACAGTCAGAAGAAATACACCTTTGGCTAATCGATTGTTCCAAATTGCCTTTAGGTGTGAGTGTGTGTGAATGGTTTTGTGCATTCTTGCCCTGTAATGAATACCCTAGTAGGCTTGAATGGTTCGATTTATGAATTACATATTTAAAAGACCTTGTATGTCTAGTGGGTTATTATTTAACCCCAAGTGGCCTGCATTACTGCCAAAGACTCCTAAAGAGAATAGAGCGAGGGAGGATGAAAGAAAAGGTATTACAGGCTACCATTGGTCTGACAAAGCAGGGTGAATCAGCCTGTCTGCAGTTCACATGGTCAGAATAAGCTCTCATAAATAACATGAAAACATATATTTATTGATTCTTTTTTTTTTTCTACATTGCTGTAAAGTTGATATTCACATCATGAGCAAACATTGTTATTCAGTCATACATTAATTTTACTAGGATTGTGGGGAGGCTGAAACCTGTCTTAGCTGACTTAAACAAGCTCACGCGACTATTGTAGGTCCAACACACACACAAACACACACACAAACACACACACACACACACACACACACACACACACACACACACACACACACGCAACCATTCACACTCACATCATCAATGGGGAAATCAGTTAGGACTGTGGGTGAAAACCGGACTATGTGGAGAGAGACCACACAAGCAAGGACAAGTATGGACAAGCATGCACACTGAGGACCTTGTTGCCATGAGGTGGATGTGGTAAGCACTACAGCACCCTGTCACCCGAGATTGTCTCCAGTCTAACTGAATTCGTTCTGATATGTATATTATAATACTAGTATTTCATTTTTTCATTGACGGTGGCATTGTGGTGTATGTAGTGCTTAACACATTCAACTGACAGCATGGAGGTCATTAAATTATTATTTATATATGTATGTATAATATATATATATATATATATTGGGGGGGGGTAGTCCCCCCCCCGACCACAATGTGTGTGTTCAAAGTGAAACACACATAGATTGTGGTTAAGCATCAACGTTTGATTAACAATTTAACGTGCCTAGAGAAGGGAAGACAAAGCTCATTTTACGTTTTAATTACACTGCTTGTGTTTTGAAATAATTTAAAGTTAATTTTATTTCATCGGAAGGCATCATCGAAATCTAACTATTAAACTGACCTTGAGTATGTTTGTGGCATCAGTAAAGCGTAACTATGGAGGGAAAATTCACATTTCCCAAGATTCATTCAAAAGGATGCACTTGTTATTAAAAGATAATGCAAAATGAGCATATTTCCCCTGCTGTACTGCCAACATTAAACGCCATTATCTGGGACTGGCTGGACAAGAAATAAAGATTTCATTAAAGTTTTCCCAGGTTTAAACTGTGTGCAAATACTGAATTCTCACTAAACAACCAGCCAGTAATAATCACTGAGCCAACTTTAATGAGGGACATTTTCATCCTGCATCCACCCGTTGAATCTCAAGTGTAGTTTATTTGAATCTCGAATCTAAAAGTGTTTTTGTTTGTTTTTATTTGAATGAAAAGATCAAGTAGATTTAAAGAGTAAAAGTAATCAGACACAAAGTTTTACTCTAATGTACCTCTCTTTATCGAAATGACTGTCTGGATATAATTTTTATTTTCTTTTTATTTGGGATTACCAAAATAGCTTTTTGATTTTCTTGCTTTTCACACACACACACACACACACACACACACACACACACACACACAAACACACACACACACACACACACACACATACACACACACACACACACACACAAATAGTATAAAAGTGAATCCAATGGAAAATATGTCTCAAAACTTTGACACAACTCAAATCCTCCCTGAGTCAGGTGTTCACAATGGCTGCAACGTGTATGCCAACCTGACAGAAGATCATGCCTGCTCTACATCTTTATTCATGAGGTTGGGAGCATAGCTGGTTGAACACAAGAGAGGCCTTTGTTTGAATCAGAGCCAAAGAACAGACTGCATGCACATGTAGTCATAAAGCTAAGAGGTGGCATTCTTAAACACGATGAAACTGTTCTTCTCTTGTCAACAAAAGGGTGTGAGTGTCTGAAAGCCAAGATGGAATAAAGTGTTTATTATTTTTTTGTGTGAATGTAGCACCAGAACATTGGACATTATTGGAATGCAAAAAAAACAAAAAAAACAAAAAACAAACAAAGAAGCCCTCTAAAGAAGATATTGATGGCAAAAATATATTATATTCATGCAAGTTAGTTTTCAAGTATTTCAAGAGAGCCTATTCTGTCTGTGTTGCTTTCCTAATGTTGTGTAATGTCTTTATCAGTATTTAATGATCATATCATACTTAACTCAGAATCCCACAGGGGGAAAAAAAGAGCCGCAGCTTGGGGGGGGGGGGGGGGTTGTGTTGGGGGGGGCGCGGTAGCTTAATGAATAGAGAAGTAGCTTTGGGAGCTAAAAGTCGTGGTTCGATTCCTGAACCTGTATAGTATAGTGGTGAGGGAGTAAGCTGCATCTTCCCTTCCTAGACATTCATGGCCGAGGTGCCCTTGCACCTAACCGATAACTGCTTTCCAGGCACCCAATGTGTGGTAGCCCACTGCTCCCTGTGTGTGCGCACGCTCTTTTGATGAGTTAAATACATGGGTAGTAATATCCCTTGTGGGATTAATACATTCATTCATTGATACATTCATTAATTTTCTGAAACTTTTAATCCTAATTAGGGTTTCAACGACGCTTTCAACGACTTTGCGCAAGAGCTGGGTACACTCTGTACAGCTTGCCAGGCCATCGCCGGGCAGAAACATGCTGAGGGCAACCAAATAGCCTTCTCTTTACGAATAACAGCAATGGTTCTTTCACATGAATCTCAACACAGACACTAAGCCACATGGCTGGCCTTTGATAAGCCAGTTACTTGCACTGGGAGGACAGCAGTGACAACCTGGTGATAGTGGGGCTTGAAACCAGCACCCTACTACCAGGCCACAACTGCACTGTTATCAATGCAGTATTTCCCAAACAACAAAAGAAAAAAAAAATTCTGACCGGTGAAAAGTCTTCAAGTACTTTTTAATATTTCATTGTTGGTGTCAGTTAATTGAGATGCTTATTGTAATATTGGTACATGCCAGTGTTCTTCCTTAAAGACATTAAATAACATAGACTGGCTGTGGCCTTGAGCTGTAATCTTGTCTCAGTATTTATTCTGTTGTAAGCAATGAGACAGTCTCAAGTTTTATTATCACAATGTAACGTGGTAACAAATAAACAATGGAACATCATGTCCAGCAACGGAATTCTTGGACTCAAAGCCCCTTAATATTGCAAATAAAAAAAAACAAAAACAAACAAAAAAAACAAACAAACAAACAAAAAAAAACAAATACTGCATATAACAAAAAAACAAAACAAAACAAAACAAAACAAACAAACAAAAAAACATTTAGATAAAGCCTGAGAAGATGTATGGTGTTTGGGTAGCATCATAGAGCTTAACTTGTAATTAAACACACACACACACACACACACACACACACACACACACACACACACACACACACACAAAATGCACATTGAAAACTTGTGTGTGAATGAGAAAAAACGGGGCGTATACATCAACTCAACCAATCAGCAGGAGAGACAAACAAACCCTCTCAGTCATTGGCTAATTTTTAATGACGTGCCAGTTACTTCCGGGAATGACAGCAATCCATGAATATGCAGAGACGCCAATGCAAAACCGTGAATGGTCAAGGGCCTTCTGTACTACCTAACCCAAAAAAACTAAACTACACACTACAGTATATTGTCGGACCGCCTTTAGCCTTGATTACAATTTACAGTGGTACATATATTTTTGTCATACTGTACGAATATTAAGTGTAATTTCATATCCTCTACAGTAGTTGGCAGTGGCACTCTCATTGTCGTGCTATGGTTCAGGGAAAAAGCACAGAGCAAACTATATGAAGTGCAGTAAACACTATTTATAGTTACGGGGTACGAGGCGGTTCCTCCCCAGTGAGGGCATCACAGAAAATAATTGAAAAGCACTGCATAAGCCGTCCTTGGAGTGTGGCGGAATATACACGGAATAATCCGAGGCTAATCGGCCCGGAAAACTCATAAAGGGAATTTTTGCTCGTTGGATGGAGCAGATCTTTGGTACCATTGTCTGTCTGTGTGTGTGTGTGTGTGTGTGTGTGTGTGTGTGTGTGTGTGTGTGTGTGTGTGTGTGTGTGTGTGTGTGTGTGTGTGTGTGTATATATATATATATATAGGTATTAGGGTAAACAATCCAGAGCAATGGAGAGTGTGGAAAAATGGTGAAGAAGCGTGTGCAGGCAGGTTGGAATGATTGGAGAAAAGTGTCCGGTGTGATGTGTGATAGGAAGGTATCGGCAAGAATGAAAGGAAAAGTGTACAAGACCAGCGATGTTGTATGGTTTAGAGACAGTGGCCCTAGGGAAAAGACAGGAGGCAGAGTTGGAGGTAGAAGAGATGAAAATGTTGAGTTTCTCTTTGGGAGTAAAGAGGATGGATAGGATCAGGAATGAGTCCATCAGAGGGACAGCACTTGTAAGAGGTTTTGGAGACAAAGTTAGAGAGGCTAAATTGAGATGGTTCGGACATGTACAGAGGAGGGATAGTGAGTATATTGGTACTAGTAGGATTATGTGGTTGGAACTTCCAGGCAGAAGTCCGAGAGGAAGACCAAAAAAGAAGATTTATGGATGTGGTGAAGGAGGACATGAAGTTAGTTGGAGTAAGAGTAGAAGATGCAGACGATAGGGTGAAATGGAGGCAGATGGTTTGCTGTGGCGACGTCTTCAAGGGAATATTTATATATATATATATATATATATATATATATATATATATATATATATATATATATATATATATATATATATACACAGACACTCCCCGACCCACGTTGATCCGTTTTACATTTTTTTCGATTTTACATTTAAAAAAGAAAATCAAATTTTGAGTTTACCCGTACCTACGTAGTACGCTGACAGAATGATGCAATGACGCTGCATTCATTGTTCACAAACTACAGACTGAGTGTATAGTTAACTAGCATGTTACCCTTGTGTTAAGACGTCGTCTCTGTGATCTTTGTGTTTACACTGTTTTGTGGACTTTTGTAACCCTAAGCAAATCTGGTTGGTCAGAAGTGTAAGCCTACTAGCATGGGTGCAAGTCTCATACACACAGATGAATTAACTATCTCCTCAGATCGGCACAATCTACCATGCATACTCAGTTAAGCAAAGAGAGTTGTAATATGAATGAAAACCCGAATCCACAAATTACAGAACAATTACAGGTTCTTTTAGCAGAATTCTAAGAGTGTATACTTATTTTTATATTAATAATCCTTCGGATTTGCACTTGTTTTTTGTATGCATCTCTTGAATAAAGTTTACTTCCTTACTTATATAAAAGAAAGAACTCTCCGCTTTGCTGGGATTCACATCAGTGCAGGCTGTGTTCTAAATGAGTTCAACGGCACACTTGTGCACTTGAAAGACCGGAAGTCTGTATAACCCACAGCAAGTACACTACTTTCGCAAGTACACTACTTTCTGTATTGAGCGCTTCACATATTGTAAGCGTTGATTGACTGTTTTAAGCTTCAGGTAAAGTGACTTATTTGAAATTAATGTTGATATTATTTGATATATTTAATATTATTTTACAATGTTATGTTTATAATAATTGATTTAGGGGTCTTTTATGAGATATGGTAATGGTATGTTTATGACTTGCAGTTGCATTCCTGCTTTCTTCATGTTTCTTGCAAATACAGCCCACCGTAATTCCAATGTGAAAGTTGCTCTTAAAATCAGGCATGCATACGACATTTGGCGGTCTATAGGCCATGCTGGCCCTAATAATGTGCTCAGTTTTGAGAGCTGTTTTAGAGCAGCTTTAGCAGCTGTCTTCCATAATGCGGGTTTGCGATTCTGGCTCAATCTCTGGCTTGGCATGCTTCCAGTCATCCAAAATGCCTAAGATACTTCAGCAGGCCTTCTTGATGCTCTCTAAAAAATACATAGAAAGGGTGAAAAGGATACTATAATTAGCAGTGTCTGTATGGACTCTAATGGTTTCTATTTGTAGGCGAAGGAAAATAGTTTTTTAGGTCAATGAGCTATTATAGTATTGTGGAAAGCTGAAGTTTTCTTTCTTTCTTTCTTTCTTTCTTTCTTTCTGTTTTTCCAAATGTGCAGATAATTTATTATTCAGGTGAACTGTACATAATACATTCTCACCGAAACAATGCTTAAATGGTTCTTCTGGAGCATTAAAAACACATTTCAGTAGTTCATAAAAATAAAAAAATTCTTATTATCTCATAATTATGCATATTGATTTCCGAGGCCTACAGTTAACACACTTTTGTGTCTGACTGGATACAATTAATTGATATATTCAGGGATTCCTCACTTTATGCGGTTAATTGGGACCAAAATCCCCCGCAATTGCTGAATTCCACGAAGTAGGATAAACCCCACTGAATGATGTTTACGTACATATGTATGTATATATAATATCAACAAATACATATTCAACACTATAGATGCTTATAATAACAATTCAACATTCAAAAATAATACATAAGATGTAACTAAAGTATAAATACTCACACACATACAGATGCGCATAAAAATCAATTTTTTTTTTTTTTTTTTTCCCGGGGTGCATAATTGGCCTTGTTTTGCAGATTTTTACCTTAACTTTTTCCCCTATTCTTCCTAAATTTAGTTTTTCTTTTAATTCAATGAATAATATTTCAAAAAAAAATGCGATGCACTGAAACCGCATGAATTGAAGTGTGAAGTAGCGAGGAATCGCTGTGTGTGTGTGTGTGTGTGTGTGTGTGTGTGTGTGTGTGTGTGTGTGTGTGTGTGTGTGTGTGTGTGTGTGCACATATATATATATATATATATATATATATATATATATATATATATATATATATATATATATATATATATGTATATTCGGCCCTTTTTGTATTTTACATTTACAATGTGTGATTCATTCCAAGACTCCCAAGACTACCCCATAAACCCTTTAAAAATTATAAAATATGTGTTAAAAATAAAAGAAAATTATTTACCTTTTTTTTAAATCTCTCGAACCACCCATGCGACGCTTTAAAGTCCAGGGGTTGCTGGTCTGAAGAACCCTCATCCCCACCCTCCTTCACGAGGTCCTTAAAATATATCGGTTGCTTTTTCCGAAATAATCGCCTCCGTCACTGTATCTTCGCTTTTAATGCCTCCTTCTGCTTCAATATTGCTCCGAAATAATTGCCACTGTCTCTTTTGCGATTTTGCTCAACCGCATCCCACTTTCCTATTTTTTTTATCATCTCCTGCTTCACTTCGATTGATAACGGAGCCTACTTCTTTTTTAGGTGTCACTGGGAATCACTTTCTTGTGGTCCATGATAGATAACGAAATATAACGCAGCCAACAGTCCATTTCAACTCTCCTTCACGCGTGTGACAAACAGGAAGAATGGGTATAGGACGTATGGGTACAGTTCAGCTCCCTCCTGGCCAATGGGACGCCTACGGGGCGGGATGTTGAGAGACAGCCAATGAGAGAGCAACTCGCGCATTGTTTGAATGTTTGAATGGTGCGTTTGGCGCTTTTTGTAAGAACAAATTTTTTCTATACAGAGGGTGAAAATTTAGAAACATGTTTTTTCGTAACCTGGATTTTTCGTATTCAGAGGTTTTCATTATATATATATATATATATATATATATATATATATATATATATATATATATATATATATATATATATTTTAAGTACTTAGGCTCAACAATCCAGAGCAATGGAGAGTGTGGAAAAGAGGTGAAGAAGCGCGTGCAGGCAGGTTGGAATGGTTGGAGAAAAGTGTCCGGTGTGATGTGTGATAGGAGAGTATCGGCAAGAATGAAGGGAAAAGTGTACAAGACGGTGATGAGGCCAGCAATGTTGTATGGTTTAGAGACAGTGGCCCTGGGGAAAAGACAGGAGTCAGAGTTGGAGGTAGCAGAGATGAAAATGTTGAGGTTTTCTTTGGGAGTAACGAGGATGGATAGGATCAGAAATGAGTACATCAGAGGGACAGCACATGTTAGATGTTTTGGAGACAAAGTCAGAGAGGCTAGATTGAGATGGTTTGGACATGTACAGAGGAGGGATAGTGAGTATATTGGTCGTAGGATGCTGAGGTTGGAACTACCAGGCAAAAGGCCCAGAGGAAGACCAAAGAGAAGATTTATGGATGCGGTGAAGGCGGACATGAAGGTCGTTGGAGTAAGAGTAGAAGATGCAGAGGATAGGGAGAGATGGAGGCAGATCATTTGCTGTGGCGACCCCTGAAGGGAACAGCCGAAAGGAAAAAAAAAAAAAAAAAAAATATTGCTTCATTTGTTTTTAACCATATCTATATCAAAATTAATGCTGCAACTTAAGCAAAAGACTTTACTTCTAATTATCGATATTGCTGTAGCACAAAGAATTAAAAAAAGAAAGGCTGTCACATTTGGCCCCAAATGTCTCATTTTCATTATTTCTGTAATTACTTTTTCCCCAGATTATACGTCTTGATTTAAAAGGAGAAACTATTCCATTCACAAGCAGTTGGATGAGAGTCATATTTGCCCTTGGCAACTGAAGATGACGTTACTATGGAAATGGCTAGTGCTGCTATCAATCACTGGCTGCCTTGCAGGTAAAATGTCCCATGCATCATTTTAATCTTAAACTGTATTTCTTCTTTTGTTTTCCATTTTCATTTTGGTTTTAGTGTACATGTCATTTCACGTAAATCTGTTTACTGTAACTGTAGTAGAAAACTGAAATGTAATCTAAACCTTTCTGTCTTTGGTTGTGTTGGCAGACAGATTGAATGGGATTAGGACACACATTGGTAAAATGACTCTGTTTGTCTCTATAGCCGAATGTGGTTTCAGAAAATGTTTTCTTCAGGTGTATGTATATTTAAAAAATAGTCATCTTTAGAACATTTTAAACAATATGGGTTGATAACTGATCATTTCGTGGCATATTTAGGTTTAGTTTTGCTGACTTATTTGAAAATAATTCAAAAAGACTGGTTTTCATCTGGAGATCAGTAACTGTTTTAAAACCACTCCACCTACTCAAAGCTGAAAGTAAGATGGAGAGCTTACTGAATGGTCCATTGTTAAAAAGACACGGCATTTATTTTAAGCTCTGCCCTTCAGCCAATTATTATCCTTTTATTTGAAAGCTGGTGTGCTTTTACTGGAGAAAAATATTGTTTTTACTGTGAGTCCTATATGTGATTATATAATGATTATCTGGAAACTCGGACAGAAAGACGGAACAGTGCACATATCTTTCCAAAAATATATCTGGAACACCCTCCGCAACCCTAAAACAGACTGTGAATTAATTTGATTTTGTATATAAGTGGGTTTCTTCAACTGTGAGCACTCAATGACATTTCCAGCATGCCGATGCCATCTCTTTTTATTTCTATGCATATAATGGGGCGGTGGTCTCGTCATCAATGTGTCCATCCATCTGTCCATCCATCCACTTGTAATCATTTCACTTCTGCTCCAGACCTTCATACATTATTTTTGACTCTTAAAATTTTTAGATTACTGCATTTTTTTCTTCTTCATGATTCCATGGCAACCAATTATACTATGTAGGAATATGGGTGGAGTTTTTTTTTCTTTTCTTTTTTTTTTCCAAGCCAGCATTAGAAAATTCTTTCAGATTTCTTTGTCAATCTCAATTAGGCAGTGTTTCTGTCGAGCAGTTTTGATATTTTAGGATCTCTCTGGTTTCATTTATTTATTTATTTATTTATTTAGTATCATGGCTCCCAATTTCACATGTGAAAATATGGACAATGTTCATTGTTCATTTTTCTTTTTTCATTTTTTTTTTCATTTTTCTTTTTTCATTCATTTTTTCATTTTCATTTTTTTGTTCATTGTTCAATTGTTCATTGTTCATTCAATGTTCACAATGTTCAGTGCTGATGAATGAGGAAAATGAGAGAGAAAAAAGAGTAGAAGAGGTGACTGTTGAGGACCAGGAAGTAGCAAAGATTAGTAAGGGTGAAGTGAGGAGGGCATTGAAGAGGATGAAGAATGGAAAGGCAGTTGGTCCTGATGACATACCGGTGGAGGTATGGAAGTGTCTAGGAGAGGTAGCAGTAGATTTTCTGACAAGAACATTTAACAAGGTCTTAGAGAGTGAGAGGATGCCAGAGGAATGGAGGAGAAGTGTGCTGGTGCCCATTTTTAAGAACAAGGGAGACGTGCAGAGTTGTGGCAACTACAGAGGGATAAAGTTGATGAGCCATACGATGAAGTTATGGGAAAGAATAGTGGAAGCTAGACTAAGGGCAGAAGTCAGCATTTGTGAACAACAGTTTGGTTTCATGCCCAGAAAGAGCGCCACAGATGCAGTGTTTGCCTTGAGGATGTTAATGGAGAAGTACAGAGAAGGTCAGACGGAGCTGCATTGTGCCTTTGTGGATCTGGAGAAAGCATATGACAGGGTGCCGAGAGAAGAACTGTGGTATTGCATGAGGAAGTCTGGAGTGGCAGAGAAGTATGTTAGAGTGGTGCAGGACATGTATGAGAGATGTAAGACAGTGGTGAGGTGTGCTGTCGGTGTGACAGAAGAGTTCAAGGTGAAGGTGGGACTGCATCAAGGGTCAGCTCTCAGCCCCTTCTTGTTCGCTATGGTGATGGACAGGCTGACAGACGAGGTTAGACAAGATTCCCCATGGACTATGATGTTTGCAGATGACATTGTAATCTGTAGTGAGAGCAGAGAACAAGTGCAGGAAAATCTAGAGAGGTGGAGGTATGCCCTGGAAAGGAGGGGGATGAAGATTAGCCTCAGTAAGACAGAATACATGTGCATGAATGCCAAGGACCAAAGAGGAACGGTGAGATTACAGGGAGCAGAGATAAGAAAGCTTGAGGATTTTAAGTACTTAGGCTCAACAATCCAGAGCAATGGAGAGTGTGGAAAAGAGGTGAAGAAGCGTGTGCAGGCAGGTTGGAATGGTTGGAGAAAAGTGTCCGGTGTGATGTGTGATAGGAGGGTATCGGCAAAATGATAGGAAAAGTGTACAAGACGGTGTTGAGGCCAACGATGCTGTATGGGTTAGAAACAGTGGCCCTGGGGAAAAGACAGGAGGCAGAGTTGGAGGTAGCAGAGATGAAAATGTTGAGGTTCTCTTTGGGAGTAACGAGGATGGATAGGATTAGGAATGAGCACGTCAGAGGGACAGCACATGTAAGACGTTTTGGAGACAAAGTCAGAGAGGCTAGATTGAGATGGTTTAGACATGTACAGAGGAGGGATAGTGAGTATATTGGTAATAGGATGCTGAGGCTGGAACTACCAGGCAAAAGGCCTAGAGGAAGACCAAAGAGACGATTCATGGATGTGGTAAAGGAGGACATGAAGGTCGTTGGTGTAAGAGAAGAAGATGCAAAGGATAGGGTGAGATGGAGGCAGATGATTCGCTGTGGCGACCCCTGAAGGGAAAAGCCGAAAGGAAAAGAAGAAGAAGAAGAAGAAGTTCATTCCCTGCCTTTTAATATCATATCAGATTTCTGCAATACATATTTTCTCCTAATTGTTATTTAAATTATTTTTCTAAGGTATATTTTTTATTGTTGTTGGTTTAATTAATTGGAAGCTAATGGGATTCCAATATTAGATGTTATTAATAATACAATTTTCTTCTACTGAAGGAAACATGACAGAAATAGCAACATACCAGGAACACTCCTCACAGCCTGCTGTTTTACACTTGAACAGGCCCAGTAGTTTAACACCACAATGTCCTTCAATTATGTGAAGTGATTAAAATTGATTATCCCGTTACAGTGGCACCTGCCAAGGAGTGGGATGCATTGAGAAGAAAGGGGCCCTGTCCATTCTTGAAAGTTGATGTGTTGGAAGAAAGTTAAATGTGTAAGCATAGGGATCTGATTGACTTTGACATCGGACGAACTGTGATGGCTAAATGACTGGGTGCCATTTTCAAAGCCACACATCTTGTGGATGTTCATAGTTTTCCTGTGGTAAGTATCTACCCCAAAAATGGTCCATGGAAGGTCAACCATTGAACTGGCAAGATCATCATGGGTCATGGGTCTGCTGTAAAGTTCCAACCATCACCTATTGTCACAAGCTTTGGGTAGTGACCGGAATAACAAGATCGTGGATACAAGCTGCTCGAATGAGCTTCCTTCGCTGGGTGGTGGGGCTCTCACTTATAGATAGGGTGAGAACCCCAGCCATCTGGAAGGAGCTCGGATTAGAACTGCTGCTCCTCCTCATTGAGAAGAGCCAGTTGAGATGGCTCGGGCATCTGGTTAGAATGCCTCCTGAATGCCCCCTCATGTGATGTTTTGGGCATGTCCAACTGGGAAGAGACCTCTGGGGTTGTCCTAGAACACACTGGAGGGATTATGTCTCTCGGCTGGTCTGAGAACACCTCAGTGCCCCCCTCCTGGAAGAACTGGAGGAAGTAGCTAGGGAGAGCGACATCCGAGTTTCATTGCTTAGGTTGCAGCCCCTGTGACCTGACTCTGGATTAAGAGGAGGAAGATGAAGATGAAGATCATTATGGGTGCCTAAAGAATCTGAATCTAGTATGAGTCCACAGATAAACTATTGTAGCACAAATCCACAAAAGTTAAAGCCAGATAAAGAGTAAATAAATAAATAAAAATTAAAAAAAACAAAGTGCCAGAGCCCATGAATTGATGTCACCTGTGATGCCGGGAGCATTTTAGTCAGACCCAAAGATGCAGGAGACCAAGTGCGATGATAAATTGACTTTAATTGAACCCAGAGCAGGTATTGGAGTACGGGAAATCGCGATCACTGTAGAGGTGAGGGGAGACAAGTAAATCACTACGAGAAATATCGAAGTGAGAACTGGTCGAGCATGGAGCTGGGAACCAGGAACCAGCGAGATTACGGGGAGACGGGATTGCATGGAGGGAACAATCTTCTAGCGCTGGGGAAGGGGTGGGGGACTGGTCATCTTTATAGCTCATTGATGGCTGAGTGGAATCAGGTGTGCTGTCCGGATTCTGCCTGCGTGTTACTGCCACGCCCCTCGCCAGTGCCTGCAGTGCATAGGGAGAGAGAAGCGAGTTAAAAGCCACCAACTAACACAAGTATATTGTAGCTTGGTGTGTATGGTGCTGCCTGACTGCAGTCCAATTAGGTGGTGTTTAATGTTATGGCTGGTCATTGTATGGCATATGATGTATTCAAAGTACATCAGTTCAGTTCAGTTCATTTTCTATAACCGCTTCATCCTAATTAGGGTCGCGGGGAGGCTGGTGCCCATCCCAGCCAACTCAGGGCGAGGGCAGAGTACACCCTGGACAGCTCACCAGGCCATTGCAGGGTGGAAACACGCTGACGACTTTGCAGCCTACTCTTGTCGAAAGTCAGCAATGGCTCTTTTACATGCCTCACACCATAGACAGTGAGAGACATGCGGCCTTTGATAACCCAGTTAGCCGCACTGGGGGGGGGGGGGGGGGGGCAGTGACAACCTTGTGGAGAGTGGGACTCGAACCCCCAACCTTTGGATCAGCAATCCGGTGCCTTATACCACTAGACCACCACTGCCCCCTTCAAAGTACACTTAAGAAAAAAAAATACAATCCCTCTATGAAACCTCCACACAACCTGCACACTTAAAACTTAGTGAGGCAGGCGAGGAGCCTCTTGGTCGCTCAACCACAAACAACATGGAGTGGTCCGGAGCACAGTGTGTGTTTTCTGTCGAAATATTCTTCCACGAAACCAAAACGAGTGTATACTCATTGACTCCAAACTCTTGAAGTCTTTAGGGGGCTATTCAGCAGGAAAACACTGCTGTGCCATCCAACACGACCTGCTGAGCCATTTCAAACTTTAGAAATTACTAACATCTGCCATTTGGAGATGGACCATCTTTAAATCATGTTGAATAAAATTTGCATTGAATAAATTTCATGTCTACAATTAATAATGATTATCTTTCATGATCTTAGCTACCTTTGAAATATGGGTGACTTTATTGGGTCACACTGTTCAACCTGTGTAGGCATTGCATAATAAGCTAGATTTGTTTATATTTTAATTTATTATTTGTACTTCGCATAAACCATACACTGCATCTCCTCCATATCAGACTCCATTATGATTGCCCATTCCCATAGCAACCACCTAAACAATGTCACATGTAGACCTTTTAGAGGAAAACTGCACCAATGTGTTAAAAATGATGACGATATTATGTCATCCATTCACTGATTTTCTGAACTGCTTAATCTTAATTAGGGTTGTGAGGAAGCTGGTGTCCATCTCAGCCGACTCTGGGTGAGGATGGGGTACACCTTGGACAGCTCACCAGGCCATTGTGGTGATATTATGTGACAGTTATATTCTGTAATAATTACAGAACATTGTAAATTGGCCCCCACAGCTGAAAGAGCCCCCCCCATGAGGGCCTGGCGTGCTATCCAGGGTGTACTCTGCCCTTGCACAGAATCTGTTCAGAGTAATTAGGATTAAGTGGCTCAGAAAATGAATGAACAAAAGTTGAAAATGGCATGGAGTCATAGTGACAAGAACATCCGCCTCACAGCAAGAACCTGGGTTCCATTTCCGGATTCCAGGTAATGTGTAGAGATAACAGGTGTTCCCTGTGCATGAGTGTGTTTCCACCGTGTATTCTTGCTTCCCCCCAGAACTCCAAAACATTCATATTAAGCTAATTGGCTGTTCCAAATTGCCCCTAGGAGTGGGTATAAGGGAAATAAGTGTGAATGGCTTTGTGTGTGTTGGCTGTGTACTGGTCTTATGAGCTGCATGGGGTATATCCTGACTTGCACAATGTTGGCTAAGGTAGGTTCCAGCCTTCCTGCATCCCTAGTTGTATTTTGTTGTCCACCGAATGAGTGCAGGTGGAAATTATTTTACATTTAATACCAAAATGATTTATTAATGTATTTATAAAGTTGATGAGCCATACGATGAAGTTATGGGAAAGAATAGTGGAAGCTAGACTAAGGGCAGAAGTCAGCATTTGTGAACAACAGTTTGGTTTCATGCCCAGAAAGAGCACCACAGATGCAGTGTTTGCCTTGAGGATGTTAATGGAGAAGTACAGAGAAGGTCAGACGGAGCTGCATTGTGCCTTTGTGGATCTGGAGAAAGCATATGACAGGGTGCCGAGAGAAGAACTGTGGTATTGCATGAGGAAGTCTGGAGTGGCAGAGAAGTATGTTAGAGTGGTGCAGGACATGTATGAGAGATGTAAGACAGTGGTGAGGTGTGCTGTCGGTGTGACAGAAGAGTTCAAGGTGGAGGTGGGACTGCATCAAGGGTCAGCTCTCAGCCCCTTCTTGTTCGCTATGGTGATGGACAGGCTGACAGACGAGGTTAGACAAGATTCCCCATGGACTATGATGTTTGCAGATGACATTGTAATCTGTAGTGAGAGCAGAGAACAAGTGCAGGAAAATCTAGAGAGGTGGAGGTATGCCCTGGAAAGGAGGGGAATGAAGATTAGCCTCAGTAAGACAGAGTACATGTGCATGAATGCCAAGGACCAAAGAGGAATGGTGAGATTACAGGGAGCAGAGATAAGAAAGGTGGAGGATTTTAAGTACTTAGGCTCAACAATCCAGAGCAATGGCGAGTGTGGAAAAGAGGTCAAGAAGCGTGTGCAGGCAGGTTGGAATGGTTGGAGAAAAGTGTCCGGTGTGATGTGTGATAGGAGGGTATCGGCAAAAATGAAAGGAAAAGTGTACAAAACGGTGTTGAGGCCAACGATGCTGTATGGGTTAGAAACAGTGGCCCTGGGGAAAAGACAGGAGGCAGAGTTGGAGGTAGCAGAGATGAAAATGTTGAGGTTCTCTTTGGGAGTAACGAGGATGGATAGGATTAGGAATGAGTACGTCAGAGGGACAGCACATGTAAGACGTTTTGGAGACAAAGTCAGAGAGGCTAGATTGAGATGGTTTGGACATGTACAGAGGAGGGATAGTGAGTATATTGGTAATAGGATGCTGAGGCTGGAACTACCAGGCAAAAGGCCTAGAGGAAGACCAAAGAGACGATTCATGGATGTGGTAAAGGAGGACATGAAGGTCGTTGGTGTAAGAGAAGAAGATGCAAAGGATAGGGTGAGATGGAGGCAGATGATTCGCTGTGGCGACCCCTGAAGGGAAAAGCCGAAAGGAAAAGAAGAAGAGTATCGGTCCAATAAATGAGAAAAGTAATGCATGTGTTTTTATTTATTTATTTTTATTTTTTTTATTTTAAGTTTTGCTATTTAAAGCTGAACATTGAGGTTGAAGCATGTAATGATGCTAAAACATACAACAAAATCCTAAAGGAACATTTTCTAAGATGGCTTTAATTATTTCCCCTGCATGGTGCCATCTGTATCTGTTTGACTGTCAGCAGGATGACACAAAACATACTGAACCGATTTTCACCAGACATGGTACAGGGGTGGGGTATAGGCGGTGAGAGCCCATGCCATTTCAGAGCAGATCCAGATCATGATTCAGATCCAGGAATTTATTTAACGTTTTTAAACAAATATTTTTACAATGTGTGAAGCTTAGACCTGGAAAGAACCCATTAAATTTTGGAGGTGATCCATGCACAGGATCATGTTAAAAAAAAATCCTAAAATCCTGAAAAATCCCCATCTTTAATTAACATTGGGATAAAATGTTAATCCGACAACCATTTCATGATAACTATGTCAAGTTATACGAATCCATTTGTGCCTGGTGGGGCACCCTGCACTCAGTGAGGGCTGTAGTTGTTAATTTAAAACAAAGAGATGGACTTAAAAAACAGGTGTTTTTATAAAAGTAGAAAGCGGTAGGGAAATTATGAAAAATGTAAACAAAAAAGAAATCTTATCAGGGTCGTGGAAGGTGGGAGCCAATCACAGCCGAATCTGGGCTCAGCTGAGGACTTAGTTCACCAGTTCATTGCTGTGCCAACACACACACACACACACACACACACACACACAAAACCATTCCCATTCACAACCCTGGGCCTTTTGGAACACCTGGTAAGTATAATGCGCATGTCTTTGAGCTGTTGAAGGAAACCGGATACAAGCGCAGGAAGAACATGCAAAGTAAACAAATAAATGTCCTCACCGTTTGTTATCTTCCCTCACTCTCTTTTAACATACAGTGCCAAAGGTGTTTATCTGATGTTTATCTGGAGTCGTAAATATAACTGAAGGATCTGAAATTATTTCCAGGAGAACTATTAAGAACCATGTGTGTGTGTGTGTGTGTGTGTGTGTGTGTGTGTGTGTGTGTGTGTGTGTGTGTGTGTGTGCTTGCTGCTGAACTTGCTTTAATGCAAAGGTCAATTTTAATGCAAATTAAATTAAGATTTTATAGGAACCAAGTGCAAATCCATTCAAGCAGTGCCTGCACACTTTAAAATGGAAAAAAAGAAGAAAGTGTCAGAAAATTAAATCACTTCATCCAGGTAGTGCAGAGGCAGACATGACTCACAGATGGGGCTCGACATCTCTGATAAAAGAAGAGATTTCAGAAACAAAGTCCCACTGGTGCATGTCATGCCTCTGAACTCTAAAGATGAAGACGAATTGTGCATCAGCACTTTACAAAACCAACACATTGAGACTCTACATTTATATTCCACAGAAAACTATTAATTATGCGAGTTTCAATTTCAACTTTGTTGAAGGCTGCTGTTCACAATTAATTTATTTGGAGCGATATGTTTAGGTGGGTGACATGTATGGGTGGCATAATGCTGAGCACATCCACCAGCCTCGAGCAAGAAATTCATGGTTTTGAGTCCCATGCTCAGCGAGGGCTCCTCTATGTGGAATATTCCTTTTATTCTTGCGTGACTGTTCTCTGGATACTCTGTTTTTCTACCGCTGTCCAATGACATGTGTGTTCGGCTAATTGTCTGGTCTAAATTCCCTGTAGGTATGTGGATGTTTTTGTGGGTTATGAGAGATCTATAATAGATTGGTAAGGTATTCATGGAGAACCCTGCCTTTGCCCATATTTGGCTGTGGTGGGTTCCAGCCTCTCTGCAATCCTGATAAGATTGAACACTTCAGAAAATGAATGGATGACTGGATGGATGGATCACGGGGTTGTAATGGAAGTTATAGTCACTGTACTATTATATTTACTGGAGTTCAGCAGTCTCTTTTCTCGTTCTGTGTATTTCCTTCACATTCTATAGTTTGGTGGACTGGCTGTTCTACATTTTCCACCAGCTCCAAATTTAGTGTGAATGAGAAGGAGAAGATTTAGTGTGTGAATGAGCAGGAGAACACTTGTACTAATCATGATGAATAATTTTAAATTACATGATACCACTATTGAATTTAGTTTTTGAATTTGAATTCAGCTGGCTCCCTTCTTAGGAAAACCCCTTAATACGAAAAATCCAGTATAGGAAAAACATTTTATATAAAACGACTGTATACGAAACAACTTCTTCTTATGAAAAGCACCAAATGTGCCATTCAAACATTCAAACAATGCGCGAGTTGCTCTCTCATCGGCTGTCTCCCAGCATCCCACCCCGCCGGCCGTCCATTGACTAGGAGGGATGATGCAGCTCCTTCCCATTGGCTATCTCTCAACATCCCACCCCACTGGCCTCCCATTGGCTAGGAGGGATGACACTGTCATTCCAACTTTGTTAAAGTTTGTTTGCACTGTGTTCAGGTTAATGTGTCATTCCAACTGTATTTTATGGCTCAGGCTTTTAACCTTCCATAAACATTTGTAAGATGTTATGTTACTCTGCTAAGAAGACATGGTCACCACATGCATGCGCGCGCACACACACACACACACACATGTGTGACTCCCAGTGAAAGTGATTCCCGGTGCCATGGTCATTGTAAGATTATAACTCTGCTAAGAAGACATGGTCAACACGAAGTAAGTACCTTAAAAGGTATACTTTTATACTTTTATTATTTTTAAAGGGTAGTCTTGGAAGCCTTGGAGTGAATCACGCGTTTTACATGTAAAATGCGCCTCTACTTACGAAAACTCCAGGTTCCCAAAAAGGCTTTTGAAACGGATTCATTTCATGAAAAGGGGCCGACGATATTTTGTGTACTAGATCTTCACTGTACAGTATGTTGTGCGGAGGCAGGAGCCAATGTCACGAGTGACACTGAAGGGCAAGGTTCAAACATGAACTGGTTGGTAATCAATCTTAGGCTTAAACATCAAGTTACACCAGTAGTTCCCGGGTGGGTGGTGATGCCGGGGGGGTTGAGAAGCACTGGGTTACACTACATTCAAACATTCAAATCTGGAACCTGTTTTCGGTGAGATGACTGTAGTAAATGCTGCATTTTCAGGCATAGGAACTATGACCCTGAGGCAAAAGCATGTGAAGCATAAATAAGTATACTAGTCCTTCTCAAAAAATTAGCATATTGTGATAAAGTTCATTATTTTCTGTAATGTACTGATAAACATTAGACTTTCATATATTTTAGATTCATTATACACAACTGAAGTAGTTGAAGCCTTTTATTGTTTTAATATTGATAATTTTGGCAAAAAAGTAAAGAAAAACCAAAAATCCCTACCTCAAAAAATTAGCATATTTCATCAGACCAATGAAAAAAAAAAGTGTTTTTAATA
This sequence comes from Plotosus lineatus, assembly GCA_024760905.1. Lineage (NCBI taxonomy): Eukaryota > Metazoa > Chordata > Actinopteri > Siluriformes > Plotosidae > Plotosus > Plotosus lineatus. Next base: position 40,609,175 of record CM045741.1, read on the forward strand.
CAAAAAAAGTCAACCTTCAAATACTTATGGTCAGTTATGCACTCAATACTTGGTCGGGAATTCTTTTGCAGAAATGACTGCTTCGATGCGGCGTGGCATGGAGGCAATCAGCCTGTGGCTCTGCTGAGGTGTTACGGAGGCCCAGGATGCTTTCAATAGCGGCCTTAAGCTCATCCACAGTGTTGGGTCTGGTGTCTCTCAACTTTCTCTCCACAATATCCCACAGATTCTCTATGGGCTTCAGGTCAGGAGAGTTGGCAGGCCAATTGAGCACAGTAATACCATGGTCAGTAAACCATTTAGCAGTGGTTTTGGCACTGTGAGCAGGTGCCAGGTCGTGCTGAAAAATGAAATCTTCATCTCCATAAAGCTTTTCAGCAGATGGAAGCATGAAGTGCTCCAAAATCTCCTGATAGCTAGCTGCATTGACCCTGCCCTTGATAAAACACAGTGGACCAACACCAGCAGCTGACATGGCACCCCAGTCCGTCACTGACTGTGGGTACTTGACACTGGACTTCAGGCATTTTGGCATTTCCTTCTCCCCGGTCTTCCTCCAGACTCTGGCACCTTGATTTCCGAATGACATGCAAAATTTGCTTTCATCAAGAAAAAAGTACTTTGGACCACTGAGCAACAGTCCAGTGCTGCTTCTCTGTAGCCCAGGTCAGGTGCTTCTGCCGCTGTTTCTGGTTCAAAAGTGGCTTGACCTGGGGAATGTGGCATCTGTAGCCCAGTCCACTGCTTCCACAGGTCTCCCAAGGTCTGGAACCGGCCCTTCTCCACAATGTTCCTCAGGGTCCGGTCACCTCTTCTGGTTGTGCAGCGTTTTCTGCCACACTTTTTCCTTCCCACAGACGTCCCACTGAGGTGGCTTAATACAGCACTCTGGGAACAGCCTATTCACTCAGAGATTTCTTTCTGTGTCTTACCCTCTTGCTTGAGGGTGTCAATGATGGCCTTCTGGACAGCAGTCAGGTCGGCAGTCTTACCCATGATTGCGGTTTGAGTAATGAACCAGGCTGGGAGTTTTTAAAAGCCTCAGGAATCTTTTGCAGGTGTTTAGAGTTAATTGGTTGATTCAGATGATTAGGTTAATAGCTCGTTTAGACTACCTCAACATGATATGCTAATTTTTTGAGATAGGAATTTTGGGTTTTCATGAACTGTCTGCCAAAATCATCAGTATTAACACATTAAAAGACCTGAAATATTTCAGTTGGTGTGCAATGAATCTAAAATATATGAAAGTTTATTTTTTTTATCAGTACATTACAGAAAATAATGAACTTTATCACAATATGCTAATTTTTTAAGAAGGACTAGTAAATAAATCATTTGGAAAATACGTTGCTTTTTTTTGTTTGTTTGTTTGTTTGTTTTTTGTTTGTTTGGGTTTTTTTGCAGTGAAACATGTAGTTGCTGCTAAAGAGCAATCTTTGTATTTTTTTATTGATGTATTTATTTATTTATTTTTGTTTTTTTTTTTCTGATTTTTCTCAATATAAGCACAAGGTAAAGGCATTTCTGGTTCTTTCTGAAATCTGGAACTACATGTAATAACACATTTCTCCACAGGTTTAGCAGTGTGTCCTCTGGGTCCTTTGTCAATACCGATTTCCTCTCACAGTCCAATAATTTACACTTTAGTATAATTAGCTGTTCCAAACTACCTTTAGGTGTGAGTGTGCTTACAGTTACTCCCACGGACAATATGGAACAGCCAATTAGCCCAATGTGCATTATTTTAAACTGCATAAGGAAACTTAGAGGCCAGAGGAAACCCACACATGCACAGTGAGAACATGCAAACTACAAATAGAAAGCCTGAACCTGGGCCTTGAACCAAAACCCGTCTTACTGTGCGGCAGGTGTGCTAACCACGATGCCACTATGCCACCATGCCACCATCTTGATATTCAGTGAACACTGAATTAAAGTGGGATTAAAAGAGACATATCTAATCCAAATTGTATTCTTTTAACCAAGAGTATCAGGATCTCGTTGATTAAGTTGTAATTTAAAAAAAAATCAATTGAATTAAAGTTGGAAGACCTGGTCAGTCATGCGAGAACATTTTATTTTATTTTTGCTGTCCATTTTTAGCACCTGTCTTTTTCAAACATTCATCCACTCCCCGGATTACGTCTATTGGGCATTGAGATTAAAGGTGTCCACTGAACTGGTTAAAACTACTAGATTAATGGGGAGGCTGGAGCCTTACTAGCAAAGGCAGGGTACACCCTGAACAGCTTGACCAACCTTGTATGGCCAACACACAAACACCTATTCTCACTCACAGTAGGGCCGAGCGGCAATATGGGACCATTAGCCTAATGTGCAAGTCTTAGAATTGTGGGAGGAATTTTGCGCACCTCGAGAAAACCCATTCAAGCATTGAAAGAACATGTAAACTACACACAGAAATGAATTTGTCAAGCCTGCTGCTCAAACCCAGGACCTCGTTGCGCTCAGGCAGAAGTGCTAACCACTAATGCCACCATCACCATTCTGGTTCCAACTGTTTTGGTTCTGCCTCTGGAAAAGCATACGATTTTAAAAGAAATAACCCATCTCTTTCTCTCTCTCTCTCTCTCTCTCTCTCTCACACACACACACACACACACACACACACACACACACACACAAAGTACAGCTGACATGTTTGGAGTGAATGTAAGAAGTACTGACTATTCACTGCCTGTGTTGACCAGATTACGGAACCACAACCATGGTGATCTTATTGTGCATTAATACCATCACATCTGATGCAGGGTCACTGAGACTCATGAACAGCGTGAAGAGATCACACTTTATTTCATGTTTATTAAATATACCAGGTCAGTGAATGCATCCCTCTAAATTAGAACTTTTTCCAGCATTTCTTTCTTGGATAAGTAATGCTCAACCTTTTCCATATCTTATTATGGTATTGGGATCATATGCACGTCCTTTATTTCTCTAACTATTCATTCATTCAGTTTCTGAACCACTTAATCCTAATTAGGGTCGCGGACAGGCTGGCACCCATCTCAGTTGACTCTGGGCAAGGGCAGAGCATACCCTGAACAGCTCGCCAGGCCACTGCAGGACAGAAACCAGCTGATGGCTATGCAGCAACTCTTGATGAAAGTTAGCAATGGTTCTTTTACATGAACCTCACACCAGAGACAGTGAGAGACATGCCTGGCCTTTGATAACCCAGTTAGTGCAATGGAGGGGACAGTTACAACCCGTGGAGTAATGGACTTGAACCCCCAACCTTAGGGTTAGTGATCCAGCACCTTTACCACCAGGCCACCACTGCCCCTCTCTAACTATGAGAATCTAATTCATTTTAAGAAGGTTTGTTTATTATTTATTTATTTTTACTATATACAGAATGTGGTAGCGACACGGTGGCCCAGCGGTTAGCACATCCTCCTCACAGGAAGAAGGCATAGGTTCAATTCCCAGCTCGGGTGTTTCTGAGTGGAGTTTGCATGTTCTCCCCATGCTTGGAGGATTTACTCCAGTTTCCTCCCACAGTCCAAAATCATGCATGGTTGGCTAATTGGTTGATCCTAATTGCTTCTTGGTGTGAGTGTGAATGGTTGTATGTGCATTGGCCCTAAGATGGCCTGGGGTGTACCCCGTCCTTGTCCAGTGTCAGCTGATATGGGTGCCAATCTCTCCATGACCCTAAGTAGGATTAAGCATCTTAGAAAATGAATGAATGTCCAGAATGTATTTTTCCAAAACCATTCAGATTTGTCCGAGTACTTTTATACATGTAGATTCAAACACATTTTATTCAAAGAGTTTAAGATGTGATGTATAAATATACATTGAGCTGTATATGCTATTTAGTGCATAACGTTTGTTCTTGCTGCCTTCAACATGTTAAGAATTTTTGAAATCAAAGCAACATTTCCGTTCACAAATCTGTCTCTATTGTACAGCTTGAAAAACAATATCCAAGGAAGTCAGATAAAAACTGTACAGAAATCACTTCGGTGATTTTTATATGTAGTGTTGAACTGTATCGGTGACCCCCAACCCCCCAAAAAAGTAATGATAAAATAAATAAATTACATCTCTCACATTAGTGGTGACCAGGTGGTACAGTGTAGGGTTACTGATCTGAAGGTCAGGGGTTCAAGTCCTTCTCTGGGTGATCTCATTGGTGGATATGTTGATTGGCTGATCAATTTCTTTGCTTTCTCCCCAGAGATTTTTTTTTTCTCTGTCAAGCCTAAAGTGTATTGTAATGGACCCATTTATTTATTCAATAGAAAATAAAAACGGAAAAAAAAAAGAAAAATGGTTAAAGATCCTTTATGTGTGATGATTATGTTTATGGTGATTATTATTGTAATAGTACAATATATCTGCTGTGCTGTACATATTAATATAATCGCCTATATTTTAAATCTTTACATGTCGGTGAATGGAAAGGGCAGTTTCAGACTTGCTAAAAATAAGCCTGGAGTGAGACTTGCAGTGTCAGGCAGGCAAGCTCTGAAAGAGACACTGTGTACCCTCTCGTGTCAGATACATTCTGAATACAGACCAGGCATTGTAAAGATTTGATCACAGGCACAGCATCTAACATATCACATAACGAATCTGTATCCAGCTTAGAATTTTACATTTTTACATTTCATTTCCTGATATTACAGGAGAGCACTCAGTATCAACCTTACACAATATATATATATATATATATATATATATATATATATATATATATATATATATATATATATATATATATATATATATATAAGTTATACATACATACATAATTTTTATATAAGTTATACAATATATACATACAGAATTTTTGTAGGTTTAATTATTTTTCTATTTTCCTAAGTTTAAAAAAACTGTATAATTCACATGCATCAACTTGCATAAAAAAACAAACAAACAAACAAAAAACTCTTTAAAATATTTAACAGGGATGGTAAAGATTTACTGACACCCCTTTTCTTCTTTTCTTGTCAACCCATTCAGAAGATGCACTGTTTCATGGTCCAAATTGGAGAACAGAGCCCAGTGACCTGATTCTCGCTATGCATTCCCCAAAGCAAGAGGCAGTCGTAGCATGTGAGGCTTCGGGCATCCCTCTACCACAGTACAGGTAAAAGCTCTCTCTGTCACACTGGCCGCCATGTTTATTGTGCACAGAATTTGTGCCCCTGTTGCACTGTTTATATTTGCAAATTAGCAACACATTTCTCATAAGAATTGAGCAGGAGATTAATGCTGCTAATTACTATGGAGAGTTTGTTTGTCTCAATTGAGATACAGTAAGCCACTGTATAGACGAGTGCTTCTTCTTACACTATCTCCTCCCATGACCTAAATTCTCTGAGCTCTTCTGTGCTACGTTGGTGTCAAGGTCATTAACCATCAACAGCAACCCTGTTCACTAAATTGAAATTAAATCTAAATCTAAATTAAATTAAATTAAATTAAATTAAATTAAATTAAATTTGTTTCTACACCGATTGCTACTTATGCATAAAAACTAGAGAATTCATTTTTCTGCATTTATTTATTGATTTATTTATTTATTTTTTATGTGTGAACCCCAGCAGAAGCATCAGGTATTATCCTTTTCCTGAGAATAATACACACTTACCCTGCATTGAGAATTAAAAAAATAAATAAATAAAATAAAATAAAAAAAATACTTTAAATATAGAAAGGATGTAAATCACTAATTTGTGCTGAAGATTTTCAAGATACTGTCCCACTTGGTATCTGGAGGGATATCTGACCTGAAAATAGCAGCTGGGACTGGCTGCATGGCAGATTGTGTTTCTGAGGCTGGGTCAGCATCATGCAAATCCTCAAGTAAATATATGGGGGATGGGAGCAGTAAAAAATGGGGTGGGGGTAACCTTGTGAGTGACATTTTGTTAAATAGATGTATGTGCATTTATTCTTTGAAGTACTGAATCCTAGGTCAACAGCAGGGGGTATCATTATATTCGTTGTGCGAGATGAGGAGTGTAAGAGGAGCTAATCAATTACGCTCCCAGCACCACATGAGACAAAGCAAAACAACTGCAAAAGCTGTCTGCAGCTCTTCAAACAGACAGAATGACTTAGATTATGCACTTTAATTAGAAAGCTTTTGATTTATTCATGAAGTTCTTATAAACACGGTGACAGACTTGGATGCAGTCATTTCTGCATATTCAGCGAAAGAAGCAGACCTTTACAGGCTCAGGAACAAACCTGGTCATGTTGTGCTGTAGTCTGCAATGTGAACAATGCTAGCTATTGCATGTAATAAAATCCCAAGATTGCAGGGGATAATAGGCCAACGTGTAACTAATACGTTTTCCTTCAGTGCACACATGCAGCTGTGACTTCATTACATGGACGCACAAGGATATGACTTATATTATATATTCCAAGTAAAATGTGAGACTTACGGAGTTGTGCTTAGGGTTTTGGGACGGGGTGAGTTTGAATCGACCATGATAAGGCCACTGGGCAAGGTCTTAACCGGGAGGGTGCCTGTCCACCCTGCAGTATAACTGTGCACCAGTTAAAAACAAAAAATACTGGGAAGGTAATTTGTGATGGACCAGCATCCCATCCAGGAGATGTTGAACTTCTGGTGGATTCAAACCATAGAAAGTGGGAATAATCTCAGGCCTGATCACACAGCAGGTTCACGTGTAAAAGCCCAATACATTTACCTACCCCGAAGTAAATCGCTATTTTTTTTTTGTTCTGTTTTTATCTATTTTATATACTTAAATAAGGATATTAATATGAAAACAGCAACGATTTGATCTTCTATATTATATCTGCAGATAAAGGTGAACACAACCACAAGAAAAAAAAAATATCTCACCAAAATTATGAATAGATTAAATATTCTTCTGTGGAGAAGGCAGGCATTGGTGTAACAGTTAGAAAGCCTGCGTTACAGAAAATAATTACTGTAGTCAATTCCCGAGACTGGGCCTTTCTGTGTGGACTTTGAATGTTTTCTCATCTTAAGTGCTCGGATTTCTTTCTGCGGTCCAAACACATGTACATTACGGTAATTTGTCGTTTCATGACCCCAGGTGTGAGTGTCAGTGTGAATGGTTGTGTGTTTGTTGGCACTGCAGTTATTTGGCCAGCTGTTCAGGGTGTATCCTGGCATTCACCAAGTGTCAGCTGAGAAAATTGACCACCCTTCTGGGATTAAGCAGTTTGGCAAATGAATGAGTGAGTCAGGGAATGTGTAAGAAAAAAAAAAAAAGAAGTCGTGATATTTCTCAAACTTTAAAATTAAACTTATAATAAATATAATTCACAGAAGCAGAAAGCAAAATAGAGCTGTACAGGGTGTACTCTACCCTCATCTAGAGTCGGCTGAGATTGGCACCCTAATTAGGATTAACTGGCTCAGAAAATTAATGAATAGATGACAAAGAAAAATATTTTAAATATTTTCACTAGAGTAATCTGCATAGCCGTGGGCAGTGGTGGTCTAGTGGTGGTCTAGTGGTATAAGGCGCCGGAGCGCTGATCCAAAGGTTGGGGGTTCGATTCCCACTCAATGTTGTCACTGTCCCCCCAGTGCAGCTAACTGGGTTATCAAAGGCCGGCCATGTCTGTCAACTGTCTATGGTGTGAGGCATGTAAAAGAATCATTGCTGACTTTCGACAAGAGTAGGCTGTAAAGCCGTCAGCGTGTTTCCGCCCTGCAATGGCCTGGCGAGCTGTCCAGGGTGTACTCTGCCCTTGCCCTGAGTTGGCTGGGATGGGCACCAGCCTCCCCGCGACCCTAATTAGGATGAGGTGGTTACAGAAAATGATAATCTGCATAGCCGTCAGCGTGTTTGTGCCCTGCGGTGGCCTGGTGAGCTGAGATGGGCATCAGCCTCCCCATGACCCTAATTAGGATTAAAGGGGTTACAGGAAACGAATGAATATTTTCACTGAGCAGCTAAATTGTACTTCATTTTGAAAATTATGGCCTGGCTTTGTCCTGCATGGGTGTCCTCTGAACATAGTGGTGTGGTAAGGTCTTGGAGGCTTGTCTTCACAATGACTAGGGTTGGGTTTGCTCTTCAGGAGAAATCAGTGTCATATGACACTTACCCTACTTGTAGATGAGGTTCTTTACTGTGGAATGATTAATTTAAAATACTCTGAAATAGTTTAAAACCCTGACCAGATTCACAAACGTATTTTTCTAAAGGCCGTAAAGCGCTCTTTAGATCTTCGCATGATGTCACCCCACCTGCCAGTAGGGAAGCGAACACAATATAATTTCAGATTTGAACAAGACTGAATTCTGATTCCAGGAAAAATATTATAAAGGTTTAATTTTTACCATAAGTCAAAACTTATTATTATATTTTTTTAATTATTACCATGACTACAAAAAAGCCAGTTTTATGTCTTTATGTGCTGAATTATATCATCTTACTCTGTAGACAGTGAGCCAGGAAGTTCAAATATTTGCTTTTCCAAATGTGTTGAAATTTCTGTGGGGTATATCTATTTTTTTCATGTAAAAACACATGTCAGTTTGAAAAAAACATAAAAAAATAGCAGGACCCATACACTCTTTTGTGATGGTTTAATAAAAAATAAACAATAAAAAATAAAATATGAGTTAAATATATTCTAAATCATACAGACTCATTCCCTTATATATATATATATATATATATATATATATATATATATATATATATATATATATATATATATATATATATATATATATATATAGCGGTGAAGTCAGGTATTTATGTTTCCAAACCAACTGTGGTGCGCGTGTGCGATGACGGAGTGGATGACGTGCGATTTTGAGTTTTAATGTTGTTTAATTTGTGAGAATGACCACAAAGTTCTGGTGGTGCATCAGAACCCAGTGGAACGATCATGTGAGAGCTAGCGTGGGATTTCTTTAAATACCTTCTGAATATTTATTGTTTGCTCTCTCACAGCACGCAGATCCACAAGTGCTGACCGTACAGATAAAACCCCTGCTATGTCTATCCACTCTTAATTCGACTGTTTTCCCAACTTCTCATTTTTTATGGAATTAAAGAGACATTTTGTCCGAGTTCGTGGCTATTTCGCAATGATAAGAACAGTATCGACTGAAAAAGCATGTGAGGGTGGATACTTCAAACGATTATTGATTCGCGATAGCAGTTTGTGGCAGAATGAGTGGGGCTAACCTGACGAGAAGCAGTGACACAGAATCATACAAAAATATATTGACTACAGTATTTTTTAATTAAATGTTGATGTTTTAATATATATGTTTTTTACAAAAAAAAAAAAAAAAAGAGTAGCCAATTTAAAGGGCCATTGTAAAGTGCCTCAGCTGCCAATTGAACAACCCGGCTATATACAGTATAAAATAAGAGGAGGGAAATAAATAAATTAATTCATAAAAATTAATCATTGTAACTACGAGTACATGTTACATGGTACATTTGAATTCTAGCCTCAGATTGGTTATGTATTGTACTCAGGGGTCTGTTATGTCTTTTTGATGGATTATTGCATCATGGTGCAAATGATCCTCTGATTTTTATGTAGGACCGTACCATGGGATTCTGTTTGGTTTCAGTGATATACCACACCTGACAGTTAAAAATAAATAAGTAAATAAATAAATAAATAAAATACATTTGCAAACCTTGCATTCTGGGGGAAAAAAACGACATAGGTTTCTGTATAAGATTCTGTGTACAATAAAAAGTCTGGTTTGCCTACGGATGCTCACATCTGTGTCTCAAGAGCTGCTTGACATACAGTGTCACCATCACATTTTCCATGTGGTAACTTGAGACCAAAGGCTGAAATGAGTTTATGAAAAAGTCAGTTTTGTGTTCAGTTTAAGGTCAACAAAAGGCACCAATTGTTTCAGTGGGCAGGTATATGATTGTCTGGTAAGTTGTTGAAGGTGTACCTTAAAAGATCTACTGTCAGCACCCTGTGACCCCAATCAGGGATAAAACAGTTCAGAAAAGGAAATAATAATAATAATAAATTAATTAATAAATTTATAATAATAATAATAATAATAATAATAATAATAATAATAATACCTCAGCTAACGCATTTAATCTGTTTTGAGGGTGAGCTCGTAAGCTGAAATGTTCGTTAGATAAAACAAAAATTCCCAGAAACAATAACAAAAAACCAATAAATCCGTTCCAACCCCCTCCCAAACTCATATAACCTGTCACAAACACATATATTTGACCTAAAGATAAACATGTAAAAAACAACAACTATTTAATAATAATAAGAATAATAATAATAATAATACATGTACATTTACATTAACTAGCTTTATTTCAAGAGAAATCAGTTACCTCTTCTTAGATTCATCAACCACCTTCTCACGACCCATCTTAGAGACACTATGGATGAGGCACAACAAAAAAATCAGAGTAAAAAAGTCACAAAATCACAACCACAGAGGAGAAAAACTTTTGTGCCTGTGCAGATTATGAATACCAGCGAGGAAAGGCTCGTGGTGAGCTCCAATGTATTCTCGCATTCTCGGAGCACAGAGGAATACACATGGAAGAATCCAAGGCTAATCAGCCCAGAAAAGCCATTTCAAGCAGAGCTCGTAAAGTGAATTTTTGCTCGTTGGATGGAGCAGATTTTTGGAGAGTTCGAAGCTCGTATCATGGAAAACTCGTCATAAGGGATACTCATTAGACGAGGCATTGGCACAGTGCTTAGTATGTTCACCTCACAGCAAAATGGTCCTGGGTTCGATTCTCAGGTTTGGAGCAGTTCTGTGTGGAGTTTGTTCTCTCCCTGCTTGTGTAGGTTTTGTCTGAGTGCTCAGTTTCCACCCCCAGTCCAAAACCATGCGCAGCTGAATGGCTGTTCCACATCGCCCCTAGCTGTGAGTCTGAGTATGGATAGTTGTGTGACTGTTGGCCCTGCTGTGGCCTGGCGAGTTGTCTATGGTGTACCCCACCCTCGCTCACAGTCAGCTGAGATAGGCACCAGCGTCCCTACAACCCTGATCAGGATCAAGTAGCTCAGAAAATGAATGGATGGAGTTCTTAGAAAGTATTTTTCAATGAATTTCTGATCAGTTTTTACAAGATCTGCTGTTCTGAATGCCAAAGATCACCCATCTATTCAAACTGGACAAAACAAAGCCAACAGATGAAATGATCATCAGTCTTGATAATGAAGAGCGGCATCCATAGAATGGGGGAAGGGGGAAGCTATTGTTAGTCAAGGACATCTCTTATCCAAGAGCAACAAAAGAGGGAGAAAAAACCCAGAGGATTATGTGACTTTTCCTTTTTGAAGTATTTTGAAGCCTCTTACTATTCCAGCGAAGCTAGCATCGACTCGAAGAATAAAAACAAACCAGAAGGTGCCCCCCAACCCACCCCCATCCCCCCTCCGTCTTTTTTAAAGAGCTGTGAAAACAGCATTGAGTCAGAGAGGAGCATCTCGGCATGATGCACAAATCCAAAAAAGATTCCAGAAGCCCAAAAAACTTTAAACTTACCGTTGGCTTTGAGACAAAGTTGAGAGTCATGAAGCTTTCATATATCACCTTCAGGCAAAATCGGTTGCATGTTTGTTCAGCATGTTGTAAGCATAATTTGAAATGGATTTGATGTTGCCTGCAGCAGTTGAACAGTACTCACATAACTGATTCTTAATTGATTGTGTGTTGAAATCTATTCATTTTTCCATTCATGAAGAGTGAATGGAAGTCTTGATAGCAGAAGGTGTTAGATGGAGATTTGGGGTCTGTAAGGTAAATTCTGTGCTTCGAGCAGCTTTGAAAGTCAACCAGAGTTCACTGCGGGTAAGCCGCAAACTTTAGAGTCCCCATTTTTAGATTCCCCCTGTGGCAAAGAGGCTTTAAACAAGAGAGCCTTCATCACTGGGCTGCATGGGCCAATGAATATAGAGTTAATTGTTTATTAAAAGACATGTAATCCAAAGCTATATTTTATGGATCACACATTCATGTAAAAATTATTCAAAAATGCATTGCTCTGTTTCTTTTACTCATTTGCCAAACCACATAATCCCACTATTTGGGGTTTTTAAGAGGTTGGAGCTTAGCGCGGCCTACATTTCGCAAAGGTGCGAAGCTCACAGACCATCACAGGGCCAACACACAAACAACCGCTCACACTCACTCTCATAGCTGGGGCAATTTGGATCAGCCGTTCAGCCTATCATACATGGTTTTGGACTGTGGGACGACACAGGAGACTCTTGAAAGCAAATTCAAAATTATTAATGAATTGCATTACATCTGTGGGAATCCATAGGTAAGGAAAATATTATAAGTTAAGTGCTCATTGTTCATTTTCATTTTCTGAACTGTTTAATCCTAGTTAGGGTTGTGGGGAAGGCTCATCTCAGACAGCCCTGGGCGAGGGCAGAGTGCACCCAGAGCAGCTTGCCAGAAACACGCTGATGGCTATGCAGCCTACTCTTTTTGAAAATCAGCAATGATTCTTTAAAACACCTCTCTCAGTACACAGTTTCTGGCCTTTGAAAAGTCAAAGCTGAGTGCTTTTTTGCATTTTTAAATAAATAAGAGTTAAATACCATATGTTAGAATTTTTACGCTTGTCAGTGATTTCACATGGCATGTACCACTAGCCTTGCTTGGTGATAAGGTACCATAATAGATTGCTGGTTAATGTTACATGGCAACACAGATTGAAGTGTAAAAATAAAAATAAAAAACACATTATTTGGCCGTTATATTGTGAGACAGTGATATTGCACTCATTTTATGATTTATTTAACAATAAAATTCCTGAACCAGCAGGAAACATGTGTGCCAGTGGGGGTGAGTTACATCTTCCCTTCTTTCACCTTTATGGCTCACGTGTTCTTGAGCAAGGCACCTAACTCCCCAGCTGCTCTCCAGGTGCCCCAGATGTATGTGGCAGCCCACTGCTCCGAGTGAGTGTGCTCATTTTGAGTGGGTTTAAATGTAGAGACAGTCACACATCACTAACCTGATTAATCAATGATTTTGGCAGAAATTATATTTCGACATGGCAAGTAATTTACTAGCAGGTGTAGTAGAGTAATAGAATCCAACCGAACCAACAGTGCTGACATGCATGCTGCTTTTGCCCTTCTTTAACCCATTCACTACTGTGAACCACTGTAGTGGTGCTGTTTTATGACTCCCACTTCCTTGCGAACCAGTGTCGCGGCGATGAAAACTGAGCTTTCAAACCCTGGGAACCACTGAAGTGGTTAAGTATGCATGATCTGATTGGGTAGCTTGGTCAACTTATAATGATACAGACACTCCCCGACTTACGTTTCAGTTAGGTTCCAAACGGCCGAACGTAAGGTGAAAAAAACCCCCAAAAAAACAAACAAACAATAAGTTGTTATTGTATGTTCCAGTGACGTATGACGCTCATACTGTACTATACATCCATAAATACCATTACCGTATCTCATAAAACACCCCTAAATCAATTATTATAAGCATAACATTGTAAAATAATATCAAATATATCAAATAATATGAACATTAATTTCAAAAAAATTAAATTAAAGCAAAATAATTTAAAATAAATACATTTTAATCAAATTCACTCATCAAATATCAAATACAGTATCAAATATAACCTTTAACATGCTCTGTGAGGCGATCTTTCTGCTTGTAAATGGTTCCGATGGTTGATGGGGCCATTTGAAAGAAACGTGCAACATTCACGTTTTTCACAAGCATCGATTTTCTTGATAATAGCCATCTTCGTTTCTAATAAGATGGCTTGCTGCTTTTTCTGATTACCACTAGCAATAGTAGGCTTGCGCTTCTGACCAACCATATTTGCTTTGGGTTACAAAAGTCCTCAAAACAGTGTAAACACAAAGATAACAGAGACGACATCTTAACACAAGGGTAACACGTGGTGAACTGGGAAAAAGTAGGGCATGTTCAGTCTCGTTTGTAAACAATGGATGCAGCATCATGCGTAAGTAGCGTACTACGTCAGTGTACCACGTAGGTAAGTCTTGCACTACAGCGAGAATGCTAAACTCAAAATTTGACTTGGATGAAGTTAAGGTTGAAGACAGCACGCCACTCTTTCCCATATACATATACATATATATATATATATATATATATATATATATATATATATATATATATATATATATATATATATATACACACACACACACACACACACACACACCTTTTTTTTAATGTAACATCGAAAAATACGTCAAACGAATGAATAAACATAAAGCGGGGAGTGTCTGTAAATGTACTTCAAATACCCAATGAAAACAATCAATATAAAGGTTTTGGCAGTGCTATAGCTTCATATTTAGATTTTGTACAATGATATAAACTGGAAATAATGAATATTAAAAAGCGTGTCATTGACAACAGTTCGTCTGCAGGTCTAACAAAATGGCAGATACGTCTGCTTTTACAGAAAGGATTTTAATGGTGTGCTATTAAAATTGATAGTTAGATAGTTGATAATTGATAGTTGAGAGTCGTTTCACCACATCAATAACAATCAAAAACAATAAGCAGCGATACTTATAATACTCCAACCTTTCAAATCATACACAGTAGCTCACGTTATGGTGGCACGGTGGCGTAGTGGTTAGCACGGCCGCCTTACAGCAAGAAGGCCTGGGTTCGATTCCCGACATAGGCGTTTCTGTGTGAAGTTTGCATGTTCTCCCCGTGCTTACGTGGGTTTCCTCTGGGTACTCTGGTTTCTTGCCACAGTCCAAAAACATGCACAGTAGGCTAATTGGCTGTTCTAAATTGCCCCTAGATTCGCATCATGCAGAAGGCAATGGAAAACCACTGCACTATCCTTGCCAAGAAAACCTCCATGAAGATGATAATCAAGGCGTTATCCTTCATGGCAGGTCGCTAAGAGTCATACTACGACTCGGAAGGAACCAAACTAGATCACTTTACATGGATTAGAACTCAAACACTCCATGTAAATATTAGCTTTCTATGACATTTCTCGGTCTATGATCAACAAATTGTTAGTCACAGAAACAAACAAACAGACTTTCAGTAAAGTCCAATATATTGCATGTATAACACTCATTATGGTGAAAAACACTTCCACGTCAAAGTTTAATGTTCCAAGTATTTGGAAATATGAAAATCCCAAAATGGACATTTTGAAGCCAAAAACGTATTTTCAATTGGCCCCAGTTCTCGCAGCTCTATGTGACTGCAGTAGCGAATGAGTTAAGGAAGGAAGGCAGCACATGTTGTACATGCGGCTTATAGAGTGTTTTTCTCTGAAATTCTGAGAAAAATGGGCCATTCCAGACATTGTTCAGGAGAACAGCGTACCTTGATTAAAAAGTTGAAAATTGGAAAATGGTGAAATGATCCCAAATGCTTTAAAATGGCAACGAAAGCAGTGAAAATGGACACCCTGAACAGCTTGCAAGGCCATTGCAAGGCCAGCACATGCATGTGAGCACACACACACACACACACACACACACACACACACACACACACACACACACACACACACACACACACACGCACACACTAGGGGCAATTTGGAACAGCAAGTTATCCCAATGTGCATGTCTGTTGATTGTTTGTCTATTGTGCTTATACAAAATGATGCCATCATTTGGCTGTTCATAAACTTGAATATAATATCATATACAGTGGTACCTCGTTACTTGAATGCTTTAGAAGTTGAACAAATCCGAATTTGACCAAAAAATCTTGGATTTTTTGTCCTGGAAGTTGACCAAAATCCAGAAGTCGAACGCTAAAAAAACACAAGAAAAAACAAGGCCAAGAGGGAGGAGGGGTAATGCACACTTTCCGGAAGTTGTTGACACTATGTCTCACCCTGATAAAGCTAGCGCCGTTCTGGGGAAGTCCACAAGTTGTTGATACTATGTATCACTGTGAACACCTTTAACAATGAGGTCATGAACCACTTCCGACAAGGTTTGAAAAGAAGGCAAAAACAAGCCGTGTTAGAAATGCTCTTCAAGAAAAGAAAGGGACATGCCAAAGCAAGTAGCAAAAGAAAAAAAACACCTTTGGCTGATTAACCTGAAGCCTGTTATGGAAGGGGATCCTCCTCATCTCTCCCTCTCCAACATTTACGTATGGGAACTGCTTACCACCACAAAGGTTAAAATTGTTATCTATATTATTCTTATGCTTTAATTATACTGTGGTTTTTATTTTCACATGTTATGGTCTGTGTTGTGAGGGACTGTGTTTTTGGTGGATTCCACTTAATCACGGGCTATAAAGACAAGCACAGCGCTCCTGCAGGTGCTAGAAGATTGTCCCTCTTCTCCGTAATCTATCTGGCTCTCAGCTCCGTGCTCCACCAGTTTCCGCAGTTTGATTTCCTTGTTGCTCCGCATCTCTAACAGTGACTATGATTTCCCCCATGCTCTAGTGTCTTCCCTGTAAACAATAAAGCACATCCTTAGAAGGGCTAGAAGATTCTGTGACAGCAGGAACATTCAGCTGGACACAAAAATGCAGGAGACAGAGTGTGATGAAAATGGATGAGCTTTATTGTTGACAGGGAAGGCACTAGAACATGGGGAAACCGTAGTCACTGTAAGAGATACGGAGAAAGCAAAAATCATACACTAAGGGAACTGGGCGAGCACGGAGCTGAGAGCCAGAGAGATCATGAGGAAAAGGGACAATCTTCATGCACCAGGAGGAGCGCTCTGTTCATCTTTATAGCCCGTGATTAAGTGGAATCAGGTGTGTGTGTGTGTGTGTGTGTGTGTGTGTGTGTGTGTGTGTGTGTGTGTGTGTGTGTATGTGTGTGTTTAGCAAGTGTGACAGCCACACCCCTCTCTAGTGCCTGCATGCATAGAGAGAGAGAGAGAGAGAGAGAGAGAGAGAGAGAGAGAGAGAGAGAGAGAGAGATGCCAAAACCAGAGTCTCTCTCTCAACACAGAACATAACATACTGTATTGTATTCAATATTTTTTTTTCACTTAATTTGTAGACCTATGGTATGAGCTATGGTACTGTTAACTTCTGTTCAAAAGATGACAGATGGAATTAAGACCATTGACATTATTTGGAATGGGAAAAGCGGATTCAGAATTTAACCAAATCGGAATTTGACCCGCCGTCTGGAACGAATTATGGTCGAGTACTGAGGTACCACTGTATATTTAATTCTACCATAAAAAAATGTAAAAAATGAAAAGAAATTGCCTCCTAATTAGTTTGTAAGCAGCATTAAAATACCTCCAAATCATGAAGGAAACTGACAGATAGCAGTGTGGATTTCATTGTCCTCTTGATTAAATTCAGAATCAGAATCGGAATCAGAATACTTTATTGATCCTGGAGGAAATGTGTGTGTGCACATTTTCTCCATACCGGTAACAATGACATAAAGGTAAAGTCTTTATTTCTTCTTCTTCTTCTTCTTCTTCTTCTTGTGGTGGTTCCCTTTATCGGGGGTCGCCACAGAGAATGATCGCATGTTTTATTTGGCATAGGTATATACGTATGATGCCCTTACCTGACACAACCCTTTAAGCAAGGGGCAGAAACACGCTGACGGCTATGCAGCTACTCTTTACGAAAGTCAGCAATGCTTCATTTACATGAACCTCTCACCATATACAGCGAGAGACATGGCCGGCCTTTGATAACCCAGTTAGCTGCACGATGGGGGGACATAAAAGTAAATTTTTGATTGGAAATTTAAGAACAAAGGGATGCTCTTTTTATGGGGAGGAGTTGTACATGGTCATGGGCAGGAATGAGTTCCTGTGTGTTTCAGTGGTGCATTCCAGTGGTATCAATGTCTCACTGAATGTGCTCCTGCGATGGATCAGCAGGTTGTGAAGTAGGTGGGAGGACATCATTCGCCTCTCTGACACTACCATCAGAGAGTCCAGCTCCACCAGCATTACCAGCCTTGTGGTTCTGTTTGTGTGTGCCACCCTCAACCTGCTTCCCCAGCATGCAATAGCACAGAGGACAGCGATGGCCACAACTTCCTGAGTAGTGTCTGGCAAATGTTAAATAACCTTAGCCTCCCCAACAAATAGAAACAGCTCTAGCCCTTCTTGTAAATGCAGTACTGTACTTAACCCGGTCCAGTTTATTGTCAATATGAGCTCCAAGTTATTTGTAATCCTCCACCATTTCAGCATTGTCACCCTGGATGGAAACAAGAAATCCACAAACACTTCCTTGGTCTTTGTCACATTAAGCTACATATTATTCTGCTCACATCATCCATCTCTTTTCCTCCACTGATATACCCGACTATGGTGGCGTCATCAGAAAGCCTCTGAAGATGGCAGGTTTTTGTGTAGTACCTGAAGTCCGTTGTGTAGATGGTGAAGAAAGAAGGGGAAAAGCTGGTCCCCTGTGGTGATCTGGTGTTGCTGACCACTATGTCTGACACAGTGTTCCAGGCGCACATATTGTGCTCTTTCAGTCAGGTAGTCCACAATCCAGGACATAAGAGAGACATCCACCTGCACCCCTATCAGCTTCTCACCCAGGAAGTTTGGCCTATTGGTGTTACATGCCCTGGGGAAAAAAACCCCAAACATGATTGTCACAGTGTTTTCCGGCTTGTCCAAGTGACTGTAGACATAGTCAAGCAGATCATGACATCCTCTACTCCGAGACAATGCTGGCAGGTGAACTGAAGATATGGTGTCTAACCATGGGTTAGAGTTGATTCAGTATGAGTCTCTTGAGGGTCTTCATGACGAATATGTAGTCAGTACCACAGGTCTGTTGTCCTGGGGTCCATTGGAATGTGGAGTATTTGGTACAAGAATAATGCATAATGGCTTCCACAAAACTGGGACCCTCTGGAGACTCAGGTTCATCATGAAGATGTAATGTAAGACTCCACAGAGCTGGGGGGCACATGCTTTAAGGACACATGGGCTTACAACATCCGGTCGTGCTTCCTTGTCTGAGTGGAGTCTTTCTGCTCCTTCTCGACCTGATTATAAGGGAAGTTGACAGGTGGGAGAGGGGTGTCTATCACAAGAGGCAGAGGTGCAGTAAGGCAAGGGAGGAAGAGAGATTAGCATAGCAGAGAGTTTCAGCCTTGTTCCCGATGAGCTATTCCAGAGGTTTTTAATGGGTTTCAGGTCTGAAGGTTGGGTTTGTCATGAAAAGATCCTCATCTTATTGTTCTGCATCCACAAAGTGGTCTTCAGATAGAAATCATTTTCCATATACTGGAAGATCATCTTCTATAGCTCTAAATAACACTGCCACCGGCACTTGATATTAGTCGCTAATGTTCGCCACCTGTCTTTTGCAAACACTTCCACAAACGTTCGCATGAATGTTTGCTAAATGTTGTTAAAGACACCAAATATCACAAAATGATGAAGGGAAATGCTCATTTTCATCAACATTCCTAACTGAATTTCATGTTTTCTTATGATTATTGAATGACATTTGCAGGCCCGGTAAGTAAAAAAAAAATAATAATAATAATAATAATTTTCTCCTCCGACCAGGCTATAACTTTGTTGTCCCCACTGTCTGCTACTTGACCTTGATCTAATGAATATTTATGTTATTTGCATTTTATTTCTTCAAATAACAATTCCTGTCTTCATTCTTGATGGTACCCAAATATTTCAGACAAGATCATTACAAAAATTTCGATCCATGCAAATGTCTATTGAATACTTAATAAAGAAGATACTGCAGTCACTGGGATCCACGTCTTATTCAACCTGGATCTCAATCCAATTAAGACTCCAATATCCAAGAATTCTGTAAGAACCATTCATACAGAATAGTATAGTCTCACAGGCCTATTCCTTTACATAACAAAATAAAAATCCTTCAAGAATCAAAATTTTGGAAAATCTGCAGTGGCTGTTCAGGTTGTCATTCATTCACATGATTGGCTTGGGGTATTCATTGGCACAAGGAACCTGTGAGAAATGTTATGACACAGGACCATCCGAGTGGGATGCTAGGTATCATTCAAATCCCTTTCAATCTCATGACATTGATTGCATCATGATTGATGGCAGCTTCATATTCAGGCATGTGATTGGCTGAAATAGAGTTGTTGCTTTGCAGTAAATTTCAGTAAAATGGGACTGTCAGTTGACGGGTTTAAAAAAAAAAATCTTGATGTGATTATCATGGGAGTTGTCAACTTTAGTGAACAAATAAAGGTGTAGCATTGAGGAAGATGGCACTGCAACCTGTCTGCTGATCAGAATGCTTCTATTTCCGTCTGAATGGAGCGTGTCAGCCTTTGCACTCATCATATTTACATTTACAGCATTTGGCAGATGTTCTTAACCAGAGTGACTTACAATGATCATTTTTCGATACAACTTGAGCAATTGAGGGTTAAAGGCCCAACAGCGGTGACAGTGGGATCGAACCACTAACCTTCAGATTAGTAACCCATCGTCATCTCCACAAAGACACCACTGCTCTAGCCTTTCCCCTCTTTTTACTTGAAATACATGATTCTGTTTCTTTTGTATCTGAAATACATGATTACAAATTTTCACAAAGTGGAAAATTCGGTGTATGTTTTTCTCTAGAACACATGAAAATGAAAAACATATTTTGGCATTTGTGGGGATACTTTTGAAGCTGAATTAAAGTGAATGAAATATTTGTCTTTCGTAGTTAGGGAATAAGTTAGTGAAGAGCAATAAAGCATTCACTGCTGAAAAGGAATTAAGAAGATGAGAAGAATCAGGTCTAGAGACAGAGGCAGCATTGCTTATCTTGTCTGTCAAAGCCGTCTGGGGACAGTCATTATAGCATCCTCTAATAAATCAGCTTTGCTTTCCCTGGTCATTAGATTTCTATAGGAAAAAAAAAACAAAACACACATAATATTGATCCCCCCCCTTGATTTTTCCCTGCAATCAGCATGTCATACATTTATCACAGCCTTAGGCTAAAACCTAATTGTCATTTCTCAAAATAGATTATTAACTCAGGGTTTTATGGGTAAAGTAGATTTGTTGAGGTTGAGATTTATTTTTGCTGTACTTGAGGAATTCTTTCCTGTATTTGAGAGTTTTTAAAAGCCATGACCTGTGAAATAAAATCACTCTATTACTGTCAACTATTGTTGAGGTCTGTATAATTCCTCAGTACCTCCTTGACAGGCAGCGCTTAAAGGAATATGTAATGCTAGATGGGAAGGCTCTCATCAGTTTGTAGAGACTTTCTGACAGCAAGTTGTTGCTATCTATAGAGGAAATATATTCACACCTTCAATCTGGAATTCTGTTTTATTATTCCCACCGCCTGATGCCTGTCAAAACCAATGTCAGTTTGTATCAAATTATTAAACTCCAGACACAGTATGATTTCTCGTGTTTTATGTTATTCCATGCGGTGCTTTGGTTGAAGTGATTGGAGTTGGGATATCTCCAGTATCTGAAATGGAGCAGTACACAATTGATTAAAAACCAGTCAATTACAATTACTTTTGTAGTTGCTTGAAACATCTTCATCTTATCCTTTTAGCTTTTCTCTTCAGGGGTCGCCACAGCGAATCAACTGCCTCCATCTCACCCTGTCCTCTGCATCTTCTACTCTTACTCCAACTACCTTCATGTCCTCCTTCACCACATCCATAAATCTTCTCTTTGGTCTTCCTCTAGACCTTCTGCCTGGTAGTTCCAACCTCAGCATCCTACTACCAATATACTCACTAGCCCTCCTCTGTACATGTCCAAACCATCTCAACCGAGCCTCTCTGACTTTTTCTCCAAAACATCTTACATGTGCTGTCCCTCTGATGGACTCATTCCTGATCCTATCCATCCTCGTTACTCCCAAAGAGAACCTCAACATTTTCATCTCTGCTACCTCCAGCTCTGCCTCCTGTCTTTTCCTCAGTACCACTGTTTCTAAACCATACAACATCGCTGGCCTCAACACCGTCTTGTACACTTTTCCTTTCATTCTTGCCGATACCTTCCTATCACACATCACACCGGACACTTTTCTCCAACCATTCCAACCTGCCTGCACACCTCTTTTTCACACTCTCCATTGCTCTGGACTGTTGAGCCCAAGTACTTAAAATCCTCCACTTTTTTTTTATCTCTGCCCTCTGTAATCTCACCGTTCCTTTTGGGTCCTTGTCGTTCACACACATGTATTCTGTTTTACTGAGGCTAACCTTCATTCCCCTCCTTTCCAGGGCATACCTCCACCTCTCTAGATTTTCCTGCACAGGTCGTCTGCTCTCACTACAGATCACAATGCCATCTGCAAACATCAGAGCCCAGGGATATTTTTGTCTAACCTCGTCTGTCACCCTGTCTATCACCAAAGCAAACAAGAAGGGGCTCAGAGCTGACCCTTGGTGCAGTCCTACCTCCACCTTGAATTCTTCTGTTACACCGACAGCACACCTCACCACTGTCTTACATCTCTCATGCATGTCCTGCACCACTGTAACATACTTCTCTACCACTCCAGACTTCCTCATCCAATACCACAGTTTCTCTCTGGGTACCCTGTCATATGCTTTCACCGGATCCACAAAGGCACAATGCAGCTCGCTCTGTCCTTCTCTGTACATCGCTATTAACATCCTCAAAGCAAACACTGCATCTGTGGTGCTCTTTCTTGGCATGAAATCAAACTGTTGTTCACAAATGCTGACCTCTGCCCTTAGTCTAGCTTCCACTATTTTTTCACATCACATCATCGTATGGCTCATCAACTTTATCCTTCTGTAGGTGCCACAGCTCTGCACGTCTCCCTTGTTCTTAAAAATGGGCGCTAGCACACTTCTCCATTCCTCTGGCATCTGCTCACTCTCTAAGACCTTGTTGAAT
This sequence comes from Plotosus lineatus, assembly GCA_024760905.1. NCBI lineage: Eukaryota > Metazoa > Chordata > Actinopteri > Siluriformes > Plotosidae > Plotosus > Plotosus lineatus. Next base: position 40,632,014 of record CM045741.1, read on the forward strand.
ATTCATGTCACATAATCTACTGCTACCTCGCCTAGACACTTCCATACCTCCACCGGTATGCCATCAGGGCCAACTGCCTTTCCACTCTTCATCCTCTTCAATGCCCTTCTCACTTCACTAACTAACACTCACTTCACTCACTTCACCTTACTAATCTTTGCTACTTCCTGGTCCTCAATAGTCACCTCTTCTACTCTTTTTTCTCTCTCATTTTCCTAATTCATCAGTTCTTCAAAGTACTCTTTCCATCTTCCCGGTACACTTCTGTCATCAGTCAATACATTTCCCACTCTGTCCTTAATCACTGTAACTTGCTACACGTCCATCCCATTTCTATTTCTCTGCTGTGCCAACCTGTATAAATCATTTTCTCCCTTCTTACTGTCCAGCCTATCATACAAGTCACCATACGCCCTCTGTTTGGCCTTTGACACCGCTACCTTCGCCTTACGTTGTGTCTCCCTGTACTCCTGTTTACTCTCTTCAGTCCACTCAATGTCCCACTTCTTCTTAGCTAAGCCCTTCTTTTTTACACACTCCTGCACTTCCTCATTCCACCACCAAGTCTCCTTATCTACTGTCCTTCCAGAGGACACACCTAGTACTCTCCTACCTGTCTCCCTGATCACATTAGCTGTAGTTCTCCAGTCATCTGGAAGCACCTCCTGAGCACCCAAAGACTGTTTCAACTCTTCTTTGCCTTCTTCACCTTTCTCACCATCAGCATCATCCTGCACACCACCATCCTATGCGGTTTGGCAACACTCTCACCCACTACTACTTTGCACTCACTGACGTGCTTCAAATTACACTGCCGACACAAGATGTAGTCTTCCTGTGTGCCCCAACCTCCGCTTTAAGTCACCCTATGCTCCTGTCTCTTTTGGAAGAAAGTATTCACCACAGCCATTTCCATCCTTTTTGCAAAATCGATCAACATCTGTCCATCTGTGTTCCTGTCCTGGTTACCAAACCTGCCCATCACTTCCTCATCCCCTCTTTTGCCTGCACCAACATGTCCATTGATGTCTGCACCAATGACCACTCTTTCACCTCTGGGGGTACTCTGCATCATTTCATCTAACTCACTCCAGAATCTCTCCTTCTCTTCTGGCTCACATCCTGCCTGTAGGGCATAAGCACTAACAACATTGAACATCACACCTTCAATTTCTAACTTAAGACTCATCACCCTGTCTGACACTCTTTTCACTTCTAGAACATTCCTGACCAACCCCTCTTTCAAGATGACTCCTACTCCATTTCTCTTCCCATCCTCACCATGAAAAAAACAGCTTAAACCCTGCTCCTAAGCTTCTAGCCTTGCTACCTTTCCACCTGGTCTCCTGAACACACAGTATGTCCACCTTCCTCCTCTGCATCATGTCAGCCAGCTCTCTACCTTTTCCTATCATAATTCCAACATTCAAAGTCCCCACTCTCAGTCCTAGACTCATGCTTTTCCTCTTCTCTCTCTGCCTATGGACACACCTCCCACCTCTCCTTCTTCCACCTCTCCTTCTTCGACCTCTCCTTCTTCGACCAACAGCAGTCCAATTTCCACCAGCACCCTGTTGGTTGACAGCACTGATAGCGGTCATTGTTAACCCGGGCCTCGACCAATCCGGTATAAAAATACTATTTGATGGCTCATACTGTGTATTTTGGCAAAGTTTTACGCTGGATGCTCTTCCTGCCGCAACCCTCTGCATTTATCCGGGCTTGGGACCGGCGTAAGGACGGACACTTGTCTGTGCCCATTCTCATGGCTGTATTAGTTGCTTGAAACATAAACATCATATTCCACATAGTATGTTGATACCATCTTTTCATGCTGGTTTTAAAGTATTTTTCAGATTTTAAAATACTCAAGCCCCAGATTTAAACAGGTTTTAGGTAGTTCATGGCAAATCATGCAATGCTGTCTCAGGTGCTTTTTACTAAATTGCGTCTTGTTGGGCGACTTTGTCGGTTTTGCAAGTGTCGTCTGGTGGAAAATCCATGTCTCTGGGTTTTAAGCCAGCATAACTTGGGTCCACATTGCAGTGTTCACTCCAAGTGTAATCTTTTGTAGGTTTGTGTGCTTTCTGATGCAGCATGCCTACCCTCTGGACAATGTTCCTGTTCTGGTGGACCATCCTGCAAGGCTTTTTCCTTCCTGGATGAAAGGATTATTTACTTATCCTTTAGGGTATTTGGTCCCAAGTAATGAGGCAAGACTAGATTTTGGCATTGCGTGCCTTTTCAACTCCCCAAAACTCCCAACCCTGCAAAAAGGAAAAGAGAGAGAGAGAGAGAGAGAGAGAGAGAGAGAGAGAGGGAGAGAGAGAGAGAGAGAGAGAGAGAGAGAAGCACAAACAGAATGAAACCACTCTGTAAACTATGACTATGTAAAAATAACATATTTTGAATCATATATATATATATATATATATATATATATATATATATATATATATATATATATATATATATATATATATATATATATATATATATATATATATATATATATATATATATTTTTTTTTTTTACAAATTTGATGCAATTTTTCATGACTTACTATTCTCTATTCTTAGCTAAAATTGCAGCAATTATTTACAGCATTTTTGATAATTATTTTTAAGGGCAAGAAGGAGTCAATATTTTATGGTTAGAGCTTCAAGACATAAGGAATAAATGATCAATGTAGTCAACAATGAGGCATTGTGATGAGGCGTGACATGTTACAGAGGAACAACAAAATGTCTCTGTCCTGAAAGCCTACCTGTGGCAGAAAATTTGAACCTAATAGATTTATCTCTAAATGTTCAAATCACAGACACCGGTGACTGATTTTATAAATAATGAATTAACTTCTAGAAAAAAAAAATGATAAGCTTTTTATTTGCTTAATAACATTCGTTCATTTTCTGAACAGCTTAATTCTATTTGGGGTCACAGGTAGGCTGGCACCCATCTCAGCTGACTCTGGGCAAGGGCAGAGTACACCCTGATGGCTCACCGGGCCATTGCAGGGCAGAAACATGCTGATGACAATGCAGCCTGACTTTCAACAAGAGTGAGTGAGCCTTTGATAACTCAGTTAACTGCACTGGGGGACATTGACAACTTGTTGATAGTGGGGCTTGAACCCCCCAACCTTGGAATCAGTGATCCAGCACCTTACCACGAGGCCACCACTGTCCCTTGCTTGAAAACATTTGTTTTTAATTTATTATTCACTATGATATTGGACAGTTAGAATCCATGGTCTGAGTCATAACCAGCACTGTTATCAGAGCCATGCACTTACAGGAAACCGTGATTCTGAGATACCATTGATTTTTTTTTTTTTCTATTTATTGTGTTTAGTTAAATAAACAGTAAGACCAACAATGCTAGTATTCACAGCATTCATTGTAAATACTTGTATCACCTCTTATGAAAGGGCACCAAACAAAGACCATGTTATGTACCAATTTAGGTAGCATAATAAAGTGGAACGGATCAGATTGATGTGTGTGTGTGTGTGTGTGTGTGTTTAATGCTCACAAACACAATTCTCCCAAGCTTAAAACCCTGATTGTGTTTGCATTCCTATAGCTGGTCTCTGAACGGGACACCCATTGATCTCGATGGTGACGAGAGGCGTCATGTGTCTGGAGGGAACCTGATTATCAACACATTGGATCGAGATCAAGATGCAGGCATTTATCAGTGCTCTGCCTCAAATGCTCGAGGAACCATCCTGAGCCACAGAGCCACTGTACAGTTTGCATGTGAGTGAAGTCCATGTTCATGACTTGATTCATTTCCCTTTCTGCATCATACACGCTCTTGAGAAGGAATATCAATTTACAAATACAGAAACTATGGGCCCTACAGTAGTCTAGAAAACTGTTGACAGTGTATGAAACCTCATGCATGGCGGAAGCTTCATTTTTTTCTTTTCTGTAACCCTAACAGATAAGCTATATAGATGATGGATAGATGGATATATGGATGGGTGGATGGAAATGCAGAAGGCAAAATTGATTAAAGCATTGCTCACATAGCTACATATTTCAAAAATACTGACTCAGAGGCCTATTCTCTTTATCAGGAACATATCTGCATGCCAGTTTACTAAGTTAGTGACCAAGAATACCATCAAGCATAAACCCTATTTGAGGACATTAGCACAATATGAACAACATCAAATATGTGTTTAGTGCTCATTTATGTGCCTAGTGAAGAGGTATTTGTTGATCCTTAAGCAAAAACAGTCAGTCTGGGACTCAGCACTTCATTCAGCCACCTTACATTTATTCCAGTAACTGGGTTACACAAAAAAGAAAAGGTTTGATGCTCATTATTTGTGCATCTTGTCTACAAAAGCACTGTTAGTGATTTGAAAGGAAAATGGTGCTATTCAATCAAATCCCTTGCAACTCAAAAAGGTTCTCACTATGTTTTGAGAAAACAAAGTGGTTGCAACAAGAACTTTGACAAGGTAGTAAAAATTGCTCCTGACAATATACTCTACAGACCCTGTGTAAGAGACCTCCTGGTGGCCTGTTGTGGGTTTAAATAGGGTTTCAGGAAGAGCCATAAAAGTAATGCCTTATGATGACCGGACGAGCTGTCCATGGTGTACTGTGCCCTTGCACAGAGTCGGCTGAGATGGGCACCAGCCTCCCCATGACCCTAATTAGGATCAAGCGGTTACAGAAAATGAATTTAAAAGTAAACAACATGACACCTCTTTGACACCCTCAAGCAAGAGGCTAAGACACAGAAAGAAATCTCTGAGCGAATAGGCTGTTCCCAGAGTGCTGTATCAAGCCACCTCAGTGGGACGTCGGTGGGAAGGAAAAAGTGAAAGAAGGGCCGATTCCAGACCTTGGGTGACCTGTGGAGGCAGTGGACTGTCTGGAGTAGAAACATCCAGAGCCACCTTGCACAGGCGTGTGCAGGAAATGGGCTACAGGTGCCACATTCCCCAGCTCAAGCCACTTTTGAACCAGAAACAGCGGCAAAAGCGCCTGTCCTGGGCTACAGAGAAGCAGCACTAGACTGTTGCTCAGTGGTCCAAAGTACTTTTTTCGGATGAAAGGAAATTTTGCATGTCATTCGGAAATCAACGTGCCGGAGTGTGGAGGAAGACTGGGCAGAAGGAAACGCCAAAATGCCTGAAGTCCAGTGTCAAGTACCCACAGTCAGTGATGGTCTGGGATGCCATGTCAGCTGCTGGTGTTGGTCCACTGTAATTTATCAAGGGCAGGGTCAATGCGGCTAGCTATCAGGAGATTTTGGGGCACTTCATGCTTCCATCTGCTTAAAAGCTTTATGGAGATGAAGATTTCATTTTTCAGCACGACCTGGCACCTGCTCACAGTGCCAAAACCACTGCTAAATGGTTTACTGACCATGGTATTACTGTGCTCAATTGGCCTGCCAACTCTCCTGACCTGAAGCCCATAGAGAATCTGTGGGATATTGTGAAGAGAAAGTTGAGGGACACCAGACCCAACACTGTGGATGAGCTTAGGGCCGCTATCGAAGCATCCTGGGCCTCCATAACACCTCAGCAGTGCCACAGGCTGATTGCCTCCATGCCACGCCGCATTGAAGCAGTCATTTCTGCAAAAGGATTCCTGATCAAGTATTGAGTGCAGAACTGAACATAATTATTTGAAGGTTGACTTTTTTGTATTAAAAGCACTTTTTTTAATTGGTCAGATGAAATATGCTAATTTTTTGAGATAGGAATTTTGGGTTTTCATGAGCTGTATGCCAAAATCATCAGTATTAAAACAATAAAAGACCTGAAATATTTCAGTTGGGTGCAGTGAATCTAAAATATATGAACATTTAATTTTTATCAGTACATTACAGAAAATAATGAATTTTATCACAATATGCTAATTTTTTTTAAATGGACTAGTATATATATGATTGGATTCTAAACCACATTTCGTTACCCTGTACTAGTATATATTACATGTGTAATGATAATAAAGTTGAATCTGATCGAATCTAATAAAACAGAAGCCTTGTAGTATTCAGTCAGAACATGGTGAATGTTTTGTGATCTGCTTGGTTGTACTATAACATAGTAAACACACACATTGGACTTGCCGATCATGTGTGATCATGTGCATAAGAAATTAATGGAATGGTGTTAGGTGCTTTTAGAACTTGGCATTTAGGTAATACAGATGTAGTATGAAGTTGCAAACTGCACATTCTTCCATTTGTTTGTTATTTTCTATACCCCTGTGGTGTTCATCAAAAGTGACAAGACAAAGTGTGGCCTCCATAGTTTTTGCGTAAGTGTGATGGGGATGTTTTAATGAGGGTGAACAAGGATTTTTTTTTTTTTTGTCCTGTTTATTTGTTTTATTTGTGCAGACTAGGAGAAAGCAGGGTGCTAAGAAAGCAGTTGTGGTAGTGTATAAAGAGGTCAGGAGCAGGGGAGAGAGGTATGTGAGGGTGGTACATGATATGCATGATGATAGTGTGACAGAGCAGTGAGGTGTGTGGTAGAAATGAAGGAATGGTTCAAAGTGAAGGTGGCATCATATCAAGTATCAGATCAGAGCCGTTCTTGTGTGCAGTAGTCATGGACAGGTTAACTGGCAAGGTCAGATACGAGAAGTGGACTATGATATGTGTGGATGATACTGTGATCTATAGCATGAGCGGGGAGCAGGCAGAATTGAGTGTAGATAGGTGGATGTACACAATGGAGAGAAGAGGGATGGAAGTCAGCCGAAGTAAGACAGGATATAGGTGAGAGAATGAGAGAGAGAGCGAGAGAGAGAGAGAGAGAGAGAGAGAGAGAGAGAGAGAGAGAGAGAGAGAGAGAGAGAGAGAGACTGAATACTTGGGGTGAACTATCCAGGGTAGAGGAGACTGTGATAGAGAAGTGCAAGACAGAGTGAAGGCACGGCGGAATGGTGGAAAAGAATGGGCAGAGTGATCTATGATAAAAGTGCTTCCGTAAGAGGAAAGAAAAAAGGTTTATTAGACACTAGTGCGGCTGGCTGTGCTTTAGGGTTTGGAAACGGTAGCACTGAAGAAAATACTGGAGGCAGAGCTGAAAGTGGCAGAAATAAAGATGCCGTGATTTTCTCTGAGAGAGACAAGAATGGACAAAATTCCAAATGAATGTTCGAGGAACAGCACAGGCAGGAGTGTTTGAGATAAATCAAGAGGCTGGATTGGCATGGTTTGGACTTGGGCAGAGAAGGACTAAAAGTTGGTAGACGTTGAGGGTGGAACTAAGTGGTAGGATAAGAGAAAGAATAAAGAGGAGATTGATTTATGTAGCGAGGGAGGACATGCAGATGATTGGTGTGACAGAGAAATAATAGCCTGAGATAGAAAAGGATGATCAGCTGTGATGACCCTGAACTGCAGCAGCTCAGAAGAAGAGGGAGGAGGAGAAGAAATATGCAAGCTCATCTCATCAACACCTAACCCCCATCCCCACCCCCACCCCCACCCCCGACAGCAGAACAGACTAAACTAGACTACCCCGACAGGAGGTCTGGCTGATCCAACTGCAATTCAATCACAACCCCTAATGTGTTTAAAATCACTTTAATGAGGTTAAATGTTATCAGATCAGGAGCATATAATCAAAACCACATGTTAATTTAAGGTGTAAATGAAGTATTTTGCCCTAATTTATTTTTTTGAATAAGTGCTTGTTTAAATATGTTTTAAATTGAGCTTTTATGGCTACAACTTGATCGTCTCTCAATTCCGTATGGGTTCGTCAGGCAGCAACCGAGGTTTTCCAGCAGAACAAACGGAAAATAAAAGAGAATGTCAAATGAAACCAGGCCACAGTGGCAGAGACACAGTTAATAGGAATTCATATGTCATATACACAATATATAACAACAGCATATATATATATATATATATATATATATATATATATATATATATATATATATATATATATATATATATATATATATATATATATACAGTTGGCCCCCAACTTACGAAATTAATCCGTTCCAGATCCATTTTCGTAGAGCGGGGATTTCGTAAGTAGGGGTCACATCTTACATGTTAAATGCTTAATTCTTTCTAAGGCTCCAGTCTTTGGACTGGTAAACCCCATAAAAACAATAAAAGTACACTAATTTTGTATGAAATATGTGTTAAAAGTAAAAGAAAATTATTTATTAAACCATTTAAACATTTTATGAACATATTAAACCATTTTATTAACATATTTATCAATTAAACCATTATTAAACATTTTTCATTAAAACACACACACACACACACACACACACACACACACTTCTATCTCTCTCTCTCTCTCTCTCTCTCTCTCTCTTTCTTTATCTCTCACTCTATCTCTCTATCTCTCTCTTGCGTGGGCCACGCCCACAAGACATGGAATTCAAAGCGCATTCCCTGCTTGACAAACTGAAGTTTAATTTGATTCCTTGAGGGATCGGAATTCCAGATCAGCTCAAATGCGCCCACATTTATTAAACATTTACTGAATTAAACAACTTAAAAAACTAAAAACTAAAGCGTTAGTCCTTCTCTCTCTCTCTCTCTCTCTCTCTCTCTCTCTCTCTCTCTCTCTCTCTCTCTCTCTCTATCTCTCTCTTGCGTGGGCCACGCCCACAAGACATGAATTCAAAGCACATTCCCTGCTTGACAAAATGTACCCACATTTATGAAACATTTACTGTCTAAAACAACTTAAAAAGCTAAATTAAAAACTAAAGAGTAAAGCTTCCTTCTGTCTCTATCTGGGAGGCCAGCGGGGTGGGATGTTGAGAGACAGTCAATGAGAGAGCAACTCGCATGTCGTGTGAAATTTTGATTGACGTGTTTGAATTTTGGGGTTGTTTCGTATCTCGGGACGGAAACTCAGGAAAATGTTTTTCGTAACCCGAGAATTTCGTACACAGGGATCTTCGTAAGTTGGGGACCGACTGTATATATATATATATATATATATATATATATATATATATATATATATATATATATATATATATATACAGACGCTCCCTGGCTTATGTTCATCCGTTTTAGGTTTTTCGATTTTACGTTTTTTTTTTTCAAAGGATTTTCAAAAAAAAGTCAAAATTTGAGTTTAGACGCACCTACACAGTATGCTGACATAATGACGCTGCATCCATTGTTTACAAACAACAGACCAAACTTGCCCCTCCTTCCCAGTTCAGTTATATGTATATATATGAGTTATACAGCGTGTTACCCTCATGTTAAGACATCATCTCTGTGATCTTTGTGTTTACACTGTTTTGCGGACTTTTGTAATCCTCAGCAAATATGGTTGTTCAGAAGCGTAAGCCTACTAGCATGAGTCTCATACACAGAGATGAGTTAACTATCTGCTCATATCGGCGCAATCTACCATGCATACTCAGTTAAGCAAAGAGAGTTGTAAAATGAATGAAAACATGAATCCAGTAAAGAGAACTTTCTGCTCTGCTGGTGATTCACATCACTGCAGGCTGTGTTCTAAATGAATTCAACGGCACCCTTGCGCACTTCAAAGACCGGAAGTCCGTATAACCCACAGCAAGTACATTTATTTCGCAAGTACACTACTTTAGGTTTTGAGCGCCTCACATATTGTAAGCGTTGATTGGCTGTTTTAAGCTTCATGTAAAGTGACTCGGTATAAATAAGTGACTTATGTTATTGGGACTGTAGGAGGAAACCGGAATGTCATTGAGACTGTAGAAGGAAACCGGAATGACCTTGCACAACCCCAGATATCTGGTTTCTTTTAATGGTTGGCTACCATGCAATATTACCACAGTTGATTTCTGTTGGTCTTCAGAGATCTTATAACAATATATTTAATGCATTTTAATGTGGTATATTTATGATTGATTAATTTCATAGAAGTAATTGAATTAATTTTCAGGGTGTGGTTCCTGAAGGGTTTAACAGATAAAGGGTAAGCTGATGGTCATTTATCATGGCTGCACAAACAATATTTCATGCACTTATCTTCAACAATATTATAAATCAGTATGGTTAAAACAATATCCATAGACTGAGTTCAAATATATGTACCTGCTTCACTGTCCAGATAATTTAAAGTTTTTTTTTTTTTTTTTTTAATTCTGTCGAATATTTTATTATGATACTGAAAAGACCCTGTTATCTGCATCAGGCTCAGTTTAGCTAAGCATACAAAACTCACCTGATCTGCATTCACCACTGAAAAAAAAAAAAAAAAAACTATAAAAATCTTGTGTAACATATTACACATAACTTTTTAAAATAATTGAGCAGACATTACTATCCCTGCACACGCTTGCTCCAGGACAGTGGTTCTTAACCTTGTTGGCGGTACTGAACCCCACCAGTTTCATATGCTTATTCACCGAACCCTCCTTTATTTAAAAATAAAATATATATTTTTTTCAAATTGAAGACAGATATATGTTTTTAATGGGGCACCAAAATGAACCGTGCATCAACATCACTGTGTTCAAAGAACAAAACCAATACAATGCATGAACTCCCCCATCACAATTACTTACATTTCATCTGTGTGTGCACGCAGGCACCCGTATTTACGTGTATGTATTTGTTTTATTTACATCGTATGCGTTATTTTGAATGTTTAATTGTTATTATAAGCATTTATAGTATTGAATATGTATTTATCGATATTATATACACATATACTAGTACATGTACGTATACGTCAGTCAGCGGGGGTTGATCCTACTTCACAAATCATGCAGATAGGACACTGACTAGTATCACGATCCGTTATATATGTGAATCTATTTTTTGCTCAACATAGTATGGATTAAAACATTAAGAAAGAAATCACACGACGTACCATCACAACAGTTGCAAGTCGACGACTGAGTGTACCAAATTTCCTGCAGCACAAATTGGCCAAGCAATGTAGCGTGATCACCTGCAGCCAATGATGGCCAAGCGGGGCGTGTCGTCATGAATATGAGTCGGGTGTGTGTCTTGACCTCCACCGAACCCCTGAGACTGACTCACCGGACTCCTAGGGTTCGATCGAACCCAGTTTAAGAACCACTGCTCGAGGAGGTCACCTGCATCCCACCTATCATAAGTAAACCATCAAGATTCCAAATGATTGTTTTTAATGTTTGTTCATTCATTCATTTTCTGTAGCCACTTTCATCCCAGCCGACTCCGGGTGAGGGCAGAGTACATTCTGGACACCTCCCCAGACCATCGTAGGGTGGAAATATGCTGACAACTATGCAGCTACTCTTGTTGAAAGTCAGCAATGGTTCTTTTACATGAACCTCTGCCATAGACAGTGAGAGACATGGCCATGGTCAGAGACATGGTCTTTGATAACCCAGTTAGTACACTGGGGGGTAACTTTTTTATTTAGTTTTTAATTTACTTTTTATTTTTTGCTTATGTTCCCATAGAGCGTTTACTGGAACAATGTTCCGCTGCCACTGTGGATTTTGCTGAATCGAAAATTTTCCTCTGCGTTCTGTTTTGGGGAACCATCCAGTGACACCTTTTGGAAATTAAGTGTTGATTAGAAACACGTCTTTATTTAAAAAGGTTTCTAATATATAACCAGCGAGGTACATGCCAGTATACATGATATCAATAGGTTTTACAGATAAGAGTTAATGTTCACATCAAACAGCAGATGGAGAAAATTAAGATCATAACATTCAATTTTGATTTTACTTGTGGCTAATTTATGTCTTTAAAAAATAAATAAAAATTCACAGTTACATCAAGCACTGATACAACATAAAGTATGTGTTGGGTGGGGATGAGCAGCAGCAGTCCTGAGGGCTGATGTGTCCTGCTGATGAAACAGGTCTGTGTACAATGGAAAGCATCTGAGAACTCACAAAATATCAAACATTGAAGTGGGAAACATCCTCTAAAGACCACAGCAGCTTCCATAAACTGTCTGCCAAGAACCAGAATAATATGTTTTACTTGGAGACATGCAGGGATAAGCACAGGTACCTTCATTTGAAAATTATTGATTTTTTTTTTTTTTTTTCTAAAATATATTTGAACAAACCAACATTCCACCCTCTTTATCTGAGCTGGCTGCATTTTTTTTTTCTTTTTTCTGGGTACTGACTACACCAGAACTTCATAACTCAGTTTGGTTCTGTTTTAGCCATTCTGCCCTGGATTTGCTTGTGTACTTATGATCATTGTCCTGTTGATATGTTTGAAACTTTCAGACAGAAAGCCTCACGTTGGTCCTTATCAAGTGAGCATTTAAACGAGTCTAAATCTGCGAGTGAATATCAATGCTAGATAAGGTTCATGTGTGATTCATGAAACATTTTGTATCTCATCAATCAGAGCATACATATATCCACCAAACACCATCGCCATTTACATACAAACCCCATAATATTCTCCACACCGGCATATTTTATAAGATGGAGCTCTGTAATGGTGCCAAAAACAAAAGCTTTAATAGAAAACAGAAAACCAAATTACCTTCACTGAGGGGGAGGTTATGCGTTGTGTGTGTCGATCTGTGCATGTGATCACCATAACTTAGAAACTAATGGCCATATTTCCAAGAAATTTAACCCTCAAGCGACTGAGCTATTTCGGCGACTAATATGACCGAGTGGAGTCATTTGTGACCTCGTTGACTTTATATAGGAATATGTATATATAAAATTGTTTTAGGGTTCTTCATATTTATTTCACTCTCTAATATGCTGTATTTGTCCATCATCTTATATAATAAGGTATGGGATTTGATGTATTTTTTCAAAAAAGCAAAAATACACAATGATCGATCGATATTACATTTATTTAGACAACTCTCGTCTGGTACATCTTTTAATATGCATGTTACCTTTTATCTCTTTGCATTTTCCTTTTTTAGCATCAAAAATGAAAACACATTGTAAAAAGTAAAGTTTCTTTGCATAAAATATGTATTAAAATGTGGTAGGATAATTGCGATGTGGTAATAGAAATAATAATTATATGACTGAACCATCTGAAACATGTAACTGTCAGAATGAAGAACCTTCAATACCATCTGAAGATATAATGTCAAAAATCTCATAGATCTTCCTGGGGTCATAAGTGACCACGCACAAGTTTGGATTATACTCACCACATGGATTCGCTGATCCTTACAAAATTCTATCAACAAATGCAGAACAAAGAGATTGACAAATTCTTGGTAGGAAACTTTTTTATCAATTAAAATTAGAAGAATTGGGCCCAAATATATATACCCGTCATACGGGTTATATCTTCTTTTCTTTTCGGCTTTTTCCCATTCTCAAGAGTCACCACAGCGAATCATCTGATTGGCACATTTGATTTGGCATGGGTTTTTACGTCGGATGCCCTTTCTGTCACAACCCTTTTTAGCACGGGACATTTTTTTTTATTTATGTTAAATTAATCTATTTACATTTTACTAATAAAGGACAAAGCAAATTAAAAATGAAATAAAATATATAAATTAAGTTATCATTGAGAAGGCATTGCCTTATTATAGATCATTTAGCTCACAAGTTAAACTGAATTAATTATTTGATGAATCAATATTAAATCTCATGTGATATATATATATATATATATATATATATATATATATATATATATATATATATATATATATATATATATATTAACTTCTGTTTTTCACTGAATGTGCTTCTAATAATAATATCTGCATTTTACAAATGTACAACCCCACACTTTTACACAGAATGGGAAACTAGTGTACATAGTGTGAGAACCGATGTGAGACTTGACTGACGCCTCCTTTTGCATGCACACTGATGAACACCATTTTTTGCATTGAAATTACTGTGCAGAATTTATTATGCCGTACTTCTCTTTCATCAGGAAGGACCAATATTTTCAAATGCATTTAATATGATGCAGAATAATTAATTGAATCAAAAACTACGCATTTGTGGTCCCTTAGAAAGCGAAGCAATAACACATCATCACATTTTTCTTCCCATGCTTCACAGACTCCTCATGTTCACATGTGCACTGGGACTGTGACCAAGTAACTCTTTGATTTGCCTGGTCATTGCCAAGATCATTGGCAAACCTCTCATATTGCTTTATTTATTTTTATTGTTTTATTTTTATTATTATTTTTTATTTTTATTTTTATTTTTTCTGGATAGTACAGGCTTGTTGGCATACCTCTCAGTTCAGGTAAAATGTGTCCAATCTCCTTCAGATTGTAAACAGCAACACCCTTAGAGCCATTAAAGTGCTTTAGATATTGGCATGATGATATGCGCACACATCCATTGGGGACACGACACGTTTTATTCCAATTCAAAACATGAAACTATATCAAATTTGTGTTACTCCTTTAAAGAAATGTAAGAAAGGTGAATTTTACACTGTTAAAAATATCAGCTTCTGGTTTCTTCTTTATAAACTCAAACATTCCGTGCATAAACTGATAAATGTAAGTTTTTGTTTTCCTTTGAATGGCTGAACTAATATTTATTCATATAATCACTGTTTTTGAGACTTGCTGCACATCTGTGTTGTGGACTCGACCAACTTCTGGCACCTGTGTGCAGGTTTTCCAGCCCAGGATGATTTGACTACATTCCACAGTTCTGGATTTCTTGGTTTTGCCTCAAAAGCTGCATTTTTGATGCTGCTCCACAAGTTTTCTATTGGATTAAGGTCCAGAGGATCGGGCTGCTGTGACATAACATCAATCTTGTTGGCCTGGAACTGAGATGTTCCCATTTACTGGTGTGTTTGGGGTTGTTGTCTTGTTGGAACCCATTTCGAGGGCATCTCCTCTTCAGCATAAGTTAGCACGACCTTTTCAAGTGTTCTGATGTATTCAAACTGATCCATGATCCCTGGGATGTGATAAATAGGCCTCACATTGTAGTATGAGAAGCATCCCCATGCCATTATGCTTGTGCCACCAGGCTTCACTGTCTTCACAGTGTACTGGGGCTTGAATTCAGTGTGTGAAGGTCATCTGGGGTCCACTAGACCCAAAAAGAACAATCTTATGTCCATCAGTCCACAAAATGTCTGTTTAGACAAGTCAATATGCTCTTTGGCAAATTGTGATCTCTTCAGCACGTCTTTTTTCAACAGTGGGACTTTGTAGGGCCTTCTTGCTGATAGCTTGGTGATCGAGTAACAGCTCAGTTATTCCCTTTACCAGAATGTCCAGAACATGCGGCTGAAAGTCCGGTGAAGCGACTGCAAAGTCAATGATTGAACTGCAGCCTAGGTGCCAAGTAACACATATGGACACACTTATGTTCAAACATGGTGTTTGTGATCGACAAACTGTGTTGAGCACAGAAGTCCAACAGTGAAACACCATTTGAGTTCAGATTGGAGACTCTGTACCTACCAATCACACCCAGTCACACTCTTGTTGCCCACATGGGTGTTAAAGTTTCCCAGAATAATGCGGGAGTCTCTAAGGGGAGCATTCTACAGCACACACACACACACACACACACACACACACACACACACACACACACACACACACCCCCCTCATAAAACTCCAAAAAGGGTGGGTACTCTAAACTGCCATTTGGTGCATAAGCACATGTAAGGACCCGTCCCCACACCTACGGTGGAGGAAAGATACCCTTTCATTATCAGAGGGAACCTCAACATATGGGAAGTGAGACAGCAAGTAACAAGAATGCCCACACCGACTCTCCTCATGAGCAACTCCAGAATGGAATAAGGTCCAGCACCTCTTGAGATGGGTGGTTCCAGAGCTCAAGCTATGCGTTGAGATGAGTTTGACTATATCTAGTCAGTATCTCTCAACCTCACCCAAAAACTCAGGCTCTTTCCCCCACAAAAGAGGTGGCATTCCATGTTCCCAGAGTCAGAGTCCGTAGCAGAGAAGCGGTCCAACAGAACCCATGCTTTCAGCTGCCACTCAACTCACAATGCACCCGACCCATATGGCCCCTCCCAGATGTGGTAGATCTATGGGGGTGGACAGGGGGTGGACAGGGCCAGGCCCGGCCATGCACGCTTTTCTTTTTTAAAGGCTTAATAACCACCTGAAAAATGAATTAGGATCTCTTACATCATGAACTACACTTTTTTTTGTTGTTGTTTTTTGTTTTTTTTTTTGTTTTTTTGCCACAGCATATAGATTTCAGGATATAAATTGTTCATTATGACTGTCTTCACTGTGAACACCAATAGCAAAAGAGTTGCCTGGTTTATAAAGGGGGCATGTTGTGGGGCGGTCTGAGGCTAAACTTAACAAGTGTCTGATTGCACAAAACTAGTAACTGTACATTTCACCAGCAAAGCCAAAGAATGGAAAGCATCCTGCTCATGTCAACCTGGGCTCTCTGACAGAAGCTTTCAAGTGGACTGTTGAAAAATTCTGTTGTAATGAAACTGATGTTAGAGAGAGTCGGAGTACTGCTGTGAAGAATCTCCATCAGCGTCGTATATCTATAGTTAATCCTTTCAAAAAATTATAGTGTCTGTTTATTTTTGTTAAGTTTCAGTACATTTCTTTTTGAACTGACAGTAAATCAGAATGTATTTTCTAAGATAGGATATAGTGGGTATAGGAAGTAGTCAGACCCTCTTAATTTTTTTCATCCTTTGTTCAATTGCAGCCATTTGGTAAAATAATTGAAGTTAAGTTCCCCTCATTCATGTACACATATGGCCTCATACTGTTAAAAAAAAAACAAAAAAACAAAATTGTAGACATTTTTGAAAATTTGTTAAAAACCAAAACCTGAAATATCACATGACCATAAGTATTCAGATCCTTTGCTGTGACACTTGGATGATTAACTCAGGTATAGTCCATCTTCTTCTGATCATCCTTGATATAGTTCTACACCTTCATTAGAGTCCAGCTGTGTATAATTAAATTAATTAGAAGTGATGAGGAAACAAACATGCCTGTCTATATAAGATCTGACAACACACAGTGCATATCAGAGCAAATGAAAATCATGAGGTCAAAGGAACTGCCTGAAGAACTCAGAAACAGGATAGTGGCAGTGCACAGTTCTGGCCAAGGTTACAAAAGAATTTCTGTTGCACTTAAGCTTCCTAAGAGCACAGTGGCCTCCATAATCATTTGATGAAAGACGTTTGGGATCTAAATAACTCTTCCTGGAATGAGCCATCTGGCCAAACTGAGAAACTTGGGGAGACCAAGATTGAACGCTTTGGCTTTAATTCTAAGTGGTATGTATGGAGTAAACCAGTCAGTGATCACCTGCCCAATACAATGCCAATAGTGAAGCATGATGGTGGCCGCACCGTGCTGTGGGGGTGTTTTTCAGCTGCAGGGATAGAACGACTGGCTGCAATTGAAGGGGAAAAAAAGATAATGCAAAAAAAACAAACAAAAAAAAAAAAACAATGCATACTGGAAGAAAACGTATTTCCAGAATGCTCAGGACCTCAGATTGGACCAACGCTTCACCATCCACCAAGACAATGACCCTAAGCACGCAGATGAAACAAATAATACAACAAAGGAGTGGCTTTGGAAGAATTCTGTGACCATTTAATGGCCCAGCCAGAGGCCTGACTTAAACCCATTTGAGCATCTCTGGAGAGATGAGCTGTTCACCAATGTTCATCATCCAACCTGACAGAACTGGAGAGCATCAGAAAGGAGGAATGGCAGAGAATCCCCAAATACAGGTGTAAAAAAACATGTTTTATCAATTCAATTCAATTCAATTCAATTCAATTCAATTCAGTTTTGTTTGTATAGCACAATTTACAATTAATATTGTCACAAAGCAGCTTTACACAGTAAAAGAGTGACACAAGGGGCTTACAAAAGTATAAAGGGATTTAAACATTTCTATTACCCCAACATACCCATAATGAGCAAGACGGTAGCAAGGAAAAACTCCCTCAGTAGTTGCGAGGAAAAAACTGAGAGGAACCAGATCCAAAAGGAAACCCATCCCAATTTGGGTGAAATCATTCAAATACAAATATATGTTTTCAATGAGAAATTTATTACAGTCCAAAATGTAGTCCAGTTGTTATACAACTGCAAGTCCTAAATAATTGTAGGAAATTCAGAACACGCAATGGCTGTATTTGCTCAACAGGGAACTTCTACTCAATACTGAGCAATGGGTCTGAAAACTTGTGACCATGTGGTATTTCAGTTTTTCTTTTTTAATCAATTTGTAAAAATGTCTGCACGACTAGCACCTTCATCAGCAGCAACTAGTTTTTCAGTGAGCATTTAAAAATAAAAAAAATAAATAAAATAAATAAATAACACTGGCTCCTATCTTAATGAGTGCAATAGGAATGTAATATAAATGTATTATTACCTCTGCATTGAACCCATCCAAAGGGAGCACATGCACGTACCCACACATAAACAGTGAGCACACACATTCGGAGCAGTAAGCTGCCACAAACAGGGGTGCCAAGAGAGCAGTTGGGTGTTTTGCTCAAGGGTACTTCATCCATGAAGGTGGAGGAAAGAAAAGTGCAGCTCACTCTCCCATTGCTTATAAAGTTCCCCTGTTCTGATATTGATATTAACCAAAGTACTTGACATGTTTCGACAGAATGTAATGCATTGCACTTCTCCATAATTTGCTGATTGGATAATTGCATGTATTTGCAATTGTAGAGATGTTCCTAATGAAGTCATCAGGGAGTGTATAGTGTCTGTCATAAACAGTTGAATGGAACTGAAATGTTTTTCATCCATGGCTCATCAAAATGCCCAAGCATAATTAAATTATCTTACTATGTGCACTATCAGCATACACACAGATGTACTCATAACAATACTGCACTCATAGTGCACTCACTACCCCATCTCTTGTCTATGCCGAATACTTCCCGAATCTACTTTTTGTTTTCAGTGTGTATAAAAAGTTAGTGCATCCTGTTAAACTACCAGGTTTTATATATATATATATATATATATATATATATATATATATATATATATATATATATATATATATATATATATATATAGAGAGAGAGAGAGAGAGAGAGAGAGAGAGAGAGAGAGAGAGAGAGCGCAGGGGTGGCACTAGAGCACTGAAGTAGAGATCACCGAAGCAGTGAGGGAAAAAAAAAACAAAAAAAAAACATGAAAACCAAAATCACTGGGAATATATCTTAAATGGGAAACTGGTTGAGCACAAAGCAGTATACCAGGAGTCAGAGAAGTCATGGGGGAACGGAATCACATGGAAAGGACAATCTTCTGGTGCCGGCGGAGAGCGTGCTGCTCCTCTTTATAGCTCGCTGATTGCTGAGTGATTTCTGGTGCACTTTCTGGATTTCATCAGCAGGTAACAGCCACGCCCCTCACCAGCACCTGCAGTGTATGAAGAGAGAGAGAGAGAGAGAGAGAGAGAGAGTTAAAACAGCACCAACAAACACAGACTATAACAGTACACCACCCCTCACCCCCAAGGGGCGCTGACTAGGCTTGGGAACTGACGATAGAACTCTGTTAAGTAGTTTGGTTCCAGGATTAGGGAATGAGGAACCCAGGAGAGTGCCTCGGGGCCATACCCCTCCCAGTCCACCAGGTACTGAAACCCTTGACCCCGCCTGAGCTCATCGAGGATACGATTTACTGTGTATGCCGGGTGTCCATAAATCAACAAGGAAGGAGGGGGGTGGGGCATTGGTAGGGGGGGGGGGGGGTGGAGGGAACTTTTCACCATGGGCTTGATCAGGGATACATAGAATACCAGGTGCCTTTTGAGAGAGGCTGGGAGCTTGTGTCAGACGGCACTGGGGTTTATGATCCTTTCGATGACATAGGGCCCGATGTACCTGGAAGAAAAATTTTTTTGCGTCTACTTGCAGGGGTAGGTCCCGGGAGGAGATCCAAACTTGTTGTCTGACAGTGTCAGGAGGTGCCGGGGACCAGTGGGAATCAGCAATTCTCTGGTTTCGGGCCGCTGTCCGTTCCAGGGCGGCATGGGCTTCTCTCCAGACCTGGCATGCTCTGCGAAAATGTGCCTGGACAGATGGAACTGCCACTTCGACCTCCTGGCTGGGGAACAGGGGAGGCTGGTACCCATTGATGACCATGAAGGGGGACATCCCGGTGGCAGCACAGACCAGGGAGTTGTGTGCGTATTCGATCCATGGTAGGTGTGTGACCCAGGAGGCTGGGAGACGAGAGGCAACGCAGCGCAGGGAGGATCCAAGGCTCTGATTTGTTCACTTTGCCTGCCCATTAGACTGAGGATGCTAGCCAGAGGTCAAACTACAGGAGACTCCCAGGGTGTTGCAGAATGCCTTCCAAACTCTAGATGCAAACTGATGCAACTAGATGCAAAAAAACGTGTTGGACAAGGAGACCAGCTGTTTCCATGGCCGTGGCGAGATTGGGTAGGGCGACGAAGTGGACCGCCTTGGAGAAATGATCTACTCCCGTCAGGATGACCGTGTTGCCCTTGGACGGAGGTAACCCCAAAACAAATTCCACTGCAATGTGTGACCAGGGATGATGAGGAATAGTAAGGGTTGGAGGAGGCCCATGGGTGCATGATGGGAGGACTCGCTCTGCTCTGGGCACAGGTGGCACAAGACCCCACGAACTCCCTGGTGTCAGCTGTTATCGTTGGCCACCAGAAGCATTGTTGGAGTAGGAAAACGGTCCCGTGGGCTCCAGTCCCCCCTGCTGAGCATCCTGAACTAGACGTTTGACCTCCCATTGAGTGGCTCCAAGTACACAAGAGGCAGGCAGGATGGTCTCCATGGTGGTGTATTTCCCCCGGGGAGAACTGCCTGGAGAGAGCATCTGGTTTTGTATTCCAGGAGCCGGGCCGGTACGTCTGAGTAAAATTGAATCTCCCTTGGTAGAGGGACCATCATGCCTGACGGGAGTTCAACCTCTTCGCCGTACGGAGGTAAGACAAGATTTTATGGTCAGTGCAGACCACAAAGGGGTGGGATGCCCCTTCCAGTGAGTGCCGCCACTCCTGGAGCGCCAAGATCACTGCCAACAGCGAAAGGTTCCTAACATCAACATCATAGTTTTGTTCCACCGGGGACAAGCGACAGGAGAAGAAGGTGCATGGGTGCATTTTCTGATCTGTTGGAGACCACTGGGAGAGGACTGCACCCACCCCCGAGTCTGTGGTGTCGATCTCCACCAGCGAACTGCAGCGAGGGGTCCGGATGGATCAGTACAGGTGTATTAATAAATTTTGCCTTCAGTCTGTCAAACGCTGCCTGGGCACTAGGGGACCACTGGAAAGGTGTTTTGGGTGATGTCAGCTGCGTGAGGGGGCTGCTAGGTGGCTATAGGCTCGCACAAACAGTCGATAGAAGTTAGCGAACCCCAGGAACCTTTGCAGCTGTTTCCGTGTCCCCAGAATCGACCACTCTGCCACTGCCTTCAACTTCGCTGGATTGGGTCTTATCCGCCCCTTCTCAACAATGAACCCCAGCAAAGAGACTGAGGGGACATGGAACTCGCACTTCTCTGCTCTACAAATAACCTATTCTCTAGGAGCCTCTTTAACACTGTGGTCCTTACGTGACGGCGATGCTTGTCATGGCCTTCAGAGAAATTCAGGATGTCATCATGGTAAAGGAATACAAAGGGGTTCAGCATGTCTCTGAGCACATTGTTCACCAGGGCTTGGAAAACCAAGAAAAAAGAAAGAAAAAAACAAGAAAAAAGAGACAGACGGAATGATATTCGACGTGACCCAGGGGTGTATTAAAGGTCATCTTCCACTCATCCCCCTCCTGAATCCGGACTAAGTGGTAGGCATATCTCAGGTCCAACTTCGAAAAGATGGTTGCATTGTGGAGAGGGAGGAAGGTCAAATCTATGAGAGGGAGAGGCTACTTATTCTTTATCATGATGTTGTTCAGGCCCGTGTAATTAATGCAAGGTCTCAGGATTTTGTCATTTTTATCTACGAGGAAAAACCTGCCACCTACTGGGAATGATGAGGGCTGGATGAGACCTGCAGTCAGCGACTTGTTTATATAGGTTTCCATAGCATCTTTCTCTGGTTTCAAGAGGTTATATAGTTGCTGAGAAGGGAGTGTGGAACCTGTGAGTAAGTCGATGGCACAATCGTACGGTCGATGAGGTGGTAGTGAACGAGCCCAGTCCTTGCTGAAAACCTCTTTCAGATCATGGTATTCACTCGGAATGCCAGCCGAGTCCAGATCTTCCAGGTCAAACGAGGTTTGTGAAACTTGGGGGGGGGGGGGGGGGGGTAACGGCCGTTACTAAGCAGTGTTGGAAGCAGTAGTCACTCCAGCTGCGTATGGTGAGGGTCCGCCAGTCGATGTGGGGGTTGTGGGTCTGCACACGGCCACGACCAACCCAGCACCAGGGCAGAGAGAGTAGAGGAGAGGACAAATAGTTCTAAACACTCATGGTGATTCCTGGACAGATTGAGCTTGACAGGCTTCGTCTTGTGTGTGACATGAGCTATGAGTTGGCCGTCAATGGCAACTACCTCCTTGGTGGTTTCAAGTTTCTATACGGGTAGGTTGTAGAGATCAACCATCCCTGAATTGATGAAATTAGCGTCAGCTCCTGAGTCAATGAATACGTTGACTGAATGGGTGTGTTGGGCGCAGTGCAGCGTACCTTGAACTTGCAGGTGCTTCCCGGGCATCTTGGAGGGTTTTCTTGCCGCTGCTCCTCTCCTAGCTGTCGGACCCTGCCATGCTGGGCACTGAGCGAGGTAATGACCCTTTTCTGCGCAGTAGATGCATAGACAGTTGGTCAGTCGCCAATGCCTCTCCTCTGCCATCAGCCCGGTGTGGCCCAGCGGCATGGGCTCGTGAGAATCATCCTCTCTCTCGGAGGAGGGAATTGTGAGGAGGTTCAAGGTGAGGCCGTGTTGGGTCTTAAGGAGGCGCTTGAGCTTGGTAGTCGAGAGTGGTCCGCTCTTCCCGGGATCTGTCCCTCTTTCTCAGCCAGTTATCCAGCATGGTAGCAAAGCGATCAAATGTTCTCGAGTAGCTCTCTCATCTCATGCCATGAGCTCGTCCTTCAGCCTCCCATTCAGCCCCCGCAAGACGCAAGACCCCCCCCCCCCCCCCCCGGAGTGCAGGGTTGTTCCAGACGCTTTTTCCGGTGAGAATCCGGAATCTGATTGCATACTCCGCCACTGACTGCGAGCCTTGTTTGATTTCAAGTAGCTCACTGATCACCTCCTCCCCTTTCACCAGATGATCGAAGACCCTTTTCATTTCCAGCATGAACTGGTTGAAGTGTGAGCATAATTCCGGGTTTTGGGTGGCGACCGCTACCACCCAAGACGAGGCTTTCTCTGTGAGTAGGCTCATAACAAAGGCGGTCTTAGCTTGATCAGTGGTGTATGAGAGCGGCTGCTGGCTGAAGACCAGTGAACACTGATGGAGGAACTGGGCACAAGAGCCGATCGTGCCCGAATACCTGGCTTATGTGAGGATGAGTGGTTCTCGGTGCATGGGGAGTATTGCTGTCGCTGCTGCCGAAGTGGAGAGTGAAAGGTGAGTGGGTGGGGTCGTGGTGGTGAGTTGGTTGGTGATGGCGTCCATCCTTCCACCAAGATGGACCATGCTGGTGGTTATTCGCTGGAGGTTGTCCACAATTTGGTGCAGGGTGGAGTCGTTTGGTTGCAAGAGGGCTCCCTGGTGAGATAATGACTGCTAGAGTTGGGCGGTCTCCATTGGGTCCATGTTTCCGGTCAGAAGATTCTGTGATGGCTGGAGCAAATGAGTTGGACCCAAAGATGCAGGAGACCAAGTACAATGATTCAATGTCTTTTATTTGAGCACCGGGGAGGCACTGGAGCACGGAAGTAGAGATCACCGGAGTGGGGAGGGGGGAAAAAAACATGAAAACCAAAATCACTGGGAATAAATCTTAAACGGGAAACTTGTCGAGCATGAAGCAGGATACCAGAAGTCAGAGAGATCATGGAGAAACAGAATCATATGGAAAGGACAGTCCCCTGATGCCGGAGGGGAGCGCACCGCTCTTCTTTATAGCTCGCTGATTGCTGAATGAATTCAGGTGCGCTCTCTGGATGTCGCCAGCAGGTAAAAGCCACGCACATCACAGCGCACCTGAATTTGGGGAGAGAGAGAAAGACAGAGAGAGAGAGAGAGAGAGAGAGAGAGAGAGAGATGAAAATAATGAGGACTTTCACTTCTCACAAAATTGAATGTGAAAAAGGTGTAATTTAGGAATAAACGCAATTTACTTCAAACAGTATGGTCACCATAAGTACATATTTCAATAGGATTTTATATCCCAAGCACAGGTAGTCTACATCTTATGTAGGTGATGTAATTTGAAAAAAAGTCAGTGAGTGCAAAGTAGTAGTGGGTGAGAGTGTTGCCAAACAGCATATGATGGTGGTGTGCAGGATGACGCTGATGGTGAGGAAGGTGAAGAAGGCAAAGCCAGAGCAGAAGACAAAGTGGTGGAGGCTGAAAAAGGAAGAGGGTCATGTTGTCTTCAAGGAGGAATTGAAACAGGCTTTGGGTGGTCAGTAAGTGCTTCCTGATGACTGGACAACTACAGCTAATGTGATCAGGGAGACAGGTAGAAGAGTACTTGGTGGTTGAATCAGGAATTGCAGGAGTGTGTAAAAAAGAAGAGCTTAGCTAAGAAGAAGTTGGACATAGAGAGAACTGAAGAGAGTAAACATGAGTATAGGGAGACAGAGTAAGGCAAAGGTAGTGGTGGCATAGGCCAAACAAAGGGCGTATGATGACTTATATGATAGATTGGAAGGAAAGGAGGGAGAAAATTATTTATTCAGGTTGGCACAGCAGAGAAATAGAGATGGGAAAGACGTGCAGCAAGTTAGAGTGATTAAGGACAGAGTGGGAAATGTACTGACTGATGACAGAAGTGAGCTGGGAAGATGTAAAGATTACTTTGAAGAGCTGATGAATGAGGAAAATGATAGAGACAAAAGAGTAGAAGAGGTGACTGTTGAGGACCAGGAAGTAGCAAAGATTAATAAGGGTGAAGTGAGGAGGGCATTGAAGAGGACAAAGAGTGGAAAGGCAGTTGGTCCTGATGACATCCCGGTGGAGGTATGGAAGTGTCTAGGAGAGGTAGCAGTAGATGTTCTGACAAGAACATTCAACAATGTCTTAAAGAGTGAGAGGATGCTGGAGGAATGGAGGAGAAGTGTGCTTGTGCCCATTTTTAAGAACAAGGGAGACATGCAGAGTTGTTGCCACTACAGAGCGATAAGGTTGATGAGCCATGCAATGAAGTTATGGGAAAGAATAGTGGAAGATAAGATAAGATAAGATAAGATACAGCTTTATTAATCTCACAATGGAGAAATTCACTGTTACAGGCTCTTGAGGTATCATCAGTAGGGGGTGCAAAAATAGATACAAATACAAACATACACACATACATATATATTATATAAGCAAATAAATAAATAGATACATAAATAGTATAAATTAATAAACAATAAAAGAATAAAAGACTAGAAGCTAGACTAAGGGCAGAGGTCAGCATTTGTGAACAACAGTTTTTGGTTTCATGCCAAGAAAGAGAACCACATATGCAGTGTTTGCTTTGAGGATGTTAATAGAGAAGTACAGAGAAGATCAGAAGGAGCTGCATTGTGCCTTTGTGGATTTGGAGAAAGCATATGACAGGGTGCCGAGAGAGGGACTGTGGTATTCCATGATGAAGTCTGGAGTGGCATTGAAGTATGTTAGAGTGGTACAGGACATGTATGAGAGATGCAGGACAGTGGTGAGGTGTGCTGTCAGTGTGACAGAAGATTTCAAGGTGGAGGTGGGACTGCATCAAGGGTCAGCTCTGAGCCCTCTCTTGATTGCTATGGTGATGGACAGGTTGCCTGACAAGGTGAGATAAGATTCCCCATGGACTATGACTATGTTTGTAGATGACATTGACATCTGTAGTAAGAGCAGAGAAC
This sequence comes from Plotosus lineatus, assembly GCA_024760905.1. Lineage (NCBI taxonomy): Eukaryota > Metazoa > Chordata > Actinopteri > Siluriformes > Plotosidae > Plotosus > Plotosus lineatus. The sequence goes on from CM045741.1 coordinate 40,657,937, forward strand.
AAGTGCAGGAAAATCAACAGAAGTGGAGGTATGCCCTGGAAAGGAGAGGAATGAAGGTTAGCCTCAGTAAGACAGAATGTATGTGTGTGAACGACAAGGACCCAAGAGGAAAGGTGAGGTTACAGGGAGCAGAGATAAAGAAGGTGGAGGATGTTAAGTACTTAGGCTCAACAGTCCAGAGCAATGGAGAGGTTGGAAAAGAGGTTAAAGAACCATGTGGAGGCAGGTTGGAATGGTTGGAGAAAAGTGTTCGGTGTGATGTGTCATAGGAAGGTATGAGGACAGCAATGTTGTATGGTTTAGAAACAGTGACACTGAGGAAAAGAAAGGAGGCAGAGCTGGAGGTAGCAGAGATGAAAATTATATATATATATATTCCCAATTGATACTATCACAAGCCTGGAAATTGAGGTCCATCCTCCATTTATTTTGAGCAAATGGGGTAATCTCATTTTTTTTGTTAGAAAAAAAGCTTGAATAGACACTACAACCCTTTTTGACAGTGAGAATAGCTTGCAATTGTGGTAGTATAAATGGACAACGGGGTATGTTTTGGGTGGAGATCCTAGTGAGCCATATTTTTGGGACCGCCATTATCAGAATATGATAGTCAAGAAATGTGATTTGTATATTATATTCTACCTTCAACTCTAGTATTTTGGGCCTACCATCTTCCTTCACTGTCTTTAACACAATTAGCATTATTTTATGCCACATTCTAATGTATTCTATTTTTATCCTAGGATTTCCCCAAATTGGTTGATTCAATATATCTATTATAGTATCTGGTTCAAAACACTCACTGAATTTTGCAAATGCTGACATAACATCAGACCAGGAGGGTCTTAGGAGTGCATTTATGAAACATGGGACCCATAGCCAGTATAGTATCGTCCATAAAGAAGTTGATATAGTATGTAATGCAGTCCGTTAACACCTCGATGTCACCATGCAATACATCTCAATCTGTTGATCCAAAGCGGTCTCAGAGCTCGCCCTGCCTCAGGAGACCACCTCCAAAATAAATGTGTTGCTGTGGTGTAACAGTCCACGTACTGGGTGGAAGTGGATAGTTTTTGTACAAAGTTAAGACAGTTGAAGTCCCTGGAGATTAACACAAGTGCTTATGGGTGCTGAGTTTGTAATTTAACAACAGCCGAATGAATGCCATCACTCACTACTTCTGCAGTGGCACTTTGGGGGATGTAAACAATTATAACAATGGTGTATCGAAACTCCCGGGGCAAGTAATAGGGATGCAAACTTACAGCTAGCAATTTGGTGTTGCTGCAACAAATAGAAATCTCCATGGTCACATGCCCATGGTTACACTACCTTGTGTTCATGTAGATAGCGAGTCTTCCTCCTTCCCTCTTCCCTTCGGTTCTTGTGTCCCCTGTCCACTTTGACAGTGCTAAAGTTGGGAAGCTCCACGTTAGCAGCCGGCATGCTAGTGGTGAGTCGTGTCTCACAGAAGCACAACACACCGCACCCCTAGTAAATCCTGACATTTTTCACCAACACAGCCAGTTTGTTGATGTTATTAGGTGCTGAATTCACATTACCCATCATCATTGAAAGCACCATGGGCTTGTAACACCACCTCTTCGTTAGCCACTTAGCCTTTAGCATAGCCTTGGACTCAGCCACAGTACAGGCTCCTAACCTTGTCGGGTAAATGCAGAACTTCACCAGTATGGAACTTTTGCAGGCAAGAAATTCCTCTCTCAAATAAATGAGTCTCTGTGTGTGAAAATTCATATCTATAGGATAATCAAAGGAAAAGAACAGCAGAAGCAAAAGGCGGGGGGTTAAAAAGAAAGAAAAAAAAAAAAGAGTCACACATGGAACCTCTGGGATGGCTCCAGTGTGTGTGTGTGTGTGTGTGTGTGTGTGTGTGTGTGTGTGTGTGTGTGTGTGTGTGTGTGTGTGTGTGTGTGTGTGTGTGTGTGTGTACGTTAAGACTTTAAATGAGTTTATACTATGGGATGTGTGGTTTTTTTATGTTTCTTTGTATTATTGTAAAACTATCATGCCTTTTTCATTCATTAAAAAAAGTGAAAATAAATAATACAAATCTTTCTTTAGCTTTCTTTAACTTACTTTTTCTTTGTTTGTATGTAGAAGTACATTTTAATGAGTTTAAAACAATAACCCTACGTGCGGTTCTGCTTGCTGAGCGTCTGGATATCTCATGACTGAAATGTAAAAATGTATTTTTTTTATTCAGTTTGATTTTTGTATTTTCAGGTAGTATATACCAAAACAATTTTTCTTTAAGCTCATTGGGTGTCGTTTATCTGACTTTTCATCTTGGGGACCGTTTGGTGTCAATGACCTCAAATTAATTGCTCATCAGTTAATTTTCTCTCACCACTTAATCCTAATAAGAGTCGAGGTGAGGCTGGCGCCCATCTCAGCCGATTCCAGGCAAGGGCAGAGTACACCCTGGACAGCTCGCCAGGCCATCGCAGGGCGGAAACATGCTGATGGCTATGCAGCTCCTCTTTACGTAAGGCAGCAATGGAGCTTTTACATGAACCTCGCACCATAGACAGTGAGAGACATGGCCAGCCTTTGACAACCCAGTTAGCTGCACTGGGGGTGGGCAGTGACAACCTTGTGGAGAGTGGGACTCGACCTCAACCTTAGGATCAGCGATCCAGCGTGCTATACCACTAGGCCGCCACTACCTATTAATTGTTACTGATTCAATTAAAAGAAAAAAAAAATAACATGCAAATCTTCTAGGAAACTGGTTACACACATATGCGCATAAGACTTTCTATCATCTCACAGATTTCCAATTAGATTCAGAACTTTTCAAAAGTGAAATTGTTCCTGGTGTTCGTTTTTTTTTTTTTTTTTTTTTGTTTTGTCTATTTTTTGTTTTTTTTACAGAGGCCAGAAAGATTTGGACAAAAACTCCCTTCACTTTGTTTCACAACTCAGTCTTTTTTTTTTTTTTTAATGTGACCCAGAGCATGATGCTGCCACCATCACATTTCACAGATATTAAAAAAAAAGAATAAACATGCACGATAATTATTTTCCCATATGGCTGGCACAGTGGCATAGTGGTGAGAAAATCCACCCCATGCTTACCCTCATAAAGGGATGGGACTTTGTGAAGGAATTTCTGTCTGAGTCCCCATGCTGGCATAGGTAGTCTCCCGGTACTCCAGTTCTTCCCACAGTCCTAAGACATGTGCATTAATCTAATTGGCTGTTCCAAATTGCCCATAGGTGTGAATGTGAATGCTTGTGTGTGTGTGTGTGTGTGTGTGTGTGTGTGTGTGTGTGTGTGTGTGTGTGTGTGTGTGTGTGTGTGTGTGTGTGTGTGTGTGTGTGTGTGATTGTCTAGTGAGCTGTGTTTGCCCAGAGTTGGCGCAGATAGGCTCCGGTCTCCTCCTAGTATGAGTCAGTATTTTAACAAATGATTGAGTGAGTGTTCTCCCATACAGAACAGAACCAGTACCTGTCTAAACCTCCTGCAGCGACTTTAATGTTTCTCACTGCAGCCTGCCTGACCAGTTTTTCATAATGCATTACATGCAATACCTTTTAAAGTTCTTTTGATCCCGTCTAGTGACTGATATCACACTTATACAATCACAAGATTTTAGTTTTAAGAACGAGCCCACCCCACATTTTTTCCACACAATTTATCTTTTCTATTAAGAAATAATAATGCTGCATCATAAAGTAATTGTAAGATTCTTATGGTTCAAGGGACTGAAGACACATGGACAAGCAAAGCTTTTTCCACTGCATTTATTTTCACTGTTGACTACACTTGGTGCATTGAATTTTTTTAGTTTGTTGAGAATCGTTTTAGTTTATTTTTAACTGATGCACATCTCCTTCTGAGACACAGACTCTCTCTCTCTCTCTCTCTCTCTCTCACACACACACACACAGACACACAGACACACACACACACACACACACACACACACACACACACACACACACACACACACACACACACACACACACACACACACACACACACACAGATGCACACACACAAAGCCCATTCAGTAATTGAATCCATCACAGGTGTGATGCCTCTGCCACTTACCTTGCCTGCCTTCACTCTTTGTTCATTGGCTGGCTCTTGATCCCGCCTCTGCAGTGACTTTTAATAATTCTTTACCCTAGCAACTTAAACACATGAAGGTCAGTGCTGTCTGAGCTGTAGATTTGTTAAAACGTAAGGTCCCTTTTCCTTCTGCCCTGCCATAATGCTACCTTAATATTGATTAGTTCTTTGAACACAGAGACCATCCCACTCTCCCTTAGGCTCCAACGATCCTCACAGGTAGAATAATGAATCTCACTTCTATGGATTGGTTAAAAGTTGCTGCTTGACATTTATTTCCTTTATTGATCACCGGATAGTTGAAGAGGGAGTGGCAACTATAATAAGGTGCTATTCTGGCTGATTCAATTATCTTTAAATAATGTGATTGTTTTCAAGGAGATTTATTGAGCTTTATAATAAATTATCACTCATTCCAAGTCATTCCTGATATCAATCGATTTAAAGGTTTTGTCAGTGTGCTTTAGTGATTTTGTACTTAATTGTTTATTGAGCTTCATTAGAGGCACATTGCTTCATACCTGTGTAATAAGGTTGGCTTCTGGCTCAAAACAAAACAAACAAAAAGTTGGAATTGTTGGTTTCAAATTTAAGCCATCAAAGTAATGTTAACTAAATACACGATGCTGAGAACACCCCTGACCCCAGTCTCTATCTCCTGGGCTAAATTGTTTGACTTTCATGTCAGAACTGATATTAATGTTCTTCATTACAGGGTACCTGGGCATGTACAGACTCAATAGTGATGCCTGGCTTCTTTTCAGATGTACAAGCCGAGCCATATAGAGTCCAACCCAAGAGCTCATTTATCATCCTCAGGGCTTTACTATCTCAGACTCTGAACCTTTCATATTGCTATTGTGAGCTGACCGAGTTATTTTTCCACCTTCCCCTCTTCTGCAGTCTAGGACATCTCCTTCAGCAGGAACTCTCATTAAGTGAAGCTCTGTCCACCATCCCCACTGAATTTTGTTTTCTTTACTCCCTTGTGCAGTTTGCCTTTGGTCTCACTCGCTCATTTTTTGTTTGATTTGCTGAGTTTGAGGACCAGCTATTTGCATAATGCCTCACAAGATTCTAAGTCTTGTAACACATATAAGGATTGATTGATTATTTATTTATTTATTTATTTAATCTTCCCAGCTGGGGAACAGCTGGCTGCAGATTTTTTTTTTTTTTTTTTTCCTCCTTGTGTTAATTTGATGTTCCGGAGTGGTGTTAAAAACACTGACACTGGGAATTAGGCTTTTAATTTTAAAGATTAGGGCTTGTTTGCATTTCTGGACTTCAGCTTAATGCTGTTCTGTCTCTGGCTTATTCGTGTTCGGTTCCAGCATTGTGGTATTTTAAAGCAGCCTAGTGTATGCTGAAATACATTTCACATCACAAAAAAAAAAAAAAAAACAACAACAAAAAAAAAAACACTCATATAATAGAAAGTAGCTCCACTATGCAGTATGGATAATGAAACAAAAAGGCCCTACATGATTATGGATTCTAACCGATGTACGGCATGTTTCATAGTAAACAGACTTTCCAAATTAGTGGAAAACCCAATTAAAAGATCTAGGCTGGGCTTTTTCTTCTCAATATCACTCAAGGTCACAAGTAATTATTTTGTTTGAAAGTCTCTATATGATTTACCATTCGAGTTCTGTTGGGAAGAAATGAGTCTCAGCACTCATGTGATCTTGATTTTCATTTTTAAAGGTCACTCAAGGTAAACAGTCATAATCTCATTTAAGCGTTTATTTAAATGTAATATCCGGTTCCATATTGTGTTCCAATAATAAGTTCATGTTTCATCAGTACCTGGTTTAAAGTGCTGTATCCCTAAAAGTTTGTGATCTTGGTCTGACCTTCACCCTTGACCACAGCAAAATCAAATTATTACTGGGACTTACGTTTGGTAGTGTCCCCACTATGATGGTGAAAATTGCACAGGTGGGTCAGAGTTATGTTCACAAACAAACTGAGGAAGGAAGGGAGAAACCAACAACACCCCCCCTCTCTCTTCATTCATTCATTCATTCATTTTCTTAACTGCTGAACTGTAATTAGGGTTGCAAGGAGGCTGGCGCCCGTCTCAGCCATCTCTGGGCGAGGGAAGAGTACACCCTGGTCAGCTCTCCAGGCCATCGTAGGGCGGAAACACACTGACGGTTATGCAGCATCTCTTGATGAAAGCCAGCAATGGTTCCTTTGCATCAACCTCACACCACAGACAGTGAGAGACATGGCCAGCCTTTGATAACCCAGTGGGCTGCACTGGGGGTGGGGGGCATTAATCGATGTATAAAATAAATTTTCTCCATTTATTCAAAATGAACATGACTAATAGTGTTTATAAACCTGTAATAATACAAACATTAGCCAACAGTCTGAACTGTGACTGTTTATAAATCAACAGATTAAATATATAGAACATGTTTAATTATAATAGTGACTATTGTCATAGAATTATTTAAAATATATGTTAAATATAATTTTATAGTCATTGTCTTAATATCTGCTTTTAATAAGCATCTGCAGTTATACCTTATGTTATGGACAATATTGAATATATGTTTATTTTCATGCATTATTTTATAGATCTAGAGAACTTTAAAACACAGCCGAGAAGTGCAGTGAATGTGAGGGAAGGCCAAGGCGTTGTACTGTTATGTGGAACCCCGTTGCATTCTGGAGGTAAGGCTGAATATTTCTATATATCTATATTCACTTTAAAAATGTGATAAATTAAACATGTGCAATTTTATATCATGGAAAAGTCATATCACCGACAACCTATTAGAAACTATAGCTATATTGACTTACTTGGTCATGCTTAATTCTTTAGTGGTAAAACTATTTGAAGGTCGGGTACATATTGGATGTGTTTTAAATGTGGAAATATTGCATTGAAATAACAGCTCAGCCCAAGACAAAAGAAAGGAGAATCGACATCAGTTTGTATCTTGATGTGCTATCTACGCTTCATCATGGCTTAGGTCTGAGTCACAGCTGTTGTGTTCCACTTTTACATGTTCAGCATCTTTTTGGCCAGCTGACGGATCTTAAAAACTGGGACTGCTATTCAAACGTCAGTAATTAGAGAGGGGTTTTAATAGTCTAAATGAAAATGACAGATCAGTGGTGTGAAACATTCATTTCAATTTGAGATTGCAGCAATTATGGGAACAGATGAGACTTCAGAAATTAGAAGATATGGGACTTGTTCCGTCGGACTGCAATTAGGATTTGTAGAGATAATTAGTCTGTAATTAATCATGTGCTTAGTTGGAGGACAGGAAATCCAGGATGTACCACAGCATAGTGAAATGCAGTGACTGTGTTTTAAGCATTACAGAAGTTCACAAAAGACGTAATGATGCTAGTGAGAACAAATCAGATTCGCACTTGGTGTCAGTTCTTTTGAAACCATTTTGCGGTGCATATTACAGCATGTCTGTAGAGATCTTCATCCAGAGCATTTGAACTGGGAAGCTCTAATCCCCCCATAGATTTATAAAAGACATGCTCCCAATTTCCTCACATAACATTTGTGTCATTTCTTGTTTCATATAAAGTTGCATCTTTTCAGTTCTACTCAAATCTGATGGTAAATAGAAATGTGTTCTCTGAGTTGGAGCCTCAGTGTAATCTGAAAGTAATACGTTTTTTGTTCTGATTTTATTTATTTATTTTTTTTGTCTCTTTTTCTCTTCGAATTTAGTCATAGCTAATTCCCACCAGTCAGGTCTTGTTCTGCTACCTCACACAACCACCACCGGCCACTTGCAATCAAGCCCCGCATGATGCTGCCACCCGCATCTTTTCAAATCCTTATGAATATACATATGAGCATTAAGGCGTGGCCTAACACATTTGGAGGGAAGGAGGTTATAGCAATTAGCTCTCATGGACACCATTCGAATCTGTAATCTAGTAATATATTTCTAGTCAGAACATTCCTACCGCCAAGATAGATTATTTTTCTATTCCTGAAATACAATGAAAAATATTTACTTAATTACACTGGCCTTGATGTATACTATAACAACATAAAGGAGACCCGCATTGTACAGTAATTTAGTGTATTGTTGGAAAATTAATTCAGTTACCCAAATGAAGCAAAATGATAATAGTTTAAAAAATAATCGATGAATATGTGTCCCATTTTACAGTGTCCCATATAACTCATTTATTTAATCATTTACTGAGCCACTTAATCCTCTATTAAGCTTGCAGGTACATCACGAACAGCTCGCCAAGCCATCACAACACACACACACACACACACACACACACACACACACACACACACACACACACACACACACACACACACACACACACACACACACACACACACATTTACACCAAGGGGCAATTTCAAACAGCCAAGTAGCCTACTGTACATGTCTTTGGAGTGTGGGAGGAAATCAGAGTACCCAGAGGAAACTCACACATGAACGGGGAGAACATGCAAATTTATGGATCTTGAATCCAGAACCTTCTTGCTATGAGATGGATGTGCTAACCACTATACGACGCATCCCACTTTATATATAAATTCACTGTAATATAAATACCATCAGTGTTTAAAGATGTTTTAATCAATTGATTACAGTTGTCTATAGGCAGTTTTAACAGAAACATGATAGAAAGGAACTTTATAGTGTTCAGAGTGATCAGTATTCGGAGAACCTTGTTCTATGAAAGGATATTCATCGTTCATTTTCTGTAACCACTTAATCTTAATTAGGGTTGCTGGGAGCCTGGCGCCCATCCCAGCTGACTCTGGGTGAGGGCAGAGAACACCCTGGACAGCTTTCAGGCCATCGCAGCATCACAGGGCAGAAACACGCTGACGGCTTTGCAGCTCCTCTTGTTGAAAGTCAGCAGTGGTTCTTTTATGTGAACCTCTCACCATAGACAATGAGAGACATGGCCGGCCTTTGATAACCCCGTTAGTGCAGGGGGGGGGGGGGGGGGGGGTTGTAGTGACAACCTCCTGATAGTCTGGCTTGAATCCTCAACCTGGGGATCAGTAATCCAGCGCCTTACATCCAGGTCACCACTGCCCATATTTAAAATAGCCCCACATATTTCCATTTCAAATGCAACTATTCACAGATTCATCCATTCATCGAATTCCCAAAGCCACTTAATTTTACTAAGGTCACAACAAAGCTGGAGCCTATCTCACCCATATCTAGGTGATGGTGGGAACACCCTGAAAAACCTGCCAGTTCATATTAGGACCAACACACACACACACACACACACACACACACACACACACACACACACACACACACACACACACAAAACCATCGTGGAAGGAAATCAGAGTACCTGGAGGAAACCTCCACAAACATAAGGAGAACATTCAAACTCCACACAGAAATGTGACTTGAATCTAGAACCTTCTTGCTGGGAGGTGGATGTGCTAACTGTGCAACAGTGATATATAAACACACTTTTCTCAAGTCCTTCTGATGTAAACCACTTTTAAGATAATCGTTTGTCCTTCTTTAGTTCTCTTTGGGCTGTTCGGTTTCTGTCCATAATCAGAATAATCCATTTTTACTTTACATTCCGGAGTTAATGAAAATTAAACCACACATGACAACATGTTTCTTCATGTCTGCCACGAAAAGAACTAGATTTCCAGATTCTGTTTTTCCTTCTTTCTTCCCTCTTTCCTGTGGAAGCACCACGATACAACATGACAGTTCTTTCTATCTACTGCTGCTTTAGAGTTGGGGGGGATTGAGAGAGAGAGAGAGAGAGAGAGAGAGAGAGAGAGAGAGAAGGTGAGTCAGCCAGGCATGAACAAGGCCAGGCATTCCTGTGCATGGCAGTGTGGCACTTTAATCTAGTTTATTTCCCTCCTGTCTCAGCGCTGGTCTTTTTAGCAAGTCTCTGCTTGTCCAAGGTAAAAGGGGATGGGATGGATACTGTCTGTCTCCAGCACATAGAGAACAGTGGTCTGTCTACAGGTGTAAGCTATTTTAATATTCATGTACTGATCAGTACTCATGGTTAGCATGTCTACCTCACAGCAAGAAGATTCTGGGTTCGAGTCCTAGCTCAGCCCGGTCATTTCTGTGTGCTGTTTGCATGTACTCCCCGTGCTTTGCGTGGGTTCCTTCCGTTCCCCCAGTTTCCTTGCAGAGTCTGAAAATATGCACAGAAGGGTAACTGGCTGTTCCAAATCGCCTCTAGGTGTGAGTATGAGTATGAATTGTTGTCTGAAATTTGGCTCTGCGATGGTCTGGCGAGCTGTCCATGGGGGTACCCTGCCCTTGCCCAGAGTCCACTGAAATAGGTACCAGCCTCCTCATTACCCTAATTAGGATTGAGTGGTTCAGAAAATTAATGAATAAATGAATGAATGAATGAATGAATGATTGATCACTCAGGGGCAACTCAGAAAGTTTTTCACGTTTTGTTTGAAATTCAAACACACCGCAAAGCCACAGATATGTTTGATGATAAGCAGTGAATGCTCTATATAATACAGTGACTCTATCACCTAGCCTGAAGACAATCATGTTGCACTGGGAATCACTTTAATAATATATAATCAGCCTTTGGACTGTGGGAGGAAACCTTGGATCAAACCCATGCAAGCATAGGGAGAAATGCCCATAGCAAGGACTGGAACCCTGGACCTTTTTGCTGTAAACCAGATATACTGCGGACTATACCATTATGCTGCCTTGCAAGCAAACTGATCCTTTTTAATTTCAATTAGCCAGGCAAGTATTAATAATACATAATAAGAGCTTTCTCTTGGATTTTTTTAAGATCTTGTCACATTGTGGGTGAAAATTCTCAACATTTTACTGTGAGTAATGAGTTTTGCTGGAGATCCTTTTCAACTTGAACAAGCGTTCAGGTGACCTTCTGTGGTCAGCCAGGATTTTTTCACAGCAACATTTCTTCCACAAGTGACAGTTCAGCTCAATCTTTTTCAAATTTTCTTAATACACTGAAAACTTCCTGACACAATTCCAGCAATTGCCGTAATAGTTATACTTTCATGATGCAAGCCAATAATTGGTGTTTATTATACTTCACTAACAGCTTTTCCATGAATGTAGGATATATCGTTTGACACTGTTTCTGGCCAGGCCAACATTCGCTAAAACTAGTCCTTTAATTGCCCTTTAATCAGGCAAAATAAAATAAAATATTTAATACTACAGACATGGCAACAAAGTAGACACAAATTTGAATATAAATGTGTGTATTTCAGTATTAAAGTCTATTTTGTTTTATACATAAATTGATTTAAATTAATTTTGCATCTGATTGAATCACATTATTTTCAGATTTTCTTCAAATTTATAAACAATTATTCATGGACCTGACCAGAAGGTTTGGATTGAGCATAAGAAATAAAATCGCTAATATGATATTCTATGTCCAACTAACTGAAAACCCAAATGTATGAGGACTCTAAATTTAAAAATCCTAATTTATTTGCAGTCTAGATTGTTCAAGCTAGAAAACACACTGCAGATCTCTCACACTAGTCAAATAGCAATTAACTAAGAAATGATGTCAGTCAGGAGTCCACTTGGTATGGCATTGCTGGAAGCGGTGCTTGTTTACAGATATGTTATAGAGATACACAAGGTTCAGTGATGTGCTCTGCAATAAGAAGAAACTTCCTCTTCACCTTCTCACTTAGTAGCAGACAATACACTTGAATCTCTTCAAGGCCTGATGAACCATGGACATATGTGTAGCCTCAGACTGATTGGCAGGATGGATTCCATTGGTAGTGGGACGTTCATAATAGTCAGCAAAGACACAAATCTGCTTCAGAATTGTCTGCTTGCATTAAGAAAAAAATGTAACTTGCTTGGATTTGAACTTTCTTGATATCTGGATAGCACTTGGTGTAAATTCTGAAACTTTTGTCAACAGCCAAATCAATTCCCACCACCTCATGTATCTTTGCATGGCTTTAATAGTGCTCATCAATAGGTCACACATGTCCACTCTTATAAGGTACTGCTCTATACAGTAAGGTCTATACCAGCGGAGGGCAAACTTTTTGGCTCAGGGATCACACTGACTTTTAAAATTTGACAACCTTAATTAGGATTGCGGGGAGCCTGTTGAAAGTCAGCAATGGTTCTTTTACATGAACCTCACATCATAGACAGTGAGAGACACGACCGGCCTTTGTGTGTGTGTGTGTGTGTGTGGGGGGGGCAACAACAACAGTTAACAGTGGGACTTGAACCTCCAACCTTGGGATCAGAAAGCCAGCCCCTTACCACTACCCCAGATGCATACATACCAAACATAAGCATAAAAAAGGCATCATGGTATTCATAACTATTTTCACTTTTAACGTGAACAGCGAACATTGTGAATGTAGACATCACCGTTTTTAGCCAGTGCATCAAAGTCTGGTGTTGGTTTTGTTGATGGTCATCAGTCGACTGAGATTGGTGGGGTGCTTTGTTTTCCTCATACTAAAAGTTTGTTCACAATCATACGTTGAGCCGAAAAAACACCAGCATCCTCTGTGTCATCTTCTGGATGTTTGGAAATTTAATGAAGCATAAAACTCATTAAGTGTAAGAGATTTGAACTTGTCTTTTAAGACAATGTCACATTGGAGAACAATCAGTTCCAACCACAACTCCTTTCAGTGCCATTTCAGGGTCTTGTTTGAAGGGACATGAAACCAGCAGAAGTGACTTGTCAATTAAAAAAAAAAAAAAAAAAAAAAAAATCAAAGAACCGATGGCAGAGTTCTACATCCAGGTCGTCCAGTGATTTCCTGTATTTTTCACATGTCGAGGGGCCTCTTTCAGCGTAGCCAGTGTGGGGGAAATGAGCGAATGACTTGTTTGACAGATGCTTTGCGAATAAAGCTAGCTTTGTTTCGAAGGCTCTGACGTTTGCGTACATTTCATGCACAAACTGGTCTTTCCCTTTTAGTTTCATGCTCAGCTTATTCATGTGTGTCAGGATGGAGACAGAAAAAGCAAAATCACAAAGCCAATCTGTGTCACTCAGCTCAGGAAAATCATCAGTCTTCTCAAGCAGCTCCAAAAACGAGGTAATCTCCAGTTTCAGCTCCACACTCGTTGGTATACTTTCTCCAAACTTAACCAGCGGACATTACAGTGGTGAAGCAAGTACCTGTGATCGGTGTCAGTTTCTTCAAGAAGGTTAATAAACTGAAGATGCTGAAGTCCCCTCACTTGAATAAAGTTAATAAGTTTTATAACCTTCTTCACTTCCTCTTTCACCCTTTCCTGGATTCTTTTGATCAGCCTGATGTGTTTTCCAGTCAGATTTGGAGATCCATCTGTGGTAATGTTGAGAAGTGTAGTTCAAGGTAGTTTGTGCCTCTTGACAACCCCCAACACACCGCAACCCCCCCCGTTCTCCCCTTCGGACATTCCATGGCCAAAAACTTCTCTGTTGTCTCAAAACTGTCATTAATACCTCTGATAAAAAAAAAATAAAAATAAACTAAAAGCTGTCCATTATGTCACTACTTTTTGTCTATTGCCAAGAAATATATTGTAAATGATTCCATATTTTTTGTTTTGTTTGCTAACTAAATCTCCGTCAATTAGCTCAACATAGGAGTCACCGTCCTGTGCGAAAAGCTTTTTTTTTTTTTTTTTTCAAATTTGTCCTTGCTCTCAGGACAGAAGATGCCTGCTGTCTCTACCATACACTCTTTGATAAACTCTCCTTCAGGAACGGCTTGATGGTCTTTGCTAATTTGAATGCCAACAAATAACTTACCTTCATGCTTGATTCTTGGATGGCAGTTTGTTGCTAACTAGCTGCCAACCTTTGAGCAGTAGCTGTCCATTCTGGCGTTGATTGCTTGTTGTAATTTGCATGCTTTATGGAAAAGTGATGGCTGATGCTGTATTCCTTTAAAACCGAAATGGTCTCTTGTGAAATAAGTCGTAAAGTCTTTGACTGTACTTCAGTGAAAAGGTGTTCAGTCGCTCATTCCTTGTTAAACAGTTGGCACTTGCTGTTGACTTTTCTTTCCTTCGGCCCACTCATTGTTGCAGATGGGTATAGAGCAGTTGCAGAGTAACAACAGAACCCGGGATCAACAAAATCAGGTCCATGTATCGACTAATGCAGTACCTGGAGGAACACCAGGCATTTCAGGACAAGGTCAAGTAAATACAGTGGTACCTTGACTTACGAAATTAATCTCTTCCGAGGGCAAGCTCATAAGGTAAATTGTTCATTAGATAAAACAAAAGTTCCCATAGGAAATAATAGAAAACCAATTAATCCGTTCCAACCCCCTCCCAAACTCATATAACCTGAAACAAACACATATATTTGACCTAATATAGTAAAGATAAACATGTAAAAACAGTAAATATTTAATAATAATAATAATAATAATAATAATAATAATAATAATAATAATAATAATAATGCATGTGCATTGACATTAATAATAATACATAATAATAAAACAAGAATAACAATAGGTGAACTCACCGTTCCGATCATCGACTGCAGCAAAGATGTCTCGTGGGTGCGAAGATGTCACATGGGCAGGCATGAGGTGATGCGTAACAGAGAAGAAGGAGGAGAATTTTGTGCATGTGCACGCTACGAATGACAGCAAGGAACGGTTTGTGGTGAGCTCCCACAAGGCCAGTGTTTCTCAAATAGTGGGGCATGCCCCCCTTGGGGGGGGGGGGGGGGGGGGGGGCACAGTGTGATGCTAGTAGGGGCGCGTATGACCCTGGGGAACATGCTGTACTAGAATTAAGTGTAATTGCACATCCTCCACATTAAGTTGCAGTGGCGTTCTCATTGTGTTCCCTATGGTGTAGGGGAAAAGCACTAAGCAAACGATATGAAGTGCAGTAAACACTATTTATAGTGGTGCAAGGGGCGCTGTGTGTGTGTGTGTGTGTGTGTGTGTGGGGGGGGGGGTTTACATGTTTTTTTCTTCTTCCCATAAGGGGCATCAGAGAAAATAATTGAGAAGCACTGCACAAGGCGTTCTCGGGGCATGGAGGGATACATACGGAAGAATACAAGGCCAATCTCCCTGGAAAAGCCATTTCCACAACAGAGCTCATAAATCAAAATGTTGCTGGTTGGTTGGGTGGATTTTTGGTGGGATCGAAGCTCGTATCATGGAAAATTTGTTATAAAACACACTCGTAAGTCAGGGTACTACTGTACAGTTATAATCACATGATTTGATTTGACATGATTTGAACGGGCCGGATAGTCAGTTGTAGTAAAAGAAGACGTGGCTTTTTTTTGTCTTTCACTGTATGGTGTCCCCCTTCTTTGCCCATTGTTTTCCATTGTTGGGTCCCACAGGAAAACCTCTTCTGTTCTCTGACACAGATAAACTTGCAGGCAGGCCAAAATCGAAAAGATTCTTCACAAGATGTGTGACAGAACAAAAGAAAATGTTGGTGACTCACAAGCTTCACAACAATGTCACATCCAAGGCCATACTCACTGACATTTTTTCTAGTAGCTTTTCTGATTCAAACACCAAAATCATATGCGTATCCAACCTCATTCTCTGCTAAAACCTACAGCCTTGATGCCTCAATTACTGGGATTGTCTTTGATATATTGGAAAATTCCAGAACAATATTGTGGTTGTATTATCCTTACATCTACAGGGGCATTCTGCTTTGGTTGATGTAAGCATTTACATCTTCTTATGAAGTCATTTACAAATGACTCAATCTCCCATATCTTGTTCCCTGGTTCCTCTGTAATTGGATCCACAACATTAGGCAAAGAAATAGGTGCCTTGAACCTATCACGACTCATCATTTTCTGGGTTCATAATTCATGATACAGAATTTTAATTAAGCTAGTTTTGACTAGTGTGCCACAGTGGCATAGTGGTTAGCATGTCCACATCACAGTGAAGAAGGTTACAATGCTATTGGCCATTGCAGGGAGGAAAAAGTGTAAAAATAATAATAATAAAATAATAAAATAAATAAAAATAATAATAAATAAGTAAATCAAGGCAGTTGTATAAATGACTCTCAGAAAAGAATGTTCAAAAGAGCTTTCGAAACGAATGAATTATCCCTAGTTATTATATATGTGTTGGGAGAAGTTCCTCCTTTTGGTGTGTTCACAATATGGGATCTGCAAACCATTTTAGTTACTTGTGTAAATGGGGGAGGTAACGACATCAGTCATGTGTTTCTGTCTGAGATCACTAAACTCAAACACTAACGATGAAGAACTGGGTCAAATTTTGGGTGTAAAGCAGATGAAGATCCAGCAGGGTTTGAAGGATTTTTTTTTTTTTTTTTACAATTATATTGTATATTATATTATGACAGTCTTGTGTCTTCCTTTCGGCTTTGTCCCTTTTACTCGGGAGTCACCACAGCGAATCATCTGATTCACACGTTTGATTTGGCAGAGGTTTTTACGTCGGATGCCCTTCCTGTCACAACCCTTTTTCGCAAGGGACAGAAACACGCTGACGACTTTGCAGCCTACTCTTTACGAAAGTCAGCAATGGTTCTTTTACATGCCTCTCACCATAGACAGTGACAGACATGGCCCGCCTTTGATAACCCAGTTAGCTGCACTGGGGGGGGACAGTGACAACCCTGTGGAGAGTGGGACTCGAACCCCCGACCTTTGGATCAGCGATCCAGCGCCCTATACCACTAGACCAGGGGTCGGCAACCCGCGGCTCCGGAGCCGCGTGCGGCTCTTTCACCTTTCTGGTGCGGCTCCATGGCTTTTCAAAATAAAGTTGTGCTTTACGGTGGCTGACTGGTGCACCACAAAGTGCTTAGTTACTCACACAGCAAAGGGCCGGTGTGGGTGCAGGTTTTCACTTCAACCAAACAATAGCCACACCTTCCACCTGTTCCCACCAATCACTGATCATCAAAAGAAAAGAAAAAAACCTAGAGTGGACATTACTATTTCAATTCTGAATTGGAGCCATCTTCGTGAGCCACCTTGCTTTAAGTCTTAAACAGTCATGTGATCCCACCAAGATGGCCCCACTTCAGAATTGAAACAGTGATGTCCAATCTAGGTTTTTCACCTGAATGATCTGGGTACCCTTCCAATGCTCTTTTCGGGTTGAAAATTACATAGATGAAAATTAAGAATCACAGATGTGGGCGGATATTTATTTGGTGTGGGCGGGGTGATTTTGTGTGTGTCCACAAGAACACAAGAACACACACAAAATCACCCCGCCCACACCAAAGAAATATAAAAGAGCCCTAAAAGAGCTCATGGCAAGCAGCAGTGCGGTGAGAGAGAGATTTTTTCTGCCACCGGGTTTGTAATTCAGGAACAGAAATCACAGCTGAAGGAAGAGATGTGGATGAGATTTGTTTATACACAGCAATCTCCAGATTAAATAACTGTCCTCACTGTGGTTCAGTCTCCACTCTGAGAATGGGTCGGTCAGTGCAGCATTAAGCATTAATATTTATTTAAAAGAATGTTGAGCAGGCTCCTTCTTAAAATAAGTCTTCAAATACTTTTCCGTGTTGGTGTCATTTTTGTAAATTAAAACTATGACAAAACAACATTAATATAACGAATAAAGAAAAGAAGATCCCACGAAGGGCGTGATTGGTGAGGTTGGCAACCCAACCCGTTACACATCTGGCTGCAGCCCGTCCCGCGCTTCGTGGGATGGATATTCTTTTCTTTATAAAAACACAAGAAGCATTCGAACACATTCATTCATTTTCTGAACCGCTTAATTCTAATTCGGTCGCGGGGAGGCTGGCAATTTTTTTAATCTAAATGTTTTTGTTGCAAACAGAATTGTAATGTAATGGTCTCTGCAGTCGTTTAAATCAATGTAACATATTGTTATTTTATATTAACATGAAGGAAAAAGGGGAAAAACATTATATGCAGTGTGATTTGATTTAAAATGTCAAAAAAGGATTTGTGGCTCCCAGTGTTTTCTTTAATGTGGAAAACGGGTCCAAATGGCTCTTTGAATGGCAAAGGTTGCCGACCCCTGCACTAGACCAACACTGCCCCAGTATATTATATTATGACAGTATACAGTGTAATACTATTCGCTGTGGCGACTCCCGAGTAAAAGGGAAAAAGCCGAAAGGATGACAGACAGACTATAAACAGGAAATATTTTGTACTATAACATCACAAACACAAAATTATTTAAAAATAAAGCATGAGAAAGCTCAGCGATAGCATTACCTAGGTAGTGATCAGCATTCTCATTCATTCATTCATTTTCTGAACCACTTAATCCTAATTAGGGTCACGGGTAGGCTGGTGCCCATCTCAGCCGTCTCAGGGCGAGGGTGGGGCACACCCTGCACAACTCACCAGATAATCGCAGAGTCAACACTCACACAACCATTCTCACTTAGGGGAGATTTGGAACAGCCAATTGTCCTGCTGTGCATGTTTTTGGACTGTGTGGGACACAGGAGTATGCGGAGGAATCCCATGCAAGCACGCGGAGAATATGCATACTCCACACAGAAACACCCGAGCTGGGAATAGAATCCAAGACCTTCTTGCAGTAAGGAGGACATGCTAACTAGTACACCACCGTGCTGCCGGCCTGTGTTCTCTGAATCTAAGTATACAATAAATGGTGCAGTGCATCATTTATTACTGCAATGTTTAAAATCCCCAGAAGCTATAAAAACAGCAGTTCTTATGTTAACTCTTGACTTTTAGCAGTGGAAAAGGGAAGAGAGAAAAAAAAAAAGCTTAAACTTAAGACAAATGGGCAGACAGTTCATTACTCAGATTTTGTTCTACAGAAGAATATTTTGACAGGTCGAAGTAAAATGTAAAAATCTTGGTGAGCATTTTCTCTCAGCTTTGTAAATTAGGCATCCACCACTCAGCAAAGCTTTGAGTCTTCCCTCTACTGCAAGCTGCTTGAGCCTGTTTGTCTCTTGAATAATCTGGCTTACCTTTGTTCTTCACTAGAATTACACAGCTGATGGTGGATTTCTGCATTTTCACCACTTATATGAACATCATTCTCACTATCCACGTCATCAAATCCATGTCTTCATAAACATCAAAACATGATCATCCTCCATGTTGTGCAATCTTTTAATATGTCACATCTTCTTACTTTATTTTTTAATTTATTTTATGGGTTATTACTTGTCAACTTACAAACAATTCCTTTGATTGTTTATCTTTTTTAAAAACTTTGATTTGTCACACTGTCGTGCACTGAGTAGCCATGCAGTAAATAAAACACAGACTCGTCTGTCTGAGTCCCCCATATAGCAACAAAACCCACCATCATACTTTAACATTTAGCTTATGTTTACATTCCACTGTTTATCATATTGACAATTGATAATGCTGTACACATGGCTCAGTGACTGACTTCCCTATCTGTTTATATACATGTTACTAACTTATAATTTAAGACAAACTTTGTTGGTGATTGGTTATTGGGAACTTGAAGGCATAATGGGAGCAGTGGTGTCTTGGTGGTATAGGTGCTGGGTTATCAAAGGCTGGTCGTGTCTCTCACTGTCCACGGTGTGAGGTTCATGTAAAAGAACCATTGCTGACTTTCAATAAGAGGAGCTGCATAGCCGTCAGCGTGTTTCTGCCCTACAATGGCTACTCTGCCTTCGCTCGGAGTCAGCTGGGATGGGCACCAGCCTCCCTCTGACCCTTATTAGGACTAAGTGGTGACAGAAAGTGAATGAATGAATGAAAAAGTAATGGATATTGACACAATTACAACTATTTTATCGTTTATGAGTGATCAGTTTTTTCAAGGACTTTTTAGAAAGAGTTAGAATTGGGAAGATTCACGGAATCAATTAAAATTTAAAAGAACTGTTGCCAGCTGAAAAAATAATAACTATACTATTTATCAAATTTAAAAGGGTGTTAATTATTAGATTTAGTTTAATCCAAATAGTGATTGTTTTCTATTTTATTTATTTTCATTTATTTATTTATTTATTATTATTATTATTATTATTATTATTATTATTTATTTATTTTTTTTGTCAGGGGACTGAAAGGTTAAATAATTATAATAGTGTGAATCTATTTAAAATTCATTAGAGTTGTTTGTTATTTTATGGGATGGTTGAAGGTTCTGGATTTGAACCTCACAGCTGGCTGGGTCGTTTCTGTGTGGAGTTATGCATGTCCTCCCTTGTATGGGTTTCCTTCCAGGGCTCTTATTTTGTCGATGTGTGAGTCCAGTGATGGATTGGTGACCTCTTGATTGCGCACAAAGCCTCTCGCCCAAGTTCAACTGGGTGTGGCTCCAGCTTCTCCTGTGGCCCTGATGAATAAGTGGTTTGGATAATGGATGGCTGCACACTTACGCTTTTAAAAGCTGTAAAATCAAACAGTTCTAAAAACATTCCATGAGAATCTGATTATTTCGTTTCAAAAGCTTGTGTAGAATTATCCGTCCAAAACTCTTCTAAATGTGGAATATATATTGAACAGAAAGTTATGCTGAGCTGAATAGAAGAGCAACTCAAGACATAATAATATATATTTGCCTCTATTTTCCAGAACTTTCTTTTGCTTGGGTCTTTAATGAGCACCCGAACTTTGTCCGTCAGGGCAGTAGGCTTTTTGTGTCCCAGGAAACAGGAAACCTTTATATTGCAAAAGTGGAACCATCTGATGTGGGCAACTACACGTGTGTCATCAACAATAGCATCACCAAGGATAAAGTGCTGAGTTCACCCACTCCTCTGGTGCTGAGAAACGATGGTAAGATCCTGCTGCATACGTGACGATCCTTGATACCTGATTTAAATAGGATACAATCTAAGATTTAAAGAAAGATGACTTTCAAAAAAAGGTCATTTTTTTAAGGTTGCGGGATTTTTTCTCTCTTTCTAAATGCCAGGCCTTTGAAAGCTGAACTATTGTGCCTTTTAAGGAAACGATCATGTAGCCCTTACAATGACACACAGAGGCTACATTTCCATTTGAGAAGGTTACCGGTGTACTTAGTGAATTCTAAAAAAAAAAAAAAAAAAAAAAAAAAAAATTAACTTTTGCACCCCCCCTAACACACACACACACACACACACACACACACACACACATTAGGCTAGCACTTTCTTTCTGATTGTCCTTTCGGGTTTTTTCCTGTATACAACATTATAAAATGTATTTGCAATGAATCAGTATTGAATGAGACAGTATGTATGTGTTTATGTTCTGTTTTGCCTTCACAGGTGCAATGGGAGAATATGAGCCCAAAATAGAAGTTCATTTTCCAGACACTGTGGCTGCTGCAAAAGGATCATCGGTGAAACTGGAGTGCTTCGCCCTGGGGAAGTGAGTGTGCATGTGTGTGTGTGTGTGTGTGTGTGCATGTATGTGTGCATGTGTGTGTGTGTGCATGTTAATCTGGAGCTCATCCATATATGGATACCGTGTAGTTTTATTAGTTTTATTAATTTCTAACACTGCTACAGGAACTTTGAATTTCAAGACTATCCCTTTAGGTCCATTTTTAATGTGATGATCTGTAATAAGGACATTTTTTTAATTATTTTTAATTTTTTTTATTTTAAGCATGTGTTTATGGAGGAGGCAGAGTGGCATAGTGGTTAGGTTTCCAAATTACCCTGAGGTGTGACTGTGAGTATATATGCTTATGTGTGTGTGTGTGTGTGTGTGTGTGTTGACCTTGTGATGGTCAAGTGAGCTATTTAAGGTGTACCCCACCTTTCACCATGAGTCAGCTAAAATAGGCTCAGCCTCTCCCGGACCCTAATTAAGTGGTTCCGTAAATGAGTGTTGAGTTATTTGACTGTCCGTCTGTTGATCTATCTTGTGAAGTGATGTGGTGTAGTGGATAGCACATCCAACTCACAGCTAGAAGGTTCTGCGCCCCCACACCCCCAGTCCAATGCATGCACAGTAGGGTATTTGGTTGCTCCTGATTGAACTTGGTATGACTGTGTGTGCTTGTAAGCTGTTCAGGGTGTACCCTGCATTTAACCAGTCTTGCTTAAGCTAGGCTCCAGTCTCCTGTGACACCAATAGATTTCGGCAGTTCGTCAACAGTTTTTTTGACAATGAGTTTTGCAAAATTCTGTTGTAATGGCTGCATTTCGTCCAAAGATTGCTTTAATCCAAAGTGTTATCCTCCTGAATAATATGTCAGAACAAGCCGCATATGTCTTCTCTGAACTTGTGGAAAAAGTGGGCTCACTTAGTGTGATAAAAAATAATACACAACAGATGCACAAACCAAAATCATTATCGGAACAATGTGGAATTTAAACATCTGATGAACAACTTTTGATGCACTTCACATAGCTGTAAAGAATGAAAACACTTGGATTCTATTTTTTTTCTCTCCTTTTTTCCCACACAGCCCAGTTCCCAAAATCAGCTGGAGAAGAACTAGCGATGTTCCATTCCCAACAAAAGCCAAACTGCTGAATTTCAATGCTGTTCTGGAAATTCCTGGATTCCAGCAGGAAGACGCGGGCACATATGAGTGTGTGGCAGAGAACAGTCGAGGAAAGAATACAGCAAGAGGTCGTTTGTCTTTTCATGGTAAAGGAATTAAATTATTGTTGGCGTTTGCAATACACATTGTATTACTAATACATTTGCTATGTGCTGTGTTGTGTCAGGGCAAACATGACTACTCAAGCTGTGGGGTAACCGAGACACTTCGTTTAATTCAGTTGGCAAGCATTTCTCCACTTTAATGACATCCGGTGTGATTTTATATTCTTTTGCCAATGTTTTGTAAAGCCCTAAAATGAAGAGATTTTTTTTTTTTTTTTTTTAGCTTTTTCTCACTTCTTTTCTACTCATGCACAATGGCTTGTTATGACAAGCTTCTGTTTGCATTATGATGCATAGGTCTGACTGTGATGAGTGTTACCCCAACATTGTCATCTGGGTTATAACTTAGAGCAAGGTTATGTCAGAACAAGTCTGTCAAATGATTCTTGTACTCAAGAGAGACTATGATGTTGTATGACACATAAGATCATGCCGTGGCAATGATGTTGACATGCATTAGGACATGAGTGGCATGTCCTTCTAACTCTTAGACTTGGTATTAGTAATAAACAAAGACTCAACCTAGTGAGAGTAAAACAGTGACTCCATCGTTCCTCATTCTTAAAAACACCCCGAAGGGTAATTTCTATTACACTCATGGCACACTATACGCCTACAAAATATGCAATTCTGAGGTACATTTTGTCTACTCTTTCAAAAGATGTGCCGTGCTAATAACAAGAACTCATGAGGGAATCTTGAGCTTATTCAGGTTCTTCAAAATAGGAGATTATTTTGGAAATGCTATTATACCCCAGCTTTAATTGAACTCACAGTTGGTATACAGGCACTGCAGGGCGTCTGCCAGGCACCCGGATAATAAGGTTATGGAACGAGGTCAGAAGGATTTATTTGTGTGCTGAAAGGACAGAGCGTGCCTTTGGCCTGATAGAATTGTCATTCTGTCTGCAGAGAAGGGGCGTTTCATTTCAATGGCCCAATTCATAGCCATTATGCTTCTTTGAAATGAACAAGCTTTGTTGGAATCTTTTATTTATTTATTTATTTTTTTATTTCCACTCCAGTCCCACATCGCTGGATCATATTGATTTAGAAGTGCAGACTCTGT
The DNA here is from genome assembly GCA_024760905.1 of Plotosus lineatus. NCBI lineage: Eukaryota > Metazoa > Chordata > Actinopteri > Siluriformes > Plotosidae > Plotosus > Plotosus lineatus. The sequence goes on from CM045741.1 coordinate 40,681,687, forward strand.
AACATTGTAAAGGTTCTTGTTTTCTTATGAATGGGCTTTTATTGCTGATAATGCTCACAAGGCATGGGACTGAAGTGAAATGAAAAGGTTTGAGAGATTTCATGAAACAATAATGACAGAAGAAATAAAAATGGTATAATTGCAAGTAACTACCTGTAACTGAATGAAGATTATTCACTGAACGTCTAAATTTAATAATATTTTATTCCTTTTCCTTTCCTTTCTTTATTCCTTTTGTGTATTTATGTATCAATGAGACATTTATATATCTATCCGCATTTATCGTATATTTCTGTAATTATCCAAGTGTGCATGGGACTGACAAAAGACACATTTTAATAGCTTGATAACTGAGGCAGAGCATCCCCAGAACCTCTGGTCTGTTCAGTGTTCCTGGGGTTAAAGCTATTAAAATGCTCCCACAAAGGAAGAACCAAGAACAGATACACGGGTTTCTACAACTCAAATGGAACCAATATTAACTTGTACTAAATTACGGGGGGGATCATAGTCCAAAGCATTCTTCATTGCCTGTCAGATATGTTGGACATGGCCATTAATGTCTGCCAGTGAAACCGGATCACTGGTGTTTATTGATGATGTGACTGCTTAAAGGTGCAGCAGGAGGAATTATGAAGGTTGGAGAGAAAGTGTGCTCAGATAAAATACCAAAAAAACTGATAGGAATAATAATAATAATAGTGCTAATAGTTAATGACTCCAACCCAAAAAGCTTTCAAGTGAAAATAGTGAAATGGCCTGAAATGACTGAGTCAGTTAACTCAGCAGTAAAATGCAGCCGTGAGGGATTCCTTCAGATTCCACACCCATTCAGCCATTCGCCATTGCTCTGGGATCTTCCCTTTTCTCCAGAAGACTCTCAGGATTTTCCACAGATGCAATAAGATGCGTAGGTACGGCCTCTCCAGTCTGAATCCGAATGGTGTGTCGTTGTTGGACTTCTGTGCTCATCATAGTTTGTCTATCACGAACACCATGTTCGAACATAAGGGTGTCCATAAGTGCACTTGGCACCAGGACACCCTAGGTCGCAGTTCGATGATTGACTTTGTAGTCGTGTCATCGGACTTGCGACCATATGTTCTGGACACTGGTGAAGAGAGGAGCTGAGCTGTCTACCGATCACTACCTGGTGGTGAGTTGGCTTCGGTGGTGTGGGAGGCTGCCTTCCAGACCTGGCAGGCCCAAGCGTGTAATCAGGGTCTGCTGGGAACGTTTGGCGGAGCCCCCTGTCCGAGAGGCCTTTAACTCCCACCTCCGGCAGAGCTACAACCACGTTCGGAGGAGGCGGGGACATGGAATCTGAATGGGCCATGTTTCGTGCCTCCATTGCTGAGGCGGCAGCCCATAGCTGTGGCCGTAAGGTCGTCGGTGCTTGTCGTGGCGGTAATCCCGAACCCGGTGGTGGACACCTGCGGTGAAGGGGCCGTCCAGCTGAAGAAGGAGGCCTATCGGGTTTTATTAGCCTGTGGGACTCCTGAGGCAGCAAACGGGTACCGGCAGGCCAAGCGTGCTGCAGCCGAGGCTGTCGCAGATGCAAAATCTCGGGCGTGGGAGGAGTTCGGTGAGGGCCTGGAGAGTGATTATCGGTTGGCCTCAAAAGGTTCTGGGCCACCATCCGACGCCTCAGGAGGGGAAGCAGTTCTTCACAAACACTGTTTACGGTGGAGGTGGGGAGCTGCTTACCTTGACTGGGGATGTTGTTGAGAGGTGGAGGGAATACTTTGAGGACCTTCTCAATCCCACCAACACGCCCTCCGTGGAAGAGGAAGACCCTGGGGGTTCGGGTGAGGGTCCGCCCATCACTGGAGTGGAGGTCACTGAGGTTGTCAAAAAGCTCCTCGGTGGTCGAGCTCCGGGGTTGGGCGAGATCCGCCCGGAATACCTCAGGACTCTGGATGTTGTAGGACTGTCTTGGTTGACACGTCTCTGCAACATCGCGTGGTCATCGGGGGCTGTACCTCTGGATTGGCAAACTGGGGTGGTGGTCCCAATTTTTAAGAAGGGGAGCCGGAGGGTGTGTTCCAATTATCGGGAATTACACTCCTCAGCCTACCTGGTAAAGTCTATGCAGGGTACTAGAGAGGAGGATCCGACCGATAGTCGAACCTCGGATTCAGGAGGAACAATGTGGTTTTCGTCCTGGCCGCAGCACTCTTGACCAACTCTATACGCTCCACAGGATTCTGGAGGGGGCATGGGAGTTTGCCCAATCTGTCCACATGTGCTTTGTGGATTTGGAGAAGGCTTTCGACCGTGTCCTCGAAAGATCTTGTGGGGCGTGCTCCGAGAGACGGGCGTTCCGGATCCGTTGCTACGAGCTATTCGGTCGCTGTATCACCGGAGCCAGAGTTTGGTCCGTATTGGTAACAGCAGCTCGGATTCGTTTCCGGTGGGAGTTGGAGTCCGCCAAGGCTGTCCTTTGTCACCGATTCTGTTCATAATTTTTATGGACAGAATTTCTAGGCGCAGTCGAGGCGATGAGGGTTCTGGTTCGGTGGCCATCGGATATCATCTCTGCTTTTTGCGGATGATGTTGTCCTTTTGGCTTCATCAAGTCGGGCCCTCCAGCTCTCATTGGAGCGATTCGCAGCTGAGTGCGAAGCAGCCGGGATGAAGATCAGTACCTCCAAGTCCGAGGCCATGGTTCTCAGTCGGACAATGGTGGAATGCACCCTCTGGGTCGGGGATGAGGTCCTGCCCCAAGTGGAGGAGTTTAAGTATCTTGGGGTCTTGTTTACGAGTGAGGGAAGGATGGAGCGAGAGATCGACAGACGGATCGCTGCAGCCTCTGCTGTTAAGCGGTGCCTGTACCGGTCCGTCGTGGTGAAAAAGGAGCTGAGCCGCAAGGCGAAGCTCTCAATTTACCAGTCGATCTACGTTCCAACCTCACCTATGGTCACGAGCTTTGGGTAATGACCGAAAGAACAAGATCACGGATACAAGCGGCTGAAATGAGCTTCCTTCGCCGGGTGGCGGGGTTCTCCCTTAGAGATAGGGTGAGAAGCTCCGCCATCCGGGGAGAGCTCGAGTAGATCCGCTGCTCCTCCGCATTGAGAGGGGCCAGTTGAGGTGGCTCGGGCATCTGGTTAGAATGCCCCCTGGACGCCTCCCTGGTGTGGTGTTTCGGGCATGTCCAACCGGGAAGAGACCCCGGGGTCGACCTAGAACACGCTGGAGGGACTATGTCTCTCGGCTTGTCTGGGACCGCCTCGGTGTCCCCCCGGGAGAGTTGGAGGAAGTGGCTCGGGAGAGGGATGTCTGGACCTCTTTGCTAAGGTTGCTGCCCCCGCGACCCGACCCCGGACTAAGCGGAAGAAGATGAGATGATGAGATGAGATGCAATAAGATGGGAAAATGCGCTTGAGAGAAAAGTAACCTGGACTGAGATCTGGAAAGCTGAGCCTCATTGCATCAGATTTCTCATCCAGGCAGTGTACAATGTGCTGCCTAGTCCATCGAACCTGCACATTTGGGGCTTAGCGGAATCACCAGCTTGCCCATTATGTTCCAAGAGAGGCACCTTAGAACATGTCCTAAGCTGTTGCACTGCAGCATTGGGAGAAGGGCGCTACCGGTGGGGGCATGACCAAGTCCTGAAGACCATCGCCAAGGCCATCAGCACGGGATTGGCTTGGGCAAAACAACCCCCCCACACACATCCCTAAAAACATCATTGCATTTGTGAGGGCTGGGGAGCAGGCTGCCCCAGCTAACAGACCGCCAGCAGGCATTCTGACCTCTGCAAGAGACTGGCAGCTGTTAGTGGATCTTGAACATCAGTTGAAGTTCCCTAGCCATATTGCGGTCACCACCCTCTGTCCTGACATTGTCCTTGTGTCAGAGGCCACCAGTGACGCTGCTGGAGTTGGCTGTCCCATGGGAAGACCGCCTGGAAGAAGCCATTGAGAGGAAGCTTTCCAAGTACACGGGACTGGTGAAAGACTGTCAGCAATCAGGATGGAGGGTGAAGTGTCTTCCAGTGGAGGTTGGCTGCAGAGACATTGCTTCCCGGTCCTTCGCTAAAGCTCTGGGTTGTCTAGGCATCGTCGGGCAACAGAGGAGAAGAGTCATCCGCAATACCACCGAAGCGGCAGAGAGGGCCTCAAGATGGCTGTGGCTCAAGAGAGGAGAACCATGGAGTCGTGGTAGCTATCGTGCCAACTGGACACAAGCCGGGGTTTGGTCAGCCCCAGCTGGGTCACCTGAATGAGGGTGTATGATGTTGAAAGACCCGAAACACCCAATGATTCCAGGAACATCACTGATGATGTGTCCAGTCGCAGGCGTAGATGCATTTACATAGTGAAATGGCCTGAAATGGCCGAGTCAGTTAACTCGGCAGTAAAATGCCGCTGTGAAGGAGGACCACAAGCCAGTGTCTCTCCCTCACCCCGGTCCCAAGCCCGGATAAATTCAGTGGGTTGCGTCAGGAAGGGCATCCGGGGTAAAACAAATGCAAAATAAAATATGTGAGTCACAACAAAAAAATTCATACCGGATCGGTCGAGGCCCGGGTTAACAATGACCGACATCAGTGCTGTTAACCAACAGGGTGCTGGTGAAAATTGGACTACTGTTGGTCGAAGACATCAAAGAAGGAGAGACGGGAGGTGTGTCCGTATGCAGAGTGAGAAGAGGAAAGGCATGAGTCTAGGACTGAAAGTAGGGACTTTGAATGTTAGAACTATGACAGGAAAAGGTAGAGAGTTGGCTGACATGATGCAGAGGAGGAAGGTGGACATACTGTGTGTTCAGGAGAACAGGTGGAAAGGTAGCAAGGCTTAGGAACAGGGTTTAAGCTGTTTTTTCATGTTGTGGATGGGAAGAGAAATGGAGTAGGAGTCATCTTTAAGGAGGAGTTTGTCAGAAATGTTCTAGAAGTGAAAAGAGTGTCAGACAGAGTGATGAGGCTCAAGTTAAACATTGAAAGCATGATATTCAATGTTGTTAGTGCTTATGCCCCACAGGCAGGATGTGAGCTAGAACAGAAGGAGCGATTCTGGAGTGAGTTAGATGAAGTGATGTAGAATACCCCCAGAGGTGAAAGAGTGGTCCTTGGTGCAGACTCCAATGGACATGTTGGTGCAGGAACCAGAGGGGGTGAGGAAGTGATGGGCAGGTTTGGTATCCAGGACAGGAACGCAGAAGGACAGATGTTGGTAGATTTTGCAAAAAGGATGGAAATGGCTGTGGTGAATACTTTCTTCCAGAAGAGAGAGGAGCATAGGGTGACTTATAAAAGTGGATGTAGGAGCACACAAGTAGACTACATCTTGTGTAGGCGTTGTAATTTGAAGGAAGTCAGTGACTGCAAAGTAGTAGCAGGTGAGAGTGTTGCCAAACAGCATAGGATGGTGGTGTCCAGGATGACGCTGATGGTGAGGAAGGTGAATAAGGCAAAGGCAGAGCAGAAGACAAAGTGGTGGGAGCTGAAAAAGTGAAGAGTATCGTGTTGTCTTCAAGGAGGAGTTGAAAATGGCTTTGGGTGATCAGGAAGTGCCTCCAGATGACTGGACAACTACAGCTAATGTGATCAGGGAGACAGGTAGGAGAATACCTGGAGTGTCATTTGGAAGGAGAGGAGAGAAGGAGACTTGGTGGTGGAATGAGGATGTGCAGAAGTGTATACAGAGGAAGAGGTTAGCTAAGAAGAAGTGGGACATTGAGAGGACTGAAGAGAGTAAACAGGAGTCCAGGGACACACAGCATAAGGAGAGGGTAGCAGTGTCAAAGGCCAAACAGAGGCGTATGATGACTTGTATGCTCGGTTGGAAAGTAAAGAGGAGGAAAATGATTTCTACAGGTTGGCAAAGCAGAGAAATAGAGATGGGAAGGACATGCAGCAAGTTAGAGTGATTAATGACAGAGAGGGAAATATATTGACTGATGACAGAAATGTGCTGGGAAGATGGAAAGAGTTCTTTGAAGAGCTGATGAATGAGGAAAATGAGAGAGAAAAAAAGAGTTGAAGCGGTGACTGTTGAGGACCAGGAAGTAGCAAAGATTAGTAAGGGTGAAGTGAGGAAGGCATTGAAGAGGATGAAGAATGGAAAGGCATTTGGTCCTGATGACATGCCGGTGGAGGTATGGAAGTACCTCAGAGCGGTAGCAGTAGATTTCCTTGTCAACTTGTCGCAACTACAGAGGGATAAAGTTGATGAGCCATACGATGACGTTATGGGAAAGAATAGTGGAGAAAAGAATAGCTAGACTAAGGGCAGAGGTCAGCATTTGTGAACAACAGTTTGGTTTCATGCCAAGAAAGAGCACCACAGATGCAGTGTTTGCTTTGAGGATGTTAATAGAGAAGTACAGAGAAGGTCAGAAGGAGCTGCATTGTGCCTTTGTGGATCTGGAGAAAGCATAAGATAGGGTGCCGAGAGAGGAACTGTGGTATTGTATGAGGAAGTCTGGAGCGGCAGAGAAGAATGTTCGAGTGGTGCAGGACATGTATGAGAGATGTAAGACAGTGGTGAGGTGTGCTGTCTTTGTGACAGAAGAGTTCAAGGTGGACGTAGGACTGCATCAAGGGTCAGCTCTGAGCCCCTTCTTGTTTACTATGTTGATGGACAGGCTGGCAGACGATGTTAGACAAGATTCCCCATGGACTATGATGTTTGCAGACGGTATTGTGATCTGCAGTGAGAGCAGAGAACAAGTGCAGGAAAATCTAGAGAGGTGGAGGTATGCCCTGGAAAGTAGAGCAATGATGGTTAGCCTCAGTAAGACAGAATACATATGTGTGAATGACAAGGACCCAACAGGAACGGTGAGGTTACAGGAAGCAGAGATAAGGAAGGTGGAGGATTTTAAGTACTTCGGCTCCACAATCCAGAGCAGTGTAGAGTGTGGAAAAGAGGTGAAGAAGCGTGTGCAGGCAGGTTGGAATGGTTGGAGAAAAGTGTCCGGTGTGATGTGTGATAGGAAGGTATTGGCAAGAATGAAAGGAAAAGTGTGCAAGACGGTGTTGAGGCCAGCAATGTTGTATGGTTTAGAAACAGTGGCCCTGGGAAAGGCAGAGCTGGAGGAGGTAGCAGAGATGAAAATGTTGAGGTTCTCTTTGGGAGTAACGAGGATGGATAGGATCAGGAATGAGCACATCAGAGAGACTGCACATGTAAGACGTTTTGGAGACAAAGTCAGAGAGGCTTGATTGAGATGGTTTGGACATGTACAGAGGAGGGATAGTGAGTCTATTGGTAGTAGGATGGTGAGGTTGGAACTACCAGGCAGAACGTCTAGAGGAAGACCAAAGAGACAATTCATGGACGTGGTGAAGGAGGACATGAAGGCAGTTGGTGTAACTTAAGAAGATGCAGAGGATAGGGTGAGATGGAGGCAGATGATTCGCTGTGGCGACCCCTGAAGGGAACAGCCGAAAGGAAAAGAAGAAGTTAACTCAGCAGTAACAAGTAAGCAGTAAGCTTTTCATTTACTAAAGACAGAACTGAGAGTAGAAAAAACACACATATGAAAACCTATAAATGTTTGGGTGGTTTTAGTTAAATCATACACTGTTTTTTCATCTGTGTGATTTTGACAAAGATCAGATCACATTTGATGGTGATTTTATGCAGAAATGTGAGAAATTCCAAAAGGTTCAGATACTTTTTCATTCCAATGTAATTATATTAACACATAGAACTAATTTTGAGTCGTTGAAAATATGGGAATATGGGTAAAATGTCTGTAATTCTTAAATTAATTGATCAAATAATAATTAGTTAGGGGCAGTGACTGGATTACTGATGCCAAGGTTGAGTGTTCAAGCCCCACTGTCAACATATCGTCACTGCTGTCCCCCCAGTGCGGCTAACTGGGTTATCAAAAACCGGCCATGTCTCTCACTGTCCGTGATGAGAGGAATATAAAGAATCATTGATTATCATCATCATCATCATCATCATCATCATCATCATCATCATCATCTTCCACTTAATCTGGGGCAGGATTGCAGGTGCACGGGCCTAAGCATTGAGGTCCAGATGTCCCAGCGGTTCAATTCTGAATCTACCTCTTTACTTCTTAGCTTTTTCTTCCCTACAATCAATTGAATCAATTGAGTAATCTTAAGTTGCTTTTTTGGTATTGTTTAGAGTCATTATCCATTAGCACTGAGACGTGTCTTCCTGTTAGGTTTGTGGTATTTGTTTAAATCTTAGCAGAAAGAATAGCTGTACACACTTTACAATTCATTATTCTACCTCTTTAAGCAGTCATATGTTCAATAAACTTCAGTGACTCGGTTCTACTGGCAGCATTGCATTGCCATGTCCAACATATTTGACAGAGAATTAAATATGCTTTGGATCACAAGCCTTTTTTTTGTGCTTCTCCATCCTTTTCTCCTACAGGATTCTGGTACAAAGTAATGCACGCGCAGCTAACTTTTATCAATCTAATCTCCATTGTATATTGACCTACTATATAAAGATGTTTCTGATGTGTTCCAAATGACCACAGAATTTTTACTGAATGTCTATCAAACTTACAGCTGGTGTATTATGAGTGTAAAGGTAGTGTTTGGGGGGTTTGGTAAAATGCAATAAACAAGGAACCAGTCAGTACGCCTCAAAACTCCATTGGGGCAGATGTCCTTGTCACCCGAAAGATGGTGGGTCCATCAAGGCTGACACGGGAATACCTACTAGCTGTCCTCCAACATCAACATGAGGTCATCGATTTCTTCAGCATGACCGTGATGCTGATACTGCGATACCGAGTGCGAATCTGATTTGAGTCAGTGAGCAGCAGTCTTTTATAGGCTACGTCAGTTTGATTGTCAAGGATACACTGCTGTATGAGTTAGTATGTGAACAATTGCATAACTTACCGTCAGCTTATTTCCAGCATATGTAGAATGTACGGTTTTGTGCTAGTACGCACAACATGATTCCATCGCATTGCCTTGTTTCGACTTATACCAGCGTGCTGCTACACAAAACCTACCCATAATGTATTTATTGTATGCCCATGTATTCAGTATATTTCGATATGTCAGCACACACTGACTAAATCACCAGTGTGTGACAGGGGCGTTACCAGTGGTTCACATTCAGAGATTAATTATGTGTATTTATATTCATGAAGGTGTCTCTTGATTATAGACTTTTACAATCATTTGCCTTTTTTTATTAAGAGTGTTTTTACCTTGAAAGGATGCTGTGAGTAGGTTTTTCTTCATCAAGGGTAGAATTTAACCATCATTGTTTTTAACTGTTCTTTATGGTCACACTTACAGGTCTTTTGGTATTGTTGAGCCCGTCAGTGTATTCCGTCTTCTTAAAAATGTAACAAGCGATTAAACCCCTTAAATTACAGCTTGACAATTTAAACTTTATTGACCACTCCATTTAAGATCCATTTTTTGTTGTACAATGGTAAAATTAAAAATACTTGGGGCTCCAACAGTACACTATGTATGATCATATAGAGAATCCTTATTATTTATTTGTTTTTCATCAACCTGCATTTGTCTCTTATAGCAAAACCTCATTGGCTGCAAACTGTGACATCCACAGCCTTGTCCATTGAAGAGAACTTGTTTTGGGAGTGCAAAGCCAACGGGAAGCCCAAACCCTCATACAGCTGGCTGAAGAATGGAGAAATGCTTATGTCTGAGGTACAGTAAAACCGCTTGGGGAAAGAAAAATATCACTGCATTCGTGTACATGCATGGCATTTTGGCTTATCCACAGCAAATTTACATTTTTATCTTATTTATATAATCGAGCAGTTGAGGGCTTTGCTTAAGGACACAACAGTGGCATCTTTTTTTGGTCCTCAGGGCTTGAACTGCCAACCTTCCAATCAGTAGCTGAGAGTCTTTCCATTCACAGATAGACTGCGGTACTACCACAGGTTCTTGATGTCGCATTCATCAACAATTTCAAGGTCGGCAGAAACAGCTGAGTGGATAATTAAGAAGATTTTGTAGTCAAAGTAAAAAAAAAAAATAAATAATGATAATGAAAATTATATTAAAAAATAGAGAACTATAGAACTACTGTAGAAATGCTGAGGAATTACACAGCTTTGGGAAAGGTTTCCTCCCTTTTTGGTTTCTTCTTTTTTTTCTTTCTTCCCAATGCATTTTTTAAATAACCATTTCTCCTTATTTGGTTTATGTGTTGTCTCATCAGTTCTACGTTAATGGATAATTTAAAAAGTCTCATATCTGTACCCCAGGTAATTAGAGCGTCAGGCATTACTGTTTGAAAGTTCAATTAAGACTTCCAATTAAATTGAGAAAAATGCGTCAGGAACATGGTTTATTTATTCATTCATTTGCTGAAATCCTTCATACTAGTAGGGTCACTGGGAGACTGGCGCCTATCTCAGCTGACACTGGGCAAAAGCAGGGTACACCCTGAACAGCTTGCCAAACCAGTTCAGGGGTCATCCCATATGCAACCATGGATGCCTCAAGTACATCGTGTTCAATATAATTCTTTGGGGTGATAGTATTTGTGGCACATGTGTTTTTGTTGAAAATGATTCCTCTGTGATGGAAGATTTGCTAATTGGTTGTTGCAAATTGACCCTAGGTGTGGATGTGGGTGTGAATGGTCGTGTATGTGTTTGTTGCCCATAGATTGTCTGGTGAGCTGTTCAAGGTGTACCCTGCCTTCGCTTAATAGACTCACCACCACTCTAGTAGAAGATTAAACAGTTCAGCAAATGAAAATGAGAGAATGGCATTTAGTTACAGTTATTACTGCACCACTGGGTCTGAAAGCAAAGATGTGCTCACTTACCACGCACAGAGATGTAATAATAGAGCGATTATTATAGAGAGAATTTTCCTCAGTAATTAAATAACCATGTGTAATATTTTTGTTTTGTTTAACTGGGTTCTCGTTATCTACTGTTAGGCGATCTGATGCTGTTTTTAATTATTTATGTGAAAATATATGCACTCATTTAATAATTCACTTGATGAACTGCTTAATCCAATTAGGGTTGAAGGGACCCTCAGCTGACACTGGGCAAATGTTGGGTACAACCTGAATGTCAGACCATTGCAGGGCCAATGCAGAAATGTTGAAAATTCTAAAAGGCTTTTCAAATATCTAAACACTACTGTAAGATCACATACTATATTATTTATTACCACTTACTTCACATTCACCAGTAAATGATTATTTATTAGTAGGTTGCGTTATATAAAACCCAGTGGCCTTTTTCCTCTATAAATTCTGTTGTTGTTTTATCGATTTTTATGAGATTTATCTTAAAAAGAGGCAACAGCAGTAGTCACACTGAGTCCTCTCCTGCTCTCTGACCGTGTGTGTCTCCCATGTTTGTATTGTACAGAGCCCTGGTTTAAAGAATGCCTGATGGGCTTAAAGCTCAGCCATCTCATTAGCCTCTACTGGAGCTCAATACTTTTGCAACCAATCCCTCTCACTTTTCTGACCAGTCGCTCACAGTAAGATGAATTGTGGATAAATGTGTTATAATTATCATCAACACTGCATTTCTGTTCTTCAAATCTGGGGTTCAGGATTTTTGTCCCCAAACCCCCATTCACCCAAAAAGGCAACATGGCTTCCCAAACTCATCAGGCTACAAATACATGAAAATTACAGTTATACTATAACTGCAGAGCATTGCTCTCTCTCTCTCTCTCTCTCATGTAAAATGTGTGATTCGTTCCAAGGCCCCCAATACTACCCCCTAAACCCTTTAAAAATCATAAAAGTATACCTTTTAAGACCTCATTCTGCTTCAATATCGTACAGATGGTAGACAGGTTTGGCCATATTCCTTTGCGATATCACTCAGCTGTATGCCATGAGCCCACTTCTTCTTTTCACTCATACTGGGAATCACGTGCACGTGTGTGTGTGTGTGTGTGTGTGTGTGTGTGTGTGTGAGTGAGATACCTCAGGTCTGCTGGAATATTAAGTAAGACATGATTCCATTGTAATTAATTCAAAGAAAATCCCATATGCTCAGTATTATGTACTTTAGAAACTTAATATGAGTACTGTATGAGTATTGGTTGTTTTCTCTGTATGCAAAATTATGGAATGATTATGGAATTTTTTTTGATCATTTGATCAGTGTGTAATCTTGTCTGGACTGGACATGCTGAATCGCGGGTTGTTTAGTTTTGTACAAAAAATGGTCAAGACCTGAAAAATACTTAAATGTTTCATACCTTTTACATATAAACAAACTGATGATGATGATGATGCCAGCTGTGTTGATGAAGATTTTGATGTTGATGAAGAAGAGGTATCTGTTAATAAAAGTGTGATGACTGGTGTTTGTGAAGAAGATGTGATTTTATTTACTGAGCAGGATATATATGAAGAAGATGATGCTGAGGGCGGAGTTGATGAAGCTTGCTTGTATAAAGAGATCAGAGAGTTTTGTTATATGGTTACTATATCTATCTATCTATCTATCTATCTATATAGTTTTCTTAATTTCAGTGTGATTGTTTGAACCTGACAGTGTTTTTTTTTTTTTTGTTTTTGTTTTGTTTTTTTTTCAATCAGTGTCATTTGAAGGCATTTGAACCTTTATATCATGGTCAAAAAGATACATTATACATACAGATACACAAAATTAAAAAAAATAGTCGTTTTTTTTTTTTTTTTTGTTAATTTTTGGGGCTTACCACAGTGACTAATGGGTTTAAAAAGGGCGTGTCAGATTAAAATGAGGATGATTTCTCTTATCATCTCTTCCTAAAACTCTTCCTAGACATGTTTTCTAAAAGTTTATATGGCTGAAGTGCATAAAAATGTTTGGTTGCTAAGGACTAATGATGTTGGAAGAAATGCAATCTTTGTGCTCATTTTTCTCAAAAACGTCTTTTGAAATTTTTAGTTGAATGCTGACACAAGAAATGCCATAGCTCACTCAGTTTTCAAGATATTGTCAAACTTTTTGGACCCAAGAGCCCACTTTATGTGTGTGTGTCTGTGTGTGTGTGTGTGTGTGTGTGTGTGTGTGTGTGTGTGTGTGTGTGTGTGTGTGTCTGTGTGTGTGTGTGTGTGTGTGTGTGTACCAGAAAGGGCGACAAAAATGACATAGCCTTTTCAAGTCCACATTTGTAAGAATGTCCTGTGCTTGAGTTCTAGTCCCGCAAGGCTGTTTCTTTGTGGAGTTTGCATGTTCTCCCCTGATTGCTTGGATTTTCCTCTTTCCTTTATAGTCCAAAAACATGCAAATCATGCTAATTGGAAGTCAAATTGCCTCTAGTTGTAGATGTGAGTGTGACTCTTTGATCTAGTGGGCTGTTTAGGGTGTACCACAACATTGCCCAGTGTTCGCTCAGACAGACTCCAGCATCCCCATGACCCGGATCGTAGGTTAAGCGGGTCTGTGAATGAGTGTGAATAAGCGGGTCTGTGAATGAGTCACTACAAACTTTTATTAATTATTATTATTACTATTGACCGCTACTTTTTCTGTTCATTCTTTCAATAATTTGCTGAACCGCTTAAGCCTATTAGAGTCACAGGGAGGCTGGAGGCTATCTCAGCTGACTTTGGGCAAAGTCCTGGTACACTCTGAATAGCTCAATAGTCCATCACCCACAACCATTCACACCCACACTGAGGGAAAAGTTTGATTTTCAATTCACCAAATGTGTATATCTTTGGAATGTGGGAGGAAACTTAAATACTCAAGCAAACGCACGAAAGCACGAGGAGAGCATGCAACCATCAGAAACACTCAGTTTTAATTTTGTTTTTGTGTCAATAAACGAAGCAGCAGGCTTCACAAGAGACCACATTTCAGACACTAACACAGTGAAGGCTGCTGGGTACTACTGCAGAAATAAGATGGATGAGTAACAGTCAAGGTATCCAGAAGAACCGTGTCTGGTTCACTAAAACCAACTCACTTTATTTAGTTTTTTTCCTGAGCTGACTTAAAAAAAAAATAAAAAATAAATAAATAAAAACTATTGTCACCATAAATATTCACTCGATTTATTTATAACTGTACTCTGCTGTTTGCTGCTTATAGTATGCTTTAACCCAGAGTAAACTAATCTAATTATGTAAACAGCTACAGCATTACATTGCGTGTGCCCATGAATTTGTGGAGACGTGTGTGTGTGTGTGTGTGTGTGTTTGATGGATCAGTGCAGATGTGACTATACTGAATGGAAATTAAAAATGATAGCACTGTTTTCTTTACATATTTTGTACCCTTTTTTAAAAACTTTTGTGTGTGCGTGTGTGTGTGTGTGTGTGTGTGTGTGTGTGTGTGTGTGTTTGGGTTCATGTACTCTTCACAGGGCCGGACGCTCATAGAGAATGGTGCTCTAACCATATCCTCACTGACCCTGTCTGATGGAGGGATGTATCAATGTGTGGCAGAAAACAAGCATGGTATCATTTATGCCAGCGCTGAACTGGTAGTGCTCGGTAAGTTTCACTGTGCTGAAATAAATTTTGAATCTTTTTTAGTTGATACTATTTTTACTCAATACACACACACACACACACACACACACACACACACACACACACACACACACACACACACACACACAGTAATATGATAAAACTAATACACCCAATAAATAATCAACTGTTTAAAAAATGTTCACGTAATTTCCAGTTTTGTTTCGTTTTTATTTCGGGAAAAGAACGTAATTTAATTGTAAATAAATAGCATAAATTAACATATTTTACTCACCAAACAAAAGTATTTGAACAATGAATGGAGAAAATAATTAGGACGCCGTACCCCCCTACTACCTAGTGTTACCCCAGTCCTCAATGCAGAGTCTTTTCAACTGTGAGATGTTTGAGAGGTTTCTTGTATGCACCGCCCATTTCAAGTCACCCTACAGCATCTCACTGGGATTAAGATCCGGGCTTTGACTGGGCCATTCCAAGACTCTTCACTTTCAGTTTCCAATCAGTCCTTGGTGGATTTACTGGTATGTTTTGTATCATTGTCATGTTGCAATGGCCAGTTCCACTCCAGCTTTAATGTGCAGTTCGCCCTCTTTTTACGAAATCCCCAGAATACGACAAATCCAGTTCGTCCTTCTTACGAAAAGCGCCAAACCCGCCATTCAAACACTCAAACGTGCCATTTAAACATTTAAACAATGCATGAGTTGCTCTCTCATTGGCTGTCTCCCAACATCCTGTCCCGCTGGCCTTCCATTGGCCTCCCATTAGCCAGGAGGGAGCTGAATCTCTATAGTACTGTACCCATAAAGCTTATTTGTCACACGCGTAAAGGAGAGCTACACTGTTGGTTTGTGAGTTTCGCGAGTTCTTTTGAGAGTGGTCATTGCAGCTTATTTTTCATTTTTTAAGTTGTTTAATTCAGTAAATGTTAAATAAATGTCACATGCTCCACCGAATGTGGGTAAAACGCGGTTCATCCGGACCTCCGATCCCTCAAGCAAACAAGTGAATGTTGAGTACTAAACAAGTATTCAAAGCGCACTTACCTGCATGAGGGATCGGAGGTCCGGAAGAGCTGTGCCCTGTCTCAAAAGCTCCGGCGTTGGCTGCGCTGTCGCCCGCATTTCACGGAGCGCGCCTTGGAGCACGCCACAAATGCAGCCTGCTCCGCTGAGTGTGGGCAGCATTGTGACCGACACCGGAGCCCCCAAGACGGGGCATGGCTCATCCGGACCTCCAATCCCTCAAGCAAACAAGTGAATGTTGAGCACTAAACAAGTTCAAAGCGAACTTACCTACTTGACAGATTGGAAATCCGGACAAGTCGCGTTCCGCCTCAAAAGCTCCGGTGTCAGCTGCGACACTGCCCACACTCAGCAGAGCGCGTCAAAAATGTTTATTAATGTTTAATATTGTTTGGTTTGGTTAATAAAAAAATGGTTCATCAAAAATGTTTAATAATGGTTTCATTAATAAATATGTTAATAAAATGTTTAAATGGTTTAATAAATAATTCTCTTTTACTTTTAACACATATTTTATATATATTTCATACAAAAGTGGTGTACTTTTATAATTTTAAAAAGGTTTATGAGGTAGTATTAGGAGCCTTGGAATGAATCACGCATTTTACATGTGCCTCTACTTATGAAAACTCCAGGGAACAAAAAAGGCTCCGGAACGATTTAATTTCGTAAGAACAGGGCTGACTGTATACACAGTGGTACCTCACCTTACGAAAGTCCCAGCAAATGAAAAATCCAGGTTACAAAAAACATTTTCCAAAATTTTTTGTCTCTGTATACGTAACAAGTTCTCCTTACTAACCGTGCCAAACGCATTATTCAAACATTCTAACGCGCCATTCAAACAATTAAACGCTTCATTCAAATATTAAAACAATGCACGAGCTGCTCTCCCATTGACTATCTTCAAACATCCCACCCTGCTGGCCTCCCATTGGCTAGGAGGGATGACGCAGCTACTTCCCATTGGCTATCTCCCAACATCCTACCCTGATGGCCTCCCATTGGCTAGGAGTGATGACGCAGCTACTTCCCATTGGCTATCTCCCAACATCCTACCCTGATGGCCTCCCATTGGCTAGGAGGGATGACGCAGCTTCCTCCAATTGGCTATCTCCCAACATCCCGCACCACGGGCCTCATATTTGGCCAGGAGGGATGATGCAGCTCCCTCCCATTGGTTATTATAGAGCTGCATCTCCCATAATGCTTATCATGTAAAGGACAGAGTTACTGTTATTTCATGAGTTTCTTGCTTTATTTTTTGACTTAGGCTTTTAACCTTCCATAAATATTCGTAAGATTATAACTCAGCCAAGAAGACATGGTGAACACACGCGCGCACACACACACGCACGTGTGATTTCCAGTGCGAGTAAAAAGAAGCGGGCTCTTGGCATGTGGTTGAGTGATATCGCAAAGGAATATGGCCAAACCCATCTTCCATCAGTATGATATTGAAGCAGAAAGAGGTCTTAAAATGTATACTTTTATAATTTTTAAAGAGTTTATGGGTAGTATTGGGGGCCTTGGAACGAATCACACGTTTTACATGTAAAATACGGTTCTTTTTTTTTTTTTTCGGCTTTTCCCTTCAGGGGTTGCCACAGCGAATCATCTGCCTCCATCTCACCCTATCCTCTGCATCTTCTACTCTTACCCCAACGGCCTTCACCTCCTCCTTCACCACATCCATAAATCTTTTCTTTGGTCTTCCTCTGGGCCTTCTTTCCGGTAGTTTCAACCTCACTATCCCTCCTCTGTACATGTCCAAACCATCTCAATCTAGCCTCTCTGACTTTGTCTCCAAAACATCTTACATGGGCTGACCCTCTGATGTACTAATTTCTGATCCTATCCATCCTCGTTACTCCCAGAGAGAACCTCAACATTTTCATCTCTGCTACCTCCAGCTCTGCCTCCTGTCTTTTCCCCAGGGCCACTTTTTCTAAACCATACAATATCGCTGGCTTCAACACCGTCTTGTACACTTTTCATTTTATTCTTGCCGATAGCTTCCTATCACACATCACACCAGATACTTTTCTTCAACCATTCCAACCTGCCTGCATATGCTTCTTCACCTCTTTTCCACACTCTCCATTGTTCTGGATTGTGGAGCCTAAGTACTTAAAATCCTCCACCTTCTTTATCTCTGCTCCCTGTAACCTCACTATTCCTATTGGGTCCTTCTCATTCACACACATGTATTCTGTCTTCCTGAGGCTAACCTTCATTCCTCTCCTTTCCACGACATACACCTAAACCTCTCTAGATTTTCCAGCACTTGTTCTCTGCTCTCACGACAGATCACAGTGTCATCTGCAAACATCATAGTCCATGGAGATTCTTGTCTAACCTCATCTGTCAGCCTGTCCATCACCATAGCAAACAAGAAGGGGCTCAGAGCTGACCCTTGATGCAGTCCCACCTCCACCTTGAACTCTTCAGTCACACCGACAGCACACCTCACCACAGTCTTACATCTCTCATATATGTACTGCATTACTCTAACATACTTCTCTGCCACTCCAGACTTCCTCATGCAATACCACAGTTCCTCTCATGGCACCCGGTCATATGCTTTCTCCAGATCCACAAAGGCACAATGCAGCTCTTTCTGACTGTCTCTGTACTTCTCTATTAACATCCTCAAAGCAAACACTGCATCTGTGGTGCTCTTTCTTGGCATGAAACCAAACTGTTGTTCTCAAATGCTGACCTCTGCCCTTAGTCTAGCTTCCACTATTCTTTCTCATAACTTCATTGTATGGCTCAACTTTATCCCTCTGTAGTTGCCACAACTCTGCACATCTCCCTTGTTCTTAAAAATGGGCACCAGCACACTTCTCCTCCATTCCACCGGCATCCTCTCACTCTCTAAAACCTTGTTGAATATTCTTGTCAGAAAATCTAATGCTACCTCTCCTAGACACTTCCATACCTCCACGGCATATCATCAGGACCAAATGCCTTTCCACTCTTCATCCTCTACAATACCCTCCTCACTTCACCTTACTAATCTTTGCTACTTCCTGGTTCGCAACAGTCACCTCTTCTACTCTTTTTTCTCTCTCATTTTCCTAATTCATCAGCTCTTCAAAGTACTCTTTCCATCTTCCCAGCACACTTCTGTCATCAGTCAATACATTTCCCACTCTGTCCTTAATCACTCTAACTTGCTGCACGTCCTTCCCATCTCTATCTTCTCTAAATCAAGGTTAAGAAAACAGATTAATTTTGTAAGCTGTGGTACAACTCTATATACACCTTACGAAATTAATCCGTATATATATATATATATATATATATATATATATATATATATATATATATATATATATATATATATATAGTGTGGTTCACAGAATTAATTTTTGGCAGTTTGTGTTCAATTCCTGCACATTATGAGTGGCACACTTTTTCACATTTCACAATTCCATTTTCGAAGCCCAAGAGCTTGCCATCAGGCATGGTGGATGACTAAGGCTATTTAATGCATCAAAATATTTTTTTTCAAGGCCCAGACACTCTGACATTGAAGTAGAAGCAATCGGTGAGGAAAGTTACCAACATTGTTTGTTTCTTCTACATAATATATAATTTGGGAGCAGCCATAGCCTAAAGGTTAGAGCAGGGACTTTGGGACTGAAAGGTTGCTGATTCAATTTCTGTAGCAGCAGTAAAAATGTGTAGCAGTGGAGGAGTGAGCAGCAACTTCTCTTCCTCCATATAAATGGCTGAAGTGCACTTGAGCAGGGCACCTCCCCCCAATATGCATGCGGTAGCCAACTGCTCTGAGAATGTGTGCGTGTGTGTGTGTGTGTGTGTGTGTGTGTGTGTGTGTGTGTGTGTGTGTGTGCACGTGCGCTCACTACGGATGGGCTAAATGCAGAGAAAATAATTTTCATTTGGGATTGATACAGTACATCTAAATTAAAAATAATAATGTACTGGCATGAGGCTTCCCTGGCAACAAATGTTCCAAATAATGATTTATATCCGGATAAAACCATTTCAGATTCCACACTGATGAGCACTGGATGACCTTTGTGGTCAGAAGAACTCATTGCCATTTTATATGCTTACATCGATGTTGAAGAAAAGGCGACAAAGCTGACAAATCTTGAATGACTCCCGCGGAAGATGTTTCAAATACTTGATGCCAAGTATTTCTTTCATAAGAACAGTACAACTACCATCTCTAGCCTCGCTCGTTACTCAATCTAAGTCTTTGAAGTTCTTACTGAAGACCAAGTTAATGACAAAGGTAGCCCTGATGAAGTGAGGTCCATTCCCATGGATGAGAATCTGTGACATATATTTTTTCCTTGAAGGTCAGCAACGGCGGTACAGAGAGAGAGAGAGACATTGCCCTTATTAAACACTGTCAGCAATCTGTGTGAAATGAAGACCAAAAGCAATTTTTGCTCCATTTTTCGAAAAGAACAGTGAGATCAAACAAGTACAGTCAGCCCTCTAATTATGAAAACCTCTGAATATGAAAAAAACAGGTTACAAAAAACATTTTCCTAAATTTCCGCCCTCTGTACACGAAACAACCTCTTCTTGTGAAAAACGCCAGACGCGCCATTCAAAATTTCAAATGTGTCATTCAAAAATTCAAACAATGCGCGAGTTGCTCTCTTATTGGCTGTCTCCCAACATCCCACCCCACAGGCCTCCCATTGGCCTCCCATTGGCCAGGAGGGAGCTGAATCACCAGAGTATTGTACCGATAAGCTTGTTTGTCACACGCATAAGGAAGAGATGTACTGTTGGTTCGTGAGTTCTTTTGCGAGTACTCATTGCAGCCTATTTGAGGAGGTCCGGATGAGCCATGCCCGTCTCAAAAGCTCCGCATTCGGCCACGAAGCAGTTTTGTGCACCGAAGTGGGTACAAATGTTCCATGCACAGAATGCTCTGTGGACAAAATAACTCCGATCTCGCAAGGAATCAAGTTAATATTGAATCTGGACCTCAGATCTTTCAAACAGGTAATTCTGCTTTAAATACAATACCCTGTCTCAAAAGCTCCGTCGGTTGCGCGCTGTGTGTGGACGGAGCCCACATTCGGCAGAGCGTGCCACTCAAAGAGAGAGAGAGAGAGAGAGTTGTGTGCGTGTGTGTGTATGCGCGTCAATAAAAATGTTTAATAATGGTTTAATTAATAAATATGTTAAAAAATGTTTTAATATGTTAATAAAATGTGTAAATGGTTTGTTTAATAATTAATTTTATTTTACTTTTAACACATATTTCATACATATTTCATACAAAATTAGTGTACTTTTATCATTTTTAAAGGGTTTATGGGGTAGTCTTGGGAGCCTTGGAATGAATCATGCGTTTTACATATAAAATGCACCTCTACTTACGAACACTCCAGGTTCCGAAACAGGCTCTGGAACGGATTAATTTCGTAAGTAGAGGGCCGACTGTATCTTTAATCCACAGCAACTAAGTCTCTATCAGTGAATATATCTTGTATTGGTTTGTTAAAACACAGATGAAGTGTACCGTCAGTCAAACTCAGGTGGTCGATTTTTTTCTGTGTATTTGTGTGCAGTATAGTGCTAATCTTTGTACTGCTGAAATAGATAAGTTTTCAGTTGTCTTTTAAAGATACTCAGTGACTCAGCTGTCCGAATGTCCAGAAAAAGTTCTTTCCACCCACCTTGGAACCAGAACAGAGAAGAGTTGAGATGCATTTTCCCTTGTCCTTTGGTAGAGGGAGGGGTCAGTCTCACAGTGTTAGATGATCTGAGCGAATGCGATGCAGTGTGAGGTGTGATAAGTGATTTGAGGTAGGAAGATGTAGGTCCATTTTTGGCTTTGTGGGCAAGCATTAGTGTTTTACATCAAATGCGAGCAGCTACAGGAAGCCATTGGATAGATCATAGCAAAGGTGTGGCATAGGGAAATTCAGGATGGTTACAAACAAGACATGCAGCTGCATTCTGGATCATTTGCAAAACTTGAATAGTGCTCAAAGTTAGATCTGCCAGGAGTGAGTTGCAGTAATCTAGTCTTGACATGACAAGGCCATGACTTGTTGGATGTCTTCATTTGTGATATTGAAAAACTGTGATGGGGAAGGGGAATTGGGATCTGTGCTGTGTTATGTATGAGTTGGTGTTGGGGAATAAATGTCTCACAGGTCACAGGTTTGTTTAATCTTCCATCAAACAAGTCAGCCAAGTTTTCACTGGTCAGGGAGAAGGTGGATTGAGTAATGATTAAAAGCTGTGAAGTTTGCGTGGGTCTTGTGCAGCAGTGTCCAACTTTTTATAGTAGAAAGCTGTCTTAGCAGAAATCACATCAGATGAAAATTTGGATTGGAGTGGACAGTAGGAAACCAGATTTGATTCAAGTTGAGATTTCTTCCACTTTTTCTCAGTTGCTCAAGTTGCCTATGATCACTTTGGAGTACCTCCAAGAGCCAAGGAGTGGAACAAGAAGTTTTCTCAGATTTTGGAGTTAATGGGCAGAAAAGATCCATAGAAGCAGAGAGTGAAGAGAAGAAAGTGTCAGTAGTCAACTCAAGTGGTAGGGAAGAGAAGGAGACTGGGTTAGGAAGATAAGATAAGGTACAGGAAGAAACACACGAAGGAGACACAGTGTGGAGGTTTTGTCAAGTGGGAGAAAATTCAGATCTAGTGTTGGAATAGGTATGTTGATAGTAAAGGAAACCATGTGGTGGTCAGAGATGTGTAGTGGAGTGAAAGTAATGCCGGTGACTGGAGAGGGACGACTGAAAACAAGATGCAGGAGATTCCCTTCTTTGTGTGTGGGAGAGCAGTTATTAAAAGTTAAAGAGAAGAAGTAAAGAATAGGAAAATGGCAAGAGTACTGAAGCTTGTGGAGAACAGTGAGAGGAGTGTTGTCAGTGGGGAAAGTGCTGAGGAAAGTCTCCATTTCTTCTAGAAAGTGTCCTAGGGGTCCATGAGGGCGTTAGATAACGATAATGAGGAGGTTGATTGGAGAGCAGACTTTTACTGTATGAAGCTCACAGGAGGAACAAAAGCTCAAAGTCATCTTACATGGGATATGGTGTTTGAACTGGTCTAGTATTCTTACACATGTAGTATAAGCACAGGGAGGCTGGGAGAGATTATTAATGAGCATTCTTATCTTTAGATCGGTCAAGTTCCTTTTTCCTGTGCAAGTTATACATTCAAAGGTAGTGCAATAGAAACTGTGGAAAAGTGTTCCACCCTTTACTGGCACCCTGTTGGCTCAATGTTTGGTACAGGTGTTGTGCTCTGGCAAAATTCGGAAAGTTTTAAGCCGCATAATTCTATTTAGGGTTGTGGGGATGCTGACACCCATCTCAGCCAACTCTATGTTAAGGTAATATGAAGGTGGGATTTTCCCTAGGCAGCTCACCTGGCCATAGTATTGCCAGCACACATACAATCAATCACACTCATTCTCATACCTAGGGCAATTTGGAATCACCAATCAGCCTAATGTTTTTGGATTGTGGGAGGAAACTGGAGTACTGAGAGGAAACCTCCATAAGCACAAGGAGAACATGCAAACAGAAACACCCCTGTCTTTTGAATCATTAACTTATTATTATGAGACACATGAAACAAGCTCACCTGCTCATGATAAGTGCAGAATTAACCACTGGTTTATTTTGGCTTTTTGGCTTCAGTGTTTTGCCACATTCAGTACAGTAGGGCCCCATTTTTCGCGGTGGTTCGGTTCAGCCCCTTCCCATGGATCATCCCGTGAGTTATTGACGTGCTTTTAAAACCCTATTTATGATATTACATGAGCTAAAATATGCTTGTTAAACACATTCTATAGCCAGTCTTAGTCATTAATACAGTAATAATGCAGTAAAATGTAGTAATGATTAAGTAAAAAAAAAAATTATTTTGTACTGTGATAATATTTATGAAGAACTACAGCACTCCATGGTTCTGGGTTCAAGTCCAATGCTTGAGCATTTCTTTGTGGTGTTTGCATGGTATCTCTGTGCTTCTGTATGTTTCCTCCACGAACTCGTACCTCAGTCATATAGAGTTTATGCTAACTGGCTGTTCCAAAATGACCCCAGGTGTGAGTATGAGTGTGAATGATTGAGTATGATGGCCCTGAGATGGTCTGGAAAGCTGTTTAGGGTATATCTCACCTTGCCCAGAGTCGGCTAAAATAGGCTTCATCCTCTTTGCCAACCCAATAGGATTAAGCAGTTTGGAAAATGAGTGAGAGTCAGAGACTCAAAATTGTTGTGAGATGTGTTTTGGGAATGAACAATTTTTATGAAAGGTGTCCTGAAAGGCTACATGTTATCCATTGTTTTTGCAAATCCAAAAACTGTGGCAGGGCCTGAGATGCCGGGCCCACACACAGCTAAATATAAACACAATAAAAAAAGCACAACCGTTACAATGTACAATAGGCCCTCATTATTCACCGGGGTTTGGTTCCGGCCCCTCCCGCGAATGAAGATAATCTGCATGTTCTGTACCCGGAAGTAAAACCCCATGTATCACATGCATGCATGATCAACCGTAAGTAAAATACTGTGCAAAAACATGTGCTAAAATATGCTTGTTGAATAAATTCTATAGACAGTCTTACTCATTAATACAGTATTAATGTAGTAAAATGTAGTAATGATTTAGAAAAAAAAATACATTTTTACTGTTATATTTATTGATGATAAAGTCTAAACATTATTCAGCATATACTGTGTAAAGCACTAGTATTAAAGTCTTTTTCAATTATTATTCCAATACAGTACCTAAATTAATGTTTAGAATGTTTGTGCATTTGATTTTATGTTCTGTAGCATGTTTAACAAATGATATCAAAAAGATAAACTTTACGCTTCATGTCCTTTTACATTGAACATCTCCAAGATGGTGCTGCCTAGAGGGCAACGTCATGGAGTTCTCAGAGTCAAATTGTTTCTTTGTTCATTTTAATTTGTTTTATTTATTGTTTCGTTTGTTCATGTTTTGCACTATGCCGTTTATGACCTGTCGACCCTACTACAGCTATGAGAGCAGATGTTTAGAACTGAGCACGCTCAACTCCTATCCTGAGCTAATATGCTATGGTAGCGCAATGCTAGCCGCACCCCAGCTAACAATAAGCCCAGGTGGGGAGGGGCCGAACGACAACTCTGGCTCTTGGGATCACAGAGGATGAAGGCCGTGTAGCCGGCTGGTGTAATCGCCTCGTCGGGTGTACTCTCCTCGAGCCCTGTTTCACAGAAACACAGCATGGAGCAGTCCTGTAAATCCCTCTGCGCTGCAATCCGAGCATGAAGCTCGTCCATCTTGTTTTGCAGAGACTGAACATTTTCAAGCAGTATGACCGGACGTGCTAACCTTCCACTGCTAACCAAGCGCTGAAGTCGTCGTTCGGTCCCTCCCCGCCTGGACTTATTGTTAATATATATATATATATATATATATATATATATATATATATATATATATATATATAGTGTATATTTTTATCTTGACGCATTGTACTTGAATTGCATGCTGCTCTTGGCAAGAAAGAGTTGGTGTGTATGACACTGAGGAAATGTAAACTATTGGAACGAGGTTAGTGCACAGTCAGCTGGGACTGGTTTCAGTTTCCCTTTGACCCTGATAGATAAGTGGAACAGAGAACATAGTAGATGATGGTTGTACATATGGATAGATGAATGAATCTTTCTGAGTTTCATAGTGTTATTTTCTCAGTCAACCTGTCATGCTGACGTGCGAGTTATTCATTAATGCTATTCATTTGTGTATTTTCTCTCAGATTGCAGCATCATGTTTTTGTCTCTTATTGATTTGCAATTTTTTATCTAGCTGTATGCTGAAGTCTTCTTTCTGAAGCTTATGTGATGGCATATTGATCAGTGCTTTTTTTTTTTTCTGTGCAACTGAATCCTTAACATTATGATAACTGACACAAGACAGCTGGGTCATTGCTCAAGTACAAAAGCATGCAGAACAAGCTTATGGAAGTCAGTAGCTTGATTTATCACAAATACGATACTCCTAAAAGTTTTAGAAATTGGTTCTGCTAGCTGCAGGGAACTCAGTTGCTGCTGTTCACTGTTTTTGGTACTAGCATTAAGTGCAGCGTGACAAAACTCATCTTTCCTGGCACAGCATCACCACCCAGTTTTTTCGAGAGCTCCCTGAGGACCATGTTGAAAGTTCGTGCTGGAAGAGAAGTGACTTTGGACTGTAGACCACAAGCTTCACCCAAAGCCATCAGCCTGTGGAAGAAAGGAAATGAAATAATCCAGAGAAATGAAAGGTAAACTCAACTAAGGTTAAAAAGAGTTGTTCACATAGCAGTAGACTGTCATTTCATCATCATCATCATCATCATCATCATCATCATCATCATCATCATCATCATCATCACCACCACCACCTAAGCAGTTAGGTCTAGATTTCCCTCTCCCCAGCCACTCCCTCCAGCTCTTCCAGGGAGACACTGAGACATTTTCAGACCAGCCGAGAGACATAATCCCTTCAGCTTGCTCTAAGTTGACCTGGATAGATGTGCCCGAAACACACACCAGGAAGGCATTGAGGAGGCATTCTAACCAGATGCACGAAACACATCAACTGGCGCCTTTCAATGCAGAGAAGCAGCAGTTTTTTGAGGATGGCTGAGCTTCTCACCCTATCTTGAATGGAAAGCCCTGCCACCAGGCTAAGGAAGCTCATTTCCAGCACTTGTATCCATGATCTTGGGGGTTTGTAAACACCGCCACCCCCCACCCCCCGGAGCCAGGCCTTGGGGAAAGGCTTGAAGGCGAGTGCTTGATGTTTGGGATTTTGCCCATGAATCCTGGCCTGGCCCAGTCTGAAAAGGAGACATGGACATACCCTCCCATGAACCCAATACCTGTGGGAGGGGCTTTTGAGGTCAGGTGCTTTGTAAGTTGGGTGGCAGTCAAAGCATGGATTCTGTCAGACCACTCCTCGGCTACTGACTCTGACTTCTGGGACATGGATGTCACCTCACTGGTCGGAAGGCAGCCTGAGCTGGTGCGTGAGGTTGAGAGGTACCAACTTGGTATAGTTGGACTTACCCCAACACTTAGCTTGGGCTCTGCAACCACCTATCCTGAGACGGTTGGACCTTAATCCATTCTGGAGTTGCTTATGAGGAGAGGTAGTGAACTGGTGTGAGCATTTGTATGGCCCCCATCTCGGTGCCCACATGCTGGGGTTCTTTCTGATTGACAAAAGTGTACCTTCCCTGTGCCTTCAGGTGGGGGGACAGGGCCTGACTGTAGTTTTGTGCTTATGCGCCAAATGACAGTTCAGAGTACCCACTTTTTTTTGGAGTCATTAGGGTGTGCGTGTTGGAGAATGCTCCCCATGAGGACTCAGTCATTGTCATGGGAGACTTCAATGTCCATAAAAGCAATGACAGTGTGACCTGGAGGGGCATGATTGGTAGGTATAGCCTCTCCAATCTGAATCTGAATGGTGTTTCGATGGACTTTTTGGCATGTCACTATTTGTCCATCACTGGCACAATGTTCGAACATAAGGGTGTTGATAAGTGCACTTGGCACCAGGACACCCTAGGCTGCAGTTTCATGATCGACTTTGTAGTAATGTTGCCAAGCTTGCGACTGCATGTTCTGGACACTTTGGTGAAGATAGGGGCTAAGCTGCCAAGCGGCTTACCACCAATGGTAGGGGAGGACACCCCCAGAGCTGGCATACCAAATTGTGTAGATAGGGTCTCCTGGAAACATTTGGTGTGTCCTGTCAGAGGGGCCTTTAACTCTCTCCTTGAGCAGAGATACAACCACATCCTGATGGAGGCAGGGGGGGGGGTATGGAATCTGAATGGGCTATGTTTTGTGCATTCATTATGGAGTCAGCAACCCAGAGCTGTGATCTCAAGGTCATCAGTGCCTGTTGGAGGAGTAATAACTGAAACCTGGGGGTGGGCACCTGCAGGGAGGGGGTGCTGTTCAGCTAAAAATGAAGGCCTATCGGGTGTAATTTTTCTGTAGAACTCCTGACACAGCAGATAGGTACCGGCAGGCCAAACGTGTTACAGCCCGAAGTGTCACTGTTGCAAAATCTCGGGCCTGGGAGGAGTTTGGTGAAGGCCTATAAAGCAACTCAATGCCTCAGGAGTGGGAAGCAGATCTCCACAAATACAGTGGAAGTAGGGAGCTTCTCTCCTCACCTGGGTATGAGATCTGCTCTGAATATCTCAGGGCTTTGGATGTTGAAGAACTGTCTTGGTTGACACATCTCTGCAACATTGCCTGGCCACCGTGGGCTGTACCTCTGGATTGGCAAACTGGTGTAGTAGCTCCTCTTTTTAACAAGACGGACCAAAGGTGTGTTCCATCACACTCCTCAGCCTACCCAGGAAAGTCTATGCAGATGTGCTGGATCGGAGGATCCGACCGATGGTTGGACCTTGGATTTAGGAGGAACAATGTGTTTTTTGTCCAGGCCGCAGCACTTTTGACCACCTCTGTACACTCAACAGGATCTTTGAGGGGGCCTAAAAGTTCACCCAATATGTCCACATGTGTTATGTGGATTTTGAGAAGGCTTTCAACTGTGTCCCTCACAGTATCTTGTAGAGTGTGCTCTGGGAATAAGGGGTACCGGCCAGTTGCTACAGGCCATTAGATCTCTGTGTTACCAGAGCCAGAGCATAGTTCACATTGGTAACAAGACATCAGATCCCTGATTGTGAATGTTCACCAAGACTGTCATCTGAAGATTGCTAATTTGAATAAAAAAAAGATGACATAACTCATGACCACTAGTCAAAGAAGCATAATTGTTTAACTTGGGGAAATGGCAATATCTCTTCACCTTGTTAATTGCAGCACTACTAGCCAATTTTTAAAGCCAGTGTGTGTGAAAAAGGTAAGTGTCACTTTATGTCAATTTTGTATGTTGCAGTGTGATATACCTGAACAGACACTGTTCCCTAATTTTTTGACAAATTTCTGGAAAATTTCTGATATATATGATGTAGTGATTAGCACATTCTCCTCACAACAAGAAGGTCCTGGGTTCGACCTCTGGGCAAGGCGGGGGCGTTTCTGTGTGGAGTTTGCATGCCGTCCCATCTGCTAGCATGCTTTGTTTCTGGGTACTCCAGTTTGCTGCAACAGTCCAAAGACATACACATTTGGCTAATTCCCTACTCCACATTATCACTAGGGCTGAGTGTGAATGGTTATGTGTGTGCTGCTCAGGGTGTATCAAACCTTTGCCCAATGTCAGAGGACTAAGGGGATGATAAAATAAGTGTGAAAAATGGATAGTCTAAAAAATAATAATAATATGTTCTATTTACTTCTTGTTCTATTTTTCCAGTGATAGTCAAATTTATAGTGCACTACAACCTGTATCACAACTAGCTTTACATGCACACAGAAACACATGCACACACAAAGGGCGAGAGAGAGAAAGATTAAATGTATTATACAATATATTTTTTTTTGTTGTTTTGGTGGCTAGGGTGGGAGGGGGGGCGGAGATATGATATAGCAGGATCAAACGGAAGCGTACACATTCTACATAAATCACAACAAGACATGAAAAACAAAGAAGGGCCAATGATTGGTCCATTTTATTCGTTCAAGTGTAAACCCGCCATCCATAGAGATAGCTGGGAGCAGAATGGGGATCATAGGATTCTGGAGTACTTATGAGCCGGAAACTGAAACATATACAACAATAAAAGCATAAACTAAAACATAAAATGATAAAGTATGCGGATATATATATATATATATATATATATATATATATATATATATATATATATATATATATACACACACACACACCCCAGGAATACATACATTTGTGGTATTTTATGTTTCAATTTATGTAAAGTTTGCACTAATAAACAGTCCACAAACCAAAGAAGACTATCCAGATGGATGTGTAAAGGGCTACTTACGATAAAACCTATATAGTATGAAAGTGTCCGACCATTGTCATCTCTTTCAGATTCTCTGTGTTCCCAAATGGAACACTAAAGATTGCCAATGTGACTAAGCAAGATGGGGGCATTTACACATGCATTGCCAGGAACCAGTTTGGTAGCGCAAGTACTGCAGCCCACCTGCTGATTACGGGTGAGTTGTTTCCAAATGCCATGCTTCACACAATAGTTCCAGAAATTTTAAGTGTGTGATTTAAAGTATTAAAGACTTTTTGTTGTTGAATCTTTTAGTCTCCTGGTGACAGTTATTCAATATTCATTGTTCACATGGGTGGTGTCTTTCCTGCTTTTCAAGTGCCATGTTTAGAGGCTGTCTGCTTTCCATTATGATGCATAAGATAAGAAAATCTTTAAGTACAAAAGAAAAAAAAATCGCCAGATTGTCTGATAAGAGATGGCTAATAATAATAATAATAATAATAATAATAATAATAAGAAGAAGAAGAAGAAGAAGATGAAGAAGAAGAAAATTCCTTCCATCATTCTGTGCCAACCTGCAAGCAATAAAGTAATTCATATTTTTATTAAGCAGATATTTTATAGAAATGCACCTCTCTTCATACTCAATGGACCTCTTAACTGTTAGTCAAAAAGGGGAAGCTTTTCGTAAACTTTCTTTCTTTCTTTTGGCTTTTTCCCTTCCTCAGGGGTCGCGGCAACGAATCATCTGATTTGCACATTTGATTTGGCATAGGTTTTTATGTTATGCCCTTCCTGTCACAACCCTTTTAGCAAGGGACAGAAACACGCTGACGGCTTTGCAGCTACTCTTTACGAAGGTCAGCAATGGTTCTTTTACATGCCTCTCACTGTAGACAGTGAGAGACATGGCCGGCCTTTGATAACCCAGTTAGCTGTACTGGGGCTACAGTGACAACCTTGTGGGGACTTGAACTCCCAACCTTAGGATCAGCAATTCTGCGCCCTATCCACTAGACCAGCGGACATTTAACACACACACACACACACACAACACACACGCACACGTATATATATATATATATATATATATATATATATATATATATATATATATATTTCCGAATTCCGCAAAGTAGGATCAACCCCCCCGACTGGCGTATACATACATGTATATGTGTATATAATATCAATAAATACATATTCAATGCTATAAATGCTCATAACAATTAAACATTCAAAAATAATGCATCTTCTAAATACAATATAAATACGCATACATACAGACATGCATGCACGCATGCAGATGCGCTTGCATGCACTCGGATGCGCGTGAATGCACTCCGATGCACAACTCACAAAAATGTAACTCGTTTAATGGGAGGGTTTTGTTTTGTTTTGTTTGTTTTTTGTTGTTGTTGTTTTGTTGTTTTTTTGTTTGTTTTTTTTTTGCATAATTGGCCTTGTTTTTGAGGCATTTTCCTGAACTTTTTCTCCTATTATTCCTTAATTTCTTTATTTTTTAATTCCATGAATATTAAAACAAACAAACAAACAAACAAAAAACATCATGTGCCGAAGTCACATGAATTGAAGCGCGAAGTAGCAAGGAATCCCTTTATATAAAACCCCCTACAACAATGTACAGCAGACTGATACTATAATAAAGAACAAATATTTGCATTGGGATAAAAAAATTGTGATTGAAAAGTACTATTTAAAAACACTTTCTATGATTTGAAGTTCAGTAAAGTAGTACTGGGGCTAACATTGTCCAACTCCAGCTATAAAATTCCAGGTACAAACTTGCTGTTACACAGAGTTGTGTGTGTATGTGCATACGTGTGTTGACCATGTCTTCTTAGCAGAGTTATAATCTCACAAATGTTTATGCAAGGTTAAAAGCCTGAGCCAAAAAATAAAGTTGCAATGAGCACACTCGAAAAACTCACAAAACAACAGTAACTCTGTCCTTTACACGAAAACCATCATGATACAGCTCCATAATAACCAATGGGAGGGAGCTGTGTCATCCCTCCTAGCCAATGGAAGGCCAGCGGGGCGGGATGTTGGGGAGCGTAAAGGATTGCAGAGGCTACCACAGCGTCATAAAATGTCCTGAGCAGAGGTCTGCATACTCTGAAGGACTTAAGTCTCCTCAGAAGGTGGAGGCGACTCTGGCCCTTCTTGTACAGGGCGTTAGTGTTGTGCGACCAGTCCAGTTTATTGTTGAGGTGAACGCCCAGGTACTTGAAACTGTCCACTGTCTCATCTCAATGTCCAGTCCCTGGGTCTTCACCAGTGAGTGTGTTGGTGTCCTTCTCCTGAAGTCGACCACCATCTCCTTTATCTTACTAGTGTTCAAGCGCAGGTGGTTGCGTTCACAGAGCATGCTCCAGTCTGTGGTCTGGAAACAGTCCCTAACCCAGATCTCTTCTGCGCAGGTTTTTTTCGCACCCTGGGTGTGTATTGTGGGAGCAGGTAGATGAGGTTGTAATCTGAGCATCGCAGTGGGGGGAGGGTGTGTGTAAGCGTCCTTCATGTTTGCATACAGCAAAAGTCCAGCGTTTTAATGCCTCTCGTGGAACACTACACGTACTGCGTGAACGTCGGGAGAGAGGCGAAGAGAGAGAGGCATGTTTAAAGTCCCCGCTGATCATAATCATGGCGCAGGGGTGACAACTCTGCATCTGACTGACAGCGCTGTGGAGAAGCTCACACGAGGCCACCACATCAGACGATGGTGGAATCTACACACAAAACACAATCACGTGTGAAAACTCCCTCGGTAGATAATATGGCCGCATGCTCACCGAAAGCAGCTCCAGGTCCTGCATGCACAGCTGTTCCTTCAGGTGCACGTTGGCCGGGTGGCAACATCGTTCATTCACGTAGACCGCCAAGCCCCCTCCTTTCTTCTTTCTGGTTTCCGCCACACTCCGATCTGCATGCGCGAGTGTAAATTTGTTCAGAGAAACCACAGAGTCCGGTGTGAGTTCATTCAGCCACGTCTCTGAGAAACACATGAGGCTACAGCCCTGGTACTCCCTCTGCTCCCGGTACTCCCTCTGCTCCCAGTACTCCCTCTGCTGCCGGGTCAGTGCCGCCAGCTCCTCAGTCTTGTTGACGATAGCGCGGACATGTCCCGTGATGACAGAGGGAACATATGTCCTCCGCGTCTTTCGTTCCCCTCTGTATCCTCTCCTTTTCCTCCGTATTTCCACAGGAACAAAAGGCTTTTCCGCATGAAGGAGAGAGGGGCCGCGCAGGCCGAGGAGGGTCTCACGTGTGTAAGACCTGCGTTGTTCAGAGCCGTCGGTGAATGAGTTTCCTGACGCCAATCCAAAAAGTGAAAGTAAAAGTGCAAAGGAAAACAAAAGCATTGTAAAAGTGAGCTTCCCAAATGCAGGATTGAAAAAAGAAAAAGAAACTTTGAAAAAAGATAAAGAAACATTCCTATATATAATAGAAAAGAGAAAAAGTGGGAAAACAAGGTGAAGAGCTCCTGTAACTGGCTCCAGGTCGCCCAGCGCCATCTTGTTCATCTTTCACATAATAAAAGCCTTTTAACTGAATGCTTCACTAAACAAGTGTGTTTTCAGCTTTGTATTAAAACAGAGACTGTGTCTGAGTCCCGAAGTCTGAGAACTTAAGGAAGAATAGGGGGAAAAGTTAAAAGAAAAAGTTAGGAAAATGCCACAAGACAAGGCCAATTATGGAAAAGGAAAAGAAAAAAAAAAACCCTCCATCAAAACTACTTACATTTTTGTGAAGTGCACATCTGAGTGTGTGTACGCGCATCTGCGTACATGCGTGCGCGTCTGTATGTGTGTTTATTTATATTTTATTTACATCATATGCCTTCTTTTTGAATGTGTAATCGCTGTTATCAGCATCTTTTCCATTGAATATATATATTTGTTGATATTATATACACATATACTAGTACATGTATGTATACGTCAGTCGGGGGTGGGGGGGTTGATCCTATTTCGCGGAATTCGACGATCACAGGTGGTCTTGGTCCCAATTAACTGTGGAAAGTGAGGGATCCCTGTATTTATTTTGCACAATTTTCCTTGTAGTTCGCATTTGTTCTGTTTTAGAGGGTGTGTTTCATCATTATACCAGAGGGATAACGTTTTTCCCTCTGAATGATTTTGTTTTAAGAGAAGCTACATTTTTTTAGCCTATGGTGTAAATTTGACTCAAAACACTCAAAGCTTGATCAAGTTCTCTGGGGTCTGATGGTGATCAGATCATAGTTGATAATTCTGGAAGATTATTAATGACACTTTGTGCAGTCGCTGATGCAAACGTGTCTCTGAATGCGATAACGTGGTGAGGTATATATATTAGTACTAAGAGATGTGTAACTGAAATTAGATAATGATTTGAAATAGTTTCTGACTGTGAAACTGTGACTATATTTTCAATATTTAATCCAAAAGTTAGTATTAAATCAAGAGTGTCACCAGCTTTATGTGTGGATCCTAGATTGTGATCTCCCGAATCTACGATGAATCTAGTATAGATACGAACGCTGTTCTTAAAGGGTCCTCTGGGTTGTCGAAATGAATATTAAAGTCACCAAGAATTAAAGCTTCATCTAAAAAAACAACCAGGTTTACAACGAAATCTGAAAATTTACAGAGGAATTCTGAGTCCGGACATGGGAGTCTGTAAATAATAATTTCAAGGAATCAGATGCGCGTGCATATTTTTTTTTCAGGAATATACGTAATGTTACTGTATAGAATTTCAACCGAGTTAAATGCATGTCTTTATTTTTGTATAAGTTCAAGATTATCAGTATAAGTAAAGGCTGCCAGTTAGATGATGTTGGTGTATATAACTGTATCTTGGAACACTCGTTTTATTTAATGCTACATATTTTTGTTGGGTTAACTCCATGTTTCTGTTAAACACATTACACTAAACTCCTGATCAGTAATGATTTCATTCACAATAAGCGCTTTCGATGCAAGAAATCTCACATTTAACATCCCGATCTTTAGATCTTTAGATCAAAGGTGCAGGCTGTAGGCCCTTGAGTGTGCAGCTAGCAGACGCTCGGATTACCCTCTTTGTCTACTGTCTGGCTTTGGCTCCGGATAGTCACTGACTGACCGGTCCTGTATTTAGACTTTGTGCTATGCTGCAGGAATTGAGAGCAGCATCTTCCTGAGTGGGATGGATGCCATCCCACCCTATCAGACCAGTTTTACCCTTAAAAGTACTCCAATTATCTAAAAAGCCCACTGTCTTTTTCGGAACACCACTTACACATCCAGTTCAGCCATGACCTGCTTGTGTGGGTTTCTTCTGAGTATGCCAGTTTCTTCTCACAGTCCAAAGCCCTGCGCATTAGGCTATCTGCCAGTTTCAATTACCTACAAGTGTGCGTGCTAGTGATCGTGTGTGTGTATTGCCCTACAATGGACTGGCGAGCTGTTCAGGGTGAACCTGTCAATGCACAGAGTCGGTTGAGATGGAGTCCAGTCTTTCCGCCTTCCTGAGCAGTGTTAGTGAATAAATTAATAAGTTGCTAAATAAATGAACAAGAAAGTCTCTTTCCCTGTGATGGCCTGGCAGGCTGTTCAGGGTGTATTCTGACTCAGAGTCGGCTGAGATGAGCACCTGCTTTCAATTGGCTCTAATTAGGATTAAACAGGGCAGAAAGTGAATGAATTAATGATTGAAAGTGTCTTCTGAGAGCCTCACACTTCAAAATAAACCAAATATTCATGATATGCATAAAACAGCGAAGATACCCGTCATTGGTAACATCCATTGGGAAGAACTTCCACAGAAGAAAGGTTAAGTGGGAGAAGGGAATCTTTAACCATCTGTGATTCTGTGTATATATTTATTTTTTATAGGGCTCACTTGATAGTTATGAGTTGCATTGAGTAAATAGAGCTCCAAAAATGTGTGTGCATCTGCATTTCTGGCTGCAAAGCAACAAGATGAGGATATTTTGAAGGGAAGTGATTCTTTTTTTATCCCCATTATAGCAGTTCAGATAGAATCTATGACAAAAAAATAACACCTTGATATGAATTCAGTGGGCAGTGGTGGCCTAGTGGTATAGGGTGCTGGATCGCTGATCCTAAGGTTGGGGGTTCGAGTCTCACTCTCCACAAGGTTGTCACTGTCCCCTGTCACTCATAAAATTATTTACTTTTGATATATTACCAATGACCCCCAGTGCCGCTAACTGGGTTATCAAACGCCGGCCATGTCTTTCACTGTCTATGGTGTGAGGTTCATGTAAAAGAACCATTGCTGACTTTTGACAAGAGTAGGCCGCAAAGCCGTCAGCGTGTTTCCGCCTTGCAATGGCCTGATGAGCTGTCCAGGGTGTACTCTGCCCTCACCCAGAGTTGGCTGGGATGGGTGCCAGCCTCCCTGCAAGCCTAATTAGGATTAAGCGGTTACAGAAATGATTCTAATTCCTGGCACCAAAAATACATTTAGTGTTAAAAATATTTTCCTTTGCCAATTACGTGCATCAGTATTGCATTACAGCACTGGAAATGGCCAGCACTCTTTTTATAAAGCCTCGACCTTAAAGAAAACCCCTGCCAACATTCAGGCTTGTATTACTATCAGAATGATTTTTAGTAGGTATCTGCTTGGCTGCGAGCTAAAATTAATCTCTCTCTCTCTCTCTTTTTTTTTAATATGGATATGGACATGATGTGACTGAACCATTTAATTCTTTTATCCTTCTTTTCCAAACCCTGAACAGCTCACCAATCCATTGCAGGGCCAACGCACACACTTGCACTTTCACACCTAGGCACAAGTTGAAGCAGCTAATTAGCCTTTGACGATAGGAGGAACCCAGAGTATCGACTCAGACCCTGAACCTTTTTGATGTGAGGCAGACGTACCAACCATCATGCAACCGTGCCAACCTTCACACACATGCTGTTCTTAAGTAATCTATTTGGTGTGGTAGCTGGAGCTAGAGGGCTAAATTAAAGAGGAAAAACTTTAGCGCTCTACACACATTTTAACATTTCGATTGCTAAAGTTATGGACTTCATTTTCTCTGGTTTGTTCTTTGAGAGTACCAGCACATACATACTCATAAATAGGCTCAATAATGTCAACTCACTGACCACTTCCTTTGTATACGCTTTCCTAATAGCACTATAATCTCGATTAATGAGCTTACCAACCTCGAACCAGCTTTTTTATTTTCTTATTAAACTGCATGGTGGTTTTGAAGAAATGAACAAAGTTTTCTTTCTTTTTGCAATTTAAGTTAAATATGTGGTAAATTGGTGGTTTTGTTATTAGAGTATAAAAGGGCACAAGTAGTGGTGTGTGTGTGTGTGTGTGTGTGTGTATTTCTATTAACTAACCCTGCTCATAAATATTCTACCAGATTTAAAGCTCCAACTGTCACCTTTTATTTTTCATTTGCTTTTGTATAAAACACCAGAAGCTGACTGTCTTTAATTTACTGTAATTTAATTAGCATGAGGTCCGCAGTGCAGTGCTTTCCAAAATTAAAAAAAAAACAAAACAAAACCCAAACTAGCAAAAAAAAGTAAAAGGTGAAATAAAAAGATGAAAGAGAGAGAAAGAAAAAAAGGAAAAGGAAAGAAAATAGAATATATAACTTTCTACCTCTGATTCATGTCAGAATTACTTTCTCAGTACGTGAAGTTATTTTCTTTTACAGTCATTCATTATTTATTCATTTGCCAATACGTTTAACCCTACAACAGCCACGGGGAGGCTGAAGCCTGAGTCACAAGTCCATCGTAGGATAAACACACACACACAATTATTCAGGGCAACATTTACGGCCAAGTTAGAACAGCTAGTTGGCCTATTGTGCACGTTTTTGGATTGTGGGAGCTCCCAGAGAAAGGCTTCGCCCAGCCCGGGACTTCTCACTGTGAGGTAGACGTGCTAACCAGAACACCACTGCTGCTACAGCCATCTTCAGTTGTTCACCTGTCTTGCTTTAATGAGCTGCTGAGCTAAATTTCTACTGACACATTAATAAGATTGGCTGAATGCATTAGCACTGAGGTGTTTTGTTTTTCTTGCTTTTAATATTTAATTTATTTTATTGTTTCCTTTGTTAACAAGGTAGGCTGTGTAATTATTTGTGGGGTGCAATGGGTAGAATTCGTGTATGACGATTCCATTTTCACATTAATTTAAATTAAAGGGTTGGACACTTATTTCTCATAATATCACAACCACAGACAAAACAAAACAGACAATGAGAACATGACAAAAGAAGACAAGAAAATAACTGATGAATAACTGAATCTTTATAGGACATTGAAAGATTTTATGAAGAGGTGTGGTCTCAGTAGCAGGGAGGTTTAATTTCAGGGGTGCAAATAAACCTGGCACATGTGGCCTTATTGGTGCAAGTAATTATTCCCTGATGAGGGATTTGTTTTTCATTGAATTTATTAATTCTAATTAGAGGTTGGGTGTTTTTTTTTAATTCGCGCAATGTGAGATGAAGCTTATTCACCAAAATGTGGATTAATTCTAATCCTTTCACTAATCATCACAAGGGGTGCCAATAATTTAGAATTATATATATATATATATATATATATATATATATATATCCACACACACACACACATACACACACCAGTAAAAATATACTGGGAAGGTAAGCTATGATGGACTCGCGTCCCATCCAGGAGGAGCTGAAATCCTGGTTGCTTCGTGCTACAGAAACCGGGAATAAGCACCGGCCTGATGAGCCACTATGCTTGGGTGTAAAAAGCCCAACAGACTTTACCTACCTACATATATATAAAATTCCAGATTCTCCAGTAAGAATTGTAAAATAAATATATTACACATTTTATTCAATGTTTTATTGCAGTCTTTACTCTCTTCAGAATTGTTAATGTTTTGCATTTGTTTATATAACACAAACTAGTTGGTAAACCCTCTGTAAAGACTCCTGTATTAAAATAATATATGATGCTATCCTAGCGCTACGAGGTAAATGAAGATGCGATCAGATGGCTGTGTTTATACTATGCAGAGCCGAGCAGGATCACACAAGGACCCAGCAGCATGGAGATTATGGTGGGCGAAAGCATCGTGCTGCCCTGCCAGGTAGCTGTGGATCCAGTACTTGATGTGAGCTTCTCCTGGGTCTTTAATGGCCAGCTTATCGACTTTGAGCACAACTCGGAGCACTTTGAAAGAGTTGGTGGAGTAAGTAAACACCAGCACTGTTTCCTGGCAGATAATACTGGAACATTTTGGTCAGTTTCTTCAGAAAAAAATGTACGGAATGTAGTGCTCCGTTTACAGTTACTGAAATATTAGTATGGGAATTATGTTTCTTTGTTGTTGTTTTGTTTTTTTCAATCTTTTTTTTTTTTCATTTTCACCAGCGACACCAGCGAGTATACTTTTCTTTCTAATTAAGGAAGAGCAGCACTTGACCTCATCCACATATTTAATCAGCTAATCTTTGCATTGAGTTGATTAAAAGGTGAATGGAATCAAACCTCCACCCACACTGGTCCCTTATGGATAAAACTGAGCACCATTGATGTAGTTCATGTAATTCTAGTAGAAGTGGTGCAGGTTTGAATGTGTTAGTGTCCTCCCATGTGCACATTGTGTACCTGCTAGTGAATATTCATTATTACTCGTAACCTCCAGCTTAGTATCGCTGTTGAATTGTAATGCTGCTTTATATAACTTTCTGTCTATTAGAGATATAACAGCATATTAAACCTGACAGCTGGCTGTATAATATATTGTATTATTGAATGAAAAGCATTTATTATTCCCATTGTTAACAATTCTGTCTGCGTTGCAGATGATTTTACTTTTTTTTGTTCTGGGTCACTCCAATAATGACCTACATCGACTATAAATTCACTGCCATGATTTCATTCATTGTGATATTATATTTTTTTTTAAAGGAAGGGGGCCATATCAGTGCTTTTCCCCACTTTGGCTTCTGCTAAACTTCTTGTTTTTGCCCCTTGAGGGAATTCACTCCTTATTATCAGGCTTTTGCTGTAATTGATTTTGCATACCTATTTGTGTAGCCTGAGCCCTGAAATCATTTCATAATGAGTTTGCTGGCATGAAACAAAGACGTGATGATTTGAAATCATGCCGAGCTGTCCAAATATGGTTCTTATTTAGAATGTTCTGCTTTTAACAACGAGGGCTTTTGTGCAAATTATTTGAAACCGGTAAAGCGCAGATGCCCCCCCTCTATATGCAAAACAGAATGTATATATATATATATATATTTTTTTTTTTTTAATTTATTTATTTTTTCATTTCTTTTTAATGAAATCATGTAATATTTTTAGATCATCCAATCAGCTGTGGATCTCAGAGCCACAAGCATTACTTGAGATAAGATTCAGATTGTATGACTAGGCCTGCCTTACATTTTTTATTTTGGTACTAATTAAACAGCGCTTGCTCCTTGTCTGGCGAGTGATGCTGAAATTTTAACCTGACAGTTGTCATTGCCAGCTGTCTGGCATCCTCTGAGATGCAGGCCTTTTTTTTTTTTGCTTGGGCCTCGTCTCAGATGGGAAACCTGTTACCAGCAGCATGCCCGTGGCCTGTGTGCAACACTGCATGGAGCTGACGAGTGTGCTGGAACAGAGAACTTTCCAAAAGCTTGTGGTTTTGTATGTGTAAACCTGATAACCCTTGGATGAATCATCCCGCGAGACCCATTTTTTATTTTTATTTCTTTTTTTTTTTTTACCAAAAGTGCAAAGCTGCATATTGACAGGGATTTTAGGCAAAGAATATGTATTGGCTTCTTTCCTCTTCACAGCATAATTACTTTTGGTTTATTTGCTTTTAGTGCTTAACTGATCACCATAACCGGACATCTAATAATATTAGCCATGTGGTAAAGAGCTATAGAATACAGGATTCTGCACATCTGATAGCAGAAAATAAATTATCACATGCATAATTACATATGCAACTATGACAGAAACCGTAACAATCGTTTTCATAAGCTTAACCTTTCCTGTCGACATGTGCACACATCATGCTCTGAGAACAGACTTTTTGCTTTTGGTTTACACAACACTGGGATATTTAGTTTGCTCTTTCTGGGTTAATGAACAGTGTATACTACATGGGAATGGTGCAATATGATTGGTTTAGGATAATAAATTGTTATTTCGAATGGACATTGCTGAAATCAAAATAAAATATTTTTATTGTCAAACTTTAAAATGGAAAAACAAGCCTTAAGAATATCGGCAAAACATTATTTCTTGCGACGTGGCGCATACCAAAGTCACATTTAGGGAGTTCTGTTTCCTTTCGCTTCTGAGGAAGTAAAGTTAAGCAGAACAGGATAATATATTCAGGCAGTGTCTGAAAGCAGAGCTCCTGTATGATTTTCTGGGTTTTGGTGGGATGTCTCAAATCCCGTAAACATACCTTACAGATACCAAGATGAATTATATTTAATAACTTGTTTATAGAGTGGGAAAAAAAAATGAAGGAAGCAAAGACCACAATCTTAGTCTCGACATGTAAACTACAGCATTTAGAAACCGCAGCTTTAGAGAACATTTCAATAATACAATATCATTACTGCAGTATTTATTACACCTCACGAACCATGACGTCACATCACGTGGCCCGCCTATTATATGCAACTTGTTCTTTATTGCACGCTCTCACAGAAATACTTCTTACATTTCTCCTTTATCAAAATGTAAACGTTTCAAAGAATAATGCAGGGTTCTCACGTGAACATGTATGCCAGAAGGATAGACGCACATAAGTTAGAGATTTTCTTGACGTTCCAAAGACAACTCGATGGTTGGACACATTTTCCTTTTTCAATGGTGCTTCACTCACATAGAGGAGCTGCGCTGAAGCTCCTACTACCTGATGACTTCTTTTGGATGATTTTTATTACGGTGGAGTATGATTCATCAGTTTGTAAAAATTTTGCAAATCTTTCAAGGTCAGTGGCCTTTACGTTCTGGTAAAATGTTATTAAGATGCCATGATGTTTGTGTGCTCACTTTGAATGGATTAAATGCTGACGCGGTAATTCCCCTTGGGAGTAACGAGGATGGATAGGATCAGAAATGAGTACATCAGAGGGACAGCACATGTTAGATGTTTTGGAGACAAAGTCAGAGAGGCTAGATTGAGATGGTTTGGACATGTACAGAGGAGGGATAGTGAGTATATTGGTCGTAGGATGCTGAGGTTGGAGCTACCAGGCAAAAGGCCCAGAGGAAGACCAAAGAGAAGATTTATGGATGCGGTGAAGGCGGACATGAAGGTCGTTGGAGTAAGAGTAGAAGATGCAGAGGATAGGGAGAGATGGAGGCAGATCATTTGCTGTGGCGACCCCTGAAGGGAACAGCCGAAAGGAAAAGAAGAAGAAAAAAAAAAAAAAAAAATTACATGAGCTCCTACCACAACAGGTGCAAATACAGTACTGCTTAACAGCATCAACATTTTTACATTGATATATTTTAATCCTTATCAAGAGAATAGTCATTTGAGCTGTAGCGTAGATGTGTCTCTCGCATCTTACATCTGTCATGTGACGCACCTGCATTCGTGGCATCGCGACAGTTTGTAGTGCTTTGGGTAGAATATATCGCAAGAAGTCATTACAAGCATCCTAATAGGGCATTGCATGCAATGATGCACACATGATGCATAGTGGCCACTGTGGACTCCACTGGAGGCGTTTCTGTTTCAGTTGGTGAAGCTGAAGATATGCACAGTTATATGACGATGAAATTAATCTTGCTGATGCTTTGAATGTACTCTTCTTCATTTCCTTTCGGCTGTTCCCTTCAGGGGTCGCCACAGAGAATCATCTGCCTCCATCTCACCCTATCTTCTGCATCTTCTTCTCTTACACCAACTGCCTTCATGTCCTGCTTCACCACATCCATGAATTGTCTCTTTGGTCTTCCTCTGGGCCTTCTGCCTGGTAGTTCCAACCTCAGCATCCTACTACCAAAATACTCACTATCCCCCCTCTGTACATGTCCAAACCATCTCAATCTAACCTCTCTGACTTTGTCTCCAAAACCTCTTACATGTGCTGTCCCTCTGATGTGCTCATTCCTGATCCTATCCATCCTCGTTACTCCCAAAAAGAACCTCAACATTTTCATCTCTGTTACCTCCAGCTCTGCCTCCTGTCTTTTCACCAGTGCCACTGTTTCTATACATTCTATACAACATCGCTGGCCTCAACACCGTCTTGTACATTTTTCCTTTCATTCTTGCTGATACCTTCCTATCACACATCACACCAGACACTTTTCTCCAACCATTCCAACCTGCCTGCACATGCTTCTTCACCTCTTTTATACAATTTTCATTGCTCTGGACTGTTGAGACAAAGTACTTAAAATCCTCCATCTTCCTTATGTCTGCTCCCTGTAACCTTACCATTCCTCTTGGGTCCTTGTCGTTTACACACATGTATTCTGTCTTACTGAGGCTAACCTTCATTCCCCTCCTTTCCAGGGCATACCTCCACCTCTCTAGATTTTCCTACACTTGTTCTTTGCTCTCACTACCGATCACAATGTCATCTTCAAACATCATAGTCCATGGGGAATATTGTCTAACTTCATCTGTCAGCCTGTCCATCACCATAGCAAACAAGAAGGGGCTCAGAGCTGACCCTTGATGCAGTCCCGCCTCCACCTTGAACTCTTGTAGCACACCGGCAGCACACCTCACCACTGTCTTACATCTCTCAAACATGTCCTGCACCACTCTAACATACTTCTCTGCCACTAACTTCATCGTATGGCTCATCAACTTTATCTCTCTGTAGTTGCCACAACTCTGTACATCTCCCTTGTTCTTAAAAATGGGCACCACCACACTTCACCTCCATTCCTCTGGCATCCTCTCACTCTCTAAGACCTTGCTGAATGTTATTGTCAGAAAATCTACTGTTACGTCTCCTAGACACGTCCATACCTCCACTGGTATATCATCAGGACCAACTGCCTTTCCGCTCTTCATCCTCTTCAATGCTCTCCTCATGGCACCCTTTCTAATCTTTGCTACTTCCTGGTCCTCAACAGTCACCTCTTCTACTCTTTTTTCTGAAACAGGCACCCAAAGCCTGTTTCAACTCCTCCTTGAAGATAACCCGCTTCCTTTTTCAGCTTCCATCATCTGTCTTTGCCATCTTCACCTTCCTCCACATCAGTGTCAACCTACACACCACCATCCTATGCTGT
This sequence comes from Plotosus lineatus, assembly GCA_024760905.1. Classification (NCBI taxonomy): domain Eukaryota; kingdom Metazoa; phylum Chordata; class Actinopteri; order Siluriformes; family Plotosidae; genus Plotosus; species Plotosus lineatus. The sequence continues at coordinate 40,725,296 of CM045741.1, forward strand.
TTGGCAACACTCTCACCCACTACTACTTTGCAGTCACTGACTTCCTTCAAATTGCATCACCTACACAAGATGTAGTCTACCTGTGTGCTCCTACCGCCGCTTTTATAAGTCACCCTATGCTCCTGTCTCTTCTGGAAGAAAGTATTCACCACGGCCATTTCCATCCTTTTTGCAAACTCTATCAAGATCTGTCCTTCTGTGTTCCTGTCCTGGATACCAAACCTGCCCATCACTCAGTCGTCCCCTCTGTTTCCTGCACCAACATGTCCATTGAAGTCTGCCCCAATGACCACTCTTTCACCTCTGGGGGTACTCTGCATCACTTCATCTAACTCACTCCAGAATCTCTCCTTCTCTTTAGCTCACATCCTGCCTGTGGGGCATAAGCACTAACAACATTGAACATCACACCTTTGATTTCTAACTTGAGACTCATCACTCTGTCTGACACTCTTTTCACTTCTAAAACATTCCTGACAAACCCCTCCTTCAAGATGACTCCTACTCCATTTCTCTTCCCATCCACATCATGAAAAAACAGCTTAAAATCTGCTCCTAAGCTTCTAGCCTTGTACCTTTCCACCTGGTCTCCTGAACCCATAGTATGTCCACCTTCCTCTTCTGCATCATGTCAGCCAGCTGTCTACCTTTTCCTGTCATAGTTCCAACGTTCAAAGTCCCTACTTTCAGTCCTAGACTCATGCCTTTCCTCTTCTCTCTCTGCCTATGGACATGCCTCCCGCCTTTCCTTCAACTTCTCGATGTCTTCGGCCAACAGTCGTCCAATTTCCTCCAGCACCCTGTTGGTTAACAGCACTGATGGCGGTCGTTGTTAACCCGGGCCTCGACCGAGCCGGTATGAAATTCTTTGTTTTGACTCGCATATTTTATTTGGCATTGGTTTTACGCCGGATGCCCTTCCTGACGCATTCCTCTGCATTTATCTGGGCTTGGGATCAGCGTGAGGGTGGACACTGGCTTGTACCCCCCCCCCACCCATGGCTGCATTGATGCTTTGAATGTACTGAATGACCACATTATCCCATCAGTGGTTTATATCCCATCCTTTGGGAGTGTGTTGAAAGACCTCAACAGCTTAAAATAAATATTCATTTTGACCGAAATTAAAGACGTGACACTGAATGAAGTTATTGAAACAATGTCATGGTGAATGCATGCTATCAACCAAATATTAGAATGACTTTTTTTTTTTTTGGCAGCGTCGTGTATTTCAATTAAACACTTAATTTAGTAATTACGCCAGTATGAAATGAGGATACTTCACTCAAACGTGGACTTTTTAACAACCATTTTTACTAATCCTCACTGTGGGTTATCAATTTGCATGGACAGGTGTGTACTGATTGTTCACCTGGGGTAGTTACCTAGCAACTGGTGCTGCTTCAGGACTCTGAGGTTTGATGGCTTTGCTTGAAATACAGCCTAAATGTTACACTATCATTATTTAGGGGGGAAAAAGCAAGGAAAAGTGAATGCAAGCAGCTGTATGGTTGCTACAGGAAGCTGATGGCTGCCGTATGCCGTAATACACACTGGGAAAGGGCATGGATTTGGTTGTCACTTTAAACCTTTAAAATACAAATTACTTTATCCAGATGTGCTTTATTTATTTATTTAATTTCATTGTGATTTTGCATGTTGCTGACCTCAGAATTGCTGTTTTGTAGCTGCTGTAGTAAGAAAGCAGAAAACGAGCTTCAGCCAGGCTTTCAATGTGGTCAAATTCAATTATTCAGTACTACAGCACAGCCGAGTCAATTCTGATCTTTCTGCATTGTGCAACCGCAGAGTTGTTTTATATGTCAATCTGGTCTGACATCGGTCTCTGCTTAAAGGCGGGTGTCAATAATTGCTTAGCCATAAGCTATTTATTCCCTATAGTGTTTGAATGCACTGTAATCTGCTTGGGACAGTGTGAGCACTTGCCATATGCATCCTGCTGTATTTTAGTTAAGTTGCCCAAAATCTATTTAAATTACAGATGCTATAATTTATACATAACAGGAAACTCAATTTAATTATTTCCTCATCTACGAGTTTTATCATGCTTATTAATACCAAACCATCTCCCATGTTAATCTTGTAGTGTGATAGATAATTCTATACCATTACATATTTATTCAAATGAGTAATATAGCTTGGAGCGTGACTTTAAAAATATTAAGTAAATGAATAGCACTACATGTCTATTATACACATTCTGAAAAAATAAATATGCAACACTCGTCATCAAAAGTGGGAAACACTCACTGGCTTTTGAAAATGTAATTGTGATGTCAGCACCTGTTTATATCAGGGGCTCCATGGACTTGACTTACTGGCAGATCCAGCAGCCTTCAAACATGACTGCTTTTCAATCTGTGGTTGCCAAGGATGCAATATTAAAACCCACAGATATTTTATCTTTGGGAGAGAATGAGGACTTGTCAAGAACAGTGACTGTGTATTGCCAAGCTCACCATGGTGTCCGCGTCGCTGGATAGTACCAACATTACAGTCCATGTAAGACTTCCAAAGGAGATTTGGGAGCTCAGCATGGTGAGTCAGTGTTCAGGGGTCTGCCTCCTCACTGACGCTACAGCTGCTCAAATCCCTCCTGCCAGGTGATTCAACCTCTCATTATTAAATTGATGCCCTATTACTGACTGTGTGAAAAGTTATGTAGGATTATATTCTGGCGATACTGCAAATGAGACACATCTGTTCTTCCACCTCACTTGTTTCATATGAGCTCTTCTTTGATTCAAACAGAAGTGGGGGTCTAAGGCCATTAACTAATATAATATTACACACAGACACACACACACACACACACACACACACACACACACACACACACACACATACACAATCTCCTTACAGTGGCCACAGGTGTCCAATTTGAGGTGCAGGAAGCTAAATCCGGTCCTCCAATGTGTTTTATGTGGTCTGTGATAGCTTTCAATGAATAGAATTATTACACCAACTATTACAATGAAACATCATTTATCACCCATCCACTATGTGGTGCCAGTGTATTTTAAGTAAACATCATTCAGGACTTAAAAAAAAAAAAAATGTCAGTTAGCTTTTCAGTCTGTCTGTCTTCCTTTCGGCTTTTTCCCTTTTACTCGGGAGTCGCCACAGCGAATCATCTGATTCGCACATTTGATTTGGCAGAGATTTTTTTTTACGTCGGATGCCCTTCCTGTCACAACCCTTTTAGCAAGGGACAGAAACACGCTGACGACTTTGCAGCCTACTCTTTACGAATGTCAGCAATGGTTCTTTTACATGCCTCTCACCATAGACAGTGAGAGACATGGCCCGCCTTTGATAACCCAGTTAGCTGCACTGGGGGGGAGAGTGACAACCTTGTGGAGAGTGGGACTCGAACCCCCAACCTTTGGATCAGCGATCCAGCGCCCTATACCACTAGACCACCACTGCCCCAGTTAGCTTTTCAGTGTCAAGCCTTATCAATTCCCACATGTAGAAGTATAAGGATGTGAGTGACGCTGGAAAGGGTCACACTGGGATGGCTACAAGACTGGATTGGTAAATATTCACTATTTAATTATCTAATAAAGGACAACCACTGTACCAGAAAGAGTGTAACGGGTGTCCAAGGCCAATTGATGTGCACATACACTAGTGGGCTAGTACTTCTGATCTGATTAGAGACAATCCAATGAAACATTCAATGCTAGCTATGAGAGAACGGTATTAGAATATATAATGCATTGCAGCTTGCTTCACATGAAGTGGCTTTGTGGAAACCTCATCAGGTGGTGTTATTGTTATTGGTGTAAACCTGCACATAACCAACAAAGTATTGAATAAAAAAAACTTCCTTTAGCACCACCTGCAGCCGTTATTAATCCTGCATAATACCATCTATCCTGTCTGCAAAGTGTTTAATAGTCGCTGAACAATGATCCATTGAGATGCATGCTTGGGAAGTCACAGCTTACAAAGATGACATCTTGATCTACTTCAGAACGATATCTGAATCAAGTTAAAGGAGTCCTGATTTGGCTTCTCATCTATCAACTCTTTGTCAAAGTAAAAAAGAGCTAAAATAATTAATAATGGCAATAATAATAATAATAACACCATCTTAATTAAGTACGGGTTCTTGGGCTTTATCATATGTTCTGATGACAAAATGGCCCATTCCCACCATGAACAAATTTATACTGATGAGTCATCAAAGGATTCAGTACAATAACTGTTCCACTCACTGACCTGCTCAAAAAAGTCCAGAAGCAGCTTAAACCCTGCTCCTAAGCTTCTAGCCTTGCTACCTTTCCACCTGGTCTCCTGAACACACAGTATGTCCACCTTCCTCCTCTGCATCATGTCAGCCAGCTCTCTACCTTTTCCTGTCATAGTTCCAACATTCAGAGTCCCTACTCCCAGTCCTAGACTCATGCCTTTCCTCTTCTGTCTCCGCCTACGGACACGCTTCCCGCCTCTCCTTCTTCAACCAACAGTAGTCCAATTTCCACCTGCACCCTGTTAGTTAACAGCACCGATGGTCCCATGACCCTAATTAGGATTAGGTGGTTCAGAAAATGAATGAATGAATGAATGAATGGATATCATGAATGAACTTGGACCAAACTGATTAATGAGAATAGAAGAGGACTCATTTCTCAGTTCATGGCATCAACATGATACTACCAATTTGTTTGTCTGCCTGCTTTATTCAGAGCTTTCTTGTTTAAGATGTAGTTTATAATATGGAGAACATCTGTCTACTTTCTGTTTTTCCCACTCCTTTTTCCTGTTAGCTACTTTTAGTTATTCATTAAATGCCTTTGGAATTCATCATTTGCGCCGCTTCCTTATCGTCTCCGTGTGTGCTTCCCAGTCATGGAAAGACTGGGGAAGACACTTCCAGAGTTTTGGGGCCAAGGCAGTGAACGCTTCCCAAGGCTGCAAGTCTGGCACATAGGGGGAGAGAGTAAGAGTGGAAGCCTGGTAGGGCACTCTACATTATGCTAAAAATTTTGGAGCACAGTGTGGGTATCTATCTGGTTAAAGCCCCTGCAATAATATAGGCAGTATCTGTGGGAGTGTTTGTTATTGACAGCCATATGCAGTAGTGCCAACCCCAGTCTAGCATTTGTTTAAGGTGAAATGTACCCACTAACAACAGAGAAAAAAAAAAAAAAAAAAAAAAAAAAAAATTTAAATCTGAAGTTAGAACGGCTGCATTTGAGCATTAGGTATGTAAAATGTGAAGAGGGTGTGTGTTGTACATCAGTTATTATTTATATAAACACAGAGCCCCACCCCCACCCACCCACCCACCCACCCCTTTCTCTTACCCGAGTTTACTGTCCTGTCAGCTTGGTACTATTCCATCAGAAACCAGGTATCAAGGTACATTTCAGCATGCAGCAGACCTTCATTTATCACTGTGTGCTGTGTGTGGAAGCAATGGTTTGTGTGGAGTCTTATTTAGCTGGAATGTTTTTAAAAATGTCACCTTTTTGTGTCACTATCTTGTAAAACAACATTTTCCTTTCATTGCAACTGAGTCCGAAATAATTATCTCCTGACATCTAGATCTAGATGTTGGTAAAAGACATATTTGCCCACTTGTACTTTACACGTCTGTTCAGTGTCATTTAAATTGAATGGAGATGTCATGTTGGGTCATTCACCTATTTCTATTTGAGCCACTGTGTGCTCCACCTTGCTGTGGAGTCTGTGTCATTGTCATGTTGGAAGATGAACCTTCTTCCAGCTGATAACGTTCAGGTAGAGGGCAGTGGATTTTAGGTTTAGATTAAGCTGCCCTTAAACAGGTGGTTCTGATGGCCTCTCAGAATGGTTTCAACCGGAGTTGAACCGCAGTGATATGTCAACACCATGAATATATTCATGGTCAACCAGCACTGACTCCCATTAATCATAAGATTTTCAATATGTTGAACTTTCACAGTGGTTCTTAGTGGTTCACTATCATACCTTTCCAACATGTTCTTTACTATGAACCACCACTCCTTTAATGAAATTATCATCCACAAACACTCCTTCAGTTAACAAATGGTTGTCGCGGGATGAAAAAGGTTTGGGAGAACAGTCACCAAAGCATAGACAGAATTGCTCAAAAAACAAAATATTTCACTGGCCCCTGCGGAGAGCAAACTCTTACAGTATCTAGAGATTGTTTGGCTGCCCAGTAAGGACAATGGTAAATTGCTCAGTGTTAAGTACATCTGTCTATATCAGGTCATTGAATACATCAACAATGAGATTTTAAATTGTAGTTGCTGATGCAAAGAAATGCCATCCAAACACGTCTGGCAGACAATGTACCCTCCACCCATCAGCTCCCATTACAGTCGATTGCCTGATGCATACAAATGCATAATTTCCTGTCTTTGACAATGATTTTTGCCTTCTGTTTTGCCTGAATGTGTTTGACTCTGATTTCATTATGCCGTATACTCCAAGGATGTGTTAATGCCAGTAATGAGGTCATATGGAAGCATTTAGATTTAAAAAAAAGTTGATTCAATTGTGATATTTTAATTGTGCCAACTATCCTTGAATAATCTTTTCACTGGTGTCTGCAACTCCATCGCAATCACATGATCCTCCATCCACAGCCCAAATGCAGGCTACCCAGTCAATCACTGATCAAAGTCACCTAATTACATAATATTGAGACTGCTTTGAAATCATACCATCCCCTCAGAATCTTCTTCTTTTCATTTCTGCTGTTCCCTTCAGGGTTCACCACAGCAAATGATCTGCTTCCATCTCACCTTATCCTATGCATCTTCTACTCTTACTCCAACTACCTTCATGTCCTCATTCCTCACATCCATAAATCATCTCATTGGTCTTCCTCTAGGCCTTCTGCCTGGTAGTTCCAACCTCAACATCTTACTACCAATATACTCACTATCCCCCTCTGTACATGTCAAAACCATCTCAATCTAGCCTCTCTGATTTTATCTCCAAAACCTCTAACATGTGCTGTCCCTCTGATGTACTCATTCCTGATCCTATCCATCCTCGTTACTCCCAAAGAGAACCTCAACATTTTCATCTCCGATACCTCCAGCTCTGCTCCTGCCTTTTCCTCAGTGCCACTGTTTCTAAACCATACAATATCGCTGGCTTCAACACCGTCTTGTACACTTTTCATTTCATTCTTGCCGATAGCTTCTTATCACACCGGACACCTTTCTCCAGCCATTCCAACCTGCCTGCACACACTTCACCTCTTTTCCACATGCTCCATTGCTCTGGATTGTTGAGCCACCTTTGAAGTACCACCTTCTTTATCTCTGCTCAATGTAACCTCGTAGTTCCTCTTGGGTCCTTGTCGTTTACACACAGGTATTCTGTCTTACTGAGACTAACCTTCATTCCGCTCCTTTCCAGGACATATCTCCACCTCTCTAGATTTTCCTGCACTTGCTCTCTGCTCTCACTACAGATAACAATGTCATCTGCAAACATCATAGTCCATGGGGAATCTTGTCTCACCTCGTCTGTCAGCCTGTCCATCACCATAGCAAACAAGAAGGGGCTCAGAGCTGACCCTTGATGCAGTCCTATCTCCACCTTGAACTCTTCTGTCACACCTACAACACACCTCACCACAATCTTACATCTCTCATGTATGTCCTGCACTACTCTACCATACTTCTCTGCCACTCCAGACTTCCTCATGCAATACCACAGTTCCTCTCTCGGCACCCTGTCATATGTTTTCTCCAGATTCACAAAGGCACAATGCAGCTCCCTCTGACCTTCTCTATACTTCTCTATTAACATCCTCAAAGCAAACACTGCATCCGTGGTGCTCTTTCTTGGCATGAAAGCAAACTGCTGTTCACAAATTCTGACCTCTGCCCTTAGTATAGCTTCCACTATTCTTTCCCATAACTTCATCGTATGGCTCATCAACTTTATCCCTCTGCAGTTGCCACAATGCTGCACGTCTCCCTTATTCTTAAAACTGGGCACCACCATACTTCTACTTCATTCATCTGGCATCCTCTCTAAGACCTTGTTGAATGTTCTTGTCAGAAAATCTACTGTTACTTCTCCTAGACACTTCCATACCTCCACCGGTATGTCATTAGGACCAACAGCCTTTCCGCTCTTCATCTTCTTCAATGCTCTTCTCACTCACCCTTACTAATCTTTGCTACTTCCTGGTCCTCAACAGTCACCTCTTCTACTCTTTTTTTCTATCTCGTTTTCCTCATTCATCACCTCTTCAAAGTACTCTTTCCATCTACCGAGCACACTTCTGTCATCAGTCAATACCTTTCCCTCTCTGTCCTTTATCACTCTAACTTGCTGCACATCCTTCCCATCTCTGTTTCTCTGCTGTGCCAACCTGTATAAATCATTTTCTCCCTCCTTACTGTCCAACCTAGCATACAAGTCATCATACGCCTTCTGTTTGACACTTTGGCTTTTGGCACTGCTACCTTCACCTTACGCTGTCTCTCCCTGTACTCCTGTTTATTCTCCCTGGTCCTCTCAATGTACCACTTCTTCTTCGCTGACCTCTTCCTTTGTACACACTCCTGCACTTCCTCAGTCCACCTCCAAGTCTCCTTATCTACTCTCCTTCCAGATGACACCCCAGCTGTAGTTTCCAGTCATCCGGAAGCACTTCCTGACCACCCAAAGCCTGTTTCAACTCCTCCTTGAAGACAACACGACACTTCCTTTTTCAGCTTCCACCACTTTGTCTTCTGCTCTGCCTTTTCCTTCACCTTTCTCTCCATCAGCATCATCCTGCATACCACCATCCTATGCTGTTTGGCAACACTCTCACCCACTACTACTTTGCAGTCGCTGACTTCCTTCAAATTACATTGCCTGCACAAGATGTAGTCTACCTGTGTGCTCCTACCTCCGCTTTTTATAAGTAAAATGTTTTAATTACCAATTTCGTTTTATGATGTCACTTAAACGCTTGCTAAGCACCAGAAAAAGGTAATGACATTGGATGTCTCTTCTGAACAAATAAGACTTTCTTCGGAAGAAACAACAATTTCCTCTGAAGTGCCTGGAGAGGAATAATCGTCTGAACTGTTGTAAGACACTTCAGTATTAAAGTCTTTTTCAATTATTCCAGTACATGACCTAAGGTAATGTTTAAAATGTTTGTGTGTTATATTTTATTTACTGTGGTTTCTCATTTTGTTTTGTTTATCCAATTTATTACATTTCTTGTTCTTTTATGTCCTTTTTTGTTCTGGTCTGTGTTTTGGGGGACTTTGATTTTGGCACTGTTCCTCTAACTAACTGTTTACTCTCTGCTTTGGCTGAGGGGCGTGGCTGAGCTGCTCGGTAGCACACACCTGAATTCACTGGTCTCATTTACTCCCAAAAAACAAAAGCACGCTCACATCACATCACCGCTTCTTTGGTTTTTAATGCTCTCTAACTTTCTCACTCTAAAATTATGTTTTGTACTCGGTCCGGCTGAGGGACGTGGCTGAGCTGCTCGGACTTAATGCACTTAATACCTGAATTCAGTCATCTCATGCCTAATGCAATACCTTCCTCTAGTGGGCATTTTTGAAAACTACAGTGCTGTATGTAAAGAGAATGCATTGAAAGGTGTTTTTATATGTATGCTGTCTAATGTTTATATTTTATTATCAATAAATATCACATTAAAAATAAGTTTCTCTTAATCATTACTACATCTTATTACATTAATACTGAATTAATGAGTAAGACTGTCTATAGAATGTGTTTGAGAAGCATATTTTAGCGCATGTAATAGATACATATGCCGTGATACATGGGGTTTTACTTCCGGGTACAGAACTCGCGGATTATCTCGATTTTCGTGAGGGCCCGGAACCAAAAAGTCGAGTGGAATGTCGAGGGCCTACCGTACATACCGAGGCATTCCCAGGCCAGCTGAGGAACATAGTCCCTCCAGAGTGTTCTAGGTCCACCCTGGGGCTTCTTCCCAGTTGGACATACCCAAAACATTTCGGGAGGCATCCTAACCAATTGCCCAAGCCACCTCAACTGGCTTCTCTCAATGCGGAGGAGCAGCGGTGAGCTTCTCACCTTACCTCTAAGGTAGAAGATGGAAGGTCATTTCAGCTGTTTTTTCAGTCATATAATTAATGTATATTGTATATTTTATATTATTTCTCACTCTATTTTGTCTCTCTCTCTCTCTCTCTCTCATATATATATTTTCCCCTTCTTTTTATATATATTCATTTATTGTTACTGTCCTCTTAATAATTATTTTAATTGTACTTGACTATTCTTTCGTAATGACAAACATGGTTTGATTTTATTGATTTATGTTTTAGGTAAAGACAAAATTACTTCAGTTTATAGGACAGGTTAACATTTCTCTGTTGCCCTCTGTATTCCGGTTCACTGCCCAAAGTATTATGGTATATTGCTTGTTGATTGACCATTGCTTGCACACTACTATTAAGAATGCATTTAGAAATGTATTTGTGTCACTGCTTTTGTTTGTTTGTTTGTCTGTTTGTTTTAATTATTTTAACGTTCATGGATTTCTTCTGGTTGGTTTTTAAAAAACCGAAATACTTTCACTTGCATTCATTGATCCAGTTCATGACAAGGACAAATTACTGCAGGCCTGCTTCATGTCACTCTGACCATTCATATGAATATTATTTATTTATTTATTTATTTATCTATTTATTTTATTTTTTTCATTATTTACTTAAACAGAAGATAGAGGATGTGCATCACAGCAGACAGATAGACTGTATAGAGTTTATAATTCAAGATTATTCTTCCTCTGCTTAAGATCAACAGTGATTCACTGACACCCACAGTGAACAGAAATCGTTACCGGATGCCAAAATGTTGCCCGATGTACTTATTTGTTCCCATTGTTCTGCTCATGCTTGAATTTGTTTACCTGGTTGTGTCTGAGTATTTATCTGTCAAAATATGTAAAATCATATTTCTCAGGAAAAAAAAAAACAAAAAACAAAAAAAAAACATTAAGGCACTGATAATGAACAGACATGCACCCATAATGCTATGTGCCAGGCGGTGGTAAAGAATGCACGCTACGAACCAATTTGAAGCAGTACCTTTGAAGAAATTCTTTTGATTTGCTGTCTAATACAAAAGGAGCCATGCCAAGAAGTCAGACAAACAGTGATATCTTGTTAAAGATTGGTATGGATTGATTTGTTTTCACAGTAACAATGGATTTCTTGTAAATGATGTTTTCTTGTACACAGAAATTTGCTGGGGACCTGATGATTCGAAATATTCAGAGTGTCCATGCTGGGAAGTATGTCTGCATTATTGATACAGATGTGGAAAGCTTGTCAGTGGATGCAGTCCTGATTGTGAAAGGTAAAAAAAGAAATAATAATAAATAAATACAGCAACTGTATGATTTTTAGGATTTCAGCAAAATATTCAAAGTCTATATTAAAATATTTGGAAAATCCAGAATTTGTAAGGCATTTTTATAAATCAGAGGGCAGTGTGACCTGGCAGTAAAGGTGCTGGATCACTGATCCTAAGGTTAATGGTTCAAGCCCCACTCTCAATGGGTTATCACTGTCCTCCCAGTGCACTAACTGGGTTATCATAGGCCAGCCGTGTCTCTCACTGTCTATGGTGAGCGGTTCATGTAAAAGAACCATTGCTGACTTTCATCAAGAGGAGCTGCATACCCGTCAGCATGTTTCCGCCCTGCGATGACATGGTGAGATGTCCAGGGTGTACTCTGCCCTCACTCAGAGTTGGCTAAGATGGACACCAGCCTCCCCGCGACCCTAATTAGAATTAAGCGGTGACAGAAAATATTCATTGAAAGAATGAATGAGTTATAAATTGCCTGTATAATATTTTAATAATATGCATCTCAACTGTACTGGTAATCCCTAATCTTTATTGTAATTAAAAATAGTAAAAGCTATGCAGATGAAACATTAACAATGAATTTTTCACTGAAAGTGAAGTGGATGTAATTGAGTTAAACAGTATTCTCCACATTTCATCTCATGGACTATTTAATTTGTTCCATCTACGAATGCATTTTTATTATTATTATTTCAGTCTTGTTTAGTATACACAACACAGAACAAAGCAAAGATGCACACTGAAATTACATGCTTAGGCTCTATTTATTTAGTTATTTGTTTATTTATTTATTAAATCATGGCAAAACAAGGAGTTCCAAGTGCACATATAAAGCAGATGCACCTTTTTTTTTTTTTGTAGAGTTTAAGTATGTAATATATGGAAGCATAATGAAGAGCAAATTAAAATGAGATTTTTCGAGTTTAGTTTTTAATATTCGAGTATTTATGCACAGGCAGGTCATGTGTTACTCATGGCATGCGCCTCGTCATTGAAAGTTTAAAACTTACTTCACTGAAATCTAAATAAACTGCACTTTATAATGGTGCTTTAGTATACATGATGTGGAAACAAGAAAATCAAACTAAATCGTTTATCTTAACATTCCTCTGGTTAACAAACAAACAAATAAACAAACAAAAATCAAGCTTGGTACATCTAGCCAGCTGTCAAAAACACTTACTACTAATATGATTACCCCCCACCCCACCCCCCGACACCGAGCTCATGATTGTACAATTTAAAATAAGAAAAATAACATGCTGATGTAAAAAAAAAAAAATCACCACCATCCTGTAAAATTCACTTTAAGCTGATGACCTCTGAAAGGGTAATGGGGTTAGTATTATTATTATTATTATTATCATTATTAAATAATACAATGTTCAATATTTTTTTAATTTCAGTAATTTTACCGGTGGTGTAGTGGTTAGGGTGCTGGGCTCATGATCAGGAGGTTGTGAGTTCAAATCCCACTGAGACCCTCACTGTGCTAAGATCCCTGGGCAAGGTCTCAACCACAAGTGTGCCTCTGTTCACCCAGCAGTATAAATGGATACCAGTAACATATACTGGGAAGATAACCTGCGATGGACTAGCATCTCATCCAGGAGGATTCAACTCCTGATCGCTTCACGCTACGGAAACCGGGGATAAGCACCGGCCCGATGAGCCGCGAGGCTCGGGTATAAAAACCCAAATAGTTAATCAAAAATGTATTAATATTATATACTTTTTATGTTATATTTTTCTGCAGGGATTATAAAAAAATCTGACGTTCATTAAAAAAAACGTAAAAAAAAAAAAAAAAGTAAAATTAAAAAAAAGACATGTTTTATGAAACTGAAAATGGCATCAAACTGGATTGGCTCATCTACTTGCTCAATAATAACTTACTGTGCTGATTGTCAATAACAGATTTAGAAACGTGTCTGCTTGCATGAATAAATGTGCATCAGTTTGTGATGGTAATATCGGGCTTTTAAAGATCTGTCCGAATTCTGATGCTTTTTCTCGCAGCAAAATTGTGCAACATACATCTTTAATTAAAAATATGTACTGTATACAGATTTATATATTTGAAGTTTTCTTAAAGCAACACATGATATAAATCTACATTCAGGTTCATTAATATCAACACAAGGCCTTTTAGCTTCCTCTTGGTGATTATTATTGACGATCGATGATAGTTCTTTGTGCCAACTTAAAACAGGATTTGTTTTGGCAAAGTGCAAAGATTGCCAGATGTACAAAGAAGAAGTGAAGAACGTCTCAGTGCAGCTCTGGGAATGAGCTCGAGTCACACAACCCAAGAATCTCTCAGACTCATTTAGAAGAAGCTGCAGATTCCGACAATTGTACATTTTACTGGATAGTGATTTTTTGGGGCAGTGATGGTCTAGTGGTATAGGGTGCTGGATCGCTGATCCAAAGGTTGGGGGTTCGAGTCCCACTCTCCACGAGATTGAGAGGTTGTCACTGTCCCCCCAGTGCACTAACTTGGTTATCAAAGACGGGCCATGTCTGTCACTGTCTATGGTGTGAGGTTCATGTAAAAGAACCATTGCTGACTTTCGTAAAGAGTAGCTGCAAAGTCGTCAGCGTGTTTCTGTCCCTTGCTAAAAAGGGTTGTGACAGGAAGGGCATCCGACGTAAAAACCTCTGCCAAATCAAACGTGCGAATCAGAATATTCGCTGTGGCGACTCCCGAGTAAAAGGGAAAAAATCGAAAGGAAGACAGACAGACTGGATAGTGATTTTGTTCAGACCCATAGTGAGAGAAAGATAGAAGCTGTCGCGCTAGTGATTTTTTTTTTTTTTTTGCATAATTTTGACATTGTGTTGATATCAGATAGACAAAAATAAACATACTGTGACAGATCAGTATCGGGAGAGTAACAGGTGATTATAAGCAGAAACTAAACGGTTTCTGTGCATACTGACAATTTTCCATTACTGTACTGTTATCAGCTACTTGAAAAAACTCAGCCTTGCCAAAACAATACTGACACACACACAAACACACACGCGCACACACGCCTGCACACACACACACGCCTGCACACACAGACACGCCTGCACACACACACACGCCTGCACACACACACACGCCTGCACACACACACACACACGCCTGCACACACACACACACACACGCCTGCACACACACAAACGCCTGCACACACACACACACACACAAACGCCTGCACACACACACACACACACGCCTGCACACACACACACACATGCCTGCGCACACACACACACACACACACACGCCTGCACACACACGCACGCCTGCACACACACGCACGCCTGCACACACATGCACGCCTGCACACACACGCACGCCGGCACACACACAAACGCCTGCACACACACGCATGCCTGCACACACACGCACACACACATGCCTGCACACACACACACATGCCTGCACACACACACACGCCTGCACACACACACACACACACACGCCCGCACACACACACCCTCCCGCACACACACCCACACGCCTGCCCACACACACACACACGCCACACACACACGCCACACACACGCACGCCTGCACACACACACGCTTGCACACACATGCCTGCACACACACACGCCTGCACACACACACACACACACACACGCTTGCACACACACACACACGCCTGCACACACACACACGCTTGCACACACACACACGCTGCACACACACGCTTGCACACACACACATGCACACACACACGCTTGCACACACACACGCCTGCACACACACGCCTTGCACACACACACACGCCTGCACACACACGCCTGCACACACACACACACACACGCTTGCGCACACACACACACACGCTTGCGCCTGCACACACACACGCTGCACACACACACACACACACGCCTGCACACACACACACACGCTGCACACACACACGCTGCCTGCGCACACACACACACACACACACACACACACACACGCCTGCGCACACACACACACACGCCTGCGCACACACACACACACGCCTGCGCACACACACGCCTGCGCACGCACACACACACACACGCCTACGCACACACACACACACACGCGCGCCTGCACACACACACACACACACACACACACACACACACGCCTGCACACACACACGCCTGCACACACACACGCCTACGCACACACACACACACACGCGCGCCTGCACACACACACACACACACACACACACACACACACGCCTGCACACACACACACACACGCCTGCACACACACGCACACACACACACACGCCTGCACACACACACACACACACACACACACACACGCCTGCACACACACACACACACACACACGCCTGCACACACACACACAAGCCTGCACACACACACACACGCCTGCACACACACACACACACACACACACACACACACACACACACACACACACACACGCCTGCACACACATGTCTCCTACTTACTGTGGTAGATCTGGCAGGTGTTATTGACAGAGCTTTTCTTTACACAGTTGAGTGGTCTGATACAATCCTAGAATGATGAGCACTTTGGAGAAATAGTGAAATTCAAATGTCAGAAAAAGAGGCCATTTTTGAAGTGGCCATTATCTCAGATTGTACACATGGGATAAAATGCATTTCATAGAAAATCCTTCCACGCAGGCCAAAATTTATATTCCTATGAATGTACATACTACTTTCATAGATCTTCCTCCCAAGTTGTTTGTATCAACCCCAGACAGAGATTGACCTCAATACTGCACAACATTCGGTTGATTAGAGCATTGGAAGAAACAGAAAAAAAAAAAAAAATAAATAAAATATTTCCTCTCACTCTGCTGTTGTGTTTGCAGGTCCACCGGGTCCACCCAATAGTGTGAGACTGGAAGAGATTACAGATAGCACAGCACAGCTTATATGGGGCCCTGGCAAGGACAATGGCAGCCCCATTACTGGCTATGTCATCCAGGCCAGGACACCCTTCACTGTCGGCTGGCAGGCTGTGGACACAGGTACTACGTATCCTCTCCAGGAAAAGCATAACAAAATACGATGTGGGGATAGAGCTCCTCAGGTGCAGTAGATGTGGTTTATTCAGAGTCCCCCTCCCCACATTCATTAAATATAGTAGTATATAAAGTAAAATATATGGTCTAAACTGTCTATTCACTCACATCAGTTGTTTTTTGTCATTATTACCTCTCGACTAGTCATAAGGGATACATTTAATAGAAAGACTGAGGCGTGGTGTAAAAGTGTGTTTCGTTTCATTGTCATTCTCAACTGCTTAGTTTTAATTAGGGTTGCGGGGAGGCTGGTGCAGATCACAGTCAACTCCGGGTGAGGGGCAGTACACCCTGCAGGGCCAACACTCACACAACCATTCACACTCGCACCAGGGGGTGATTTGCAACAGCCAATTAGAATACTGTGCATGCTTTTAGACTGTGGGAGGAAACAGGAGTACCCAGAGGAAACCCACACAAGCACAGGGAGAAGATGCAAACTCCAATCAGAAATGGGAATTGAAATCATATGTTCTTGCTGCGAGGCGATATTAACCGACGTTAAATGACCCTATGAGATTTACTTTCGGCGTTTTCCCTTTATCTGGGGTCGCCACAGGAAATGATTCGCACATTTGATTTGGCAGAGGTTTTTACATCGGATGCCCTTCCTGACACAACCCTTTAGCAAGGGACAGAAACACGCTGACGGCTTTGCAGCTCCTCTTTATGAAAGTCAGCAATCATTCTTTTACATCAACCTCTCACCATAGACAGTGAGAGACATGGCCCGCCTTTGATAACCCAGTTAGCTGCACTGGGGGGACAGT
>CM045741.1:40747515-40752515 GCA_024760905.1 Plotosus lineatus
ATTGCTACACTCTAAGCCCTTTGAAATTTTTCAGTTTTTCGTGAGTATAATCTGATGTGCGATTAATCAAGTAATTATAGATATCTGTTTATGTTAAGCCAGGTATCCTGTCCATTGCTTCATCCATGCAGTTAACAAACAAACCATCGGGCAAAACATATGGGTCATTTGTTAGTCCTGATAACCGTAGTTTTTGAATATACTGTTGTTTATGATCGTTATCATAGCTCAGAAAGCACTGAGATTGTATTACAGCTGTCAACATTCATATTTATATCATCTACCACGCTAAAAATAGGCACCTCCAAAGTAAGTACATGTTTGTTTTCTCCCAATATGGCGGCAGCTAATTGGCGGTCACATGACTACAAAACCTCTATACCAGGGGTCGGCAACCCGCGGCTCCGGAGCCGCGTGCGGCTCTTTCACCTTTCTGGTGCGGCTCCATGGCTTTTCAAAATAAAGTTGTGCTTTACGGTGGCTGACTGGTGCACCACAAAGTGCTTAGTTACTCACACAGCAAAAGGGCCGGTGTGGGTGCAGGTTTTTACTTCAACCAAACAATAGCCACACCTTCCACCTGTTCCCACCAATCACTGATAATCAAAAGAATAGAAAAAAAACCTAGAGTAGACATTACTATTCCAATTCTGAATTGGAGCCATCTTCGTGAGCCACCTTGCTTTAAGTCTTAAACAGTCATGTGATCCCACCAAGGTGGCCCCACTTCAGAATTGAAACAGTGATGTCCAATCTTGTTTTTTTTTTCACCTGAATGATCTGGGTACCCTTCCAATGCTCTTTTCGGGTTGAAAATTACATAGATGAAAATTAAGAGTCACAGATGTGGGCGGATATTTATTTGGTGTGGGCGGGGTGATTTTGTGTGTGTCCACAAGAACACAAGAACACACACAAAATCACCCCGCCCACACCAAAGAAATATAAAAGAGCCCTAAAAGAGCTCATGGCAAGCAGCAGTGCGGTGAGAGAGAGATTTTTTTCTGCCACCGGGGTTTGTAATTCAGGAACGGAAATCACAGCTGAAGGAAGAGATGTGGATGAGATTTGTTAATCCACAGCAATCTCCAGATTAAATAACTGTCCTCACTGTGGTTCAGTATCCACTCTGAGAATGGGTCGGTCAGTGCAGCATTAAGCATTAATATTTATTTAAAAGAATGTTGAGCAGGCTCCTTCTTAAAATAAGTCTTCAAATACTTTTCTGTGTTGGTGTCATTTTTGTAAATTAAAACTATGACAAAACAACATTAATATAACGAATAAAGAAAAGCAGATCCCACGAAGGGCGTGATTGGTGAGGTTGGCAACCCAACCCGTTACACATCTGGCTGCAGCCCGTCCCGCGCTTCGTGGGATGGATATTCTTTTTCTTTATAAAAACACAAGAAGCATTCGTACACATTCATTCATTTTCTGAACCGCTTAATTCTAATTCAGGTCGCGGGGAGGCTGGCAATTTTTTTTTAATCTAAATGTTTTTGTTGCAAACAGAATTGTAATGTAATGGTCTCTGCAGTCGTTTAAATCAATGTAACATATTGTTATTTTATATTAACATGAAGGAAAAAGGGGAAAAACATTACATGCAATGTGATTTGATTTAAAACGTCAAAAAAGGATTTGTGGCTCCCAGTGTTTTCTTTAATGTGGAAAACGGGTCCAAATGGCTCTTTGAATGGCAAAGGTTGCCGAGCCCTGCTCTATACTTAGTCTGCGTTCTAGCAAACCAGACCAAGAATATATTCACTGAGATAAACTCTAAAGCTTCTGTAATTCACTCTGAATTAAAGTGTATACTAAATTCTGTAATGTAAATGTAAATGTAAATATAAATTAAGAGTAAGTGGTTCAGAAATGAATGAATGGATGTTCTCTGAGGTGATAATTCTTCACTGAAAATGGCAGATAAACATGGTTTATAAACACTGATAATGAAGTCTTCCAAATTCAACAAAATTCAAAATAATTGAATAATAACACATTGTACAATATTGCTTTCATGTTTTAATGTTTAAAAAAATCACTTTATTCAATCTGTGATTTCGTTTCAAACATACCAAAGTCAACAAACCGTTATGAATGCAAAGTACACTGATTTAACAACTTCAGTGTTTCTATCTGCTGATTACTTTCAAGTGATTTGCACAGACAGACCGATTTTTAAACAGAAATACAAGTTATAGAAAATAAAGAGTTAAACCCGTCTCTAAGGAAATGCCACCTTAGTGTGAGAAAACGGAGTAAAAGAAGAAGATGCAGAGGACAGGGTGAGATGGAGGCGGATGGTTTGCTGTGGCGACCCCTGAAGGGAACAGCCGAAAGGGAAAGAAGAAGAGTGAGAAAAGCGTCTCTAACAGTAAAGCCAGCTTCGAAATGAACTGAACAACAGGCTGTGTCCCATCACAGCGGTCCTGAATTCATTCAAGTGCAAAACTAATTTTTAAAAGCTTAAGCGTCGTTCCACACTAACTCAACAGATCCAATCCACATGTGGTGAACTTCTGTAGTGCTTGCTTTGTCAAACAAGGCTCAAAACATCATTAATAACAGTACCAGAGCTCTGGACTTTGCTAGACAGAGTGTAGAATGCACAGACCGAACAAAATTTGGTAAATCCTAACAGAACTGGATAAACTGTGATTACAAGCCTGTTTGTAAAAGGGAAAAAAAGGACTTAAATCAATCTACACTGAAGAACAACAGTCTAATGGAATTTGTGATTTGCACATGAGTGAGCGGTGGGTTTGTTCATGTAAACGAGCTGATGTTTAATGTATGCAAATGGGCTGGCAGTGAATGTAGATTGGCCTAGTTTTATTTTATTCAAACGTTTACAGTACCTATTTATACCTGACTTGTCATTGATTCATTTATTCATTTTTTTTGAACAACAGGGTGTTCTTGCCCAGAGTTGGCTGAGATGGGTGCCGGCCTCCCTCTGGCGATAATTAAGATTATTCTGCTTAGAAAGCATATGAATGATAAACCAACAACTATCACACATAACCATAGAAAATCTCTCTGTCTAGCCTCAATAAAACAAATCTGATTGGTTAATAAGCCTGAACGTATTTGGATTCAAATGTATTGACCTACAGAAGGTTCAGGACCCTCTTCTCTTTTGGTGCTTTGCATAATCCCTGGATGATGCAACTATTTATTCGTTTACATTGTGTTGTTTTATGGTGGCTAGCAACCTGTGAAAGGCATTACCATTTTTTTTTTTTTAATTTTTGTCATAAGGAACTGGTTGCACTCAAAACCTTTACTATGTGATTTGAGCAGCCCACACCTGCCCACACACATGCCCTCTGCTGTCTTTAAGTTATTGTATATCTATTAATGGTGGGGCCGGTGGCGTAGTGGTTAGGGTGCTGCAATCATGATTGGGAGGTTGTGAGTTCGAATCCCACTGAGACCCTCACTGTGCTAAGACCCCTGGGAAAGGTCTCAACCACAAGTGTGCCTCTGTTCACCCAGCAGTATAAATGGGTACCAGTAAAAATATACTGGCAAGGTAACCTGCGATGGACTAGCGTCCCATCCAGGGGGAGTTGAACTCCTGGTCGCTTCACGCTATGGAAACCGGAGATAAGTACCGGCCTGATGAGCCACGAGGCTAAGCCACTAGGCTCAGGTGTAAAAACCCAACAGACTTAAAAAATAAAAAAATATCTATTAATGGCTGCATGTTTTTTGTTGTTTGTTTGTATTTTTGTTTGTTTGTTTATTCTGGTTTTTTAGAAGAATAATAAAAACAATTTAAGTGTGGGGGCTTTTTTTTCTCCCTTTATTAGAAGTCCTCATGATAGAGCGCTTTGTAAACAATAGTCTTTATACACCGCCAGTTCATTTTTGTCATATGGAACGAGGTGGATGTGACATGTGAAGCAACCCAGCAATAGCTTAGAATTTCCAAATAAATGGTTAAAGAAGCCAAAGAAAAAATTAAAAACTGTATTCTTCCGCTTCCACAAAAGAAGAAAGGAAGGCCACCCAAAGAAGATGTAAAAACAAAGGGAAAAGACATGTATGAAGATGATGAGGTGCCATAATGCTCCCTGGAAAGAAAGAGCGTCTCAATGGTTATTGGTAGAAAAAAGTCATCAAGTAAAAGAGGCTTTTGTTCGGTAATCTAAGGGTGCTCTGAATCCACTTCAAGGAAAAAAACCCACCAAACCAATTCAAAGTTGGATTATCTAAGCTCTGCACGTTCCCACTAAACTGGTGGATTAAAGTAGGCTCAAGCGGTGCTTATGCAGGTAGTGTACATCAACTCCACCAAACTGTAAAACCAACGTGTTCAGCACTACAGGGCATAAACCTGGACCAGTAAGTCCTCATCAACCTGATTGATGAAACCAGTTCATTCATCTGCACGGCCTACCAGTGTGAACACTGCTGTCTCAAGACCTGCCTATACCGTCTGAGTGTGGGGCATTTTGTATGGAGCAGGACGTAGACGACCTTCATGATGATTTTGACGAAGGACTTGTCAATCAAGCCCTACGATGGCCTGTCGGCCTTTCCAGACTATACCTCACCATCGCCTAAGTCGGCAGAGATGGGTGCCATCATCTTTGCGACTCTAATTAGGATTAAGCGGCTTGGAAAATGAATGAATGAACTTTTCAAATCAATTAGACAAGCTGAGAAAATCCATCACTACATCACGAAAGTTGAGTCACAGTGCCTCTCTAAGTGCACAAGTCCCTCGGACTATGACTCTGCAGTAATTCTGGTGAAAATTACATCTTCATGGTCCAGGATGCCACCGTTATGATCATCAGTGACTGCCTCAAACATAACGCTACTGCAGGTCATCTCAGGTAGAGTTAGGTGCGATCCCAAGTCTGTTCAGATAGGCTGTCCTATTTCAGTGATGCTGCTTCTGGTGAGTCTATTTTTTATTTATTCTTCCGTTTTCTAAAACGGCGGCATGGTGGTGTAGCGATTAGCATGTCTACCTCACAGCA
>CM045741.1:40757515-40790015 GCA_024760905.1 Plotosus lineatus
ACTGGGGGGACAGTGACAACCTTGTGGAGACTCGAACCCCCAACCTTACGATCAGCAACCCTGCGCACTATCTACTAGACCACTACTGATTTCATATGCTATATATATATATATATATATATATATATATATATATATATATATATATATATATATATATATATACATATACACACACACACGCGCACCTTGGATACCAGAGACCTTCATAACCTCTTCATTATATGAGAATGTGTGTGACTAATCAAAAATACAATGAATTAAATCATATGGGAACAGCCCACAGAATACAATGAACAACTGGAATAACATTCCTCATCATGTGTGTCCTCTCATGCCTTAGGTACAGCACATGAAAAGCTCTGAAAATGACTTCATAAAGATCAAGGCACTATAGCTAAACTTCTTGAGGAAAATAATGTTAGAGATATGTCTGAAACAATGTTCCAAGCAGGAAAGAACAACAACAAAAAAATAAATAAAAGCAAGAACTCAAAGGAAGGTTAAAGAAACTGAAGAATCAAGATCTCTAATGCATGACCATGTGAACTAACACATACTCGAGCAATCCAGGAATTCTTCTACCTCCATCTTACGTACATTGCCCGAATACACAAAATGAAAAATAGTGATCCTTTGATACAGATTTTACTTGATAGAATAACATCCAAAACAATACAGATAAAAATAGAATCTCTGCCGGGCACAGATATCCAACAGGCGGGGATAATGACGATGAAGACAAAGATTTCCCAACCTTTGCAGAAAGTGTGGTTAATCTGGAAAGCACTGAATATGAGAAGAGATAAAAGGTGATGATGATGATGATGATGATGATGATGATGATCTAATTTACGCTGAGAACAATGGGCCTCATTCTTTAATGTACAGTAATCCCCCTTTTTCTTTTGCGGTTCATGGGGACCACAAAATGCGAAAAAACTGCAAAATGACTTCTGCCACTTCTTAAGGACACCCACCCACCTATATATTATATAAAATTTATATAGAAGTTCATTTTAAACTGTTCTACGCATGTTAATGTCATACAGGCAATGTGTGTGTGTATATATATATATATATATATATATATATATATATATATATATATATATATACTGTATAACAAACTCACATCGAGGAGGAGAATCATTGGTGGCACTGGTGGTTGGTTGGGACTCGTCAGCGCCTCCAGAGCCTTCGCATTAGTATGTATCATGTTAGTGTCCAAACTCACATTATTTTTATGTCAGTCCGTAATCCACAACGATAAGGCATTTTCCATTTTCATAGCTGTTATGGTCTGTGCTAGTTGGCAACATTTAACTCTCTTTCTCTCTCTCCTCACATACGCTAGTGAGGGGCGTGGCTGTTACCTGCAGGCGAAATCCAGATAGTGCACCTGAATTCACTCAGCCACGAGCACACTATAAACAGCTCTGTGCTTGACCTGTTTCCGTGTTGATACTCTCCCAGTGATTTTGCTTTTTGTTTTTCCCTCACCACTACGGTGAACACAGTATTTTCCCCAGTGTTTCTGAGCTCAATAAAAGTCATTGTTTCATGAGGGAGGAAAGGTGTGTTGGATGCTGGGAAATATTATCTCAACCAATCAGCTTGCTGGATTCACAGCCAATCAGAGAACACTCAAGTTAAGTAAGAGAACAGAGCATGCTGGGTAGCGTAGTTGGTGAATTTTGAATAATCTTTAATTTTTTTTTTAATGTCCTGATGGGAAATCCTGCGATATTGCAGGGACATGAAGTAGGAAACTTGAAGTGGCAGGAGATTACTGTATTACCTTTTTTTTTTTTTTGTAAAATCGCTCAAAAGAAAATTTGTTTGAAACGATAATGTCAGATTTACGTTTCAGACTTGGTCTTAAACCTTGAATGCGTTTGCAGCTGTGCTCTTTAGGATTGTTAAATTCCATTGTCTTTATTAAGTAAACATGCATGTTGACTGTGTTTATTAGCTTCGACGTAGGTTCTTATGCAGAGTGCTGTGTGTGTCCTCACAAATATTCATGAAGACAGAAACAGTGATAAAGTGAACCTCTTGTATATTTAGTCACGTGAAAAGTGCAGAAATAAAAAAAGTGTTTTTTATCTGAAATCAAAAGCAAAGAAGGGGGAAAAAAAATCACCAAACACAGGCATGAGATGCTGCAACTACAAGTGCAATCATACCAGCGGCTCCTTTGGTGTGCAGAGCAGTTTCCCATTGGCTGTATTTGTATGAACTGCATTCAACTGCTGTACTGAATTCAAGTAGATCCAGTGCATATCTTTATCCTCCAAATGCACTACATCATGTTATGAACTAAAGCCTGGTAAACAGGAGGCTACATATGACAGACGATTCTCACCAAATAAAAGGGGCGTATTCAAAATAATGTCAGTGTGGAGTTCAATCAGTGTTTTATGTTTGTTTGTTTTTTTTTGCACAATTGGCCTTGTTTTTGTGGCATTTTCCTTAACGTTTTCCCCTATTCTTCCTTAATTTCCTTATTTTTTAATTTAATGCATATTTATTTATTTATTTTTAAAAAACGCAATGCACTGAAGCCGCATGAATTTTGACAGCGAAGTAGTGAGGGATCCCTGTACTTGTAGCGAATCCTGCATCTCATTTTGGTAACATATCCATCATCATTAAGGTTTAGTATTTCAAAGTGGTCTTTAAACGAATATTTTCTGAAGGTTTTGGGGTGAACTCATCGTGTTGGCTGTTTATGTTTTTGTTTATGACATACGGACCCATTTTCGTCAGTGCACAGTATTACGCACTGCATTGAAATATGTGACGCGCTCCACCAAATGTAGGCATTGTCGCAACTGACACCAGAGCTTTTGAGACAAAACGCGGCTTATCCGGACTTCCGATCTGTCAAATAAGTAAGTGCGCTTTGAATACTTGTTTAGTACTCAACATTCACTTGCTTACTTGAAAGATCAAAAGTCCGGATAAGCCGCGTTTTGTCTCAAAATCTCCGGTGTCAGTTGCGACACTGCCTACATTTGGTAGAGTGCGTCACATATGTACGCGACCATCTCGTTAATCACGGGTTTCGAAGGACAGCAAGACAGACCGTCAGGTAGCATCAATTGTTGAGGCTTGCTTATTTGTCACAGCAGCAGAGCATCTGTTCTGGCTGTGCCATGTTACGACTGAAGTATTGTGCACATCCAGCAGTCCTTTTTTATCTTGCCTATGTGCCATTGGTTTGGATGGAGAAATGTTTCTGTTGAACAGATCACGTTTCCTCAATACTTTTGGCACAAAGGAGTGAGTCACAACCACATCATGTTTTCAGATTGAGCCTTTGGGATATATTCCCTTCACACCAAATCAGAATCAGGCCATAGCTCACCTACTTCCAATGATTTTATAAGTCTTTTTTTTTTTTTTTTTAATATTCTGTTAATTTTTCAATCTTATTTTAACCATGAAGAAGTATTTGTTGATTCTACCTCAGGAATTAAATTCTTACTTTGTTTATATCTGCAAAATATAACTCAATTGCACATTAATTTAGTTCTCTGGAAATTCAGAAACAAAATCAAACCGAAATAACAGTCAATGGTCAATAAACAGAAAAGAAAATAGTCAAAAAAGGAGGGTCCTGACCATTAAGTTCTTAAGTTCTTGTGTCATGATTCTTACATAAACATGATGATTGAGTCCAGTTGAATGCGATCAGCAATCAGGTGACCATACATGAGAAAGATAAGATAAGATACAGCTTTATTAATCTCACAATGGAGAAATTCACTGTTACAGGCTCTTGAGGTATCATCAGTAGGGGGTGCAAAAATAGATACAAATACAAATATACACACATACATATATATTATATAAGTAAATAAATAAATAAATAAATAGATACATAAATAGTATAAATTAATAAACAATAAAAGAAAAGAAGGGAACGACTTTGTAGACTGGCCTATATTAAAGTGTATATGTATCTGAGGGCAGAGGAGAAAGTTTGTGTATGTAGAGTTCTAAGTGTATTGGTGCATATACGAGCGTCTTATATTTTCAAAGATTACTCACAATCTTTTAGTCTTCTTCTCAGGTCAAAATACCTTAAACTTTTTTTTTTTTTTTTTCATATGAAATAGGGATTTAATAAATAAGCTAAGCACATAATATTTAATAATACTTAAATTATAATTAGCATTATTTTATATGTACAATAATAAAATGGAATGTCAAAGCATATAACTTAAATGTATGACAGGTTTATTTGTTGTTGTTGTTTGTTTGTTTTTCTGCAGTTCCTGATACAGCCCCCACTGATGTAGGAGGAGGGGGAGGCACCAAGTCAGAATTAGTGATAACATGGGAGGTAAGTCGTTTATTAGAATTTAATGTCTCCCTTCTGCAATGGCTAATCTCAAGCTTGTTGCTTAAGTGTGTGGAACTGAATGGAGCCATTTTATTAGCTCTTGTCATACGAAAACACTTCCCTCTCTGGGTAGGTTTCTCAGCTTCATTTCCTCCACTCCGAATGATAATCAACTAAAGAGCCAGAAGGTGCCTTTAAAGTTTTTGTCTCCCATAAATGTCTGTCAATGTTCTGAAATCCAGATACAGAATAAAGAAGCTTTGTGAGTGGAAAAGTCCTCTATTTTATTACCGAAGGGCATCAGGAAAGGCTGTAATAATGCTTTGCCTAAAGGCACCTTCTGGAGAGTCCTGTAACACAGGTCTAATTGAATGTATAAAACATTAATGTGCTGAACATCTAAAGCTCAGTTCACATCATCACGTTCATGTGGAAAACTGTCAGTTGGGTGAGTTCAGTAAGGTCGAGGTATTATAACACGCATCACTCCAACTCACTCGTTTATTGAATTGCTCAATCCTATTAGGGTTGCTAGAAGGATAGAGCCTATCTCAGCCCAAACTGGGTGAACACAGGGCACACCCTAAACAACTTGCCAGACTACTTCTTCTCTTTCGGCTTTTTCCCTTTTACTCGGGAGTCGCCACAGAGAATCATCTGATTTGCACATTTGATTTTGGCATAAGTTTTTACGTCGGATGCCCTTCCTGTCACAACCCTTTTTAGCAAGGGACAGAAACACGCCAACGGCTTTGCAGCTACTCTTTACGAAAGTCAGCAATGGTTCTTTTACATGCCTCTTACAACGGACAGTGAGAGACATGGCCCGCCTTTGATAACCCAGTTAGCTGCACTAGGGGGGACAGTGACAACCTTGTGGAGAGTGGGACTCGAATCCCCAACCTTTGGATCAGCGATCCAGCACCCTATACCACTAGACCACCACTGCCCCAACTTGCCAGACTACTGTAGGGCAAACATAAAACAAAATTAAATTAAATTAAAAAAAAAAAACAAAACAAAACAAAACAAAAAAAATGATACTCACACCAAGGGGCAATTTAGAATGACTTTGGACTATGTAAGGAAACCAGAGTACGCAGAGGAAGCCCATGCATGCAAGAGGAGAAATTGCAAACATCCGACAGAACCACCCAAGTCCAGGACCGAAACCCAGACCTGCTGTGAGGCGGAAGTGCTAACCACTCATCACTAAGCCACCCGAATAGAACACAGTGGACGGTTATTTCATTTGTTTTTTCTGAGTATCTCTGCAATTAGTTGAGCAGTTTTCGTCACCACCTCCCATGGTGCAAGAACTTTAGAATGAATAAAGCACCTTTTTGTTTGGTATGTTGCTCATTTATAAAAACTACATTTAGATATCAGCTTAATCATGTTATATCAGTATATGTTAGAATTAACACGGGCGGCCGGTGTGTTGCTCTCGATGTGTTTTAATATCACTACAGTCTTATGTTCCACCCCCAGCCAGTCCCAGAGGAGCTACAGAACGGAGAAGGCTTTGGTTACATCATTGCCTTCCGACCAATGGGCACAGTTACCTGGACCCGGGCAGTGATATCATCACCCATCGTTGCAAGATATGTTTTCCGCAATGACACACTGCCACCTTTTTCGCCTTTTGATGTCAAAGTAGGTGCTTTTAATAACCGTGGGGAAGGACCCTTCAGCTCCATTGTTACAGTCTTCTCAGCAGAGGAAGGTTAGCATTATCCTGGATATCAACATGCTGATATTCTTTCATAAAAATCATCACTCCTGTGGCTTATTTTGCATATTTAATTACAATAACTGATGTTCATTAGGTATCTTGTAATATTTCAGAATTTTTATCCTGCACATCTTTAATATTATTTCAAGTCTTATGTCCTTAAATTAGCACTGCTTGAGATAACACTGGGGCCAACATTCCCAAGCCAACCTCATGGAGACATGACATATAGTAATGATGCACTAAGTTGATTTAGACAGCTGTTCCCCACACATGCACTCCTACAGCAAGGGCGTCAACCTGATATTAGTTATTACAGCAATAGATTATAGCAAATCCTGCCCGACATTTTACAGGCCTGTCTGTGAGCTACACTGTTAATTGAATTTGCCCAAGAGATTGTCTTCCTGCCCGCCAGTCACAGATCCCATTAAAATGAAGTGGGGTTCTCTCAGGTGTGTCTAAGGAGTTTATTTTTAGCCGTTAATAGAATTCTGTGTGTGAAGTTGCCGAATAAGAGAACAAAAAGCTTTCTGGTCTCTCCTCTTTATTTGCAGTGCCAAGTATAGCACCTGAGAGACTTATGGCTAGAAGCCTCTCCGCCTCCAATATTGAAGTCAGCTGGGAAGCAATACAGTCGAGTCCTGAGAGAGTGCTTGGCTATGAGGTACTAAACTTTCTTTTGGGGTGATGATAAAATGTTTTGTGGCTCATTCAGCATGTTTTTTTTTTTTGTTTGTTTGTTTTTTTATTTGGGTTTTGAGGGAAGGAATTATAGCCAAATAATTGCCCACAAGCCACCGATGAGCCCTCCACGGTGACGGTGTTGCTAATGACATGCTGCAGTTCTCTGTGGTCACATGCAATAGTGTGATAGAGTTTGTTTTTGGGAGACTGAATCTGCACGCTCCACATGTAGAGTGTAGAGATGTAGTCATGACATCACAAGCTTTGGGGACAGGAACAAGTTCAGTGGAGGACCAAATAAATATTAAATTAAAAGAAACATGACCATGTTTTGTTTATATATATATATATATATATATATATATATATATATATATATATATATATATATATATATATATATATATATATATATATAATTTAATAATATATAATA
This sequence comes from Plotosus lineatus, assembly GCA_024760905.1. NCBI lineage: Eukaryota > Metazoa > Chordata > Actinopteri > Siluriformes > Plotosidae > Plotosus > Plotosus lineatus. Next base: position 40,764,728 of record CM045741.1, read on the forward strand.
TAATATATGTTTATATATATATATATATATATATATATATATATATATAGAGAGAGAGAGAGAGAGAGAGAGAGAGAGAGAGATCCTCAAAAATGAACCGGAGGGTTTTTGAATCCATTCAGTCAGTCATTCCTTGATAATTCCTTGTAAGTTATTTATTCTACATATTATAGCCTAAACCAGGCACCAGGCATGAGTCTGACTAAAACCTTCAGCTAGAATAAATGCAAATATTATGGTGCCGGAAGGTTTGCCGACCCTTTGTAATGTTTTATGTTTCTGCAGAAATATGACTTATCTCTCATATTAATGAATATTTATGTACACAGATAATGGGTTCTGGAAGTGTTCCCGGGCCCATGCAGTTCCATTACAGAGTCATTCCTGTTTTCAGTGCAGTACTTTCTGAGGGAAATATCATTACAATTAATTTAATACTGTTATTCCAGATTCTTAAAATCTTTTGATGATATCATGTACTTTAAATGACATGTTAGCCAAAGTCATTGTGATTTTACACCGAAGAACATTATTCTGAAATTGTTCCGAAAATCATAGAACATTTTTGTAGATTGTAGAACCTCTGCCCAGATGTTACTTTTTATAACCAATCATGTTAGGAACTATCTTACTATCGGATTAACTGTATCAGTAATAAATTCTTTGTTCAACTGTTTCTTTTAGTGCACCTTACTTTTTATTTATTTATTTTTTTCTGTCATTTGTTAAATGTTTTTCCATGTCATTTTCTCAACCAATTTATTAGAGAGACTGGGAGACTGGAGACTGTCTCAGCTGACTCTGGACCAAGGCATGAACAAATCGATAGACCATAGCACGGCAGCTCACGACTATTTACACTCACATTGACACCTATGGACAAAATTTAGACCAGCCAGTTAAATTCATCTGCATGCCTTTTAACTGTGGAAGGAAACCGGAGCACCTTGAGGAAACTGATACAACCACAACATGCAAACTCCACACCAAAACACCCATGGGCTCAAGCCCAGGACCATGTTGCTATGAGTCAGACATGCTAACCACAACACCACTGTGTTACCCTGTATACAGTGCACAAAAATGCATTATCCCACCTGTCATAAAAGAAAGAAAATCATCCATTCATTTATTTTCTGAAGTGCTTTATCCTAATAGGGAGGCTGGAACTTATCCCAGCTGACTCTGGGCAAAGGAAGGGTACACAAAGCTTGCTAGTCCATCTGAAAACCATCACACACACACACACACACACACACACACACACACACACACACACACACACACACACACACACACACACACACACACACACACACACACTACATGGCAGTCAGTCAGTACACCAATGTGTAATTTAATGGTCCCCCCAATGACCAATCAATGTTAAGCTACAGCATGTGTAATGATATGTGAATTTGTCTCCTGGTATTGTTCTTCGGCGTGATACTCCTTTATCTTTCCTGTTCTTTATTATTTACGGTCACAAACATCTAATGTACTGTTAAAATCACTTAGCTTTCTAATCCATTGATCAGAACTTCCTACATGTCAAGGCATGTAGAAAAAAAATATTAATTAAATCCATCTTTTCTACAAGAATTGCGGTCACGTCACACAATGCTGTCATATAGTGTTCTAAAATATCCTCAGTGAATAAAAAAGGTAAGCTCAATTAGGAAGAAAATCCTTTGGGCAAATCTCATTATAGTGTAATTATTCATCGACTTAACTCCTCTGACATGTAAGATCTAAACACTGATTGAATATATGACCTGGGATTAATAATTGATTATTTCATTTCCTCATAAAAATGTTTAATGTGGGCACAGCTATGTGTTAAGTGAAATTTCATATCCTCATATCCACCCTTTCACAGGGAATTTACATTCCCTGCAGCTTCTGATCCTGCAATGTATTCAATCAGCAGTGCTGTAGGAAAGATGTCATTATATATATATATATATATATATATATATATATATATATATATATATATATATATATATATAGAGAGAGAGAGAGAGAGAGAGAGAGAGAGAGAGAGAGAGCGCGTGTTACCCTGTAAAGACGTCGTCTCTGTGATCTTTGTGTTTACACTGATTTGCGGACTTTTGTCACCCCAAGCAAATTTGGTTGGTCACAAGTGTAAGCCTACTAGCATGGGTGCAAGTCTCATACACAGAGATGAATTAACTATCTCCTCAGATCGGATAAATAAGTGACTTATTTGAAATTAATGTTGATACTATCTGATATTATTTTACAATGTTATGTTTATAATAATTGATTTAGGGGTGTTTTATGAGATACGGTAATGGTATTTATGGATGTATAGTACAGTATGAGCATCACTTACGTTCATTTTCAACTTACGTTTGGCTTTCGGCCGTCCAGAACCAATTAAAAACGTAAGTCGGGGAGTGTCTGTAAAGAAATATATAAATAAATAAAATAAATGTATATATATCTCTTTCTTTTCTGGACAGCCCGCATGAATCCGTGACAGCCCGCAGCCCACCCCGCAAAACGTGGATCAGTCTCAACCCGCCCCGCCCCACATATGTTTCAAATTGACCCACCCAATGCAGGGCTCTAACACACACACACACACACACACACACACACACACACACACACACACAACACACACACACACACACACACACACACACACACACAACACACACTCACAACACACACACACACACACACACACACACACACACACACACACACACACACAAAGCAATGAGCTGCCACATACATTGGGGCACCCAGAGAGCAGTTGGGGGTTAGGTGCCTTGTTCAAATGCACATCAGCCATTTAAGTGTAGGAAGGGAAGATTCTGCTCACTCCCCCAATGCCACACATTTTACTGCTGATTTGGGAATAGAACCAGCGACCTTTTGGTCCCAAAACCACTTTGCCAACCATGAGGCTACAGCTGTCCAATTCCCACTGAGAACCACACTTATTATTTATCCGTATACACTGAGTTAATATAATTAGAATGATGCTACATGAGTCTAGTATCCAACTGTTGGTCTCTTCTATTAAAATACAATAAGCAGCAGCAGTATCTGATTGTAAATCTCAATAAAACAGCATGCAGTTAATCAAACTGATGCCCTGGATTTACATTTTTTCCCAATGACATAATTATGAAGCTTTATTTAGAATTTACTCTTCAAATAATGGGCAGCTTCGTATTGTAGTGGTTAGCATGTCCACCTCACGGCAAGAAGGTCCTAAGTTTGAGTCCTTCAAACTTATCCAAAGACATGCACTGTAGACTAATTTGCTGTTCCAAATTACCCCTAGGTATAAATATAAGTATGAATGGTTGTGTTTGTGTGTGTGTGTGTGTGTGTGTGTGTGTGTGTGCTGCCCTGCAGTGGCCTAGCAAGCTGTTCAGGGTGCACACTGTATTTGCCCAGTGTTGACTGAGATAATTTCCACCCTTCCTGTGACTCTAAGTCTAATCAGCTTGCTAAATAAACAAGTGAGAGTGTGTGTGTGTGTATATATATATATACACACACACACACACACACACACACACACACACACACACACACACACACATACACACACAGGTCTTTCTCAAAAAAATTAGCATATTGTGATAAAGTTGATTATTTTGTGTAATGTACTGATGAGCATTAGACTTTTATATATTTTAGATTCATTACACACAACTGAAGTAGTTCAAACCTTTTATTGTTTTAATATTGATCATTTTGGCAAAAAAGTAAAGAAAAACCAAAAATCCGTATCTCAAAAAATTAGCATATTTCATCCGACCAATTTAAAAAAGTGCTTTTAATACAAAAAAAGTCAACCTTCAAATAATTATGTTCAGTTCTGCACTCAATACTTGGTCAGGAATCCTTTTGCAGAAATGACTGCTTCAATGCGGCGTGGCATGGAGCCAATCAGCCTGTGGCACTGCTGAGGTGTTATGGAGGCCCAGGATGCTTCGATAGCGGCCTTAAGCTCATCCACAGTGTTGGGTCTGGTGTCTCTCAACTTTCTCTTCACAATATCCCACAGATTCTCTATGGGCTTCAGGTCAGGAGAGTTGGCAGGCCAATTGAGCACAGTAATACCATGGTCAGTAAACCATTTAGCAGTGGTTTTGGCACTGTGAGCAGGTGCCAGGTCGTGCTGAAAAATGAAATCTTCATCTCCATAAAGCTTTTCAGCATGAAGTGCTCCAAAATCTCCTGAAAGCTAGCTGCATTGACCCTGTCCTTGATAAAACACGGTGGACCAACACCAGCAGGCAACATGGCACCCCAGACCATCACTGACTGTGGGGACTTGACACTGGACTTCAGGCATTTTGGCATTTCTTTCTTCCCAGTCTTCCTCCAGACTCTGGCACCGCGATTTGCGAATGACATGCAAAATTTGCTTTCGTCCGCAAAAAAGTACTTTGGACCACTGAGCAACAGTCCAGTGCTGCTTCTCTGTAGCCCAGGCCAGGGGAATGCGGCACCTGTAGCCCATTTCCTGCACACGCCTGTGCATGGTGGCTCAATCCACTGCTTCCACAGGTCCCCCAAGGTCTGGAATCGGCCCTTCTCCACAATCTTCCTCAGGGTCCGGTCACCTCTTCTGGTTGTGCAGCATTTTCTGCCACACTTTCCTTCCCACAGACGTCCCACTGAGGTGCCTTGATAGAGCACTCTGGGAACAGCCTATTCGCTCAGAGATTTCTTTCTGTGTCTTACCCTCTTGCTTGAGGGTGTCAATGATGGCCTTCTGGACAGCAGTCAAGTCGGCAGTCTTACCCATGATTGTGGATTTGAGTAATGAACCAGGCTGGGAGTTTTTAAAAGCCTCAGGAATCTTTTGCAAGAGTTAATTGGTTGATTCAGATGATTAGGTTAATAGCTCGTTTCGACTACCTGAACATGATATGCTAATTTTTTGAGATAGGAATTTTGGGTTTTCATGAGCTGTCTGCCAAAGTCATCAGTATTAAAACAATAAAAGTCCTGAAATATTTCAGTTGGTGTGCAATGAATCTAAAATATTTAAAAGTTTAATTTTTATCAGTACATTACAGAAAATAATGAACTTTATAACACTATGCTAATTTTTTGAGAAGGACTAGTATATTGTCCCAGTCTTCAAAATGCAATATCAATTATTTATTATTTCTTAATTCAGAAAGCCTTAATTTATTAGACAAATATACAAAGAAGAGTGACACGGTGGTACAGTGGCCAGCATGTTCACTTTACGTCAAAGATCGGTGGGGTTCAACTAGGGAACTGTTGAGGGTGTACCCCGCCTTTGCCCAGAATAGACTGGGATAGACTCCAGACCCTACAATCGTACTAGAATAATGCAGCGAATTAATGAATGAATGTGAGAAGAATTTTGGGTTTTCATGAGCTGTATGCCAAAATCATCAGAATTAAAATAAAAAAAAAGACCTGAAATATTTCAATTAGTGTGCAATGAATCTAAAATATATGAACGTTTAATTTTTATCAGTTCACTACAGAAAATAATGAACTTTATCACAATATGCTATTTTATTGAGAAAGACATATACGCCCCCCCCACACCCGTGATCACCAGTTTCTGTGAAGTAGAATCGACCTCCCTGACTCATGTATACGTACATGTATATGTGTATATAATATCAATTAATACATATGCAATGCTTTAAATGCTTATCATAACAATTAAACATTCAAAAATAATGCATAAGATGTAAATAAAATGTAAATACACACACACATACAGATGCACACACACACTCAGATGCGCACCTCACATAAAAATGTAAGTAGCTTTGATGGGTTTGTTGTTGTTGTTGTTGTTGTTTATGTTTGTTTAGGGTTTTTGCATTATGGACCTTGTTTTGCAGCATTTTCCTTAACTTTTCCCCTATTTTTCTTATTTTTGCTGAATATTTTTGAAAAACTCACGATGTACTGAAGCCACAAAAACTGAAGCAAAAAAAAATGAAGCATATGGAGGCAGTGGTGGTATAGTGGATAGGACATAGGATCGCTGATCCTAAGGTTGGGGGTTCGAGTCCCACTTTCCACAAGGTTGTCACTGCCCCCCCTCCCCCTCCCCCAGTGCAGCTAACTGGGTTATCAAAGGCGGGCCATGTCTGCCACTGTCTATGGTGAGAGGCATGTAAAAGAACCATTGCTGACTTTCGTAAAGAGCAGCTGCAAAGTCGTCAGCGTGTTTCTGTCCCCTGCTAAGGGTTGTGTCAGGAAGGGCATCCGACATAAAAACCTCTGCCAAATCAAATGTGCGAATCAGAATATTCACTGTGGTGACTCTCGAGAATGAGAAAAAGCCGAAAAGGAGGTGTGTGTGTGTGTGTGTGTGTGTGTGTGTGTGTTCTTTTCCTTTTGACTTTTTTCCCTTTCCTCAGGGGTCGCCACAGCAGCTCTGATTCATATGTTCAATTTGGCATGATTGGTGGTCGATTTTTATTTTATTTTATTATTATTATTTTTATATATACATATATATATATATATATATATATATATATATATATATATATATATATATATATATATATATATATATATATATTTAACCCTTTAGCAAGGGGCAGAAACATGCTGGTGGCTATGTAGCCAGTCTTTTCGAAAGTCAGCAACGGTTCTTTTATATGAACCTCTCACCATAGACAGTGACCGACATGGCCAGCCTTTGATAGCCCAGTTAGTGTACCGGTGCAGTGATAACTTTGCGGAGAGTGGGACTCAAACCCCCCCCAAGGGATCAGCAATCCAGCACCGTTTACCCCCAGGCCACCACTGCCCATATGTACCACACGAGCATTCATATCAATTGGTTCTTGATCATATTTCATCTCATCTGTGCTGCTATTCTTGTCTTTCTCTGTTATATCCAGGTAGTGTACTGGGAAGATGACACTAAGCCGGAAACTGTGGGCAAAATGAGAATCAGCAACAACTCGACTGTGATCAATGTTAGTGGTCTTCAGGGCAACACACTATACTATTTAGCTGTGTGCGCCTTCAATACTGCAGGAAGCGGCCCTCAGTCTCTGCCTGTTAATGCTACCACTAAGAAACCACGTGAGTATCCTACTAGGGTTACTTAAGCTTTGGTTCCAAGACACTTACGAGAACTGCTGTCTCTGCAAGCCTGCCATAATAGTGACAGTAAGAGCATAGTGATAAAATAGCAGAGACTAAAAGAATCACAGTACTAATGTGCTTCTATGTTGCTGTATTCCATTAATTTCCTTTAGCTCCAGGGCAGCCACCGCAAAATGTGGAGTGGACTCTGATAGGCTCACAGCTGACACTGCAGTGGGACCCAGTCATAGCTCTGGATAGTGAGTCTGAGGTCACTGGATACGTGGTATGTGTCAGGACAAAGGGGAAATTTTAAGAAATTATATATTAAGACACAATGATTAATTATCATGCCCTCACCCAGAGTCGGCTGAGCTGGGCACCAGCCTCCCTGCGACCCCAATTTAGATTAAACGCTTCATAAAATGAATGAATGAATGAATGAATGAATGATAATCATCATCACACACTCACATGAACTGTTCAATCTTACATGGGTCGCAGAGCCCATCTCAGCTGATACTGGACGAAGCAGGATACACCCTGAACAGCTTGCCAGAGCATCACAGGGTCAACCCGCACAACCATACACACTTACACTCACACCTAAGGGCAATTAGGAATAGCAAATTAGCCTAATGTTCATGTCTATGGACTGTGCAAGGAACTTGGAGTCCCAAGAGAAAACCCACGCAATCACAGGGAGAATACGTAAAGCTCCACAGGGTGTGGCCCAACATTGTGATTTGAACCCCACAGTCTTTTTTCTGTGAGGCAAAATGCTAACCACCGCACCATCAATTATTATCAATCATTCATTCATTTTCTGAACCACCTAATCCTAATCAGGGTCGCAGGGAGGGCGGAGTACACCCTGGACATCTCGCCAGACGACCGCAGTGTGTTTATTATCACAGTTATTATCACATCTCTGCACTGCATTAGGAAAATAATAGCAACTAATCCTTAAAGAGTAAATATTTACATCTGTTGAGCGATACTTATTAATTTTGATGTGAAACGATAGACCACGAGGTGCTCATCTGAACCAATGTAAGAGTATCCTGAGCTTAAGCGTCCCAGAGAGACCCTTATTGTGGTTAGAATTCAGGTTGTGAAATACAGTTCCTGCAGATACATCTTTTTTACTGAACAGAAGGCACGATCGACACCGTGTCTGTGACATCTGCTAGCCAGGGGCTAATTTAATAAATTACTCTGCTGAGAAGCAAAACATTCACAAATATGTGCAGTCTTGTTTGTGATGTCTGTAGCAAGACGTGGGTGGAATTTTTGCTTCAGAAAGAGATGACATTCCTTTTTGTGCACGAAAACTTTGAGATGAGAAAATTAAAGGGTGCCATCACTTCAAATACAACTTGGGAATGTTACCTGAAAGTTTCTTTTGACAATATTTGCAAACATCCTACTGCTGAGAATTTCTAAGAATACAGTCGCTCTTGAGATGCTAAATCTACAGTGTGACACTCTTGCTGTGTGTGTGTGTGTGTGTGTGTGTGTGTGTGTGTGTGTGTGTGTGTGTGTGTGTGTGTGTGTGTGTGTGTGTGTGTGTGTGATGGTGGTGTGGGCGTGTTTGTCCCTGCAAGAATAAGAATATCAGTTTTAAACATGCGATGTCAGTGCCTTCAGTCAAATCCAGTACACAGCGATTCTATTCTCAAAGAGTCTTTTTGGCAGCTTCGTATTTATTTATTTATTCGGTTTGTTTATTTTTAAGGGTAGGTTGCTAGCATTTCCGCCCTCACCCTTCACAGCACCTATTCCCAATTGTTCTCCCATCCAAGTAATAACCAGTCCTACTTAACTTGTGGCGCAGTGGTGATCGAGTGGTATAGGGCGCTGGATCGCTGCTCCAAAGAGTCCCACTCTCCACAAGGTTGTCACTGTCCCCCCAGTGCACTAACTGGGTTATCAAAGGCCGGTAATGTCTCTCACTGTCTATGGTGAAAGGTTCATGTGATAGAACCATTACTGACTTTCAACCAGACGAGCTGCAAAGCCGTCAACGTGTTTCTGTCCCTCGCTAAAGGGTTGTGTCAGGAAGGGCATATGACGTAAAAACCTATGAACCAAATCAAACATGCGAATCAGATGATTGACTGTGGTGACCCCTGCAAAAGGAAAAAGCTGAAAAGAAAAGAAGTAGAAGCCCGACTTCACTTCTGGCTTCCACAGGGTCAATGGTGGGATGTTTCGATTTTAGGTAGTATACAAAAATTGCAGGTTTCATTTTGAATAAAGGTGACAGCTGTTATTAGGTTATGTATTATTAGGGTCATTTTTCATGTGTGGGCCCCAACATGACACATTCTTTCATAATCTATAATGGTTCTATGATCAAACCTAAATATGCTGGTGTTTGTCCTGAGGTTGAAAGATGGTGTATTATGATCATACTCTTCTAAAAACTTACTCCTACTCTAAGGGGGTAGCCATTACCAAGAGGTTGGAGAAGCAGGTTTGTGACGTAATGTTCACTGATTGGATTCCTGATAAAGCAGGAAAACTGTTTCACCAGTGGGCGTCGGCTACACCTTCTCTTCCTTCATCTTCATGGCTGAAGTGGCACCTAATCATCAAGGTGAAGGCACCTAATCCCAACCGCTCTTTGATCAGTGTGTGTGTGTGTGTGTGTGTGTGTGTGTGTGTGTTTGTTCCTTGGGTGGTTTCAATGCAGAAGTTACATTTCCCTTGCAAGATTAATACAGTATATCAAAAAAAAAAAAAAAAAAAAGACTACATTACTCTTCCGGCATCCTCAAATACAAATTAACATTCAGCTGTGATTTAACTTCAAGCTAAGTCCTTGGTAGATCAATCCGGTTTAATTTTAAACATGTTTTCAATGACCTTTTTAAGCTTGATCAGTGTGATATGTGCTGTGTGTCATGTGGAGCCAGCGGATTAGCTTCAGGGTGTCGGTGACATCTTACACCAGTGTTTACATACACTGAGATAGTTTTGTAATGGATGCAAAACTATATCCAAATATGGTGTGTCTGATAGATGGTGAATCTTGGCATGATCGCTTTAATTTTGATGTTGACAAAGTACAAAGTGTTTGCAATCTATAAATAGCTTCAGGTTTACAGTGTAACCCCCAAAGAACAAGTCGAGTACAAAAAAAAGCAGGCTTCCCAGGACAATGTGTGTGTGTGTGTGTGTGTGTGTGTGTGTGTGTGTGTGTGTGTGTGTGTGTGTTTGCTTTTCTTTTTGAAACTCATCTGGGTTACGATAAAAGGTACCGCCACAGACCCTTGTTTTGTAGTTTTGAGGATTTTTTTTCTTTTTTTCTTTCTAGGACATCGGATGTGCTCAAAATCATTCAGTCTTCTTACAGTAGTCTTATTTCTGCCCTTATGGAAAATGTAACTTTATTCTGTTGCAGTACAGAAAAAGATGTGATTAGATTACTGATATATTTTGTACCAGCACATCACATAAAGTGATCATCTCCGAATAGTAATTGCGATTCACAGGAAGACGCATAGCCTTCTGAGCCATAGCACAAAGTTTACAAACCTCATCAGCTCCTTGTATCTGGTTAAAACTGTCTTAATAAATAAATGCATATAACATTAAGTCACTGCTACCAGCACAAAAGTATCTCTCTGTAAAATGTTCACTTTTACTAAATTAAACTCATAACAGTTTTGGCCAAGGAAACATATCCAGCAATGTTTAATTGTCCATATTCATCACAATAGCTCGCCCTCGGGTGCTGTCGCTGCATGGAAATGTTGTCATGATTTTGTGATGACTTAGAAAAGGGGAACAACATCACAGTGTGGTGCTGGTTCTGCTTTTCAACCTTAAAAATCATGCAGAGACCCGAGGTCTAATTTAAAGAATCATCGAAATTTAACATGAGCTGAAGTACGCAAATCCAGTAATATCGAACTTAATTTGTTCAGTCATTCATTTTCTGAACCTCTTCATTCTAATTCGGGTCATGGGGGGGGGGGGGGGGTGGCGCTGGCGCTCATCTCAGCCGACTCTGGATGAAGGCAAAGTACACTCAGGACAGCTCCCCAGCCCACCACAGAACGATATAAGTCTAACTTGCTTATGACTACAACAAGTGTCAGTACTATACAGCATAATGTTTACTGAAAAGTGAATGTGAATGTAGGAGATGACGCTGACCTGTGAGTATCACGCCAGATAGCAAAATAATTCCAGAATCACTCAGTTTGTATAAATTAAATAATGGAGCAGTTGCTTTTATTTGGATCAAATAATATTATGTCTGGATTTTGTATATATTTCATATTTATTTTCCTTGTTAATGCATATATTTGAAAATTTGTTGAAGTTAACATGATTTGCAAGAGACCTGCTTTGAACTTTAAAGTATAAAAATCTAATCATGTTCATAGCACCGTAAAAAGAGAGAATATTCTAGGTGTGAAGAGTAAGATCTTTCCAGACCAAGCTTGTGGCGCAATGCAAACAACAAACAGCATGCTGACGGCTTTGCAGCTACTCTTTACGGAAGTCAGCAATGGTTCTTTTACAGGAACCTCCACCAGAGACAGTGAGAGACATGGCCGGCCTTTGATAACCCAGTTAGCTGCACTGGGGGAGTAATACAAAAATCAATCAAGAAATAAAGAAACAAATAAACATGCCTAAATATACACTATGTATATATATATATATATATATATATATATATATATATATATATATATATATATATATATATATATATATATATATATATATATATATATATATATATATATATATATATATATATATATACACATTAAGATCCCTCCCAAACCTGCAGACAGGATGGGTACATGATCCACATGTTCATGATACAAGTACACACATGATGTGCTGATAAATATCAATATCAATATTGCACATGATGAAGGCAGTAAAAAGGCACAGGACCGATTCAACTAAATAAATATAAAAACATCTTACTTTTGTTTTGTTTTTTTATTAATTTATTAATTTATTATTATTATTATTATTATTATTATTATTATTATTATTATTATTATTATTATTTTGGTTCAGAGATTCTATTACAGATTATGCTTAACAGATGATTGTATTACAATACTTGAGGTAATCCTCCCAACCTTACTTCTGTTGTAGCATTGCTAAATTCATAAAAACAAAATAATAATAATAATAATAATAATAATAATAATAATAATAATAATAATAATAATAATAATAATAATTTCTTGCATTTCCTAATTAGGGTTGTGGGAGGCTGTCACCCATTTCAGCTGGGTCTGGGTGAAAGCACCTTCATCACCCTGAACAGCTCACCAGGCCATCACAGGGCCAACACACACATAAAACCAACCATCTACATTCCCACTCATGCCTACTGTGCATGGTTTTGAACTGTGGGCGGAAGCCAGAGCACCTCAAGGAACTCACACAACACAGAGAAAGCATGCAAACTTCACACAGAAATGTCTGAGCCTGGGACCCGTACCCTGGACCTGTTTGTGAAGAGACTGTGTTGATCACTGTGCCACTATACCACCTCTCAAATATTGAATTAAATAAAAGTCACAAGTAGCTTGCGCAAAGAGTTTATCGAAGATTTTGTGTTATAGACTGAAATATTTATGACATTTATATTGTTATTAAAGGACACGGTGGGTATTAGGTTGAATTTAGTTGTATTACATATTGTTGCTTTAATAAAATAGAAATAACTAATTGGTTGTTAGCTGGCAGACCATAGTCATTTCATACCGGATCAGTCGAGGCCCGTGTTAACAACGAACGGCATAAGCGCTGTTAACCAACAGGGTGCTGGTCGAAATTGGACTACTGTTGGTCGAAGGAGAGGTGCGAGGTGGGTCTGTAGGCAGAGAGAGCCACGAGTCTAGGACTGAGAGTAGGGACTTTGAATGTTGGAAATATGAAAGAAAAAGATAGAGAGTTGGCTGACATGATGCAGAGGAGGAAGGTGGAGAAACTGTGTGTTCAGGAGACCAGGTGGAAATGTAACAAGGCTAGAAGCTTAGGAGCAGGGTTTAAGCTGTTTTTTCATGGTGTGGATGGGAAGAGAAATGGAGTAGGAGTCATCTTGAAGGAGGGGTTTGTCAGAAATGTTCCAGAAGTGAAAAGAGTTTCAGACAGAGTGATGCGTCTCAATTTAGAAATTGAAGGCGTGGTGTTCAATGTTGTTAGTGCTTATGCCTCACAGGCAGGATGTGAGCAAGAGGAGAAGGAGAGATTCTGGAGTGAGTTAGATGAAGTGATGCAGAGTACCCCAGAGATGAAAGAGTGGTCATTGGTGCAGACTTCAATGGACATGTTGGTGCAGGTAACAGAGAGGACAAGGAAGTGATAGACATGTTTGGTATCCAGGACAGAAACACAGAAGGACAGATGTTGATAGATTTTGCAAAAAGGATAGAAATGGCTGTGGTGAATACTTTCTCTCAGAAGAGAAAGGAGCATAGGGTGACTTATAAAAGCAGAGGTAGGAGCACACAGGTAGACTGCATCCTGTGTAGGCGATGTAATATGAAGGAAGTCAGTGACTGCAACGTAAGAGTGGGTGAGAGTGCTGCCAAACAGCATAGGATGGTGGTGTGTAGGATGATGCTGATGGTGAGGAAAGTGAAGAAAGTAAAGGCAGAGCAGAAGACAATGTGGTGGAAGCTGAAAAAGAAAGAGTGTCATGTTGTCTTCAAGGAGGAGTTGAAACAAGCTTTGGGTGGTCAGGAAGGGCGTACAGATGACTGGACAAATACAGCAAATGTGATCAGGGAGACAAGTAGGAGAGTACATGATGTGTCATCTGGAAGGAAAGCAGATAAGGAGACTTGGTGGTGGATGAGGAAGTGCAGGAGTGTGTACAAAGGAAGGGGTTAGCTAAGAAAAAGTGGGACATAGAGAGGACTGAACAAAGTAAACAGGAGTACAGGGAGACACAGCTTAAGGTGAAGGTAGCGGTGTCAAAGGCCAAACAATAGCGTATGATGAGGTAGCTTGTATGATACGTTGGGCAGTAAAGGAGGGAGAAAATGATTTATACAAATTGGCACAGCAGAGAAATAGAGATGGGAAGTACATGCAGCAAGTTAGAGTGATTAAGGACAGAGTGGGAAATGTATAGACTGACGACAGAAGGGTGCTGTAAAGATGGCAAGAATACTTTGAAGAGCTGATGAATGAGGAAAATGAGAAAGAAAAAAGAGTAGAAGAGGTGACCATGGAGGACCAGGAAGTAGCAAATATTACTAAGCACCCTTAGTAATATTTGCTACTTCCTGGTCCTCCAAGTGAGGAGGGCGTTGAAGAGGATGAAGAGTGGAAAGGCAGTTGGTCCTGATAACATACCAGTGGTGGTATGGAAGTATCTAGGAGAGGTAGCAGTAGATTTTCTGACAAGAATATTCAACAAGGTCTTACAGAGTGATAGGATGCAGGGGGAATGGAGGAGAAGTTAACTGGTGCCCATTTTTAAGAACAAGGGAGACGTGCAGAGTTCTGGCAACTTCAGAGGAATAAAGTTGATGAGCCATATGATGAAGTTATGGGAAAGAATAGTGGAAGCTAGACTAAGGGCAGAGGTCAGCATTTGTGAACAACAGTTTGGTTTCATGCCAAGAAAGAGCACCACAGATGCAGTGTTTGCTTTGAGGATGTTAAGAGAGAAATACAGAGAAGGTCAGATGGAGCCGCATTGTGTTTTTGTGGATCTGGAAAAAAGATATGACAGGGTGCCGAGAGAGGAGCTGTGGTATTGCATGTGGAAGTCTGGAGTGGCAGAGAAGTATGTTAGAGTGGTGCAGGACATGTATGAGAAATGTAAGACAGCGGTGAGGTGTGCTGTTGGTGTGACAGAAACATTCTAGATGGAGGTGGGATTGCATTAAGGGTCAGCACTGAGCCCCTTCTTCGTGATGGACAGGCTGACAGACGAGGTTAGACAAGATTCCCCATGGACTATGATGTTTGCAGATGACAGTGTGATCTGTAGTGAGAGCATAGAAGAAGTGGGGGTTAATCTAGAGAGATGGAGGTATGCCTTGGAAAGGAGAGGAATGAAGGTTAGCCTCAGTAAGACAGAATGCATGTGTGTGAATGACAAGGACCCAAGAGGAACAGTGAGGTTACAGGGAGCAGAGATAAAGAAGGTGGGGGATTTTAAGTACTTAGGCTCAACAATCCAGAGCAATGGAGAGTGTGGAAAAGAGGTGAAGAAGCATGTGCAGGCAGGTTGGAATGGTTGGAAAGAAAAGTTTTCGGTGTGATGTGTGATAGGAAGGTATCGGCAAGAATGAAAGGAAAAGTGTGCAAGACGGTGATGAGGCCAGTAATGTTATATGGTTTAGAAGCATCGGTAGTAGGATTCTGCGGTTGGAACTACCAGGCAGATGGTCCAGAGGAAGACCAAAGAGAAGATTTATGGATGTGGTGCAGAAGAACATGAAGGTAGTTGGTGTAAGAGAAGAAGATGCAGAGGATAGGGTGAGATGGAGGTAGATGATTCGCTGTGTCGATCCCTGAAGAGAACAGCCAAAAGGAAAATAAGAAGAAGCTGGCAGACCATGATCACCATTTCAAAGGATTTCCAAAACTGTGAAAGTGCCAATTGCCGTATAAAAAAATCGTCTGTCGACATTTCTGTGACCATAAATGTGAACTATCTGAGCTTCAGTAGCAGATTCTCTGGTGTGGCTTTTTTGCAGTCATATGCAGTTGATGTAAATTATTTAGCTGAAAGCACTTCAGATGTCGTTCAGAACTAGACACATTACCTCCGAAAGAGGAAATTTACACTGTCTGGTCCGGATATCAAACATTTTTCAACAAATCACAAAGAAAAATTGCGATTAAAGGTTACAAGCCAGATAATTATACATTCATTTTTATCTTTTTATAATCATAAATCAAAAATGGTCACATGGAGTGCCATGATCAGATCAAACACAACCATTTCAAAATCTTCTTCTTCTTCTTTTCCTTTCGGCTTTTCCCTTCAGGGGTCGCCACAGCGAATCATCTGCCTCCATCTCACCCTATCCTCTGTATCTTCTTCTCTTACCTTCTCTGTATCCTCTTCTCTTCTGCCTTCATGTCCTCCTTCACCACGTCCATGAATCATCTCTTTGATCTTCCTCTAGGCCTTCTGCCTGGGAGTTCCAACCTCAACATCCTACTACCAATATACTCACTATCCCTCCTCTGTACATGTCCAAACCATCTCAATCTAGCCTCCCTAACTTTGTCTCCAAAACGTCTTACATGGGCTGTCCCTCTAATGTACTCATTCCTGATCCTATCCATCCTCGTTACTCCCAAAGAGAACCTCAACATTTTCATCTCTGCTACCTCCAGCTCTGCCTCCTGTCTTTTCCTCAGTGCCACTGTTTCTAAACCATACAACATCGCTGGCCTCAACACTGTCTTGTACACTTTTCCTTTCATTCTTGCCGATACCTTCCTATCACACATCACATCGGACACTTTTCTCCAACCATTCCAACCAGCCTGCACACACACTTCACCTCTTTTCCACACTCTCCATTGCTCTGGATTGTTGAGCCTAAGTACTTAATACATGTCCTGCACTACTCTACCATACTTCTCTGCCACTCCAGACTTCCTCATGCAATACCACAGTTCCTCTTTCGGCACCCTGTCATATGCTTTCTCCAGATCCACAAAGGCACAATGCAGCTCCTTGACCTTCTCTATACTTCTCTATTATCCTCAAAGCAAACACTGCAGCTGCGGTGCTCTTTCTTGGCAATAAACCAAACTGTTCTTCACAAATGCTGACCTCTGCCCTTTGTCTAGCTTCCACTATTATTTCCTATAACTTCATCGTATGGTTCATCAACTTTATCACTCTGTAGTTGCCACAACTCTGCATGTCTCCCTTGTTCTTTTCCCTCTCTGTCATTAATCACTCTAACTTGCTGCACATCCTTCCCATCTCCATTTCTCTGCTGTGCCAACCCGTATAGATCATTTTCTCCCTCTTTACTTTCCAACTGAGCATACAAGTCATCATACGCCCTCTGTCTGGCCTTTGAACCCTCTACCTTCGCCTTAAGCTGTGTCTCCCTGTACTCCTGTTTACTCTGTTCAGTCCTCTCTATGTCCCACTTCTTCTTAGCTAACCTCTTCTTTTGTACACACTCCTGCACGTCCCCATTCCACTACCAAGTCTCCTTATCTCCTCTCCTTCCACATGACACACCAAGTATTCTCCTCCCTGTCTCCCTGATCACATAGCTGTAGTTGTCCAGTCATCTGGAAGCACTTCCTGACCACCCAAAGCATTTTCAACTCCTCCTTAAAGGCAACATGACACTCTTTCTTTTTCAGCTTCCTCCACTTTGTCTTCTGCTCTGCCTTTGCCTTCTTCACCTTCCTCACCATCAGCGTCATCCTGCACATCACTATCCTATGCTGTTTGGCAACACTCTCACCCGCTACTACTTTGTAGTCACTGACTTCCTTCAAATTGCATCGCCTACACAAGATGTAGTCTACATGTGTGCTCCTACCTCCACTTTTATAAGTCACCCTTTGCTCATGTTTCTTCTGGAAGAAAGTATTTACCACGGCCATTTCCATCCTTTTTGCAAATCTACCAACATCTGTCCTTCTGTGTTCCTATCCTGGATAACAAACCTGCCCATCACTTCCTTGTCCTCTCTGTTTCCTGCACCAACATGTCCATTGAAGTCTGCCCCAACGACCACTCTTTCATCTCGGAGTATTCTATTACTTCATCTAACTCACTCCAGAATTTCTCCTTCTCTTCAAGCTCACATCCTGCCTGTGGGGCATAAGCACTAACAACATTGAACATCATGCCTTCAATTTCTAACTTGAGACTCATTACTCCGTCTGACACTCTTTTCACTTCTAGATTATTCCTGACAAACTCCTCCTTCAAGATGACTCCTTCTCCATTTCTCTTCCCATCCACACCATGAAAAAACAGCTTAAACCCTGCTCCTACGCTTCTAGCCTTGTGACCTTTCCACCTGGTCTCCTGAACACACAGTATGTCCACCTTCCTCCTCTGCATCATGTCAGCCAGCTCTCTACCTTTTCCTGTCATAGTTCCAACATTCAAAGTCCCTACTTTCAGTCCTAGACTCATGGCTTTCCTCTTCTCTCTCTGCCTACGGACGCGCCTCCCGCCTCTCCTTCTTCGACGTCTTCGACCAACAGTAGTCCAATTTCGACCAGCACCCTGTTGGTTAACAGCACTGATGGCGGCCGTTGTTAACCTGGGCCTCGACCGATCCGGTATGAATTTTTTTGTTGTGACTCGCATTTTTTATTTGGCATTTGTTTTACGCCGGGTGCCCTTCCTGACGCAACCCTCTGCATTCATCCGGGCTTGGGACTGGCATGAGGGAGAGACACTGGCTTGTGCCCCTCCCTCACGGCTGCATTACAACCATTTCAAAATGGCCGTATTTATAGTCACAAGTTATCAGTAATCATTAAACCTGACAGAGCAACTTTTTTTTCAAAACCTGGTCCTGTTAGTCGCTTATCCAGTCCATTTAATATTGTATAACTGGAATTGGACACATTTTCGATACCTGTGTGGTATCGTATGGTACACTATGGATGAAAGATTTTCACTGATTTCCCAGCTTGCATACATCATACTGTAAAACCATTGCAATGCTGTGAGGCATATAAAGATTATAACTTGGCTGGTTGCACAAACGTTTAGTGAACGTTGTGACAATGTTAAACCATAAAATTTATCATGAACATGTACATGATTTTCATGCACTATGTTGTTTTTGCACAATGTTATTGTTTCCAAAATTTCACCCAACACTGAACAAGGAGTATTTAATCCGCACTGAGGTTTCCTTTTGAGTGAATCACGCGGTAATGAAAAGGAAACTACAGGACACACGCACACAGTCCTTACAAATTAATGTTACTGTAAAATCTTATGGTAATGTTTTTAAGAAGTTTCTTGAAAATGATACCTGTAAAAATGTAACATTTCTAGGAGTTGACAAATAACGTTATTATAACCTTTGTGCAATGTTGGAAGTGATGCAGTTGAGTAGGTGATATATTTCTATATTTTTTTACTGACTACAGGTAATGTATAGGCGCCACCGCAATAATGACATGTATACAATCACCACCAACAAAACTACAGTGGAGTTGACTCTCTCTCCCAATGATAACTACGTTGTACAGATTAAGAGCCTGAGTGAGGGTGGTCTTGGTGAAGGAAGTGAACCCATCCATATTCACCAACTGAGTAAGTCCAGTTTCTCTTTTTCTCATTTCTAAGCCTCTCTACAGGCTGATGATGCCAGTTAAATCATCCAGAAAGCACAGAAATGATAAGCCGCTTTCCTCTTCATTAAAGATAATCAACTTTACTTTTTTTTTTTTTTTTTTTTTTTTTTTTAAACCATGCTGGAGCCTCTGACCTTTTCAGAAATTCATGTCTAATCCTCCATCCATCTTCATCAGCCTCTTGTTGTTCACTGTTGACAGCCCAGCAAAGCGCCATGTGAAAATCATGAAGAAAATCTTTATTTATTTATTTATTCATTCATTGTTCCTTCTCTGAGTCATTTCCTCACCAAGTGCTTTGCTGGTGAAAGCTATTAATAATATTCAGCTGGACAGCATTGTGCTAAGAGGTGTATCCATTCTCTTTTGTAATGTTTGATAAAAACATTGTCCTTCAATTGTTGTGATTTATTGTGTTTTATCATTTCAACTGTTTGATCTTCTTGCCTTTCTTCTTTTTCCTTTTTTTAAGGTATGGGAGCCCAAGGTTCTGGAGTAGGAAGACTAGACATCCTTTCATTCCTTTGCCTTCTCATAACTGCCTTTGTGGCCCTTAACGTCTACTAAAATTTTTCCAGTTGTAAGCAGCATCGCATCTTCACCTGACACCAATCTCTCTCTCTCTCTCTCTCTCTCTCTCTCACACACACATACACACACACACACACACACACACACACACACACACACACACACACACACAGAACCAGACATGCTTACTTCATACTCCTAACCCATCCTTTATGTTGCCACTCATTTTTGGACGATTTAATATGGTTGCCCCACATACGCATGTCACTGACAGTGCAGGATATTGGGATGTCAAATAAATAATGAAAACATTAGGCAAGATGGAAACATGTCAGAATGTTGCAGAAAAAAAGTCATCACTACTGCTAGTAACGACTACGAGAATGAGGACTTAATTGTCGGGATGATCATATAGAGGATGACTGATGTCAGCAGGATGGCACAAAATTACATCTCTCTCTCTCTCTCTCTCTCTCTCTCTCTCTCTCTCTCACTCACTCCTGCTTCTTTTATGTTAACCTCCTCCACATTTTGGTTCTTGAATCAAATCAATGCCTTAAGGCCATTTACATACCAAAGTGAACACAAAATAGATCAGAGAGCGTTGTGTCAGTCTCTAATATAATACACATAGATTTCAGAGTCATCTGTGGTTGTATTATGATGAATAATTCTGTTGTTTTCTCTTTAATGTCATTTCCTTCCTCTTTGAGACTTTTTTTTATGTATCTGGCTACATTTAGAATTTTGCTCAAGGCTTGAAAACTTTTCTCTCTCTCTCTCTCTCTCTCTCTCTCTCTCGCACGCACATCACAGTGTTTATGTAAAAACTGTCAGTAGGCTGTAGAAAACAGTAATGATGGAACTTTACCTTAAACCTCAAGGTGCTCTACCACCAGTTTTGATCCCAATCTGCCCAGTGTTCTGATGTTAAACTGGAGGATATCCAGGAATATATAACACATCAGAAAACACCAGAAGACATTATAGAACTTTGGGGGAAACTTTGGAGAAGAGTGAAATATTTTGGAAGTGTTGAAAAATTTGGAGGATTTTTTGTGTGGATTGGAGGATTTTCAGTTGTTCAGGGAGAGGCAAGATGGAATCGCGGTGCACATCCATGTCACAGCAAGAATTTAAGTCCCGGGCTCAGCGGGTTCTGTGTGGTGTTTTGGATGTCCCCCCTGTGCTTGCATGGGTTTTCTCTGGGTAATCTGGTTTCTTCTGACAGTCGAATTACATGAACATCAAGCTAACGTGCTGCACTAAACTGTCACTATGTGTGTGTGTGTGTGTGTGTGTGTGTGTGTGTGTGTGTGTGAGAGAGAGAGAGAGAGAGAGAGAGAGAGAGAGAGAGAGAGAGTGGTTTTGTGTGTCTTTCCCTGAGATGGTCTAGCAAGCTGTTCAGGGTGTGCCGCATTTTCACCCAGTAGTGTCTCCAGCCTCAGTAGGATGAAGTGGCTTGGGAAAGGAGTGATGTTTGAGTAATGCGTATATTTTTCCACATCGAAATGACTGAAACGTCGTATTAGCACCAGAATATGATTGGCTCAAATCGAGGTAACGATTGGTACCGCAGTAGCGCACCTTTGAGATCTGGGTTTCTCTGCTTTCTTTCTGTGTCACAAGCTGTGTGAAAGCCTGTGGTTCTTTGTAAATGGAACGCTGGCATAGAAGGAGTGCCATTATCTTTTAAGGACTTTTTTTTTAATCCAACACCCCCACCCCATCTCCACTCCACCTCCACCCCCACCCCATTCCCATGTCTTCATTGTGGAATGTTATTAGGTGTCTAAAAGCTCTGTCAGTTCCTGAGCAAGAGAAGCCGCTCCTTTGGCCCTTTGATGGGATATAACATTTTGTTCTTTTCCTCATGCTTGTTTAATAATGGATGGCTCATACATTAGGCATACTGCAGAGTTCAGGACAGAATATGTGATATACTCCTTAAATGGCAATGTAGGCTTTACAAGCAATTTCCTCTCCAGTTTTATATCCACTATTATCCAACCTGGGATTCAAAAGTGGGTTAATGAAATGCCAGCCTATTGGCTGAGTTCTGTACAAGCGCATTGAATAAAGCACGTGCGTTGATGAATGCCAACCTATTGAATTTCCTCCAAGAAGGGACACATCTGCAGATTCTTTATACTTCTTTTCAGTATATCAGCTTGCAGCAAAATACGAGAATAAGTGGCAAGGCATGGGACGCTATGGTTGGATTTGGATTGATGGTAAAACATTTTATAGTTGTGGAGGAATTTTTGAAGGATGTTGATGGTGGTAAAAGCCATACAATGGCAAGAATCGAGCGAAAAGGCTGCACCAAGATTTGCTCATATTACCGAGGTCATGTGAGGGTGAAAGCACACGGTCACATGCAAAAGACTATTCTGAGTACTCTTCAGTTAATATATTCACAAAGAGAAGATATATACACCAACTCGTTCACAAACGTCTGGGTGAAATGGGTTCATTTAAATTATATATCTAATACTAGTTATTCAAAGATGAGAGCGTGTAGGTGTTCATACTGACGGGTTCATCAGGGATTCAATACTGTAAGTATTTGTAATTTGAAATCAGGACAATGCTTGATCCTAAAACGTGTACACATCATGGATATTGGAACATTAATCCATCTAGCAATTATTATAAGATTAATGTCAAAGAAATACAAGATTACAACAGAACAAGATCAAATTCCAGCAGTGCAAGAACTTTTTAATTTAATTTTGGAATTACTAAAATTAAGAATAAATCCATAAAACGGGTTCCGTAATTACAGATAAACGTGTCTGCATGCAAGATACTTTACTCACTTTATTTATTTATTTATTATTTTTATTTTCACAACTTAGCTTTGCTGACTCACACCTCCACGGTCTTTCATTGACTCTGAGTTACTGAGATCGCGCCTGTATTGAGTTCCTCTCATATCCTTTCCATTATGATACAGATAATCTTTCAGCCGTTCCAGTTTCCTGACAATTCTCAAAACATGCCAACTGGTAATGCTACTGTTTCTCGGACTGGTACAATGCTAGGACTGAATAAGTGTGCACATGGTACATGTCATATGCTGTAACAGTCTGATGATGCCCATCCAATGTGTGGCTCGGTCCCACACACATTCCAAGGGCAGGCTCCTGATCTAACATGACCATGACCGGGTTAATGGAGTTACTAAGGAGGAATAAATAGGATCAACTATTGAGTCAAGGTATTAGTGTGGATGTGCTCTGATATTCCAGTCTCTCTCTCTCTCTCTCTCTCTCTCTCGCTCTCTCTCTCTCTCTCTCTCTCTCTCTCTCTCTCTATATATATATATATATATATATATATATATATATATATATATATATATATATATATATATATATATATATATATATATATATATATTCGTATTCACAATGAGAATTTTTGATCGATGTTATATTAATGCCAAGCTTGAGCTTCCTCTGACATCATAACTTTATTGCAGCATAACCCACTATGTACATACTATCTATTCATTGACATATCTCATCATTGTTTTCATTTAGAGACATTGAATATAGAGGTAGTGCAAATCATTGATAACCATAAAAAAAAAGAAAAAAAATTAATAATAATAAAAAAAAGTTGTGTTATTATGTGGTAAACAGTACATGTATAGACAGTAGATCTTGGAAATGGTCGTATCGGTGGCAAGTATTTGCTTTAAAAGGTATGTTGGCTATTCTTCTAGTGACCTTTTGATTATAGCAGTGAGGGATCAGGTAACCAGCTCTCGGAACTGTGCCTTGGCCAGACGGTTTTGTGCCTGCTTCATTGCACTCGCATGCACTCCTGAGTAAGCACAACAAAGTGAAGCAAGGTGACAAGAACCCTTGGCTTTACTCAGTGGAAGCAGGTATGGCACGGCCTATAGCGGCCCGTCAAAAACAACTCCAATCTGGAGAACCTATCTGCTCCCTTTCATGAAGGTCCAGGCCTCCGTGATGAGGCTACACCGGACCACGCAATGAGATATTGATTTTTTTTTTTGGCTCCATGACTGAGGCTGTGACGATGCAGACGTTTTTGATTGACTGATGCCGGCTTCCCTGCCTCCTCTCTTACACGGAGGTTTTGCACTGTCCTTGCTTTACTCCTGCTCCACTGAAGCTTAGATAACATCACTTAGAAACAGAAATAAAGCTCCTTGAAAATGAAAAACAAATATATCAATTGAATTTTTTTATTTATTTCTTATCAAATTTTTTCATGTCTTTCATGGGAGCTCTGCTTTTCTCAATGCTTTTTTTTTCCTAAGATGTGATGAATTGAAAGCTTTTTTTTTTCTTCTTTTTTTCTCTTGGTGTACAATTACTATACAGAATATTGTGTAAATGAACAAACTTTTAATACAGTATTTGCGTCTAGACATATCAATTCACAAAGAATCATTGTTGTGATCTATTTTTTTTATGTATTACCTTATTTATTTATTTATTTGTTTATTTTAGATTCATTTTAGGATTATGCAGTCTATTCTAAAATAGCATAAAGTCATAGGGAATAATTAATGACCCTATTTAAATTTACAAATCTGTTTCTTCTATTTAAAATTAGAACCTTTGTGATCGGTATTCTTTAAACACGTCAACGTTTATGAATAATTGTAACCAGTATTTCCCCCCTAAATGTAAATAGCAACAGTATATTTTTAAATTTTGCCAGTATTGCTCCAGTAATGTGTTTTGTTTGTTTGTTTGTTTGTTTGATTTCTTTTGCAACAGTTGGCCATGAAATTTAATACTGATGTATTGATTTATAATCTCTATGAGATGACTTGCATATAATGTTGATATTTTCACATTGAAAAGTAACTGTTTTGCCTTGTATACCTAAACTGTGCATGTGGGGAAATTGTTTGGTGCATCTGTATTGGATTTTATAAGCCTGTAACTTAATAAAAATACTAAAAGAAATGTGTATGAGTCATATCGTACTGTGATTTGAATGAATAAATATTAATGCTCACAGTTTTGGGCATAATTTATATTCAGGGTGAAAATTGCTGCTCGACCCTGACTTGACCCCTTCATTGAGTTTGTGTCTATAGATGCCTGCGTCTCGAGGAGTTACACACAAAGAGTGCATACAGAAGGTATAAAGAAAAAGCTCATCACTTCATCGTCCAAATCTAATTATAATTATCTATTAATAATCTTTTTGGGTTTTTTTCAGAAGCTTGGTTCCCAACTGAACCGGCAGACATTTTATTCCATGAAATGTGAAATATTATAGTTTGACTTGACTGTTTGTAGAACAAAGTTTTTTGTTTTTTTTTACATCAAAGTTGAAGAAT
>CM045741.1:40795015-40925015 GCA_024760905.1 Plotosus lineatus
CTTTCTTTGTGGTCAGATATTATTTGATCTATCCTATGTTCAAATAACCCACAATTATACATTATTGATTTTTTTTTTTTTTTTTTTTTTTTTTTTTTTTTTTTTTTGGCTTTTTGAAAAACCTGTTACGTAGTCAGGTTGCCAATAAATATCAGTCTCTCCTTTTGGAATGTGTATATGAAAGTGATTATATTTCCCTTCAGTGTTCATCACAATGCACAATTTGCACAGTATGATAATTAAAAAAGAAAAACTGTATTTCTTTACTTGCTCATGAAACAAAAGTTGAGACCAGAATTAAAGTTAAAAACATCTTTTCTGAAATTGGAACATTAGCTTAGCAAAGTGGAAGCAATTTCACACTGGAAGGTCAGAGAGGACCCGTTGCATGTCACATTCATTTTATAAAAGCGGCAGGAGGCCACAAAGGCACCACAATATTGTAATTCTTGGGAAATAACAAGGCTTTCAGTCTTCATCCGAACCAATTTCTGCCTGTGCTTAAAAAAAAAGACAACATTTTGCAGCACTTAAACAAGGGCACATGCTGACTGCTTTGTATTTCTGTACCTAGCAATGGCACACTAATGCATAACTCGCTAAAATAGTCCAAGGACATTTCTGCAGTAAGTAAAAATCTCAGCTTGAAGTATTGGTCCACATCTCTTATTGACGTCAGGGTGATTTGGAGTATCCTTATTTTACAACTCATTAGCCTACCTCAATCTGAGAAAGTTCACACTAAGACACCCCAGCAGGTGCCATGTGAAATGGTATGTGAGGTGAAGTGGAATGTCTGAATTTTAATGGCCTGGTTAATCTGTTGGCAAATATTCAGCCTTCTTTATATGTTTGTCCTTGGTGGGAAATCTGGGTTAAGACCTCATTGTAGTCCTGACAACCATCTGTAGACTCTAATGTTTAGTATTCCATGCAAGGCCTGTAAGAATTTAAGCAATCTTGCCAACATTGTACCAGGGGATTCACAAAGCTTCATGTCTCTTCTGCTACACATTGACCTCTGCCTCTGAGTGGGTGGTGATATGCATACATGTTCAACAAGTAACCGTGTAGCATGTTCTTGACAGCTATTCTAACACTGATTAACTTTTACCCAAACATGCAGCCGTCGTACAATTCGGAGTACTTGTAAGATCTGTGCAAATAAAGCTGACTGCTGATTTAAGATTTAGTAAGAGGTGAAATGTTGCGGCATTCTTAATTTTGTAATTGCAAACTTGAGAATAGTTGCAGGAATATCCTATCTTCAACCAATGTCAGCTGAGATAGGCTCCAGCCTCCCAGCAACCCCAATACAATTAAGCAGTTCAGCAAACCTGGCAGCAACGTTTAGTCAAGCTGTGATATGGTTTTGATAATTTTGCAGTTTGGTCAAAAAGTACAGACGCTCCCCGACTTACATTCATCCATTTTACGTTTTTTTTTTTTTTTTTTTTTTTTTTTTTTAATTTACCCCCCCCCCCCCAAAAAAAAAAAAAAAAAAAAAAGAAAGAAAAGAAAAAAAGTCTAATTTTGAGTTTAGACGTACCTACATAGTATGCTGACGTAATGACGCAATGATGCTGCATTCATTTTTTACAAACTAGACTGAGTGCATATAGGGGCAGTGGTGGTGTAGTGGATACGGCGCAGGATTGCTGATCTTAAGGTTGGGGGTTCGAGTCCCCACAGGATTGTCACTGTTCCCCCAATACAGCTAACTGGGTTATCAAAGGCGGGCCATGTCTCTCACTGTCTATGGTGAGAGGCATGTAAAAGAACCATTGCTGACTTTTGTAAAGAGTAGCTGCAAAGCCGTCAGTGTGTTTCTGCCCCTTGCTAAGGGTTGTGTCAGGCAGGACATCCGACGTAAAAACCTCTGCCAAATCAAATGTGCGAATCAGATGATTCGCTGTGGTGACTCCCAAGTAAAGGGAAAAGCCGAAAGGAAGATATATATATATATATATATATATATAAAAAACGTGTTACCCTTGTGTTAAGACGTCGTCTCTGTGATCTTTGTGTTTTCACTGTTTTGCAGACTTTTGTAACCCTAAGCAAATTTGGTTGGTCAGAAGTGTAAGCCTACTAGCATGGGTGCAAGTCTCATACACAGAGATGAATTAATATCTGCTCAGATCGGCACCATGCATACTCTACCATGCATACTCAGTTAAGCAAAGAGAGTTGTAAAATGAAAACCCGAATCCACAAATTACAGAAAAATGACAGATATTTATTATCTTTTAGCAGAATCCTAAGAGTGTATACTTATTTTTATATTAATATTCATTAGGATTTGTACTTGTTCTTTGTATGCATCTCTTGAGTAAAGTTTACTTACTTACACAAAAGAAAGAATGTTCTCCAGAACAGATGTCTTAGACGTATTCTATGCAGCAATTGGCCAAATACTAATGAAAAATTCCACCGAAGAACAGAAACCGAACCCATCTCCACGCAAGTTAAACGAAGACATTGGCGATGGATAGGAAATGTGCTCCGCCAGCAGAAAACATCCCTATCCAGAATTGCCCTATGATGGACTTCAGACTGCCGAAGAAAGCGAGGCCACCCCAAGGAGACTTGGAGGAGGACAGTTGAGAGGGAGATAAAGGAGAAGGGTTGGACACGGGGCCATCTTGAACATGTTTCAGCTGACCCAGATAAATGGTGGGCTCTAGTAAATGGTAATAGTAAAACTGGTAAGTACTATCCAGACTACACTTGGAAGATCGGACTACAACTTAATTTACCTTTCTTCATGCTACTAGTATGTGTCTGTTGTGAAGAGGCAGGCTGTGACTACAAGGGCATTAGGAGATGGCCAGAGGAGGCCATAAAGGAGCTTGATTTCACCTTTTAAACGGTGGATTGGCCTATGCTCTGTAAGTCATACAGCAATGACAATGATTGGCTTATTGAGTGCATTTCATACACATCAATTTCTGCACCATTGTCCCAGCTCAGACTGGATTTTATTAACCAAACGACAAGCTGTAGGTGACTAAAGGCATTAAATCCCTACTCAATAACAAGAAGAGGGCATTCAGTGCTGGTAACTGAGAGGAGATGAGAACAAGCCAAATTTCACTGACAGTCTGTCTGTCTGTCTTCCTTTCGGCTTTTTTCCTTTTACTCGGGAGTCGCCACAGCGAATCATCTGATTCGCACATTTGATTTGGCAGAGGTTTTTACGTCGGATGCCCTTCCTGTCACAACCCTTTTAGCAAGGGACAGAAACACGCTGACGACTTTGCAGCCTACTCTTTATGAAAGTCAGCAATGGTTCTTTTACATGCCTCTCACCATAGACAGTGAGGGACATGGCCCGCCTTTGATAACCCAGTTAGCCGCACTGGGGGGGACAGTGACAACCCTGTGGAGATTGGGATTTCACTGATAGTAGGGTGGAGTAAAACATATAGTTTTTTCACAATCAATTCAGAATAGTGTAAAAAAGAGATGACGATACCAGTTATAAACATATGCAAAATATTAAAAAGCTGTAAAAAATTTCTTGGTTCCCCCAACTAACTCGAAATAAGATATGTCGAGTCGATTTTGAGAACACATGAGCACACGATTGCCGACAAAGGGAATAACTCTAAATAATTAGAACATTCACAGTTCACAGATTTTGTACGACTGGAAAAGTCAGGACTCAGTAGTTTAGTAGACGAAACTATTGCCAGGTGGCAAGAGCATATGGCACATTCGACAGATACCCATGCCAAACACAGGCTGTGGAGAGATGCATCAAGGTGGTGACTCAGGCATCACAGTCTGGATGTGGCAACAATCAACGAGATGGCTTCATCCGTACAAGACCGGAGTCGAGGGCAAAAATGCCAGTTTTTGAGACAAAATGAGACTTCAATATGTAACACTCGCTATGATATGACAGTTGATAGGAAGACCATTTTTACTGAAAATGTCCAAATATAGCCATTTTCATCACTCTTGGGGGAGCCTAAGATATCAACTTATCAAGATCCACTTTTATAATCTTTTAGTTGACACATCTCCACACATTTTATTGCTATTCCAAGTAAAAATAATCAAAAAAATTTTTTTTTCACAATTTTCACTCCACCCTAACGACAGTCAAGATCAGAGAGGCAAAGGACAATTAAAGGAGAAAGCTGGAATGGAAACTCGAGCAGGACAACATGAGGGAGGTTTGCAGTGGTATAAAGACCATCATTGGTTTCAGGCCATCCATCAGCAGAGGAGCTCAGGACAGTACCAGCAAGCTGAATGTGTTCTTTAACCTAATCAACACTGCCGCGACTACACACACACACATCACTCTTCTAATTTGTCAGAAGCAAGACTGTACCTCCCTGCCACTCTCTCTCGCTCTCTCCCCCCCCCCCCCCTTCTCATTGCACATCTGCCTACTGTGATAGACCTCACACTCTTCTCCCAGCTTATAACTTTACTTATAATCAGGTCAAGAAACAACTGAAAAGTCTCCACTCAGACAACGGAACAGTTCCAGACAGGTGAGTCCCCGTGTTCTTAAAGCCTGTGACCCCAGCTCTGTGGAGTCTAACATTATGTCTTCACAATGACCAAGAGTCTACAGAGGGTCACAGGACAGTGGAAGATGTCGTGCCTCATTTCTGTACCACAGACCCCATGCCCCAATGGCCCCCAGGATTACAGACCCATGGCACTGACTTCACATGTCATGAAGAGCCTCAAGGTTCTAATACTGGATCAACTCTGATCCGTGGTTAGACAACATATGAGCCCCCTTTAGTTCACCTATTAACCTTGTCTCAGAGTCGAGAACACCATCATCCACCTGCTTAGCCATGTCTACACCCACCTGGCCCACCTGGTGACCACTGTGAAGGTCATGTGTTTTTACTTTCCAGTGCATTCAGTACCATCAGACTAACCCTCCTGCATGAGAAGCCGATATTGGTGGCTTCCTCTGTTGTGTCCTAGATTGTGTATTGCCTAAAAGGAAGACCACAGAAGACCATCTTCATCCACTACACAACGGACTTCAGCTACTGTTCAGAACGGCCATCTTGAAGTTTTTTGATGAGATGAGAAGACCGAATATTGGGCTGCTGTGGAGTCTTCATGACACTGTATGAGCAGAATCATCTGCAGCTTCATGTGACAAAGACCCAGGAACTGATTGTGGATTTTAGGAGATCCACAACATCAGTGACCCCCACTTCTGTCCAGATTGGCAATGCTAAAACTGATCCATAAGGCTGGGAACTTGTGGAGCTGGAATAGAATGCTCTGATAGTAACTTTTTCCCAAAGTTGAAAGCAAATAATTGTTCATAATGTCTTCTTCTGTTCAGTTCAGTTCATTTTCTGTAACCGCTTCATCCTAATTAGGGTCGCGAGGAGGCTAGCGCATATCACAGCTGACTCCGGGTGAGGGCAGAGTACATCCTGGACAGCTCACCGGGCCATCACAGGGCGGAAACACACTGGCTTTGCAGCCTACTCTTGTCGAAAGTCAGTAATGGTTCTTTTACATGCCTCACACCATAGACAGTGAGAGACATGACCAGCATTTGATAACCCTGGTAGCTGCAATGGAGGAACAGTGTCATCTGTGCTGAGTGGGGCTTGAACCCCCAACCTTCGGATCAGTGATCCAGCACCTACACCACTAGGCCGCCACTCCCAGTGTCTTCGTCTGCTGGATTACAATTTCTTTTAAGTAGAACAAAAAGACTCAAACCTGTTCTAGCTGACCACCCCTTGTGCATACAGTCAGCTCAATGACGATATGCCTTGTCAAAGTTGGACGAGAAGAACATGAGTCACTTGTACAGAGTACTGACCTCAACCCCACTGATCATGTTTGGGATAAACTGTCCCTGGTGTCCGGGCCTGGCATTGGTTCCTGACCTTAATCATGCTTTTGTAGATGAATGATCACATATCCTTTCAAAAAAACAAACAAAAAAACCAAACAAACAAAAAAATCCCAAATCTAGTGGACAGCCTTCCAAAAAGAGAGAAAGTTATTATAACAATACAGAGAAATGAAATCTGGAGGCCAATCATCAAGCAACAGTTTTATAGTTGTTCATATAGTGTATCTTTTCAATGAAATAAATAATTTTCCGGTATCTAATCAGGCTCCTTTCCCGCCAGAGAGGTGACATTCCATGTCCCGAAGGTCAGAGTAAGCAGCCGAGGATCAGTCCGACAGAACCCATGCCTTTGGCTGCCACCCAACTCACACTGCACCCGACCCCTAAAACTCCTCCCACGGGTGGTGGGTCCATGGGAGGGCGGACCCATGTCTCCTTTTCGGGCTGGGCCCGGCCAGGCTCCATGGGCATAAGCCCGACCACCAGGCGCTCGCCTTCGAGCCCCTCCCCTGGGCCTGGCTCCAGAAGGGAACCCCGGTGACCCGCGTCCGGGCAAGGGAGACTGATTCCTGTGTTGTTTTCTCATGTCTTGGTGCGTGAGGTGGAGAGATACCGACTAGATATAGTCGGGCTCACCTCAACGCATAGCTTGGGCTCTGGAACCATCCATCTCGAAAGAGGCTGGACCTTCTTCTATTCTGGAGTTGCTCATGGGGAGAGGCGGCGAGCCGGTGTGGGTATAGACCCCCGTCTCGGTGCCCAAATGTTGGGGTTCTCCCCGGTTGACGAAAGGGTAGCTTCTCTCCGTCTTCGGGTGGGGGGACGGGTCCTGACTGTTATTTGTACTTATGCACCAAATGACAGTTCAGAGTACCCACCCTTTTTGGAGTCTTTGGGGGGGGGTGTTGGAGAACGCTCCCTCGGGAGACTCGCTCGTTGTCTTGGGAGACTTCAACGCCCATGTGGGCAACGATAGTGTGACCTGGAAGGGTGTGATCGGTAGGTACGACCTCTCCAGTCTGAATCCGAATGGTGTGTCGTTGTTGGACTTCTGTGCTCGTCATAGTTTGTCTATCACGAACACCATGTTCGAACATAAGGGTGTCCATAAGTGCACTTGGCACCAGGACACCCTAGGTCGCAGTTCGATGATTGACTTTGTAGTCGTGTCATCGGACTTGCGACCATATGTTCTGGACACTTTCGGGTGAAGAGAGGAGCTGAGCTGTCTACCGATCACTACCTGGTGGTGAGTTGGCTTCGGTGGTGTGGGAGGGTGCCTTCCAGACCTGGCAGGCCCAAGCGTGTAATCAGGGTCTGCTGGGAACGTTTGGCGGAGCCCCCTGTCCGAGAGGCCTTTAACTCCCACCTCCGGCAGAGCTACAACCACGTTCCGGAGGAGGCGGGGGACATGGAATCTGAATGGGCCATGTTTCGTGCCTCCATTGCTGAGGCGGCAGCTCATAGCTGTGGCCGTAAGGTCGTCGGTGCTTGTCGTGGCGGTAATCCCCGAACCCTGTGGTGGACACCTGCGGTGAAGGGGGCCGTCCAGCTGAAGAAGGAGGCCTATCGGGTTTTATTAGCCTGTGGGACTCCTGAGGCAGCAAACGGGTACCGGCAGGCCAAACGTGCTGCAGCCGAGGCTGTCGCAGATGCAAAATCTCGGGCATGGGAGGAGTTCGGTGAGGGCCTGGAGAGTGATTATCGGTTGGCCTCAAAAAGGTTCTGGGCCACCATCCGACACCTCAGGAGGGGGAAGCAGTTCTTCACAAACACTGTTTACGGTGGAGGTGGGGAGCTGCTTACCTTGACTGGGGATGTTGTTGAGAGGTGGAGGGAATACTTTGAGGACCTTCTCAATCCCACCAACACGCCCTCTGTGGAAGAGGAAGACCCTGGGGGTTCAGGTGAGGGTCCGCCCATCACTGGAGTGGAGGTCACTGAGGTTGTCAAAAAGCTCCTCGGTGGTCGAGCTCCGGGGTTGGACGAGATCCGCCCGGAATATCTCAGGACTCTGGATGTTGTAGGACTGTCTTGGTTGACACGTCTCTGCAACATTGCGTGGTCATCGGGGGCTGTACCTCTGGATTGGCAAACTGGGGTGGTGGTCCCAATTTTTAAGAAGGGGGACCGGAGGGTGTGTTCCAATTATCGGGGAATTACACTCCTCAGCCTACCTGGGAAAGTCTATGCAGGGGTACTAGAGAGGAGGATCCGACCGATAGTCGAACCTCGGATTCAGGAGGAACAATGCGGTTTTCGTCCTGGCCGCAGCACTCTTGACCAACTCTATACGCTCCACAGGATTCTGGAGGGGGCATGGGAGTTTGCCCAATCTGTCCACATGTGTTTTGTGGATTTGGAGAAGGCTTTCGACCGTGTCCCTCGAAAGATCTTGTGGGGCATGCTCCGAGAGTACGGCGTTCCGGATCCGTTGCTACGAGCTATTCGGTCGCTGTATCACCGGAGCCAGAGTTTGGTCCGTATTGGTAACAGCAGCTCGGATTCGTTTCCGGTGGGAGTTGGAGTCCGCCAAGGCTGTCCTTTGTCACCGTTTCTGTTCATAATTTTTATGGACAGAATTTCTAGGCGCAGTCGAGGCGATGAGGGGTTCTGGTTCGGTGGCCATCGGATATCATCTCTGCTTTTTGCGGATGATGTTGTCCTTTTGGCTTCATCAGGTCGGGCCCTCCAGCTCTCATTGGAGCGATTCGCAGCTGAGTGCTAAGCAGCCGGGATGAAGATCAGTACCTCCAAGTCCGAGGCCATGGTTCTCAGTCGGACAATGGTGGAATGCACCCTCTGGGTCGGGGATGAGGTCCTGCCCCAAGTGGAGGAGTTTAAGTATCTTGGGGTCTTGTTTACGAGTGAGGGAAGGATGGAGCGAGAGATCGACAGACGGATCGCTGCAGCCTCTGCTGTTAAGCGGTGCCTGTACCGGTCCGTCGTGGTGAAAAAGGAGCTGAGCCGCAAGGCGAAGCTCTCAATTTACCATTCGATCTACGTTCCAACCCTCACCTATGGTCACGAGCTTTGGGTAATGACCGAAAGAACAAGATCACGGATACAAGCGGCTGAAATGAGCTTTCTTCGTCGGGTGGCGGGGTTCTCCCTTAGAGATAGGGTGAGAAGCTCCGCCATCCGGGGAGAGCTCGGAGTAGATCCGCTGCTCCTCCGCATTGAGAGGGGCCAGTTGAGGTGGCTCGGGCATCTGGTTAGGATGCCCCCCGGACGCCTCCCTGGTGTGGTGTTTCGGGCATGTCCAACCGGGAAGAGACCCCGGGGTCGACCTAGAACACGCTGGAGGGACTATGTCTCTCGGCTTGTCTGGGACCGCCTCGGTGTCCCCCCGGGAGAGTTGGAGGAAGTGGCTCGGGAGAGGGATGTCTGGACCTCTTTGCTAAGGTTGCTGCCCCCGCGACCCGACCCCGGACTAAGCGGAAGAAGATGAGATGAGATAAATAATTTTCCACTGGGGACAGGGGGGAAGTTTAAAGTGGCCAATTCTATTCTACCTTTGAATTACTCAGTATACTCTTCTGAGATTTAATACTTATTTAATCATTCTCAGACATAGTTACTAAATGGACAAATGCACAGTTACCACATCTGCATTAGTGTCTATTATAATGCTTGCTAATAGCATGATACTGTATAATAGTTTAGTAGTTTCTAATAGAGATGCTTTCAAAGTATTAACAGTTTATGAAGTGCTCTGTTAGGGTGAATAGTTTGATTGTTTGAATATATGGGAGCCTAAAAAGTGTAATTGCACTGGGAAAAAAATGCAGATGCTTAAAAGGTTCATCGTTAGGCATATTTACTCTCTCACTTATTTGCCAAGCTGCTAAAATCTGCCAGGATTTCCGGGAAGCTGGAGCCTATCTCAGCCGACATCGGGAGAAGGTACATTATTGGATATACAGTAATACTTGAAACACACACACACACACACACACACACACACACACACACACACACACACACACACACACTTATTCAATTATGGTAAACAATGAATTTTGTGAAGAATGAAATAGGATAATAGTCTCATAATAAATGGTATATTATGAGAAATATCAAGCCATTAAAGACTCACTTAAGAGATAATGACAAAACCATCAGGCACATGTTCACAATATTCACGATGAGATTTTTCTCCTAGAAATAATAACTTTTTAAATTTTGTTAAAAGCCTTAAATGATAGATGCAGATGAGGGCTGAGGTAGATGATTCAAAACAGGTTTAGTGTGAGCAAGGCACTATGATCACCTATTAAATATAAGTCGAGTAGAATACCAAAATGGATATATATATATGGGGGGGTAGCGATGGAGGCTATCTCAGCCAATTCTAGATGATGGCAGGGTACACAATAAACAGCTTGCCAGTCCATCACTGAACTGCTACACACACAAAATCAGTCACACTCACACCTGCAGACAAGTTCAAACAGTCAATTCGGCTAATACACAAGTCTTTGGAGTGCCTAAAGAAGACCCATGCAAAACTCCACACAGAAATAGTCTGGAGTCAGAGTCAGGACCTTCTTGCTGTGAGACCAACATGTTAACAACTGCATCATAACTTTTTTTTTTTTTTCAACCTTTTATTCTGCTTTGTGGATTAAGAATGTATACTGGAAATGTAAAGAGTGATTTATTGATCTGGATGGGAAATCAATCCATTGAAGATCACACCACTCCAGGTAGAATCGCTTTAGGCTTATACTGTACTGTATGTCTTAAGGAGGTGAGATACCAGATCACTATCACTCATTCTATCACTACTCTGATACTGTACTACTGTAATAGGTTTAAGATATATATTTTTGTCATATTCTTATTATTTGTTGTTTTTGAGTCCAATAGAAACATATTTTGTACAACTTGTGTTGCTCAGTGAGTAAAGGGTTAATGTGGATTGGTGCGGATAATCATTTTTAATAGTATAGATTATCATGGTTCATCTCAAACCTAACCTGGCATACAAAGTCTTGAGATTCTGCTTTAAGCTATTCTTACAGATTAAAGGTTTGCAATGTTGAAAATCTTTTAATGATCTTGTCAGTGCTGTTGCTAGAGCATCAGTTATTTTAAGAATATAACTTATGCTAGAAGGTATTGACTTAATTCTAACCAAACTTTTTGTGAGTCATTATTTCTCATTGTTGATACAGCACACGCTCAATAGCTAAGTGACTGTGTAAACCTACATAATGTACAGCAAACATATAAACTCTAACACACAGTGATAGCTGCAAGCTAAATTTCATTTATTGCATAATGAACTAAAGAGTTCAGTATGTATGTTTCAGTTAGCAAAGTTTACAACAATGTTGGCCCTTCTAAAGAACCTATTTTGAGAATGAGCAAGAAGGAATGTACAACCAGGATTGCTGTGTAAAATGTAAATGTAAAAAAATGGAATGATTTGAAAGAAATTCATACATTACAAACACAATTTCATACTTCATTCCTGGTAATTTAGTACATCCGGGTAATTAACTTGCCCAGAGTGAGATGCCCTTGGCCAGAATTGGCTGAGATGGACACAAGCCTCTTTGTGAAGTTAATTATGATTAAGCAGTTCAGAAAGTGAATGAATGTGTAAATAGCTGACAGTTTTGTTTTTATTTATTTCATATAATGCTGTTGGGGTAATGCAGCCATGAGGCGGGGGGGGGGGGGGGGGGGGCACTAACCAGTGTCTCTCCCCCTTATGCCGGTCCCAAGCCCAGATAAATGCAGAGGGTTGCGACAGGAAGGGCATCCGGCGTAAAACTTCTGCCACATGAAAAATGCAAATGGTCAAAACAAAACTCATACCGGATCGGTCGAGGCCTGGGTTAACAATGACCGCCATCAGTGCTGTCAACCAACAGGGTGCTAATGGAAATTGGACTACTGTTGGTCGAAGACATCGAAGAAGGAGAGGCGGGAGGCGTGTCCGTAGGCAGAGAGAGAAGAGGAAAGGCGTGAGCCTAGGACTGAGAGTAGGGACTTTGAATGTTGGAACTATGCAAAGGTAGAGAGCTGGCTGACATGATGCAGAGGAGGAAGGTAGACATACTGTGTGTTCAGGAGACCAGGTGGAAAGGAAGCAAAGCTAAAAGCTTAGGAGCAGGGTTTAAGCTATTTTATCACGGTGTGGATGGGAAGAGAAATGGAGTAGGAGTCATCTTGAAGTTTGTCAGGAATGTTCTAGAAGTGAAAAGAATGTCAGACAGAGTGATGAGTCTCAAGTTAGAAATTGAAGGCGTGATGGTCAATGCTGTTAGTGCTTATGCCCCACAGGCAGGATATAAGCTAGAAGAGAAGGAGAGATTCTGGAGTGACCTAGATGAAGTGATGCAGCGTACCCCCAGAGGTGAAAGAGTGGTCATTGGGGCAGACTTCAATGGACATGTTGGTGCAGGCAACAGAGGGGACGAGGAAGTGATGGGCAGGTTTGGTATCCAGGACAGGAACACAGAAGGACAGATGTTGATTGACTGGTAGACTACATCTTGTGTAGGCGATGTAATTTGAAGTAATTTGTCAGTGACTGCAAAGTAGTAGTGGGTGAGAGTGTTGCCAAACAGCATAGGATGGTGGTGTGCAGGATGACTCTGATGGTGAGAAAGGTGAAAAAAGGCAAAGGCAGAACAGAAGACAAAGTGGTGGAAGCTGAAAAAGGAAGAGTGTCGTGTTGTCTTCAAGGAGGAGTTGAAACAGGCTTTGAGTGGTCAGGAATTGCCTCCAGATGACTGGACAACCACAGCCAATGTGATCAGGGAGACCGGAAGGAGAGTACTTGGTGTGTCCTCTGGAAGGAAAGTAGATAAGGAAACTTGGTGGTGGAATGAGGAAGTGCAGGAGTGTGTACAAAAGAAGAAGTTAGCTAAGAAGAAGTGGGACACAGAGAGGACAGAAGAGAGTAAACAGGTGTACAGGGAGACACAGCGTAAGGCGAAGATAGATATATTCTATATTATTTATGTGCACTCTAAATTTTTTTGGACCAGCTTTACCCTTACCCACAGTGCGATTAGCCATAGTAATGCTCCTTCAGTTGATTGGGTCAAAGCTCAGTAGCATTATCATTTATTCATTTTCTGAACCGTTTAATCTTACTTAGGGTTGCAGGGAGGCTGGTGCCCATCTCAGCTTACCCTGGGTGAGGGCAGAATACACCCTAGTCAGCTTGCAATGCTAAAGCAGGGAAAACACTCACACAGCCATTCATACTCCCATTTACACCGAGGGGCGATTTGGAAAAGCTGATTAACCTACTGTGCATGTTTCTGGACTGTGGGAGGGAACCAGGGTACCCAGAGGAACCCCATTAAGCACAGGGAAAACTTGCAAACTCCACACAGAAACACCCGAGCTGGGAATTATGCTCAGGACCTTCTTACTGTGGGGCGGATATGCTAACTGCTATGCCACTAGGCCACCCCAACAGCATTATATCTTCTTCTTCTTCTTCTTCTTTTTCTTTCTGCTGTTCCGTTCAGGGGTCGCCACAGCAAATGATCTGCCTCCATCTCTCCCTATCCTCTGCATCTTCTACTCTTACTCCAACGACCTTCATGTCCGCCTTCATCACATCCATAAATCTTCTCTTTGGTCTTCCTCTGGGCCTTCTGCCTGGTAGTCCCAAACTCAGCATCCTAATGACTTAAAGCAAGTGACCATATGTTCTCCCTTACTTGAAGGAAAACTCTCAAACTGTGGACATGCACCTTACGTATATCAAAATTAATTCATTTTAATAACTTGTTTATAGAAGGGAATAAATATGAGGGAACCAACCCTGTAGACATATAAAATACATAATTTAGAAACCACAGCTTTCCAGAATGTTTCAATAACACAACAATATCATTGTTTATTTGTGAAGTTCTTACTCTGTAAAATGTAGAATTTGATGAAAGAGTCAATGAAAATTAGCTCCAAAATATCCAAGAAAGCTCTTATCCTATTAAATGTGCAAGTGCATGTCCATGTGATCAAGAAACCCCAATCAGAACTCCACGATTACCACGAGTCATTCTGCTGAACAGATTTACTTCTGTAAGTATTTTAAGTGCTTCATGAACATCATGCACTTCCTCAATGTCTTCTTCTTTTTCCCTTTTTTTAGGGGTCACCAGAGGGAATCCTCTGATTCGCATGTTTGATTTGGCATAGGTTTTTATGTCAGATGCCCTTCCTGACACAACACTTTAACAAAGGACAGAAACACGCTGACGGCTTTGCAGCTCCTCTTTACGAAAGTCAGCAATGTTTCTTTTACAAGAACCTCTTACCATAGACAGTGAGAGACATGGCCGACCTTTGATAACCCAGTTACCTTCACGGGGGTGGGGGGTGGGGGGCAGTGACAACCTTGTGGAGAGTGGGACTCGAACCCCCAACCTTAGGATTAGCGATCCAGCACCCTTTACCACCAGGCCACCACTGCCTTCCATGCACTTCCTCAATGTAATTGGTTTAAAAGCCCTTGGATTTAGAGAAGTCATGTATTGTGCCGTAGTTATAGTGTACTTTACTGACTAAAAATAGAACATCCTTATCAGAATTCTTTATCTTATTTTATTAAAAGAGTATATTTTATTTTATGGCTTGAAATAAGTAACAGCTTGGAGAGGAAGGGCAGAAGTCTTAAGAGCAGAACTTTGACTTTTGACATGGCTTCATTGTATTGCAAAACATTACATTTATTCATTTTCTGTAACAGCTTAATCCTAATTAGGGTCACTGGGAGGCTGGATCCCAGCCAACTCACGGCGAGGGCAGAGTACACCCCGGACGACTCGCCAGGCCATCGCAGGGCAGAAACACGCTGATGGCTATGCAGCTACTCTTGATGAAAGTTAGCAATGGTTCTTTTATATGAACCTCACACCACAGACAGTGAGAGACATGGCCAGCCTTTAATAACTCAGTTAGAGCATGGTGGGGACAGTGACAACCTGATGAGAGTCGGACTTGAACCCCCAGCTTTAGTATCAGTGATCCAGCACCTTTACTACAAGGCCACCACTGCTCAACATTACATTTATTCTTCTGTAATTCACACAGAGATCGCCTGACATTTTTCTTTGGAATTTCCTGGCATACATCAAATTGTATTATTCCATTGATAATAAACAGTCTTGAACCAGAGTAAGTAAAACAAGCCAACACAATAATACAACTACGTCCATGTTTCACAGATGGGATAAGGTTATATTATAGTGGAATTCAGTGTTTTAAGGGTAGCCATATTTTTTTTGGAAAGCAGCGCCTATGCTTTTGAAACTCTACCATGCACACCACTCTCGTTAAGTATTCTCCTGATCGTGGACTTAACATTAACAAAAGCCAATGTGAGGGAGAGCAATAGTTGGTTTAAAATCTCACTGGATTTCTTTTAGACACCCTAGACTATTATACCCCTAGCTTTTGGACATTCTTGCTTAACATCTCCCAAAAATGGTAAATGTGGTCTTAAATTTTCAACATCTGTTTGACTGTGGGTATGGCATAGTGGTTTTGGAAAATTACCTCACAGAAAGAGGGTCCTGCCTTCTGATTCCCGGGCTCAGGTGTTTGTGTGGAGCTTGCACTTTCTCCCGGTGCTTGTGTGGAATCCCTCTGTGTACTGTGGTTTCCTCCCACAATCCAAAGACATGCACATAAAGGCTAACTGGATGTTTCAAATTACCGCTAGGCATGATAAGTGTTAATTGTTGTGTGTGCATGGGTTGACCTGCAATAGTCTGGCAAGCCGTTCATGTGTGGATTCTGTCAGCTCCTCTCTGAGACAGAACAGCACCCACCCCTATGTTTGATGCATCAAATTTCACAATGAAAATCTTGGTAGGGTCAGAACAGGGGCAAAACTGAACTGGCACCTGAGTTCCTGAAAGGCTTGGTCTTGCTCATTGGTCCAAACGATGGCAGATGATTTACTTGTGTGAGTGGATACTGAACCGAAGTTCTGGATGAACTTTCTGTTAAAAAAAAAAACAAAAAAACTTGAACCCCAAAAAACTGACTACAGCGTCATGGAACACATTTCTCAGGCTTGACAAACAAATGACTTTTGATCAATTTTTCAAGAACTAGGCAGACCTGGCATACATAGTCATGGAGGATTTGGTGGGAAAAAATGGCCTGGAAGACTGTGGGGCATAAGTGAACCCAAACAACATCACCTGGTATTGACAGTAGCCAGTACAAGTGATGAAGGCAGTCTTTTATTCAATCCCCTCCCTATTACAGATGAGATGATAAGCATTCTGAAGATCAAGTTTGATAAATATAGTGGCACCCCACAGGAGGTCAAAGGCTGCGGCCATGAGAGTTAGTGGATATCCATTATTGATAGTAATCTTGTTGAGCCCATGGTAATTGAAACTGGGGAAGAACCCAAGATAAATCTATGGACTTGGGTGATTTCAGGGAAACAGGGGTGCTTGGCAAAAGACAAGAAGTAGAATATTATTGTCCCCACTGAACAACTATGCCAGTAAACCAGTCAATATGAGGGTTATGCTTTGTCAGCCAGGGATGTCCTTAAACAATTGGAAACTTAGGAGAATGAATAGGGAAAAAAAAGCTCAGCCCTTCTTGGTGTTGTAAAACAAACATCTGCAAAGATGTTGTGAACTTGAATTTGGCCCTCTCCCAGGGGCAACCATATAAGGCAGACGATGCTAAAAATGATGTAAATGTTAGCCATGGGGATCTTGAGATCTGGCTAAAGTGAAATCCATGAAGTTGCCTGCTGCTCTAGAGTTTATGAGAGTTGCTAGGTGGTAGTTCTCATCACAGCCCTCCCCTGCTGGATACAGCTTGAACTTTCCTAAAGGCTCTGGGCAAACATCCTGAAAATGGCAGGAAGTCCCACAATATAGAACATAGCCTCCCCTTTATTCAACATTCCCTTTCTCCCAGGGAGAAATGAGTGCCTTGAAATTGTTTCAATGCTCCATGAGTGTCTGAAGAGGAATGAAAATGACTGAGGAGGCTCCATGTGACTGTGCGGGCAGAAGCCCACTCTCTCAAGTGGTGGTCCATCCAAAGAGCCATTTTGCTGAGGGTTTCAAGGTTGCCCACCCTTTCTTTCACTGCCAATTTCCTGGATTTGCTTGAAGGCCTTGTTGGTACACTACTATTAGGGCATCTTGGTTCCAGTGGCTTTGCCAGTGCCTTGTTTAAGTCTGACCTGCTGCTTGGCAGATTCCCAGTTAGTGATGGAGTGGTCAAACACTTCCCTGACCACCTGCACAAACTGCTGCTAATTAGTGCAGTATGGAGGCTGCCCCTCCCACACAACAGTGGCCCAAGCCAGAGCCGTCCCAGTGAGCAGGTGATAATATAAGTCAACTGAAAGCAATCTGCTGGGAACAAAGAGGATGGAGCTCACAGGTCAAGGAGCACTGGTTGAGAAAGCACAACAAGTCACTGGAGTCCCAGATAATCTTGCACCTGATGTGTGCATGTAATTCAGTTAAGTATTTTCTGTTATGATAGACAAATTTTAGGACTTGGGTTTCCAGATCAAGTGCACTATTGAGTGTGCAGTGCACAAGATGTAGGACCCAAAGACAAAGTCACTCATGGATGTAAATTTTAATTGTTCATTTAATAGAGAACACAAACATATCCAAAAAGGCTTTCACAAAATTCTCATTCAAACAGATAGTAAAAAACAGGGGAAACATTCAAAACAGAATTCACAAAACCTTTCCAAAAGGCTGTTTAGATGCAGCGATCAGAAGAACCCCATCAAAGAAAAAGGCAAAAACTAGCTCACGGGTTAACTAAGCAGAATGTGGGGTGTAAACAAATGTGAAATAGTAACAAAAACGGTCTTACATGCAGTTAGAAACAGGGGCACCACCACTTTCAAAGAGAACACTCAAAGACAAGAATAGAACCAAGTGCTTAAATACAACAGGACAAAAGAGACACATGTGACAAAATCAACTAACATTGGACAAATCCATAAGAGTCAACAATTAGTGCCATCTGGGGGCCCAAACAAGAGACACATTCATTTTAAATCTACATTAAAGACTGCAAAGAGGTAGTAAACAACTTTGCTTTATTTAACAATCTGGATTTTATATGCTTCCCTTATTTATTATGATATTTTTATACTTACAGTTATTGACTGATGACAGAAGTGTGCTGGGAAGATGGAAAGAGTACGTTGAAGAGCTGATGAATGAGGAAAATGAGAGAGAAAAAAGAGTAGAAGAGGTGACCATTGAGGAGCAGGATGTAGCAAAGATCAGTAAGGGTGAAGTGAGAAGGGCATTGAAGAGGATGAAGAATGGAAAGGCAGTTGGTCCTGATGACATACCTGTGGAGGTATGGAAGTGTCTAAGAGAGGTAGCAGTAGATTTTCTGACAAGAACATTCAACAAGGTACTAGAGAGTGAGCAGATGCCGGAGGAGTGGAAGAGAAGTATGCTGGTGCCCATTTTTAAGAACAAGGGAGACGTGCAGAGTTGCAGCAACTACAGAGGGATAAAGTTGATGAGCCATACGATGAAGTTATGGGAAAGAATAGTGGAAGCTAGACTAAGGGCAGAGGTCAGCATTTGTGAACAACAGTTTGGTTTCATGCCAAGAAAGAGCACCGCAGATGCAATGTTTGCTTTGAGGATGTTAATAGAGAGGTACAGAGAAGGTCAGAGGGAGCTGCATTGTGCCTTTGTGGATCTGGAAAAAGCATATGACAGGGTGCCAAGAGAAGAACTGTGGTATTGCGTGAGGAAGTCTGGAGTGGCAGAGAAGTATGTTAGAGTGGTGCAGGACATGTATGAGAGATTGAGAGATGTAAGACAGCGGTGAGGTGTGCTGTCGATGTGACCGACGAATTCAAGGTGGAGGTGGGACTGCATCAAGGGTCAGCTCTGAGCCCCTTCTTATTTGCTATGGTGATGGACAGGCTGACAGACGAGGTAAGACAAGAATCTCCATGGACTATGATGTTTGCAGATGACATCGTGATCTGTAGTGAGAGCAGAGAACAAGTGCAGGAAAATCTAGAGAGGTGGAGGTATGCCCTGGAAAGGAGAGGAATGAAGGTTAGCCTCAGAAAATCAGAATACATGTGTGTATGAGAAGGACACAGAAGGAACGGTGATGTTACAGGGAGCAGAGATAACGAAGGTGGAGGATTTTAAGTACTTAGGCTCAACAATACAGAGCAATGGAGAGTGTGGAAAAGAGGTGAAGAAACGTGTGAAGGCAGGCTGGAATGGTTGGAGAAAAGTGTCCGGTGTGATGTGCGATAGGAGAATGTCAGCAAGAATGAAGGGAAAAGTGTACAAGATGGTGGTGAGGCCA
Source organism: Plotosus lineatus (assembly GCA_024760905.1). Classification (NCBI taxonomy): domain Eukaryota; kingdom Metazoa; phylum Chordata; class Actinopteri; order Siluriformes; family Plotosidae; genus Plotosus; species Plotosus lineatus. The sequence goes on from CM045741.1 coordinate 40,814,214, forward strand.
CCGATGTTGTATGGATTAGAAACAGTGGCGCTGAAGAAAAGGCAGGAGGCAGAGCTGGAGGTAGCGGAGATGAAAATGTTGAGGTTCTCTCTGGGAGTAACGAGGATGGATAGGATCAGAAATGAGTATAACAGAGGGACAGCCCACGTAAGATGTTTTGGAGACAAAGCCAGAGAGGCTAGATTGAGATGGTTTGGACATGTACAGAGGAGGGATAGTGAGTATATTGGCAGTAGGATGCTGAGGTTGGAACTACCAGGCAGAAGGCCTCGAGGAAGACCAAAGAAGAGATTTATGGATGTGGTGAAGGAAGACATGAAGGTCGTTGGAGTCAGAAAAGAAGATGCGGAGGACAGGGTGAGGTGGAGGCGGATGATTTGCTGTGGCGACCCCTGAAGGGAGCAGCCGAAAGTAAAAGAAGAAGATTTTTATACTTACAGTGTGCCTGGACCGTACAAAGTCAATTTTGCTTAAAACAGGAAACTAATGCATCTCTATATTGATATCCAATTACTCATTGACTCATTTATTCATCTGGCCAGAAGTAGGTACATCCTGAGCAGTTCACCAGACCATCACAGGGTCAACACACACAATCATTCAGACTCACACCTAGGGGCAATTTGGGCAGCCAGTTCATCTTATGTGCATGTCTCTGGACTGTGGAAGAAAACCAGGGAATCAAAAGGAAACTCAAACAAGAAGAGGTAGAAACATGCAAACTTAACACAGAAAAGGCAAAACTTGGGACTCAAACTCAAGTCCTTCTTGATGTGAGTGTTAACTATTCTCCCACTGTGCCACCCCACGTATGCGTTAATGTTATATCTCTGCTGTTAACTCTGATCCAGTTCATTCCATATTCTCAGTATGCTCAACTTTGCTTTTTGTTTATTTCTTTATTAGATGTAGAGTTTTTTCTTTATAATAAACATGAGTCTGTTTATACATCATCTTCTTCAATCATTTCTTTATAAGTAAACCCAATTCTCAATGTGATTTAATAACAGCTCTTTAAAAGTTATGCAACTCCTCCTTATGGAAGAAGGAGACTCCTTTTAATAGCACATTACATAACAGGAGTTTAATTTATAGCATGCGTTGCAATACCCGGTGCATTATTTCACAGACTGCATTCTAAGGCACAAATAAACATGCCAATCCACTACATAGTTAATTCAATTATATAGAAAATGAAATTTTACACAGTTCAAACAGCCTCATCCACCATGATTGTTACAAGGTCTGCATCGCGACAGTTACCATAATATTTACTATTTGAGATTTCCTTTCGTTTTTTTCCCTTTATCAGGGGTCGCCACAGTGAATGATTCACACATTTCGCATAGGTTTTTACATCGGATGCCCTTCCTGACCCAACCCTTTAGCAAGGGACAGAAACACGCTGATGGCTTTGCAGCTCCTCTTTAGGAAAGTCAGCAATGGTTCTTTTACATGAACCTCTCACCATAGAACGTGAGAGACATGGCTGGCCTTTGATAACCCAGTTAGCTACACTGGGGGGACAGTGACGACCTTGTGGAGAGTGGGACTCGAACCCCCAACTTTAGGATCAGCGAACCAGTGCCCTATACCACCAGGCCACCTACTCACTACTGATCAGGTTCAAAAGTTCAAATTGTTTAAAATTTAAGCATTTAAATTAACTTCATAAAACAGCTCGCTCTATACTAGACCGACAAGTTTTTTAAGGTTTGATTTGAGTGCATACAGTACTGTAAAATAATGGGAAAGAGAGGCAGACATGACACAAAAGCGAAATATGCTTGAACTCATTGGCATTGGACATCGAATATATATGTAAAATAAGTATTACAGTGGGAATAAGAAATATTATACTATAAAATGGGCAGCACGGTGGCATAGTGGTTGGCATGTCTGCCTCAAAGCAAGAAGACCTGGGTTTGATTCCTGGCCTGGGCGTTTCTGTGTGGAGTTTGCATGTTCTCCCCAGGTGCTCCGGTTTCATCCCACAATCCAAAGACATGCACAGTAGGTTAATTGGCCGGTCTAAATTGCCCGTAGGTTTGCATCGTGCAGAAGGCAATGGCGAACCACTGCACTAATCCTGCCAAGAAAACCTCCATGAAGATGATAACCAGGGCGTTATTCAGGGTCGATTCAGGCACCAGATAGATAGTATAAAATGCCATAAAAAAATTCTCACTCCTAAAGAGTTCATCACCATCATTCTATCACTGGTTGAGTCTAACAAAGGTTAATTTTAGATCATTTAAGTCAGTGCACTGCACTTTGCAAAGATATGTTTTGTCCAGACAAGCTCGAAATACTCCTGTGTATCCTCTCAGGAGAGGTAGAAGTGTAGATCAGAGAGTTGCCTTTAGACTCCAGGTATACTGAAGCAAAATATGGACTTATTTGTGAGGCGCTCCACCGAATGTAGGCGCTTGTCGCACGGACTACTTTCAAGAAAATGGCCAAAGAAGTAAAAGTGGTCATTTTTTATCGAAATTCAGATTTTTGCATAAACCATTAAACAAATATTCAACTATCGCTTGCTGAAGTGAAATCGACTATATATATATATATATATATTTTTTTTTTTTTTTTTTTTTAATCATTTGATTTGTGTGAAATCTTGTCTGGACTGGACATGCTGGATTGTAGGTTGTTTAGTTTTGTATTTTGTATATAAATTGGTCAAGGCCTGAAAAATACTTAAATGTTTCATACCTTTTACATATGAACAAACTGATGATGATGATGATGATGATAATATATATATATATATATATATATATATATATATATATATATATATATATATATATATATATATATATATATATATATATATATATATATATATATATATATATATATAAGTTTTCTTAATTTCAGTGTGATTGTTTGAACCAGAAAGTGTTTTTTGTTTTTTCAATCTGTATTATTTGAAGGCATTTGAACCTTTATATAATGGTCGAAAAGATACATACTGATCTTATTGGAATAAACAGAAATGAAAAGAAAAAAAGGATTTGACGTATCATCTCTTCCTAAAACTCTTCCTAGACATGTTTTCTAAAAAATGATATGGCTGAAGTGCATAAAAATGTTTGGTTGCTAAGGACTAATGATGTTGGAAGAAGTGCAATCTTTGTGTTCATTTTTCTCTAAAATATCCTTTGAATTTTTGAGTTGAATGCTGACACAAGAAATGGCATAGCTTGCTCAGTTTTCAAGGTATTGACAAACTTTTGGCTGCATATTGCAGCTTTGGGCCTCCTCTATCTGACCGTGTAAAAATCTCATTTTTGCACCCAAGAGCCTACCTTCGGTGGAGTGGCTCACATTTGATAGACATATATAGACAATATTTTTTTTGTGTTTTATTTTAACTGAATATTTAGCCGACTTCTTCACAAGACCATGTAATGTAAAATGTTCATTCAGTTTCTGAATGGTTTAATCCTAATTAGGATTGTCGGCAGGCTGGAGCCTATCAGAGCCAGCTCTGGGCTACGCTACACCTGGAAGAGGTCACTAGGGTATCACAGGGCCAACACAGATACAACCACTCACTAGGGGGAATTTTGAACAACAAGCCGAATGTGCATGTCTTTGAACTATGGTAGGGAATCTGAATATCTGGAAGAAACCAACTCAAGCTTGGAGAGAACATGCAAACTCCACACAGAAACGCCAGAACACAGGACTCAAACCTTGCTGTGAGGTGGACATCATAACCACTATGTCATCATGCTACCCACTGTTTTATTTCATAAAGCAGTATACTGTCATCACATACATCAATAAATACACCCAAGCTTATTGTCTGTAAACAAGCTTTTAAAGGATTCCATCCAAGCTTCAATTATGGTAATTACACTGGCTCAACATTGTCTCACATGTTATGCTTATGTTCATGGAATCCAAAATTATACTTGTAGGATTGAAAAGTCATTTAAAATTCAGCAGAGAGGCTGTACGACCTTGAGTGGAAAAGTGTGGTGCAAAGTAAGGCTAAAAAAGACCATGTTAATGTTAATATATACTTTGGCTTCTTTAAAATAATACACGAAAGAACTGGAGTTGGTGAAACCTCTATTATAATTATGTGTATTTGCAACAAAATAATGGAATGAATCATAAAGGTGTTTTTGTTTGAGTGGTAGCTGCTGAATAACAAAGAATTTGTTTTTGCTTCAGCATTTCAAGCATGAATTCAAAGAGGTTTTAACAGAATTATCTTTAAATATTATACCTACCCACTATATATATATATATATATATATATATATATATATATATATATATATATATATATATATACATATATAATATTAGCATATTGTGATAAAGTTCATTATTTTCTGTAATGTCCTGATCAAAATTAAACTTTCATATATTTTAGATTCATTGCACACCAACTGAAATATTTCAGGACTTTTATTGTTTTAATACTGATGATTTTGGCATACAGCTCATGAATATATATACATACATACACAGACGCTCCCCAACTTACGTTCATCCATTTTATGTTTTTTTTTTTTTTTTTTTTTTTTTTCAGTTTTACCTATATATATATATATATATATATATATATATATATATATATATATATATATATATATATATATATATATATATATATATATATATATATATATATATATATATATATATATATATCAGTTATATAGCGTGTTACCCTTGTCTTAAGACGTCGGCTCTGTGATTTTTGTGTTTACACTGTTTTGCAGACTTTTGTAACCCTCAGCAAATATGGTTGGTCAGAAGCGTAAACTTACTTGCATGGGCACAAGTCTCATACACAGAGATGAATTAACCATCTGCTCAGATCGACACGATCTACCATGCATACGCAGTTAAGCAAAGAGAGGTTGTAAAATGAATGAAAACCTGAATCCAGGAAAGAGAACTCTCCACTCCGTGATTCACATCAGTGCAGGCTGTGTTGTAAACGAGTTCAATGGCACCCTTGTGCACTTGAAAGACCTGAAGTCTGTATAACCCACGGCAAGTACACTACTTTTGCAAGTGAAAGATAATTGGCCATTTAACTATATATATAAAAATTTATATATTTCGACTCTGGAAAGGTGCCCTACGTACTGCTGATGGGTCAAATCAAATACTGAGCTGTTTGCTTATTAGTGTTTCCAGTTTAGCAGTGATATTCTGTTCGTATTGATATCGCCTGTGCATTCATTATTATTTATTTGTTTGTTTGATCTATAAGTCAAGTTTAATTTGGAAAATAATACATACAATGCCTCATTAAAAAGTTCTGTTTATTTTATTAATTAAATTATTTATTTATTTATTTACTTACTTACTTATTTGGCACTTTTTAATCATTGTTAGTGCCTTTGCACAATGAACTATAGTAAAACCCATTGTGGAATGGTTATGTGCAGTGTTAATGTGATAGCCCTCTATATTATGAGAAACAACAAACACAGAAACAGCATTAATATCCCTGAACATGTTTAAAGACAACTGTACACCTAGTTTTCATCAAGCACCGTTAGGGTCACGTGTAACAGGCATAAATATGCTATGATCCACTGCTTCATGGTGTGAATACACTCTGATGCAGAACAGAAAGTCACCCATAGCTAAGCACAGAGCTGTATCATGCTCGTTAGAGATTAATAAATCCATTCCAAGCTGTGGCATGTACAGCTACTTATGTAGAGTTGCATGCATGGCCTTGTACACGTTTTCCCCACCACATTCTGCATGGCTTGTGGAGGTACAATTTAAGATATGCTTGGTTAGAAACACAGGTGCATGAGTTATGGTCTTAGTATTGTGTACTGATTGTATACTAGTGTGTGTGTGTATATATATATATATATATATATATATATATATATATATATATATATATATATATATATATATATATATATATATATATATATATATATATATATATATATATATATATATATATATATATATATATATATATATATATATATATATATATATATATATATATATATATATATATATATATATATATATATATATATATATATATATATATATATATATATATATATATATATATATATATATATAAGGGCACTGGTGGTCTAGTGGTATAGGGCGCTGGATCGCTGATCCAAAGGTTGGGGGTTCGAGTCCCACTCTCCACAAGGTTGCCACTGTCCCCACCCAGTGCAACTAACTGGGTTATCAAAGGCAGGCCATGTCACTCACTGTCTATGGTGAGAGGCATGTAAAAATGTAAAAAAAAAAAAAAACCTTGCTGACTTTCGTAAAGAGTAGGCTGCAAAGTCGTCAGCGTGTTTCTGTCCCTTGCTAAAAAGGGTTGTGACAGGAAGGGCATCTGACGTAAAAACCTCTGCCAAATCAAACGTGCGAATCAGATGATTCGCTGTGGCAACTCTCGATTAAAAAAAGGGAAAAAGCCGAAAGGAAGACACATATACCCATATACACATACTAGTCCTTCTCAAAAAATTAGCATATTGTGATAAAGTTCATTATTTTCTGTAATGTGCTGATAAAAATTAAACTTTCATATATTTTAGATTTATTGCACACCAACTGAAATATTTCAGGTCTTTTATTATTTTAATACTGATGATTTTGGCATACAGCTCATGAAAACCCAAAATTCCTATCTCAAAAAAATAGCATATTTCATCTGACTAATAAAAAGTGTTTTTAATATAAAAAAGTCAACCTTTGGCATCTCTGGGTGCATCCCGAGGAGCTATGTGGACCAGCTGGCTGGTGTTTTTATGAACATCTTCAACAAGTTTCTGGCTCACTTGTTCCTGGGTACCTCAAGAGATCAACCATTGTCCTGATGCAGAAGCACAAGACCTCCAGCCTGAATGATTACTGCCCCGTGACTCTGACATCTGTGGCCATGAAGGCATCTGCTCATTCATCTCCAGATCCATCGACCCTCTTCAGTTCACCTATCATCCAAACAGATGGATGGAGGATCCTATTCCCTACATCCTACAGACCACCCTCACACAGGTAGACAGTAAGCATAGGAACTACGTCAGACTGCTGTTCATTGATTAAAGTTCAGATTTAAACACCAAGATCCCACCCAGACTGTTCACCAAGATGTGGGACTTGGGACTGAGCACCCAGCTCTGTAGATGAGTCCTGGACTTTCTCACAAACAAGTCCAAGTAGTTAGGATGGGCCATTGTGTGCTCAGCACCATCACCTTTAGCGCTGGAGTCCAACAAGGTTGAGTCTCCTGATGTACACTCTCTACACTTCCAACTGTGCATCCACTCACAGCTCCAACTCCATCATCAAATATGCTAACAACACATTAGTGCTCAGTCTTATCTCCAAAAACAATAAGATGGCTTACAGAAAAGAGGTGGAAAACCTGAAGAGTTGGGGCAAGGATAACCACCACCAACAGAAAGTCAGCAAAACCAAGAGGGTAGTGGTGGACTTCAGCAGGAAGGAGCAGAGGTCCTACTCCTCTCTCTCCATCCGTGATGCTCCAGTGGAGAAGGTGAACAGCATCAAGTATTTTGGAGGCATGGCGTCACAGGGACAAGACAGTAGCTGTACCACCTTAGGTAGCTGAAAAGGTTCATGGTCTCCTCTGGGATGCTCAAAAGCTTCTATGCGTTTGTTTTTTTTGTTTTGTTTTGGGTTTTTTTTGTTGTTGGTTTTTTTTGTTTGTTTTTTTTTTTTACGGTCAAGAACATCATAAGCATTACATCATGGTTTGGCAACAGCACCATACAAGAACAAAACGCCCTGCAGAGAGTAATCAAGGCAGCCAAGCACTGCATTAGATCTGATCTGCCCTCCCTCAGCAGGCGCTGACCCATCAAGATCATCAGGGCTACTTCCCACCACAGTAACTGTCTGTTTCAACTGCTGAACTCAGGCAAACCATTCCGCACTCTGACAACAAGGACTGAGTGACCCAAGAGGAGCTTTTATCCACTGAGTATAAGACTCCTTCACCAAGCTGTGACTTAATACCTATATTAACTCAGGACAATTTCTGGACTACAATGTGTCACGCTGTAGTACACAACTTGTTGTTTGCAACTCACACTGTCACTTCGGTATCATGATTGCATGTGGTCACTTTACATATGTTGAAACTGTCACTTGCTGTTGCTGCTGTTTGTTACTTATTTATTGTTTGTTGGTTGGATTTATGTTGTTGTATGTATTTTTTTTTTTTTTTGGAATATTTATCTTTTTTCTGTATATTTTTGATTACTCTAGCTTTATTAATTTCCTAATCTTTGTTAAATATATGCACAGTATGAGTAATTTAGAATAATAATTCACTGTAGGTTGTACTGTGCATGTGACACATAAAATTATCAACCAATTATACTGATACCTCGAGGCAATGTGGAACAATTAACCTAATGTGCGTGTTTTTGAACTGTGGGAGAAACAGAGTACCCAGAGGAAACCCACGCAGACAAAAGAAGAGCAAGCAAACTCCACACAGAAACATCTGAGCCCAGAACCCGTACTCTTGTCTCAGGTGCATGTACTGTTTGCTATGCCAACACGCCACCCTGGATCTTTTACCACTTTAGAAAAATATAGTTTATTTTATCTGCAAAAACAGAAACCATATGGCTTAAAAAAATCCAATCTCTTTTCTTATAAAAGTGTTCCTGAGACTACTGATGCATTTGTAAAACGTAAAGGCATGTTATACCAAATCAACATATTATCTTTATTATGGTTCACCGTTTCGAGTATAGATTTGTGATTTCAGTATTTTAAATCCATCTTTGTTTTATTGATTTTCTTTACATGTGTTAAAGAATTTAGAAAAAAAGGTAATCATAAAATATATGCATTCATTCATTTGTTTTCTGAACCTCTTAGTCCTAATTAGAGTTGCGAGGAAGCCGTCACCCATCTCAGTCAACTCTGGACCAGGGCAGAGTACACCCAGGACAGCTCGCCAGGCCATCACAGGGATCAGAAAATATAATAAATGTTCATATTTGCAGGCTGGATAATGTATAAAATGTAGTTCTGTTATGTCTTTAAGCTAGCAGAATTATAAAACCCAGTTAAAAAAAAAAAAAAAGTTACCTGTTCAGGTGCACAGTACTCCTGACTGATGTCAGAGGGCGCTTTTGAGTCTACAGATTCTTGCGTGCCACTTTATCAAAATGTAAAGTTACATTTCCAAGCTGAGAAAATTCACATGTCTGGACTTTCAATCAAAACAAGAGTTAATAACTAAAGGAAGACTAACACAGTTGGGATGATGAATAAAATTATCTTTTGAATTCATTTGTACTTGTAAATCTGACTTTAAAAGGATCAGTGCCTCACCAACTGTCAACCTCACTGCATGGCACTATAATTAAACTCTACTACTCAGGCACTTTGACTTATTTATTTGAAAAGAAAACAGTAAAATAGTGGTAGGAATTTTACATGTGCTACCAATAAAACTTTTACACAGCAAATTATTAAATAAAATCGATTCCCATTGTGAGTGCATGGTAACTTTGGATACAGGTTTTCTTAGTTACCATGCACTCACAATGGGAATGCATGGTAACTTTGGATATACAGGTTTTCTTAGTTATAAACATCCATTGTTTATCCCATGAAGGTCAACTTTGAAAATTATCCAAGTTTTTTTTTTTTTTTTTTTTTCTCAGACATAAAATTTATGTTTAGCCTGGAGAAGGTGTAAAAATAAAAAGACATTTCTATGAAATGACTTTTAACATTAGCCAGTCCTCACAGTGATGCATTTATGTGTCATATTCACAGTGAGTTGTCATTTAGATGAGAAAGAACTTCTAATGATCAAAACATTTTCTCCAAACACTGCAGGGATCATATCCAGACAAATGGGGGGTATAAGTCAGAATGTTAGTGCAGATAAATGTCGATTAAATAAAGTCCAGAAATCTAACACATAAAATCCCAGAAACTGGAAAAGGACAAAGTACAGGTTAGCAGGAATATCAAAGTCTCAGGCAAGATCAAGCTCAGGCTGATGCCAGAATGTAGGCAAGTAGATACGTATATCAAACATATACACAGAGGCTAAGTCCACAACATGGTCATTCAACATTGGCTAGAGCTACATAGATCAAGGTCACTTACACACGGATTACACATGAATACTTAACTTGGGGTTGTGCTACGTCCTAGTCTATTCAAAGGGGTTCACAATTACATTTATTGATATGATCCAATGTTTGCATTTTAATTCCTATCTACACTCACTTGCTTACATACTCCTCTGCTGAACTGTTTAACTATTTGGGTTACGGGCTGGCTGGGGACCATCTCATTCGGCAATGGTTGAAGGCATGGTACAATCAGAACAGCTCAGTTTAATGTGCAGATTTAAGTAAACGGAACTCTGAGTTAGTAAGTCCAAGTCAGTAATACAAGGCTGACCCCCAAGTTCTCCCTCATACATTCTTTTTCAATTTTCAATATGAACATGATCTCAGTCATTCATGAAGTTTCTGACTTGCTTAATCCTAACTAGGGTCACGGGCAGGCTGGCACCCATCTCAGCCAACTCTAGGCAAGAGCAGAGAACACCCTGGACAGCTCAGCATGCCTTTCAGAGCTGAAACATGTTGATGGCTATGCAGCTACTCTTGAAAGTCAGCAATGGTTCAGCAGTGACAACCCGTTTGTAGTGTGGCTTGTACCCCTAATCTTGGGATCAGTAATCCAGCACCCTACCACCAAGCCTCCATGCCATTATTATTATTATTTTTTTTTTTTTTAATTAATTAATTAATTTATTTTTAATTTATGATCGTTTTCAAGATCGAGACAATGTTTCACCGAACCAAACAACATAAAGTTTAAATATGAAAAAAAACAACACAGAGTGCAAAGTCCACAACTAGGTGCAAACAGTACGAAGTCAATACAGTGCAACACAGAGCCCCTGTAATATTAGCTCTGTGGAATGTATACACCGATAATGAAAGCAGTCGTGAATTCTCGGTGTAAATACAAAGGTCTGCATCTAACAGTCATGAACTCCACTACCAATGAGTAGTAGCCCAGAGTCCTTACACCATCCCATGTTGAAGTAAACACATATGCCATCACCTTGAGTCTTATCGTATACAATGGGAACCAGCCTCTCTGTGACTCCCTATTAGGACTAAAGGGTTCAGAAAATGAAATGAATCATTATATAAATAAATGAGATTTACTATTAATGACAAGACTCAAAAATAGTGGCTCATACACCGCTGCTCAGAATCCTACTGGATAAAAATACACAGTCTAGCTCAGGTAGGCAGACGGACTTGCTGGTTCATAAATGTCCATGAATCAACTGTCAAAATCAGAAGTGGAATTTATTGAACAGCTACTTCAATTAATAACACAAGATACTCATGTGGTGTACATTTTCTCTTCATCTTATATTCACACCCAAGGGCTATGCTCATGACCAGAAGGAAAAACACATGTATATGGGAGAACATACCATGGATGTGACACTGAAAGCCTGGTATTTTTGGACACATTGGTCCAAAATCGTACTTAAATAATTTTATGCCAAAGCCTTATATACATAGACATGGTCACAAAAGCACATGCATATCCCTGGCTTCATATTCCTGACATTAAAACTGCCATTCCTTACAACTAGGTTCTGCTTGTGTGCACAGTTTGTCAACAAACCTTACTGTAATTAGGTTAATTTGCACAACTACTAACTTAACTACTGTTAAGCTTGGGCAGGACGGCCTGAGTTTTTTTCAGACATATATTGAAGTATAATGTCTATGTTATTGGTAATTTTGCAGTATACAGTAGTCTCTGTGTTATTGGATTATTGCAGTATACTGTCTCTGTGTTATCAATTTATTACAGTATAGTGTCTCCGTGTTATTGATTTATTGCAAAATATCTGTATTATTGATTTATGGCAGTATAGTATGTCTGTCTGATTGATTTATTACAGTATAGTGTATCGGTGTTATTGATTTATTGCAGTATACGGTCTCTGTGTTATTGATTTATTACAGGATAGTGTCAGTGTTATTGCTTTATTGCTATATTATCTGTGCTGTTGATCTTTTACAGTGTAATGTCTGTCTTGTTGGTTTATTCCAGTATAATCTCTGTCTTATTGATTCATTCCAATATCGTGTCTGTGTTATTGATTTATCGCATTATAGTCTGTGCTATAGATTTATTGCAGTATAGCATCTGTGTTATTGTTATGTTGCAGTGCAGAATCTGTGCTATTGGTTTGCTGCAGAAAATTCTGTCTAATTGGCTGTGCGACCGACACCTGCTCCCAGAGAGAATATAAAATGATGCATGCACACATACTTACCAAAGCATGTGTTCAGTAGAGACTTTGTCCAGTGACTGTCTAAGTAGCTCCAGTAATTGTCACCTGGATTGAAAGCCAGTATTATGTCATACACCCCTATAGCCACAGCTTATGTTCTATTTTTACAACCTCCTTCACTCTCCTGTTCCGGGGATAATGATATCATGACAACTCTGCCAGTGCTGCAAAACCACAAAAAGGCTGAATGTGTGATGGTCAGCAGCTGATTGTTAATGTTGCGCCACAGCTTTCAAATGTTGAGGTGATTGTTTCTCTCTGCTAATTTCTTCCTCTCTTGGCTTTATCTCTTGATTACACATGCCTCATACCTGTTGTATCCATCGCAGTGAGGGTTGCTTTCTCTACCATGCAAACAAGACAGAGTGCAGTGCTGATCCCGATGAAGGCCACACTCCTGGTGATGGGTTGAAAATGCTGTGAGTCCCTGCTGTGCTGTCAGAAGGGCTTTGGTGATTTCCACTTGATTAAACTTTCAGCCTTGACACGTTCAATGGTTGCAGTAATTTAAAAAGCATTAAGGGAGAAGAGAGAGAAAGAGCGAGTGCAGGGTCGGCGAATGTAATAAAAAATAAACAAAAATTAAAAATGCAAATAAGTTTGTTGATAATCAGAGAAAAGAGACACACTTTGATTCGTGAAACGTATTACGTAATGCATCAAAAATTAGAACCAACTCAGCTCATGAACTTATATAAGTGTATGAGGGGATAGACTTTAAATAGTTAAAATGAAGTTTATTCACGATGCACAGTAACATATCATGAAAAGCAAACACCTTGTGCATAGATATCTGATTAGGGTATCAAAAAGTTTTCTACAAAAATCAGTGTGACTGACATATATAATTTTATTTTCTTATTTCCTTTTCCTTATTTTGATATACTGTGTTAATCTCACAAGGGAACTGTGCCTCTGCATTAAACCTATCCAAAATAACGTGCACACACACACAAACAAACACACGCACACACACACACACACACACACACACACACACACACACACACACACACACACACACACACACACACAGTAAGCACATATACTTAAACCAATAGACAGCTATGCTGCAGTGCACAGAGAGTAGTCATGAGTAGATGCCTTGCTTCAGCACCATTCAGCCAGGAGGTTGGAGGAAGGTGAAGTGCTGCTTACTCTCTGCCTCCATACATTTTCTCCAAAACCGTTTTTCTAACCATCAGGCCATTGCTACTAAAATAAAGAATATTATCATCTATTCATTTATTTTCTGGGCCGCTTAATCCTAATTATTAATAAGGGCAGGCTGGTGCCCATCTCAGCTCACTCTGGGTGATGGCAGAGTACACCTCACCAGGCCATAGTAGGGCAAGGAAAGACCCACCCAGGTATGAAAAGCCTCTGGTAGGTAGTGGTAATTCTGGGGACACTGATGAGGAGGATGTCGATTCGAATGATATGGGTATGGATTAAGATTTTCAGCTTGATTCCCCATCCATGAGCAATGCTTTTGTTTGGGCTGTGGGCCCTAGGGGCCCAACGATTGATCCTCAGTGAGTGCATTAAAGGACATTATTAGGATGCTCCCTTCAAACACCAAACCATTGAACTTTGTGGAACTTGCCACTGTAAGCTTGTGGGGGCAAATTACAGGTTCATATTACCTGCTGTAGTAGGTGACGGATAGGATGAAACCGAAGTGTTAAATAAAGTTCCATGTTTACAACCCAAAAATGATCAGTGGGAGGCGATGGTAAAGGTAGAGGATACAGAGGACTGGAATGGGAGAAGTAAGAGCAAGAAAAAAAAAATGCTTTTTAATGGGAAAATACAGAAAAGGCCATCAAATGCTTAAAGGAGCAACTCACTAGATATTTGCTCGCCCGTCAAAAAAGCTAAGCACGACATCTTACAGATCAGTAACTGCCAGCAGGAGAAGCGTGCAACCACCTCTAAATTTTACACTTGCTGCAGAGAAACCTGCACAATATCAGGGGGAAGAAATTAGATGTTAGTGAACCCAATCCATTTTTTCACTACTACCTTTATAAATAACTGCCGTCCAGAGATTCAAAAGACCCTGAAAAATCCACTGTCTGACGATATGACATGATGGTAAAACCTTTGAAGGAGAGAGTGAGAACTATGGAAGGAGAGGATATTTCGGAATTTAAACAATTCTCAGTAGCAGGCGAGTATACTGAGCCACGTAATCGGAGAGGAAAGGTCGGGGAGAGAGGACGAAGGGGGATAATTAGTAATAATTCTAACCCCCGTCGTCCGGGAGCATGTTACTACTGTGGTAAAGAAGGACATTGGTCAAGAACGTGTAGAAAGAAAAGGGTGGATGAACAAACTGCAGCTCTTTTATCCTCCACCTCTCCCCATAACTTTCCAAAGGCTAATCTTTCTTCTGGAATGCAAACGGAGATATATAACCAACAGCGGTGCCCACAGAACCCTAACCCCAATATGTAGTATTGTACTTTTGAGTCAGTGCAGGCTGCTCATTTACCCTTTCTTGAACTGTGTATAGGAGAATCGGTTCACCCCTTTCTGGTGAACACAGACACCACAATACTGTTTTCTTCATCTTCTTCTTTTCCTTTCAGTTTTTCCCTTCAGGGGTCACCACATGAAATCATCTGCCTCCATCTCACCCTATTCTCTGCATCTTCTTCTCTTACACCAACTGCCTTAATGTCCTCCTTCACTACATGAATGAATCTTCTCTTTGGTCTTCCTCTGGGCTTTCTGCCTGGTAGTTCCAACTTCAGCATCCTACTACCAATATGCTCACTATCCCTCCTCTGTACATGTCCAAACCATCTCAATTGAGCCTCTCTAACTTTGTCGTCAAAACCTCTTACATGTGCTGTCCCTCTGATGTACTCATTCCTGATCCTATCCATCCTTGTTACTCCCAAAGAGAACCTCAACATTTTCATCTATGCTACCTCCAGCTCTGCTTCCTATCGTTTCCCCAGGGCCACTGTTTTTAAACCATACATCATACAACATCTCTGGCTTCAACACCATTTTGTACACTTTTCCTTTCATTCTTGCCGATACCCTCCTATCACACATCACACCGGACACTTTTCTCCAACCATTCCAACCTGTCTGCACACGTTTCTTCACCTCTTTTCCCACACTCACTCTCTGGAGTGCTGAGCCTAAGTACTTAAAATCCTCCACCTTCTTTATCTCTGCTCACTGTAACTTCCCCGATTCCTCTTGGGTCCTTCTCGTTCACACACATGTATTCTGTCTTACTGAGACTAACCTTCATTCCCCTCATTTCCAGGGCATACCTCCACCTCTCTAGATTTTCCTCCACTTGTTCTCTGCTTTCAATACAGATCACAAAGTCATCAGCAAACATCATAGTCCATGGTGAATCATGTCAAAGCTCATCTGTCAGCCTGTCCATCACCATAGCAAACAAGATGGGGCTCAGAGCTGACCCTTGATGCAGTCCTACCTCCACCTTGAACTCTTCTGTCACACCGACAGCACACCTCACCACCATCTTACATCTCATACATGTCCTGCACCACTTACATACTTCTCTGCCACTCCAGACTTCCTCATGCAAAACCACAGTTCCTCTCTCGACACCCTGTCATATTCTTTCTCCAGATCCACAAAGGCACAATACAGCTCCTTCTGATCTTCTCTGTACTTCTCTATTAACATCCTCAAAGCAAACACTGCATCTGTGGTGCTCTTTCTTGGCACAAATGCTGACCCCTGCCCTTAGTCTAGCTTCCACTATTCGTTCCCTTGTTCTTAAAAATTGTTCTTACACTTCTCCTCCATTCCTCAGGCATCCTCTCACTCTCTAAGACCTTATTGAACATCTTGTCAGAAAATCTACTGCTACTTCTCTGAGACACTTCCATACCTCAACGGGTATGCCATCAGGACCAACTGCCTTTCCATTCTTCATCCTCTTCAATGCCCTCCTCACTTCACCCTTACTAATCTTTGCTAGTTCCTGGTCCTCAACAATCACCTCTTCTACTCTTTTTTCTCTCTCATTTTCCTCATTCATCAGCTCTTCAAAGTAGTCTTTCCATCTTCCCAGCACAGTTCTTTCATCAGTCAATACATTTCCCACTCTGTCCTTAATTATTCTAACTTGCTGCACGCCCTTCCCATCTCTATTTCTTTGCTGTTCAACCTGTATAAATCATTTTCTCCCTCCTTACTGTCCAACTTATCATGCAAGTCATCATACGCCCTCTGTTTGGCCTTTGACACCGCTACCTTCACCCTACGCTGTGTCTCCCTGTACTACTGTTTACTCTCTTCGGTCCTTTCAATGTCCCACTTTTTCTTAGCTAACCTCTTCCTTTGTACACACTCCTGCACTTCCTCATTCCACCACCAAGTTTCCTTATCTACTTTCCTTCCAGATGACACATAAAGTACTCTCCTACCTGTCTCCCTGATCACATTAGCTGTATTTGTCCAGTCATCTGGAAGCACTTCCTGACCACCCAAAGTCTGTTTCAACTCCTCCTTGAAGACAACACGACACTCTTCCTTTTTCAGCTTCCACCACTTTGTCTTCTGCTCTGCCTTTGCTTTCTTCATCTTACTCACCATCAGCATCATCCTGCACACCACCATCCTATGCTGTTTGGCAACACTCTCACCCACTACTACTTTGCAGTCACTGACTTCCTTTAAATTACATCACCTGCACAAGATGTAGTCTACCTGTGTGCTCCTACCTCCGCTTTTATAAGTCACCCTATGTTCCTCTCTCTTTTGGAAGAAAGTATTCACCACGGCCATTTCCATCCTTTTTGCAAAATCTACCAACATTTGTCATTCTGCGTTCCTGTCCTGGATACCAAACCTACCCATCACTTCCTCGTCCCCTCTGTTTCCTGCACCAACATGTCCATTGAAGTCTGCCCCAATGACCACTCTTTCACCTCTGTTGGTACTCTGCATCACTTCATCTAACTCCCTCCAGAATCTCTCCTTCTCTTCTCGCTCACATCCTGTCTGTGGGGCATAAGCACTAGCAACATTGACCATCACACCTTCAATTTCTAACTTGAGACTCATCACTCTGTCTGACACTCTTTTCACTTCTAGAACATTCCTGGCAAACTCCTCCTTCAAGATGACTCCGACTCCATTTCTCTTCCCATCCACACCATGATAAAACAGCTTAAACCCTGCTCCTATGCTTCTAGCCTTGTTACCTTTCCACCTGGTCTCCTGAACACACAGTATGTCCACCTTCCTCCTCTGCATCATGTCAGCCAGCTCTCTACCTTTTCCTGCCATAGTTCCAACGTTCAAAGTCCCTACTTTCAGTCCTCGACTCATGCCTTTCCTCTTCTCTCTCTGGCAACGGACACCTCCCGCCTCTCCTTATTCGACGTCTTTGACCAACAGTAGTCCAATTTCCATCAGCACCCTGTTGGTTGACGGCACTGATGGCGGTCGTTGTTAACCCGGGCCTGGACCGATCCGGTATGTCATTCTTTCTTGTGATTCGCATAGTTTATTTGGCATTTGTTTTACGCCGGATGCCCTTCCTGACGCAACCCTCTGCATTTATCCGGGCTTGGGACCGGCGTGAGGGAGAGACACTGGTTTGTGCCCCCCCTCACGGCTGCATTTTAGATATATATATATACATATATATATATATATATATATATATATATATATATATATAGAGAGAGAGAGAGAGAGATGTGCCAAAGTTGTTGCCTCTTAATGATTTTTTACTTTTTTGCACCTTATTTTTTTTCAGATCATCAAAACAAATTTAAACCTTACACAAAGATAACTCAAGTACTTGTTCAGAAAAAAATCTTATCCAAACCTACATGAACATCTGTGAAAAAGTAATTGCCCCCCCCCCCCCCCCTGTTAAAAGGTGAGGTAATTGTGATTAATCCTATTATCGGGGAAAACTGAGTTCAATTTCATGGCCACACCTGGGCCTGATTGCTGCCAGATATTCCCAATTAGAAGATCCCTAACATAAAACCTGCCTGACGAGGTGAGGTAAGTCATACTAAACACACATCATGCTAAGACCCAGTGAGTTTCAAGACCAAAAAGAAAGAATATGATCGACATGTCTCAGTCTGGGAAAGGATACAAAGCCATTGGTAAATCTTTGGGACTCCAGCGGACCACTGTCAGAGCTATCATCCATAAATGGAGAAGGCATGACACAGTGGTGACCCTTCCTAGGAGTGGCCGACTGACGCCGCAGAAACTGAAGCACAAAATAGCAAGGGGTCATTGTGTGTGTGTGTGTGTGTGTGTGTGTGTGTGATATCTCAGAAGTAGCAAATTAGCATGTGTATCTCACTTACACATATCACACACACACCCATAGAGAGAG
Source organism: Plotosus lineatus (assembly GCA_024760905.1). NCBI lineage: Eukaryota > Metazoa > Chordata > Actinopteri > Siluriformes > Plotosidae > Plotosus > Plotosus lineatus. Next base: position 40,832,963 of record CM045741.1, read on the forward strand.
TTAGGTATGCTCATCCTGATGGGTAACTCCACTGTGAAATGACTTGAATGACTGCATGAGAATGGGGAAGTTTTCAAGCTACATTAAGACTGTCTCCAAGTACAATAACTAGAAGGCTGTTTCACAATTGTGGTGCTTTGTAAGAGTCCCAACCCATGTCTCTTTTATTCAAAATATTAATCTTTATTTATAAAGTAGACATGGTGGATCACAAGTGATGAGAAGTTCACAGTTAATGTGGCTAGAGACCATTGTGCTTTCAAAAGACAAAAGTAGTATTTTATACTCTATGCAAATTTTAATTGAGAGCCAAAGCAGTGTGGATAAGATATAACAACATGCAGACAGTAATGCATTATAATATTAAAATTTAGAGGCAACAAAATATTTTCTGCATCTTGCACTGATATTATATTTATTATCTTTGCAATATTTCTAAAAAGATGTCTATCTTTGTAATTTTATCTATAAGAACTTCAAAAGAATATATTCAAATGAATTACTCTAAATGTAGACAATAATCACAGCAGGGTCTTTTACAGCTGTATATATTGTAACTGGAAGAGTTGCAATGTAGTCCATTCATTCATTCATTTTCTGAACCACATTGCTCTAATTAGGGTCACTTGGATGCTGGCGCCCATCTCAGCGGACATAGGGCGAGGGCAGACTACATGCTGGACAGCTCAACAGGCTATCGCAGGGTAGAAACACTTTGTCTATGCAGCCTATTCTTGATGAAAGTCAGAAACGTTTCTTTTACACAACTCTCACCATAGACAGTGAGATACATGGCCGAGTTGCAGTGTAGACAGAAAGCTAATTTCTAGCTGTCTGTAATTTCATCAGTGCGGAAGTGCATCAGCAGCGTAGGCTCTTATTGCCTTATATCACAGGGTGCCCTTATGGATGTCTTCTTTGTGATTCTCTATTGTAAGCTATGCTGCTATAGTCAGACATACCGGAGTCTCTGCTGGCACTCAGAACCAATAAACTGTCTTCTTTAAGCATTACACAGTTATGAGCAACCCAACACACACACACACACACACACACACACACACACACACACACACACACATACACACACACACACACACACACACACACACACTCCATTAAACAGCAAACTTTACAATAGAATGTTAAGAAGAGTCACAATTTACTTATACATACCAATAACAATCAATTAAAGCAACACACCAGGACCAAATTAATATGCAATGCACAGTTAGGTACATAAATGTTATTCACTTCAACACAAATTTGAAATCAACACCAGTTGTTACGAAAATAGGATTATATAATAATAATAATAATAATAATAATAATAATAATAATAATAATAATAATAATAATAATAACAACAGCACTGGGATATTACCACAGCTTATTGTTTACCAGTTGTTTGGAAGAGTGTATATACAAATCAAATTTGAAATTAAAGCATACACTAGTCTTTTCTTCACCAGTTACTAGATACAGTCAACAGTTGTAGTTCAGTGACTTTATCTTGGAAGACCCGATGCTGCGAATAGTTATGAACAGACCTGGCAACCTACCTTGTGAAAGACCTGCTAGGTTTAGGCTAGAACAAAAGGAAAGCATTCTTAGGTTTTATATCCATACAGCATATACATATATATATAGATAGATAGATAGATAGATAGATAGATTCTCGATACTGACACTGCCGAGTCGGTATTTCTGACTTTTGTCACAGTGTCGACTTTTCGACTTTAAGTAACCGTGCTTCATCCTGGGCCCATGCGCTCGCATACAAAATATGTCAAACGAGCATGGTTATGGGTGATATTTTTTTTAAATTCGATGGAAAACCGCAAACCAGCATTAAATAACAAAAATCCAACTTTATCTGACAATTTTTCTGAAATTCCGACTCGTTACAGACACTAAACTCGCACAGGCTGTTGCATATAATCCAATAAAATTAGAGTTTCAAGGCATCGGCCCCATCCACACACACCGCAGTACAGAAAGGATTGGCTCTCCGCTGCACGCCACAGCAACAAGTGGCATTGAAAATAGATGTATAGATTGAAATGCAGATTTCATTTGGGGCAGTGGTGGCCTAGTGGTAAAGGGCGCTGGATCGCTGATCCAAAGGTTGGGGGTTCGAGTTGCACAAGGTTGTCACTGTCCCCCCCAGTGCGGCTAACTGGGTTATCAAAGGCGGGCCATGTCTTTCACTGTCTATGGTGTGAGGCATGTAAAAGAACCATTGCTGACTTTCGTAAAGAGTAGCTGCAAAGTCGTCAGCGTGTTTCTGTCCCTTGCTAAAAGGGTTGTGACAGGAAGGGCATCCGACGTAAAAACCTCTGCCAAATCAAATGTGCGAATCAGATGATTTGCTGTGGTGACTCCTGAGTAAAAAAAAAAAAAGGAAAAAGCCGAAAGTAAGACAGACAGCTTGAAATGCAGATTTATTAATGTTTTTGTTTTATGTGATGGCTTTTTTCTGTACTTTTATTTAAAGGACAGCAAAATTATGTATTAGTTATTCTGTTATGAAAGGCCACCTGATTTATCTGAGAGCCAGATGCAGTCATCAAAAGTGCCATCGGTTCCCGATCCCTGAACAGGCTCGCGGGCGACTCATGTTGTCTTTGTGGGCAACCTGGTGCCTGCGGGCACCATGTTGGTGACCCCTGGTCTGTAGAATGTGTTTAGGAAGCATATTTTAGCGCATGTAATAGATGCATAGTATTTTACATCCGGTTGATCATTCGCGCATGTAATATGATACATGGGGTTTTACTTCCAGGCACAGAACTCGCGGATTATCTTTATTCGCGGGAGGGGCCGGAACCGAACCCCCATGAATAACAAGGGCCTACTATACCTCAAAACTGGCACATGGCAACACAAATCACTTTCATATGCATACATCCTCTGACATACCGCTCTCTTTTCTTTGAACCCAGTGATCCTTTCAGCACTTTCACACATCGCAAAAGTCTTTTTTTCCCCCTAAATACTGTTGGAACAGCATCTCTCTAGAGTTTTAGTTTTATTTTCACCCTATGTATTCCGATGCTGGGTCCTGTATGGATGCATCTTCTGCACTGTGATTATGCTTTGTCTAGAACTTCCAGATACAGTAGGCCTCCGTTTTTCGTGATGGTTCGGTTCCGGCCCTTCCTGCGGATCATGAAAATCCGTGAATTAGTTTTAAAACCCTATGTATGATATTACATGTGCTAAAATCTGCTTGTTAAACACATTCTATAGACAGTCTTACTCATTAATATAGTAATAATGCAGTAAAATGTAGTAATGATTCAGTAAAACTTTTTTAATTTTGCACTGTGATAATATTTATGAATAAATAAAGCACTTACCAGAAGCTAGAGAATATGTGGAGCGTTTGAGTGACACCATAGGGATTAAATAATCATTAAAAATACACAAAAAAATTACTTCACAATTCAGGCAATCGCGTTGATAACTTGTTTGCGAAGAAGAAAAAAGAGGTGTACACATCATCTGCAACCAATCAGCTTCCGGGTTTGCTTCCAATCCAGGAGTATGCAGGGGAGAGAGCACTGAACTGTGAATGGTCAAGGGTCTACTTTATCACCAACATCAGTCCATGTTTCAACTACATGCTTCAACCACTCATCGTTTTGAATGGAGGATGAGTGAAAGGAATGAATACTTTATTTCTTCTTGAAAGTTTTGAACACACAAAATACTATACAACTGGTCAGCCAATACATTTTCAGAGCTCATCTTGTGCTGCATGCTTAAATTAAAGCCTTCCACAATCAGTGACCATCACATAGGTCGCTAGCTACTGTATCACAAACAATCACAAAAACACCAGTGGTTGTGATCTGTAAAAACTGTAATGGACTAGCAGCTAAAGTCAAGATACATCTTGTCGCAAGAGCAAACGGGAAAGGAATCCTTCTCAATAGTGCTGTAGTTTACCTGATGATGACAGAATTTATGAGAGAAAAAACTCATAGGATGACCAATGCCATTAAGATCCTTCTGAATCAAGACAGCATCAGCCCCTGTACCACAGGTGTCAACTCCAAGTTGGAAGGGCTTCTGGAAATTTGGATCAGAAAGAACCGACGCATTACATACAAGCATCTTGACAGACTCAAGGTTTCAAGTCAAAGACTGTAGGCACTCACAAAATGAACTGACATAACCCAGGACACTTCTAACTGGGGTTTTCATAGTAATTGGAGACAGCATGTCTTTGTGTAAAACCTCTAATGGACCATGGAATGAGTGACCATCCACGAACACAGCTGGACTGAATCCACATGATTACTGCACTACCTCACGGCAAACAAACAAAAATAAGGGAACACCATCTCAATCTTTTTTTTTTTTTTTTTTTTTTTTTTTTTACTTATACAGTAAGTGCAAAGCACGCCCAGTGCAGCTAACTGGGTTATCAAAGGCGGGCCATGTCTCTCACTGTCTATGGTGAGAGGTTCATGTAAAAGAACCATTACTGACTTTCGTAAAGAGTAGGCTGCAAAGCCGTCAGCATGTTTCTGTCCCTCCTAAAGGGTTGTGTCAAGAAGGGCATTCGACGTAAAAACCTATGCCAAATCAAACGTGCGAATCATTCGCTGCGGCGACCGCTGAAAGAGCCGAAAGGAAATCTCACAGTAAGTTCAAAGCATAGCCTTTAATGTTTGATGAACTCTTTGTAATGTAACTTGGAATTCAGGATGGTAAGCAATAAAAACTTGATGAGGAAATTTTAATTATTTTAACACCTTTCTCAATAAATGAGACAGAAAATTTGATCATTGATCTGACTGGATATAATTTGGCAAATCAAAGGTCGTACAAAATTTAACCAGAGCTCAAATTATGGAAGATGATTTAATGTTATGCAAGGGTATGGTTTCAGGGTACCTTTTGTCTGCACACATGATGGTTAATATGTACATGTTACCAGACTTGGTTTGAGGAAGGAGACCCAAACAATCTATCAAATTCCTTTCAAACGGTTCTCCTATAACAGATATAGGATGAAATGTTAGCGGGGAGGGACCAGATTCGGTTTTCTTGCCAACTGATATATTTCAAAGCAGTGACAATACCTGACAACATCAGACTTCACAGCAGGCCAAAAGAAATGCTTTCAAACATAATTGTGTGTCTTTGTCACACTTCAGTGACCAGCAAGATCATGACCATGAGCAACATGGAACCATCACTTGATACACTGTACGCCAATCATGCTCAGAATTAACTGGTGTCCACTTACGCGTTACATCACCAACAAAGAAATATTCTGTATGGCATTTAGAGAACGGTGTATTTTCTTTAGCAGAATTGATGCAGTGAGAAAGAGAAACATCTGATTTCTGAGCTGCCACCAACTGTTCTCTACCAATTCCCACCACATTTACCACAGTCCTCTTCCAGTACAGAAATACCTTTATCTCTTGTAATATCAGCAGCACTGGTAATTACATCTGGATCGTGAACTACTGGGACATCCCTACACATAAAAGAGTCTGAAGGATCATCCCCATCTTACATTTTTTTCAGCTTAGGCTATTACACAAGAACTGAAAGCGGCGGAAAATTTACATGTCGCTTCATAACTATTCTCTACTTCAGGATCATCTCCAATGATCTGCCCGCGGGGGAAGGGGTAGCTTTTTTCCGCCAGCTAAATCATTGCCAAGAATAAACAATACCCCTCTTTACTGGCAACACAGAATTGAATGAAAAATTCACAAATCCAGACACGGTATCAGAACAAAGATGAATGGTATGCAAAGGAGTCTTCAGCACACCGAGGTCAATACTAGAACATTTGTGCCACAGCTAGATTGATAGCTCATTGAACAAAGGTAGCACCCCTTCCAAGATAAATGACTGCACAGCTCCTGTGTCCCTCAGAATACGCAGTGATTTTTGTTCTGAATCAGTATTAGACAAGCAAACTGCACCATTCAGAATGAAAGGAACCCAGAATCAACTGAGGAAAATGAAAATAAACTGTCTCTCCATTGTGGTAGTTGTACTAAAGCCATGCTTTTGGGGGTTTTGTCAATTTTTGTGGGATAATATGGGGCAAGGAGTAAGAAGGTGTCCGGACTTATGACGGTAAAAGCTGGTTTTAGATGTGCTTAGAGCATTAAAGCTGCAGCTGTGCTCAGAACTATCATGCCATGACAGAGAAAATATTTGGAAAAATGGAATATGCTTTAGAATAAATTCATCAGTCAAAACAGCAGAATCAGTGAATGAACAAACTTTTTGTTCATTTAAGGAAACTACAATTCTATCTGGGCAGTGGTGGTCTAGTGGTATAAGGCGCCGGATTGCTGATCCAAAGGTTGGGGGTTCGAGTCCCACTCTCCACAAGGTTGTCACTGTCCCCCCAGTGCAGCTAACTGGGTTATCAAAGGCCGGCCATGTCTCTCACTGTCTATGGTGTGAGGCATGTAAAAGAACCATTGCTGACTTTCGACAAGAGTAGGCTGCAAAGCCGTCGGCGTGTTTCCGCCCCGTGATGGCCTGGCGAGCTGTCCAGGATGTATTCTGCCCTCGCCCTGAGTTGGCTGGGATGGGCACCAGCTTCCCCGCGACCCTAATTAGGATGAAGCGGTTACAGAAAATGAACTGAACAATTTTATCTGAGAAAAAAAAAGCCTTATATTATTCAAACAAAATCAATCCATTCAACTGATTGAATGTACCGACCTTATTTGAGACCACCTGTAAGATAAAGCTGACTTTTTTTGAGCAAATTCCAATGCCACATTTGTCTGGCTGGAGGTCAAGCTGCTTTAGTTCTAGTGTGAGCATGGATTCTTCCAGCAGTGAACTTCCTTCCGCTGGAACTATAAATGAGGAACTCTCAGGTTTTGACACAGCCTTCGCCGCAGCCAAATCTTTTAACTCCCCTAAAATGTGGTGCAACACCCAACTCACTAAGTTCGAAAAAAACACTCGCTACTTCACCCGCTCCACATACAGCAGTGTTTCAATGTCGTGCTTACTAACACTCACATCACTGATATGCTGTAAAAATCTGCAAGCAGTAGAAGATCATTCTTCGCTCAAACTGTGCTAACATGGGACAAATAGGAAACTGATCTAAATTAAATTTAGCAGTTATGTCACAACATATACACACACACACACACCATTCCCGCAACACAAAGACACCAAACACAATACACCCGAGGTATAATTGGACAAATCAAAGGAATGTAAGCAATCAAGCCCCTAATTCTGCTACAAGATCATTCAAGTGCTGGACGAGCTCCCAGATATGTTACAACCCTTTCTAGGTCGTGCCGTAACATAAACAAAAGGAATTACAACTGCTTGTTCCGTTGTTCTTATATTTATTTATATATTTAGTGATCATCACTTCAGAAGCCATCCAAGCCAAAATAATTAACAAAACCCATCTAACTTTCAAAAAATCAATCTGACTTTGCTGTACAATGAAGGAAAATAAAACAAACATAATGCACATTGGTTTCCTAGTCAACCAAGACCAGGAGAAAGGTTGGAAAAATAAACGGCACCGATAGGTTCAAGAAACAACACGGAGTATGCACTAGGTACACAAACTATGAAAAAGGTCATACACATGACAGCACTAGAAATGACAACATCAGAAAGCCACGCACAGACACTACCAATCATAGTGGAGCTTATTCACACGCCACAAGCCGTGATTTGGCTGCTGTTTAAAAACTCAGCCAGAATTACTCTCCACTAACCACGAGGAAGGGCCAATTCAAGGTCGTTCAACTATGACAGGGAAATCGGATTCAGTGCAGTGAGCTAGACCTACATATGAGAGGAAACAACAAATAGAAAACAAAAATACACAGGAAAGTGACACAGATCAGCTCAAGATAAACAGAAAATCAGTGCTTTTTAATGCATATCTGCATGTGCTGCTGTGTCTAAATCATGTGGACAATTTAAGAAGCTGTCACAGTAAAATGCGTTCTTACTTGACTCGGAGTTTCGTCTTTTGTCAAACGCCAATCTACAGACCAGTTTTAATGGTGTTGCAGGACCATGTAAAATCAGAGATATGATTAATAATTTAATCGTATTAATTTAACTTCTTGTGATGGCAATTTACAAGGCATGATGTCAACAAAAATATCCAAGACTGCAGATAAACGCTGCTATAAAGTGGATACTCTCTGAAACTGTCAGCGCTAAATTTGTGCATAATTTTTAAATGTACAGTTTATATGTGCATTCTAAGTGCAATGTTTGCATTAAACGTGTCTGTTAAACATTTTTGCATTTTTCACTATAAATATATATATATATATATATATATATATATATATATATATATATATATATATATATATATATATTTTTTTTTTTTTTTTTTTTTTTTTTTTCTATTTATATTTTGTGGGGGTGGGCGGGCAGTGTGTTAATACAGTATGTTAAAATAAAAAAGTGTGAAGTCACACAAGAGGTTTTGCTGAAAAAACAAATAAAGATGCCACATAAGGCAAGATAAACTTTTTTTTTCTTTTATGGTGAAATATAAACTTAAAATATAGTCAAAAACAGACAATTATAACCTTGCCCCTTAAGGGTTAATTCTTATAAATAAACATCACTGGGGCATGGTATATGTAGAGTAGAAGGATGATAAGGCTGTGAATGACAGTGGATGATAAACAGGCTTTGATCATGCATAATATTCTGCAAAACAGCTTAACACAGTTTGAGTGGAGAAGGTCATACGTTTAGTGACTGAAATAAAGAAGAGAAGAGCAAACATCTATCTTATCCAGCCTCACTACCTGTATCGAAGACACACCCCATTCACAAAGGCCAAGAACAGGAAATTCACAATTCAGGGATCCTCTGACAGTTAAAATCATGAATAAAAGTCATAGTGGTATGTGTGTGTGTGTGTGTGTGTGTGTGTGTGTGTGTGTGTGTGTGTGTGTGTGTGTGTGTGTGTGTGTGTGTGGGTTTAGAAAGAATCTTTAGACTTATACCAATGTTTAATCTTCAGTTCTAATTCTTATAGATACTGGTGCTGCAATTACCTGCACAGAGACAAAGAGAAAAACTGTATCCTGAAAACCAACATGTCCATCATCATGGACATCCACAGACAAGTACAAGTTGGGATTGAACTGGGGCACATTGAACAACTTCTTAATCTTCCTTCGATAATCCTTTTCATAATGTATTATTAGTTCCAATTTTAGCTATAATATTGGATTTTAGGTGTATTTAATTTATATATGATCGCATCCAATCACTGAAGGAGCATGTTTATTTTATTATTATTTTATGTTTTTATTTTTTTATTTTTTGTATGGCCTAATGTGTCATATTATATGTAGTTTGAACCAGGGACCATGGTAAATCACATTAAACACAACTATTACATTCTGAAAGAAGTTTATCATTATTTAAGTCAAGATTAAGTCAAGCAGGCAAGAGCAGAGTAATTCAGCACGAAACTGAACTGGAGCGCTTTGGACAAAACAGAAATAGTAATCAGAGTCTTCTTCTTCTTCTTGTCCATTCGACTTTTCCCTTCAGGGGTCGCCACAGCGAATCATCTGCCTCCATCTCACCCTATCCTCTGCATCTTTTTCTCTTACACCAACTGCCTTCATGTCCTCCTTCACCACATCCATGAATTGTCTCTTTGGTCTTCCTCTAGGCCTTCTGCCTGGTAGTTCCAATCTCAACATCATACTACCAATATACTCACTAGCCCTCCTCTGTACATGTCCAAAGCATCGCAATCTAGCCTCTCTGACTTTGTTTCCAAAACGTCTTACATGTGCTGTCTCTCTGATGAGCTCATTCCTGATCTTATCTCTGCTCCTTGTAACCTCACCGTTCCTGTTGGGTCCTTGGCATTCATACACATGTATTCTGTCTTACTGAGGCTAACCTTCATTCCCCTCCTTTCCAGGGCATACCTCCACCTCTCTAGATTTCCCTGCACTTGTTGTCTGCTCTCACTTCAGATCACAATGTCATCTGCAAACGTCACAGTCCATGGAGATTCTTACCTAACCTCGTCTGTCAGCCTGTCCATCACCATAGCAAAGAAGAAGGGGCTCAGAGGTGACCCTTGATGCAGTCCCACCTCCAGCTTGAACTCTTCTGTCACACCGACAGCACACCTCACCACTATCTTACATCTATCATACATGTCCTGTACCACTCTAACATACTTCTCTGCCACTCCAGACTTTCTCATGCAATACCACAGTTCCTCTCTCGGCACCCTGTCATATGCTTTCTCCAGATCCACAAAGGCACAATGCAGCTCCCTCTGACCTTCTCTGGACTTCTCCATTAACATCCTCAAGGCAAACACTGCATCTGTGGTGCTCTTTCTTGGCATGAAACCAAACTGTTGTTCACAAATGCTGACCTCTGCCCTTAGTCTTGCTTCCACTATTCTTTCCCATCACATCATCGTATGGCTCATCAACTTTATCCCTCTGTAGGTGCCACACCTCTGCACATCTCCCTTGTTCTTAAAAATGGGCACCAGCACACTTCTCCTCCATTCCTCCAGCATCCTCTCACTCTCTAAGACCTTGTTGAATGTTCTTGTCAGGAAATCTACTGCTTCCTCTCCTAGACACTTCCATACCTCCACCGGTATATCATCAAGACCAACTGCCTTTCCATTCTTCATCCTCTTCAATGCCCTCCTCACTTCACCCTTACTAATCTTTGCTACTTCCTGGTCCTCAACAGTCACCTCTTCTACTCTTTTTTCTCTCACATTTTCCTCATTCATCAGCTCTTCAAAGTATTCTTTCCATCTTCCCAGCACACTTCTGTCATCAGTCAACACGCTTCCCACTCTGTCCTTAATCACTCTAACTTGCTGCACATCCTTCCCATCTCTATTTCTCTGCAGTGCCAACCTGTATAAATAATTTTCTCCATCTTTACTTTCCAACCCAGCATACAAGTCATCATACACCCTTTGTGTGGCCTTTGACACCGCTACCTTCACCTTACGCTGTGACTCCCTGTACTCCTGTTTACTCTCTTCGGTCCTCTCAATGTCCCACTTCTTCTTAGCTCACCTCTTCATTTGTACACACTCCTGCACTTCCTCATTCCACCACCAAGTAATCAGAGTGACTGTGTAAAAAGATTTTCACTACACAGGAATAAATGACCATTAAGTGATAATATATGTGAAATTTCTGTTATGCTATTTTGCCATACACAGATAAAAACGCCTTGTGAGAATGAATCTGTCTACATGTCATTAAAAACCAATGCCTCCTGGCAGTAAATTAAACCAATGCAGAAATATGTGGTATTACACACACACACACACACACACACACACACACACACACACACACACACACACACACACACACACACACACACACTTCCTGGACCATAAGGAGCACCAGATTATCAGGCAGAACACCATCAACATTATTGGACACCGATTGACAACCCACAACCCATGTATACGGCGCACTGGAGTATAAGACGCATCAAGTGAAATAAAAGTCAGATAAGTCAAACTTGATTCAGCTCAGTGTTAAGTTATAACAATACAAAATATAAAATAATATACTTCACAATAACTCTCAACATTGTTCAGTTGTAACAAAATAAAACAATAAACTCACTTTTTCAGTTCATTTCTCTTACACAAATACATCAAATTCTTAATCTTCAGTGTCTGAGTTTAACAGTTGTGCGAGTTGGCTATAAAGCCAAGATCCCTCTATTATTGGCATTATAATATTGCGTTATGTCATTGTGTTTTAGTATCTATCATTCCCTTGTCAGATCAGAAGAGACGGAGATTAGAAGTCTTCCTGGGTCATGACCTTCTCTCAGCTATGCCCCGTTGAAGAGACAGCGCCTTAGTATTGCATTCATTACAGAACAGTGGTCATTATTCTTAAGGAGCAGTATCAGTGTAACTTTAAATTCAAGAATGTCAATCCGAGGTCTCAGGGAGACATCTGTAGCAGTGCTTGGTATTTGGACATGAAGCCTAGGTCCCTCTAACTTATGACCTGGACACCAATATCTAATAGTTGGAATTATTTGGTGAAACAACCAGAATGATGGTCACCTCTGAATTAGTTTGCTTCATTTGGGTTTTGATGGCGTCAGTGAGATAGAGTCGCGTAGCTCCATCCACACATAAGGCACACCACCAGCTTTTTTGAGGATTAAAGGCTTTTAAATGTGCATCATGGTCTGAAAGATATGGTGTGTGTGTGTGTGTGTGTGTGTGTGTGTGTGTGTGTGTGTGTGTGTGTGTGTGTGTGTGTGTGTGTGTGTGTGTGTATATATGTGTGTGTGTGTGTATGTGTGTGTGTGTGTGTGTTGTATGCATGTATGGACAGACAGACAGACAGACAGACGGACAGACAGACAGACAGACAGACAGACAGATTAACCATCTGTCCAGCATGATGGTGGAAATGTGATGCTGTGGGGATGCTTTGTTTGTGGTAAATTGGAAGAGTTGTGTAGGGTGAAAGGATCTTTCTCAAGGAGCGCTACCACTCCATTCTGTAGCACCATGCCATACACAGTGGATGCAAACTATGAAAAAACTCAAGAAAAATCAGTCATCATGCATTTAGTCAATAATGGATGGCCAGTGCAGACCCTGGATTCCAACTTAATTTCTGTTGTGGGAGCAGCTGAACAGTATGGTTTGGATGTGCTCATCAAGCATGTTCACTTTGTGGAAGATGCTTTCAGAAGCAGCTGGTGTATCAGTAGCACACTATGTTAGCTAATCCACGTTTGTCACATTAAAAGCCTGATAGATAAGAATAAAACATGTTTGCGATTATGAAAGCTCAGATGAAAACTGTGGTTCTGATTAAAGAGGCAATGGAACTGGTCTTCTTTCCTGTTAAGAATCTGGAGAGTTCTTCATTGTCGGTTTGATTATGAACTCAAAATGGAAAGAGAAAACTTTCTTTTGAAAATTCATCAGTCTATGCTTGTTCTGAGAAATTAATGGTATTTCTTATGAAATCCTGTCAAAAACGATGCTCTTATATAACAGTGTGTCCTACTCTGGGTTGGGGAAAAAGTGCTATCGACAGATGAATCTAACTGTGTGTCTCTGTATTACAATAAATAACATTTATAAGACATAAAATTTAAAAATAAATCTCAAGAACACCATCTGCCAAACATGGTGGGGGAAATGTTATGGACTGGGGGAGGGGGGTGTTGGTGATGCATGTAAAACGTGAGAGTTGTACAGAATTAAAGGGATCTTGAACACGATGGTCTATCACTCCATTTTGCAGCACCGTACCAGACCCTGTGGACAGGGCTTGATTGCAATCACTTTTTTTTTTTTCTAGAACAGAACAACAACCTACGCAAGAATTATGTGGAGAAGAAGCCGTCAGCTAGTGTTGTGTCAATATTGGAGTAGACAAGGCAGTCACTGGATCTCGACCCTATTTAACTGTTATGCTAGCAGCTTCACCTTATGGCACAGAATAAGATGGTACACATTCAAAAAATGAATTCTCCTGCCCTGCAGTGTTTGAATAAGAACTGTTTGAAGAATGCCACTCCACTGGGTTTGCAAATGACAAAAAGAGCAAAACCCAAGACGAGTTACAAAAATATACACTGACAGAAATTATTTTCTCTTATGCTTAGGTTCAATTTAAAAAGATAAAGTGGACATTTTAGACACAGCATCCCAAAAATTTGGATGTACGTATTTCCTGTCTCTCTTATCCATATAAACATTACATTACCGGCATGAATGGGGTCATTTGAAGAACTTTTGGCTGCTGGAGAAAAGTATCGCCCACCACCCCACCACCCTTTTTTTTTCCAGAGGGTGTTACAACAATGCCACTTAACTTGATGAACTGATCTCACTATAGTTCAGCCAATATATTAAAGCCTCGGTGTGAAATGTCCATATACTGAGCTCACAATCAATTAATAAGTGGCATACCTTGTAAATCATTTACAATATTTTACATATGCTATTGTTCATGAACATTATTACAGTAATGTTTGCAATGTGACAGCATTAACCACCAGTAAAGTAATATTAAAACGTCACCTTTGCTGTACAGTTTCTGACTGTAGTTCGCAAACACAACAGTTTTACTGTTCCAGGCTTGAAGATGTCCGCAAAATCAGGGTTAGCTCTGTTACTAATGATTTATATATAGATACAAATCACCACCATGTGCATCAAGTATAACTTGATCAGATCACTACAAAACATCTCAAATCCATACTCATCTCGCTTCAAACACATGCACTGCATCTGCCCCCCCCCCCACACACACACACACACACACACAGAACTAAGTACTTGCTAATACAAACCTCTAAGTAAATTATAGCATTGGGTAACAGCAAAATAATATACAGATTTAGCCACTGCCAAAAAGCAGAGCTTTTGATGGATGTCTTTATTGATAGGTGCCTGTGCCAGATGCCTGATTATTGATAGGTGCCCGAGTTTGACCTTGACTGCCTTTCCTTTAAGAATCTGATTTCTGCTTCATGCGTCTCACCAGTAGTTATAGTTTAATGATCTGTTCAAGAGGCATCATTCTTCGATATCTTCTATCATAACATTGCTTACACTTTGGATTAGTTGAGTTCTTACAGTGGATTGTATTTGTAAGTTGAAAACACATGCAACTTGCTGCAATTTGTACAAATGAATCCCCCTAAATGCCCATAAAAGAACATGGAGATTTATGGTGCATACAAATATTCATGAACTTGAAAACCTGAACGAAAGCGTCAAGGTCATGTCCTGACAAATAATCAGAAGTTATTAATTAGTTTATTTGTGTATGCAGTCTATTGCTATTATAATGTTGTGTAGAACTGCAACAGGGAAAAGTTAATAATAATAATAATAATTTTATATATACTCTCTCTAGTCTGTTGGGTTTTTACACCCGAGCCTCGTGGCTCATCCGGCTGGTCCTTATCCCCGGTTTCCATAGCATGAAGCGACCAGGAGCTCAACCCCCCCTGGATGGGACGCTAGTCCATCGCAGGTTATCTTCCAAGTATATTTTTACTGGTACCCATTTATACTGCTGGGTGAACAGATGCACACTTGTGGTTGAGACCTTGCCCAGGGGTCTTAACACAGTGAGGGTCTCAGTGGGATTCGAACTCACAACCTCCCAATCATAAGCGCAGCACCCTAACCACCCTAACCAGTATATATATATATACTAGTCCTCAAAAAATTAGGGGAAAAGCCGATCACAACATGGTAAAGTTAATTATTTTCTGTAATGTACTGATAAAAATTAAACGTTCATGTATTTTAGATTCATTGCACACCAACTGAAATATTTCAGGTCTTTTATTGTTTTAATACTGATGATTTTGGCATACAGTTCATGAAAACACAAAATTAGCATAAATGAAAAGGTACTCTAAACGAGCTATTAACCTGTCTGTCTTCCTTTCGGCTTTTTCCCCTTTTACTTGGGAGTCGCCACAGCGAATCATCTGATTCGCACATTTGATTTGGCACAGGGTTTTTTTTTTTTTTTACGTCGGATGCCCTTCCTGTCACAACCCTTTTTAGCAAGGGACAGAAACACGCTGACGACTTTGCAGCTACTCTTTACGAAAGTCAGCAATGGGTCTTTTACATGAACCTCTCACCATAGACAGTGAGAGACATGGCCCGCCTTTGACACAGTTCGAGTTCAGCTAACTAGCTGCACTGGGGGGGGACAGTGAAAACCTTGTGGAGAGTGGGACTCGAACCCCCAACCTTTGAATCAGCGATCCAGCGCCCTATACCACTAGACCACCACTGCCCCAAACGAGCTATTAACCTAATCATCTGAATCAACCAATTAACTCTAAACTCCTGCAAAAGATTTCTGAGGCTTTTAAAAACTCCCAGCCTGGTTCATTACTCAAAACCACAATCATGGGTAAGACTGCCGACCTGACTGCTGTCCAGAAGGCCATCATTGACACCCTCAAGCAAGAGGGTAAGACACAGAAAGAAATCTCTGAACGAATAGGCTGTTCCCAGAGTGCTGTATCAAGGCACCTCAGTGGGACGTCTGTGGGAAGTAAAAAGTGAAAGGAGGGCCAATTTCAGACCTTGGGGAACCTGTGGAAGCACTGGACTGAGTCTAGAGTAAAAACATCCAGAGCCACTGTGCACAGGCGTGTGCAGAAAATGGGCTACAGGTGCCGCATTCCCCAGATCAAGCCTCTTTTGAACCAGAAACAGCGGCAGAAGCGCCTGACCTGGACTACAGAGAAGCAGCACTGGACTGTTGCTCAGTGGTCCAAAGTACTTTTTTCGGATGAAAGCAAATTTTGCATGTCATTCGGAAATCAAGGTGCCAGAGACTGGAGGAAGACTCGGGAGAAGGAAATGCCAAAATGCCTGAAGTCCAGTGTCAAGTACTCACAGTCAGTGATGGTCTGTCACTTCTTGCTTCCATCTCCTAAAAATCTTTATGGAGATGAAGATTTCATTTTTCAGCACGACCTGGCACCTGCTCACAGTGCCAAAACCACTGCTAAATGGTTTACTGACCATGGTATTACTGTGCTCAATTGGCCTGCCAACTCTCCTGACCTGAAGCCCATAGAGAATCTGTGGGATATTGTGAAGAGAAAGTTGAGAGACACCAGACCCAACACTGTGGATGAGCTTAAGGCCGCTAATCGAAGCATCCTGGGCCTCCATAACACCTCAGCAGTGCCACAGGCTGATTGCCTCCATGCCACGCCGCATTGAAGCAGTCATTTCTGCAAAAGGATTCCCGACCAAGGATTGAGTACATAACTGAACATAATTATTTGAAGGTTGACTTTTTTTTCTTATTAAAAGCACTTTTTTTACTGGTTGGATGAAATGTGCTTTTTTTTGAGATAGGGATTTTTGGTTTTTCTTTACTTTTTTTGCCAAAATGATCAATATTAAAACAATAAAAGGCTTGAACTACTTCAGTTGTGTGTAATGAATCTAAAGTATATGAAAGTCTAATGTTTATCAGTACATAACAGAAAATAATGCACTTTATCACAATATGCTAATTTTTTGAGAAGGACTAGTATATATATATATATATATATATATATATATATATATATATAATTAGTTGTTAGCATAGCTGCCATCCAAGCAGTTCGAATTCTGGCCAAGGCATGACATGTTGGAGCAGCTGTAGCCTAATGGTTAGAATAGGGGCTTTTTGAACAAAATGTCACTGGTTTGATACCCAAAGCCAGCAGGGAAAAAATGTGTGGAGTTGCCATCAATGAGTTCGCCATACAAGGAGGTGCTTTGTGATGCAGGAGGAGTTCGTGCGGTGTACATGCCCAAGCCAGTGTAGACATCTTTGCAGTGGAATGGGCATTCGGATAATTGATTTGACTCTTTAAAATACTTCAACATTGCTCACCAAGTACTGCCATCTTAGTTTCAGAATGTTCCTTAAGCAGCAGTGATGGAAACCATTGAGCTTTCGCTCTTGTCATTTGTTCCCTTTCCTTTTTTCCAGGTTTCAGAACCATACAACGAGGTGCTTAGGAGATAGGATTTGTTCAACCTAATTTTGATGGACAACTTGAAGTACTTGTTCCATACTTACTGATTCAGTTTCCCAAAAATGGCAGCTGATTTTCCCATCTGAGAATTGATCTCTTCCATGAGATTTAGAGAAGATGAAACTATTTAACCCAAGTATCAGAGCTTTTGCACCATCTCCAGGATCTTGCGATCAATCATGATAGGATCACTTGGGGATTGGTAACTTGTGCAAGGATGACAGTCTTCTTTATACTGATGATGAGTGCAAAATCCTTGCAAGTGTTGTTGAATTGGTCAATCATGTCTTGTACCATGGCCTGGTTGTGAACCACAAGTGCAGCATCATGAGCAAAAAGCAGATCTCATGCAATACTGTGTCTATTCTTTTTTTCTCTCTCTTTGCTCTGAGCCTTGCCAGGCTGAAAAGCAATTAATCACATCACCAGGGGAACATGACATCACCTGGAGAGTACTCCAGTGCTGTATGGAGGAGGACAGTAAAATCCAAAAGAGAGTTGGAGCAAGTACACACCCTTGTTTCACTCCGCTTATGTTGGGGAACTTGTCAGATTGTGTGATGTTGTATTATACAGTGCTTTGCATTTTGTCATGAAAATATTTTGTGATCCTGAGCATCTTGGGAGGACAGCAGATTCCCTCAAACACACAGAAGAGTCCAGTCAGCTGACAGTGTCAAATGCCTTAATTAGACCAACAAAGACAATAAGGAGAGGTTTCTACTGTTTTCAAGATTTCGTCTGTAGCTGTCATTGAGAAAAGATCATGCACATTGTGGACCTCTTTAAGTGGAATCTGCACTGGCTTTCTGGTAGAATTTGTTCTGCAAGAATCTGCTGGCAGGAGAGAAGCATCCGAACAAAGGCTTTGCCTGCTATGCTAAGTAGTGATATTCCATGGTAATTATTCCAATCCCCTTTATCACTCTTACTCTTGTAGATCGTGATATTTGTGTTCCAGAGCCTAGAACATTTCTGATATTTTGGCAGAGCAGGCAGATGTCACTTACTGCTTTCAGCTTTGATGCCCAAGCAGAAGATTTCCCAGTACAGTGGTACCTCACTTAACGAAAGTCTCACCAAACGAAAAATGCAGGTTACGGAACACATTTTCCTAATTTTTTGTCTCTGAATATGAAACAAGTTCACGTTACGAAAGCGCCATCTTAAAAATTCAAATGTGCCATTCAAACATTAAAACCCGCCATTCAAACGCTCCAATCAAACATTTAAACAATGCACGAGCTGCTCTCCCATCCAAAAACATCCCACCCCACTGGCCTCCCATTGACGAGGAGGGATGATGCAGCTACCTCCCATTGCCTATCTCCAAACATCCTGCCCTACTGGCCTCCCATTGGCTAGGAGGGATGACACAGTGTCCTCTTATTGGCCATCTCCTATCATCCCGCCCCGCTGGCCTCCCATTGGCTAGGAGGGATGATGCAGTTCTCTCCCATTGGCTATTATGGAGCTGCATCTACCATGATGCTTTTCATGTAAAGGACAAAGTTACTGTTGTTTCATGCTTTATTTCTTGACTCAGGCTTTTAACCTTCCATAAACATTTGTAAGATTACAACTCCAATAATAAGACATGGTCAACAAACACACACACACACACACACACACACACACACACACACACACACACACACACACACACACACACGATTTCTGGTGCGAGTGAGAAGAAGAAACGGGCTTGAGTGACATCGCAAAGTAATATGGTCAAACCCGTCTACCATCGGTACGATATTGAAGCAGAAGGAGGTCTGAAAAGGTATGCTTTTATAATTTTTTTAAAGGGTTTAGGGGGTAGTATTGGGAGACTTGAAACGAATCATGGGTTTTACGTGTAAAATGTGGTTCAATTTACGAAAAATGCAGATTACGAAAAAGGCGCTGGAACGCATTAATTTCGTAAAGTGACATATCACTGTCTTCATTTTCGCATCTTCTTGATTCACTTTGGAGCTTTCCTTTGGTGCCTACTCCAATGTGGGTTTTGAAGTTGCTCAGCACATAAACCTGGTCTACAGAGGCAAATCACTGAAATGATTGGCTGTCTTCGTCTTGTCTTCATCTGCATCCAGTATGGGGCCATAGGTACAAACAAGTGTGGCATGTCACAGTTTGTTAGTGATTACATAGTACCCATAGCAGGTAAAAAATAAATAAATTAATTAATTAATTAATAAATAAATAATCTGACCTGACACACACAGAAAAAAGTTTATATACTGAGAAATAAAAGAACATCGAAATAGCAAGGATTAGGGAGGTAAAAAGTTTAACTTTCAAAGTTAAAAAACAAAACAAAATAGATTGATAATATGCAGAGACGGGTTTCACTATCCTTGACCACCACTGTCGTGTAGTTCAGGAATACACAACCAATCAGCATTAACTCAGATGTTACCGACATTGGAAAATCATCCAAAATGAAGTTTAAGCAAAATGTGGGAGCCATATTCAATTAAATCAATGAAAAGAGAAACATGTTACCTGGAGCTAGCTGGGAATCAAACTGAGAATCTGATTTGTTGTCAATCAGTCGTCTCTGGGAGAAATTTCATAAAAATCACACTTCTCTTTAAGGGTAATCCTGCCAGCCAACAAACAACAACAACAACAATAATAATAATAATAATAATAATAATAATAATAATAATAATAATAATAATAATAAGTACTGTAGTAGTAGTAGTAGTAGTAGTAGCAGCAGCAGTATTAGTTTGCTTGTTTATCCAAAATTGCTGCCGAGCCCATCTGCTTAATAACAGACAATGGTTTAATGGTTTGCAATTGAAATACTGTCTATTTTCTTTGTATGAGCTACAATTTGCTTTCAGGGATGTTCGGATGAGGTCAAAATTAAAATATTCCTTATAGCGTGCAAGTTTCTATTGCACAAATAGATAATTCATCAGGTTCACTGTGAACTGATCCCAGAGTGTCCATTTTCATATGATAAGAATAGAAAGCATAACAATTGCTTCCACAAGTAGCTTTTTTCTTATCAGTACACTTGCTTTCAAGCCAGTTTAATATTTACAAATGATTGCCATTCCGAGGAAGGACGACATTTAACTCTGTTGAATTCCAAGTAAATAACTGAGGAAAGGTACCAGCAACCAACCCAGAATTAAAATAAATATTGACAGTTTAATCATGCCTAAGTTAAAACTAAAGTATTTGCGTATACTGCAGAAAGCCCTCTCAATTTGTGAAGGAAATTAAGAAACGGAAAGCAGCATCCACACTTGCAGGCAGAATCAGGATCAGGAAATTAGATGTGCTAAATGAGTTGATTTACTTCATTACAAAACGCGAGCTCATCAGCAGGATGGAACAACAATCAACAAATTGATTTTGCAGACACAGAACATGAAATGTTGCACATTAGTAGGCACAGGGATGGTGCTGTCTAATAGCCCCACTACCTGGGGATTTAAAAAAAAAAAAAAAAAAAAAAAAAAAAACATTATCCATAGTGTATCATGCTTAAGTCAAAGCTATGAACACTCAGTGACAACTCAGTTAGCTGCACTGGGAGGGCAGTGACAACCTGTTGACAGTGGGCTTGAAAACCTAACCATGGAATAAGTGATCCAGCACCTTACCTACAGGACACCACTGCCCAAGAACCAGGATTATTTCAGGATTATACTGTTTACTGTAAATGTCGCTTGAAACTGAATTCCCCTAAGAGATTTATAAAGTATCTGTCTATCTGTCTGTCATTGAATATATGAGATGAAAACAGATGTAGAGAGCTCTGTAGGTCCAAAGAAAAAAGAATAAGAGATACTGTGAGCATTGTGATCACTCTGGGAAATTATCAAAGTTAGATTATGCACATGCTGAGTGTTGGGGTGGCACGGTGGCTTAGTGGTTAGCACGTTTGTCTCACAGCAAGAAGGTCCTGGGTTTGAATCCCAGCTTGAGTTGGGTAATTGGCAGTTCCAAATCTTCTCTAAGTATGAGGTATGCATGGCCGTGTGAGTGTTGGCCCTGCGATGGCCTGGCTAGCTGTCCAGGGTGTACCCTGCCCTTGCCCAGAGTCAGCTGAGATGGGCTCCTGCCTCCTCATGACCCTAATTAGGATTAAGCAGTTCATAAAATGAGTGAATAAATGACATGCTGAGTATGTCATCTATACAAGGAAAATTAATCAACAAACTGACATTAATTTATTCAAATGCCTTAAGATACTAAGACAGTATATATACATAAGACACACACACACACACACACACACGCACACACACATATATATATATATATACTAGTCCTTCTCAAAAAATTAGAATATTGTGATAAAGTTCATTATTTTCTGTAATGTACTAATAAAAATTAAATTTTCATATATTTTAGATTCATTGCACACCAACTGAAATATTTCAGGTCTTTTATTGTTTTAATACTGATGATTTTGGCATACAGCTCATGAAAACCCAAAATTCCTATCTCAAAAAATTAGCATATTTTATCCGACCAATAAAAAAAAAAAGTGTTTTTAATACAAAAAGGTCAACCTTCAAATAATTATGTTCAGTTATACACTCAATACTTGGTTGGGAATCCTTTTGCAGAAATGACTGCTTCAATGCGGCGTGGCATGGAGGCAATCAGCCTGTGGCACTGCTGAGGTGTTATGCAGGCCCAGGATGCTTCGATAGCGGCCTTAAGCTCATCCACAGTGTTGGGTCTGGTGTCTCTCAACTTTCTCTTCACAATATCCCACAGATTCTCTATGGGGTTCAGGTCAGGAGAGTTGGCAGGTCAATTGAGCACAGTAATAGCATGGTCAGTAAACCATTTAGCAGTGGTTTTGGCACTGTGAGCAGGTGCCAGGTCGTGCTGAAAAATGAAAATCTTCATCTCCATAAAGCTGTTCAGCAGATGGAAGCATGAAGTGCTCCAAAATCTCCTGATAGCGAGCTGCATTGACCCTGCCCTTGATAAAACACAGTGGACCAACACCAGCAGCTGAGATGGCACCCCAGACCATCACTGACTGTGGGTACTTGACACTGGACTTCAGGCATTTTGGCGTTTCCTTCTCCCCAGTCTTCCTCCAGACTCTGGCACCATGATTTCCGAATGACATGCAAGATTTGCTTTCATCCAAAAAAAATACTTTGGACCACTGAGCAACAGTCCAGTGCTGCTTCTCTGTAGCCCAGGTCAGCCGCTTCTGCCGCTGTTTCTGGTTCAAAAGTGGCTTGACCTGGGGAATTCGGCACCTGTAGCCCATTTCCTGCACACGCCTGTGCACGGTGGCTCTGGATGTTTCTACTCCAGACTCAGTCCACTGCTTCCACAGGTCCCCCAAGGTCTGGAATTGGCCCTTCTTTCACTTTTTCCTTCCAACAGACGTCCCAGTGAGGTGCCTTGATAGAGCACTCTGGGAACAGCCTATTTGCTCAGAGATTTCTTTCTGTGTCTTACCCTCTTGCTTGAGGGTGTCAATGATGGCCTTGTGGACAGCAGTCAGGTTGGCAGTCTTACACATGATTGCGGTTTTGAGTAATGAACCAGGCTGGGAGTTTTTAAAAGCCTCAGGAATCTTTTACAGGTGTTTGAGTTAATTGGTTGATTCAGATGATTAGGTTAATAGCTTGTTTAGACTACCTGAACATGATATGCTAATTTTTTGAGACAGGAATTTTGGGTTTTCATGAGCTGTATGCCAAAATCATCAGTATTAAAACAATAAAAGACCTGAAATATTTCAGTTGGTGTGCAATGAATCTAAAATATATGAAAGTTTAATTTTTATCAGTACATTACAGAAAATAATGAACTTTATCACAATATTCTAATTTTTTGAGAAGGACTAGTATATATATATATATATATGTGTGTGTGCGTGTGTGTGTGTGTGTGTGTGTGTCTTATGTATATATACTGTCTTAGTATCTTAAGGCATTTGAATAAATTAATGTCAGTTTGTTGATTAATTTTCCTTGTATAGATGACATACTCAGCATGTCATTTATTCACTCATTTTATGAACTGCTTAATCCTAATTAGGGTCATGAGGAGGCAGGAGCCCATCTCAGCTGACTCTGGGCAAGGGCAGGGTACACCCTGGACAGCTAGCCAGGCCATCGCAGGGCCAACACTATATATATATATACATACACGCACACACACACACACACACACACACACACACACACACACACACACAGAGGTTCCAGAGCTTTGTTTCGTAACCTGCGTTTTTCGTGAATTGAACCGCATTTTACAAGTAAAACACGTGATTCATTCCAAGGCTCCCAGTACTGCCCCCTAAAAATTATAAAAGCATACCTTTTAAGATCTTCTGCTTCAATATCATACCGATGGTTGACGGGTTTGGCCATATTCCTTTGCGATATCACTCGAGCCCATTTCTTCTCCTCACTCACACCAGATATCACACGTGTGTGTGTGTGTGTGTGTGTGTGTGTGTGTGTGTGTGTGTGTGTGTGTGTGTGCATGGGCAGGTGTGTGCACGTGTGTTGACCATGTCCTCTTAGCAGAGTTATAATCTTACAAATGTTTATGGAAGGTTAAAAGTCTGAATCAAGAAATAAAGCATATAACAGCCATAACTCTGTCCTTTACATGAAAAGCATAATGGTCGATTCAGCTCTATAATAGGCAATGTGAGGTAGATGCGTCATTTCTCCGAGGCAACGATGTCCAAGATGGTGTCCAAGATGGCGTCAGGTCAAGATGGCGTCCCTGTCTAAGATGGCGCTTGAGTGAAGGCGACATAAACGACAGCTCAGTTGTTTGGCAATGGGAGGCCAGCGGGGCGGGATGTTTGAATGTCATGGATGGGAGAGCAGCTCGTGCATTGTTTGAATGGCGCGTTTGAATTTTTAAGATGGTGCTTTCGTAACGTGAATTTGTTTCGTATCCTGAGACAAAAAATTTAGGAAAATGCTTTTCGTAACCTGAATTTTTTGCTTGGTAAGACTTTAGTAAGGTGAGGTACCACTGTATATATTACAATAAGATAAGTCTTCAGTAATTTTCCTATAAATCCATTAGATTCATTTACTGGTCTAATAATTGTGTGAGCAGTGACCAAACCTCACGCTGGTTATTGGCACTCAAAGTATAGTGACGGACACCTCTACCTTGGACATTTGCTATATTAACTACACAAATAAAATTTTGTAGTGGTACCAAATATTCATTCTTCTTTGACACTGGAGACTAGGAAACATCATTGTTCCCTGATTCATTCATAAAATCGACCATCATATTATCTCAGTGATCTTTAATGTTGTCTACATTCCATTGCAAATCATAATTGCAATCAATGTACCTGCCAGGTGTGCGGTCATTATATTTCGTCAGTATATATTCTTGGAAACTGCAGCATATTCTGTGTGATATGTAAGTGACTTATCAAAACTACCTGCATTCGTGATAATTTTAATAATAAAACCTCGCTAGACATGAAACTTACTATTAGATATTCTTTCTGTGTATAAGAATCAATAGTTAAGATTTCAAAGCTGTCATCAATTCTTAACATGTATGAGGCCTGTAAGGGGTCACTGGAGAAAAAAAAAAGTCAATATTGATTTCTCGTGCACACTAAAAAAATGTCTGGTGCACACAAGAAACTATGTGGTGTGCACAAGAAATATCTTTATTGTCAATGTGTGTTTCCATTTCAGGCTGCAAATTAAAGGGATACCTCACTTACAGTCACAGAAAATAAAAGCGCTGCTAACATGAAGAATATGTCTTTAATTGCTTACCAGAAGAAAATCTCCACAAAATGTGCCCGGCAGGCATAGAAAATTCGACTTGCATTACTCCCATCATGCAGCTTCGTAGTATCCACCATGTTCTGCGAGTCACGTGATCAAAACAAGGTCAGTGACGTCAGTGGTGCCGAATCCGCCATACACTTGGTTTGTACACAGACGAATACACACGTGCCTTTGACATTCATTCAGATTAGCCCAACATTCTTACTGTAATCTGTAAAGACCAAGATGTGATTATGAAGTTACTGAGCCAACTTTCAGGTTTCATCCACCTGCCACTGTCCCTTTTCCTTATCCTCCATATCTTGGTTGCTCCAACACTTCTATAATTTCCATTTCATTATTTCAGGAAAACACAATACATTACCAGTACTTCATAGTAATAATACCGGGGATTTAGCTCAGTTGGTAGAGCATCTGCTTTATCCTCCGGAAGGTCAGAGTTCAAACCTGGCCATAAGACGTTAAAATTTGGGAGCTGTTGCTTCCTGCTTGGCATCAAAATGATAGAACAACCCCGCACATTGAGCCGCACGGTGGAGACGAGCACAGTGAGCATACGCGTGTATGAAATATGCGCTATACAAGCATCCATAATAATAATAATAGTAGTTACTGGTAAGTTACTAACTAGTAGTTACTGGTAGTAACTAGTTAGTTAACTGACTAGTAACCAGTACCAGTACTTCATAGTAATAATAATAATTGAACTGTCTCGAACATGTGGACATTTTCATAGTCGTCTGGGTAGACGAAATGTTCACAACACACACATGGCTCATGTTCACACATGTGCCTGTGCATTCTTCACGCACTCAGCTGGCAGGCCACACTTTGCCAACCACTGCCGCCGAAGAGCAACTTGTTTCTTCCCAGAGGGAAGTGAAAGTAAAAGTGTGACTTCCTGATGTTGTTGTTGACACTTTGCAGTGTTTAGCAATGCAATAGGGCATTATTGGAGCAGGAACACGGAGACGATATAGCGCATTTACACACAACAAAACATGCAAAACTGTGGAGTACGTGGAGGCATCAGCACCAATGACGTCACAGACTCAATTTTGAACACTTGACTTATAACACTTATAAATGGCTGCGCCCACGGAATATAAATTTTCTTCGGTTAATTGCTTCTAAACTCTGGAATGTGATTACTTTTCTTTGTCATAGTTCGTAAGTATGCTGTACTTGATCGATTATTTCAACTGAGATAGTGAAAGGAATGGGCTTTAATGAGTGAAGTATCCCTTAATAAAAAGTGACTGATTTTAAGGATTGACCATACTGGGATATCTTTAGCCACTGACACATTAAAATATGTTTGTCATGTGGTGAAATATTTATGTAATGTGCTAAAAATAAATAATTTAAAAACTAAATGTTTATTTTGATTCAAACTGCTTCATGCTTTGTCTGTGTGTAGTTTATGGTGCCTGCAATGTTGTACTTTTTTTTTCCCTTCTAGTGTATTTTTTAAATTATTTTGTATATATTTTTTTTTAATATAATTAGTTTAGATTTCTGAACAAAACTGGTGACAAAAGAGAGACTTAGTGGAGTCCCACCCTCACCAGAAACAAATATAACCTGCGTTGATGGGATAGTCCTTGAATTAATCCTACCACCTCCCAACAAGATTCCCAGCCAGATGAGCACCCCCCCCCCCCACTTCCACTGTAAACAGTATTTGTGGAGAATGGCATTCCCCTCCTCAGGCATTGGATGGTAATCTAGAACCTTTTTGAGACCAACCAATAGTCAAGTTCTAGGCCCTCACCAAACGCCTCCAACACCCGAGATTTTGCATCAGTGGCAGCCGAGACTGACGTACACTTGGCCAGCTGGTACCTGACTGCTGCCTTGGGAGTCCCACAAGCCAAAACAACCTGATAAGCTTCCTTTTTCAGCTAGAAGGCCTCCCCTCACTGCAGTTGTTTACAATCGGGTTTGGAAGTTACCACCACGACAGGCACCAATGACTTTCCAGCCAGAATGTGTCCAGATGCGGTGTCCCCTGCCTTCTTCAGGATGTTGTCCTGACAACCTGCCTCTGACAGGCGACTTTGGCAAATGTTCCCAGGAGACGCTAACTACATGCTTATGCCTGCAAGGTCTGGAGGGCGGCCTCCCACCCATAGAAGCTACCCTTTTGTCAATCAGGGGGAACCTCAACATGTGAGCAGAGACGAGGTGCAACAATGATGCCCACAGTTCTCCTTTGCCGAATTTCTGGTAACTCCACAGATAATGTCTGTTTAGCTGTAAAAAGGAAGTGGTTTGCTTGCTGCTGATTTTGCAGCTCCATCTGCTCTTTCATTACCTCAGGAAATAGAATCTGGTTGTCCAATATGCGCAAACAACTATGTTTATGTAAGTTTCCAAACAACTATGGCTTATGGCAGTTGCATGGCATCCAATATATATGATCTGAGCTGGTGGTGAGCAATTGTTGTGCCGGAGGCTCAAATTTTCCTCTTCTTCCAAATTGTGCCAAAATCATAATCTACCCCTGAGGCATAGCAACTGTGTGTAACTGGTCATGAATTGATCATCTGCTAACCTGCAGACATTAATAACTCTGCTCCTTGTGCAGACAAATGGGCAGGTAGGAGATACGCATTTAGGACCTCACTGTTTATAAACACCGTAATAGCTCACTCCCATCTGTCTGTCTGGGGCTCTAGACACTGAGATTACATATACATATAGAATGAACTCAGGGTTCTGTATTGGTTCATCTTTCATATCCGGACCAGGGGAACATGATGATGAATGAGAACAATACAGTCATGGGGTTTGCCATCTTTCTCTGTCAGTAAAAGAGTAGCATTGCTCAGTAGAATGTTTTACTGCTATGTTTGGTGTTTCCAAAACCACAGTGTTATACTTAAGCTACATCTGAATAAAGAAATGTGATGTTTTCTGTTCTAGCAGAAGCAGGGAGACAGCATGACGGACCTCTAATGTGAGGTTGAAAATTCACACCTTGATAGCCTCAGGGTTGATTTGGTACTGTGTCTGTTTAGTCCTAAAATCAATTTTGGGGGTGATGACATCTAATTTATTGTCTTTAGTCAAGCCAGTGGTGAGGGGCAGTGGTGGTCTAGTGGTATAGGGCGCTGGATCGCTGATCCAAAGGTTGTGGGTTCGAGTCCCACTCTCCACAAGGTTGTCACTGTCCCCCCAGTGCAGCTAACTGGGTTATCAAAGGCGGGCCATGTCTCTCACTGTCTATGGTGAGAGGCATGTAAAAGAACCATTGCTGACTTTCGTAACGAGTAGGCTGCAAAGTCGTCAGTGTGTTTCTGTCCCTTGCTAAAAAGGGTTGTGACAGGAAGGGCATCCGATGCCAACTCAAACATGCGACTCAGATGATTCGCTGTGGCGACTCCTGAGTAAAAGGGAAAAAGCCGAAAGGAAGACAGAGAATCAAGCCAGTGGTGGGCCGACAGGGCCAGCAAAGCCTGCTTTACTCTCCTCAACACTAGAAGCACTGACCTACATTTACAACTTAAATTCTGGCATTTGCTCCATGAACCTGTATTAACTGATTTCCAACAGTATGCGGCTTTGGGAGGGGGTGGGGTGCAATCGTTTTTTGCCCAGTTCTTCTATGTGCTACCATGTCAATTGAATATGCCCAAAACATTCAGAATCAGCAACACTGACTGATTGCACTTAAGCTATATTAGCAATGGTACTGTTTCTTTAACCAGTCAGATGTCAGCTTTAACTTACAGGGCCAGTTAGCTGGCCGACGATAATGTCAGCATTTTTCTGTCCACTGGTTGGTCAGAGAAAGACTAGCTGAATAGTCTGTAGTGATCTGCACACAATACATTTAGGTTGCAAGGCCCACCACTGAATCAAACATACATTATACTTACCCTTCACCCAAACTTCAGCAGGGATTTCCTCCAGATGTGGGTAAACTTTAGCTGGGGTCATGTCTGTTATTGTGTAAGAAAAGAAAGAGATTGTGCTGTGCTGAGGCTCTGCTGGGAGGGTTATGCTGTGCTGTATGTGTACTTATTATTTCTCGCCTTCTATAGCTTTTTAAAATTGGGTGACAAGTTATTGTTATGGGCATACAATAATAAATGTATAAATGCAAGTATAAATATAATGAATGGACAGCCGCTTCCCGACTTACGTTTTTAATTGGTTCCGAACAGCCGAACGCAAGTTGAAAGTGAACGTAAGTTGTTACAGTGATGTATCACGTCTGACGTATGACACTCATACTGCACTATACATCCATAAATACCATTACCGTATCTCATAAAACACCTCTAAATCAATTATTATAAACATAACATTGTAAAATAATGTCAAATATATCAAATAATATCAACATTAATTTCAAATAAATTAAATTCAAGCAGAATAAATTCAAATAGATAAGTTTTTAATCAAATTTACTCATCACATATCAAATACAGTATCAAATATAACCTTTAACATTCTCTATGATACGATCGTTTTGCTTGTAAATGGTTCTGATGGTCGACGGATGGTCACGTTACATGAAGCTGAGCCGAGTCATATTAATATGTGAGGTGCTCAAAACTGAAAGTAGTGTATGCTGTGCTTGAGACAAAGCGCGGGTTATACGGACTTCCGGTCTTTCAAGTGAGCAAGGGCGCCGTTGAACTCATTTAGTACTCAGCCTGCACCGATGTGAATCACCAGCAGAGCTGAGAGTCTGCTTTCTTTTCTGGATTAGGGGCTTCATTCATTTTAAAACTCTCTTTGCTTAACTGTGTATGCATGGCAGATTGCGCCAATCCGAGCAGATAGTTAATTCATCTCTGTGTATGAGACTTGCACCCATGCGAGTAGGGTTACGCTTCTGACCAACCAGATTTGCCTAGGGTTACAAAAGTCCGCAAAACAGTGTAAACACAAAAACCACAGAGACAACGTCTTAACACAAGGGTAACACACTATATAACTGATATTATATATATATATATATATATATATATATATATATATATATATATATATATATATATATATATATATATATATATATGTATATATATATGTATGAACTGGGAAGAAGGAGGGGTACGTTCAGTCTGTCGTTTATAAACAATGGACACAGCGTCACTACATCAGCATACTACGTAGATACGTCTAAACTCAAAATTTGCCTTTTTTTTGGAAAAAAAAACCCGTAAAATCGAAAAAATTAAACGGATGAACATACGTCGGGGAGTGTCTATATAAACATTGTGAGTATGTAATTATATTGTTAGTATGCTGTAAATGGTAATACATGGTATTACTCAGTTGTTTTGGGGTCACAGTTGTTTTGCCTGCATAATCTAATCGGGTCTGGACCTTCCCAGCATATTATGGAAACTTTGAGATTGAGCTAGTTGCGCATGCACCCTGTGACTGGTTATGTGATTAAAACATTCGAGAAAAGGAACATTCCCGAACTTTAGAAACTCTATAAAAGGACTAGCTCTCAACCGGCTCAGCGCGTTTCATCATTCAAGACTTCATCACCCAAGTCCATCATCCGCGTTCCTCCACAGCCAACGCAAGGATTATCATCATTTGTCTTGCTGATGCATGTAGCTAGTCACATTACTACATTCTGCCATTCTTTGCTTCCTGACTTTGCCAGTGAAACATGTCAACCTTCAAATAATTATGTTCAGTTAGGCACTCAATACTTGGTTGGGAATCCTTTCTCAGAAGTGACTGCTTCAATGTGGCGTGGCATGGAGGCAATCAGCCTGTGGCACTGCTGAGGTGTTATGCAGGCCCAGGATGCTTCGATAGCGGCCTTAAGCTCATCCACAGTGTTGGGTCTGGTGTCTCTCAACTTTCTCTTCACAAAATCCCACAGATTCTCCATGGGGTTCAGGTCAGGAGAGTTGGCAGGCCAATTGAGCACAGTAATATCATGGTCAGTAAACCATTTACCAGTGGTTTTGGCACTGTGAGCAGGTGCCAGGTCGTGCAAAAAAATGAATATCTTCATCTCCATAAAGCTTTTCAGCAGATGGAAGCATGAAGTGCTCCAAAACCTCCTGATAGCTAGCTGCATTGACCCTGCCCTTGATAAAACACAGTGGACCAACACCAGCAGCTGGCATGGCACCACAGACCATCACTGACTGTGGGTACTTGACACTGGACTTCAGGCATTTTGGCATTTCCTTCTCCCCAGTCTTCCTCCAGACTCTGGCACCTTGATTTCCGAATGACATGCAGAATTTGCTTTCATCCGAAAAAAGTACTTTGGACCACTGAGCAACGGTCCAGTGCTGCTTCTCTGTAGCCCAGGTCAGGCGCTTCTGCCGCTGTTTCTGCTTCAAAAGTGGTTTGACCTGGGGAATGCGGCTGTGCACACACCTGTGCACGGTGGCTCTGGATGTTTCTACTTCAGACTCAGTCCACTTCTTCCACAGATCTCCCAAGGTCTTGAATCGGCCCTTTGTTAAAAGCCTCAGGAATCTTTTGCAGGTGTTTAGAGTTAATTGGTTGATTCAGATGATTAGGTTAATAGCTCGTTTAGAGTACCTTTTCATGATATGCTAATTTTTTGAGAAAGGAATTTTGGGTTTTCATGAGCTGTATGCCAAAATCATCAGTATTACAACAATAAAAGACCTGAAATATTTCAGTTGGTGTGCAATGAATCTAAAATATATGAAAGTTTATTTTTTATCAGAACATTACAGAAAATAATGAACTTTATCACAACATGCTAATTTTTTGAGAAGAACTATATATCTTCTTTTCCTTTCGGCTTTTCCCCTTTTTTCAGGGGTCGCCACAGTGAATCATGTGATTTGCATGTTTGATTTGGCATAAGTTTTTACGTCTGATGCTCTTCCTGACACAAGCCGAGTCTGGTTGAGGGCAGAGTACACCCTGAACAGTTTGCCAGGCCATCACAGGGCAGAAACATGCTGACGGCTATGCAGCCTAGTCTTTACGAAAGTCAGGAATGGTTCTTTTACATGCCTCACACCATAGACAGTGAGAGACATGGCTGGCCTTTGATAACCCAGTTAGCTGCACTGGGGGACAGTGACAACCTTGTGCAGAGTGAGACCTGAAACCCAAGTCTTAGGATCAGCAATCCAGTGCTCTTTACTAGCAGGCCACCACTGCCACATATGGACACTTTAAGATAAGATACAGCTTTATTAATCTCACAATGGAGAAATTCACTGTTACAGGCTCTTGAGGTACCATCAGTAGGGGGTGCAAAAAAAGATACAAATACAAACATACACACATACATATATATTATATAAGTAAATAAATAAATAGATACATAAATAGTATAAATTAATAAACAATAAAAGAAAAGAAGGGAACGACTTTGTAGACCGGCCTATATTCAAGTGTATATGTATCTGAGGGCAGAGTAGATGGGTTGACATCAACCATAGTTCACAGTCAGTGGGGTAGATGTGGTTGATTAAAGTGCACGGGGTTTTTATTGCACATAACCGGTATTTTCACAGACAGTTACAAAGTGGCGTTGTACAGTCTGACAGCGGTGGGAATGAACGACCTGCGGTAGTGCTCCTTCCTGCACTGAGGATGTCCCAGTCGTCCACTGAAGGAGCTACTCAGCTTCTCTACAGTCTGGTGCAGTGGGTGAGAGCTGTTGACCAAGATGGATGTGAGCTTTGCTACCATCCTCCTCTCACTCACCTCCTCCACAGAGTCCAGTGGGCAGCCAAGGACAGAGCTGGCCCTCCTGACCAGCTTGTTCAGTCTCTTTCTGTCCCGCTCTGTGCTGCCCGGGGCCCAGCAGATGGCAGCGTAGAGGATTGCAGAGGCTACCACAGAGTCATAAAAAGTCCTGAGCAGAGGTCTGCATACTCCGAAGGACCTGAGTCTCCTCAGAAGGTGGAGGCGACTCTGGCCCTTCTTGTTGGTGTTGTGGGACCAGTCCAGTTTATTGTTAAGGTGAACGCCCAGGTATTTGAAACTGTTCACTATCTCAATGTTCTGTCCCTGGACGTTCACTAGTGAGTGTGTGTGTGTGTGTGTGTGTGTGTGTGTGTGTGTGTGTGTGTGTGTGTGTGTGTGTTAGTGTGGTATCTCCCACAGGTAGAAGGTATCTCCTTCGTCTTCCTGGTGTTCAAGCACAAGTGGTTGCGCTCACACCAGTCCACAAAGTCAACGATGACCGACCGGTACTCCAGCTCGTTCCCCTCTGACACACGGCCCACGATGGCGGAGTTGTCCGAGAACTTCTGGAGGTGAAGTTCATGAAGTAACCTTGTTGCTATTATTGTCTGCACAGAAACCATTTTCTCAGTTGCCTAGAATTTCTCAAACTGACAGTGATGTTTTAGACTTCTTAGAACACTCATTCTTTAACCACTGTGGGAATAACTACACGCCAGTCCTGGCTTTTTTAAGTTCTGCACTGAATTTTTGTCAAGGCCTCTCAACTGTTACAGGAAACAAGTGACCAACTCCTTTATCAAGTCCAAAAAAGTGAATTTCCATTAATAATTTCTCAAGATGGCGCCGGGTGACCTGCAGCCAGTTACAGGAGCTCTTCAGTTTATTTTACTTTTTTTCCCTTTTCTATTGTATATTGGCGTGTTTCTTTATCTTTTTTTCAAATTTTCTTTTTCTTTCTTCAATACTGCATCTACGAAACCCACTTTTATGATGCTTTTGTTTTCCTGTGCACTTTTACTTTCACTTTTTGGATCGGCGTCAGGAAATTCATTCACCGACGGCTCTGAGCAACGCAGGTCTTACACACGTGAGACCCTCCTCGGCCTGCGCACCCCCGCCCTCCTTCATGCGGAAAAGCCCGTTGTTCCTGTGGAAATACGGAGGAAAAGGAGAGGCTGCAGAGGGGGATGAAAGACGCGGAGGACATGTGTTCCCTCTGTCATCATGGGAAATGTCCGCGCGATCGCCTACAAGACCGAGGAGCTGGTCGTAAATCATTATGTTTAATGTGTACATCCATTAGGTGTGACAGATTAGAATTGAAAGATTGAACATCTTGATTGTACTTTAAATGTCTGCACTTGTTAGAGAACTGCACTGTGTAGGCTCAGCTGTGTAAGCTGGATGTTATTTTGGGAACACTCGCATAAGATCTTTGACCAATCAGAACACATCTTGCCCATCAGCACTCATCTGAATTTATCAATGGTGGATCTGGACTCTTTGCAGAAAGCCTGTCGTTCCTACTCTGAATTTGCTGTGTCCTAATTCAGATGGATTTAGAAGGAAGGTCAAACTTTTTTGACATCATTTAGAGTCCATCGTCTGCATAGGAGGATTTTCTCATCCTCTATGGCTGGAAATCATTGGGGGGGGGGGTATTGATTGCCATACCATGTCTGTTATTTATCGCCCTCATGGACCTCTAGGACACTTTTTCGAAGAAATGGACTTGCCTTCTCCCTCTTATATACTCATTTTTTGATTATTTAAATGTTAACAGCTGCTCTCCTACATACACAGGAGGGAATCTCTTGGATCTTGTTTTCCGTCATCTGTCTCCAGTCACAGGCATTAATGCCACTCCACATCTCTGACCACCACCTGGTTTCCTTTACCATCAACTTACCTATTCTATCAAACACTAGCTTTCAATTTTCTTCCTTCACTCAATAAAACCTCCACACTGTATCTCTTTCATCTGTTGCTTAATGTACTTTATCTTACCTTCCAAACCCAGTTTCCTTTTCTTCCCTACCACTCGAATCTGCTACTGACACTTTCCTCTCTTCACTCTCTGCTTCTATTGATCTCCTCTGCCCATTAGCTTCAGTCCAAGAAGACTTCTTGCTCTGCTGTTGGCTCTTGGATGTGCTCTGAAGCAATTGTAGACAACTCAGAGCAGCTGAGCGAAAGTGGAAGAAATTTCAACTTGAATCAGATCTAGCTTCCTACCATGCTGTCCTATCCATGTTGTCATCTGAAGTGACTTCTATTAAAATAGCCTTCCACTAAAAAAGGATGGGTACTGTTGCACAAAACCTATGCAAATTGCATATCTTTTCATTTTTTACTCAACACATCTGCTCCACTTGCTCCATGCTTCCTGACCACTGAAGGCTTTGATGACTCCTTTGATGGGAAGTTTAAACAAATCTGTCAGACATTTGTTTCCACCCCAACTCCTACACTACCCAGCACAGTTTCCACTTCCCCTTCCCTTGCACGGTTTTCAAATCTCACAAATGAAGACATCCAGCAAGTCATGCAATCCTACCACGTGCTAACTGGATCCGATTCCTTCCACAATATTCCAGACTAGAATGCCAAGATATTCTACCATTAACATATTTCTTATCTTATCTATCCCGTAGTATGAACAACCGTTTGGGGAACCACTATTGATCTGCCAACCTGCTCCCGCCATATTCCTCATCTCTCGGACTCTCTCACTGCATCGCTCACCCTTAGGCCTGTTCATTCTGGGATGTTGTCTTCCCATCTCTTCCTTTGCCTGCCTCTCTTTTCTCCCTGCACCGTGCCTTGGAGGACTGTCTTGGAAAGCCCTGATGATCGTGTGACATGTCCAAACCACTTGAGCTTGCATTTTTTCACTGTAGTCAATAACTTTTCATGGGGTATGATGGCTTGAGTAATTCAGTTCCGTACTGCTTCATTTGTGATATTATCTTTGTAAGAGATGTTGAGTAGTCACTGAAAGCATCTCATCTCCATGGCCTGGCTCCTTCTCTCAGGATCGACTGTTAGTGTCCATGATTCACAGGCGTACAGAAAAATGGACATGACCAGGGAACACATCAGTCTAATCTTTGAGCTGATGGAAATGTTTCTGTAACTCCAGATAATTTTGAGTTTTGTAAGCGCTGTGGTGGTCTGTGCAATCCTGGCCAGTAATTCGAGCTTGGATCCTTGGTCAGTGACGATTGCTCCTCGGTATTTGAAGCTTGTGACTGTCTCCAGCTTCTCACCGCTGATCCTGATGTCAGTGTTGTTGCCATTTGTGTTGTTTGTCATCAGCGTTGTCTTCTCTGCATTGATCTGCATGCCGTATGCTATGGAGGTCATGTCAAGACATTTAACTAGGTTCACTAGTTCCTCTTTTTTTCCTGCAAGGCCCTCAATGTCATCACCAAAGTATACATTCATGATTGTCCTGCCACCGATGCTTACTGTTAGAGCAGTGGTCCCCAAACAGCCCAGGGGCCAGATATGGCCTACCTCCACATTTGGCCCAGCCCCCTGAACAATACCAGAGACGCATTATGATTATTTTTTTTTAGTCTGGCCACACGATCAAGGGTAATACGCACCCAGAAAATAACAATCTACTCCACCCTTCTGTCGTCTGTGCCCCATCTGAACACCCCACTCCCCAAAACAAAAATCCTAGACTCTCCCATATCAAAGAGAATGAAACAATGGTGAAAAGGTTATGGAAGAGAAAATTTGATTCAGAATGAAGGGTATTTAATCTACAGTGAACAAACAATTATTTTTTGTTTGTTTGTTTAATGCAAAACAAAGATTGTTTGTATCATCTGTCAAGACACAGTGGTGGTATTCAAAGAATGCAATCTGCGCCGACACTCTGAAACCAGTCACAAAGACGAGTATGATCACTTGCAAGGCCAAATGCAAGTAGACAAACTCTCTAAGGTAAAAAGTGGACTGTTAGCTCAGGAGAATACATTTGTATGCCAGGTTCAACTGAATCAGTCGTCTGTTCTGGCATCTCAACTGATAGCCACCAGCGTTTTTTTTATTGACTTTTTCCTGTGAAGAATCCAGAAAGAGTTACACTAATATCTGTTTATGCATGGCTGACTGGAAAACATGTTTACGTTTAGGCAGCCCTGTGATCGTTACCCTTTTTTGTTACAAACTGACCTTGGCCCCCATCAGAGAAGGGAAAAGTTATGTGGCTCTAACAGGAAAAAGTTTGGGGACCCCTGTTCTAGAGCATCAGTCATGATCCTCTCTAGGAAGATGTTGAAGAGAGTGGGTGAGAGCAAACAGACTTGTCTTACACCATCTGTAGTCCTCAACTAATTCCCTATGCTGTTGTTGAAGTATACGGCACTGGTGGCTTTGTCATAAAGGTGTTCATCATTCTGAACAGGTTAGCATTGATGTTGTACAATCTCATGGTAGCCCACAGAACACCTGTCAAACCCTGTCAATTGCCTTCTTGAAGTCCACAGACATGGTAGATGCACAGATACATTTACATCCACTATCATCAATAATTCCATATCATCTGGTCAGGTACTAATAGCATTCAATAGACGTGATGGGTTTTACCCATCGTAAAGAGACCCTCTTTAGAGCCGTCAGCCATCAGCAACTACACACCAGTATCACTTCTTTCTTTCCTTTCAAAAATTCTTGAAGCACTACTTGGAACCAAATGCATTTCTATATTTTGCAGAATAACCTCTTTATTTGGCTTCAAAGCAACACATTCCACAGAGACTGCACTCTTGGCTGTCACAGAGAAGCCACATGCTGCAAGATCAGCCAAGATGCCATCAGTCCTCATCTTCCTCGACCCTTCGGCAGCATTTGACATGGTAAACCACAAGACTCTCTTCTCCATCCTCAGGAGTCTAGGAATTTGTGGTGCAGAATGGCGATGATTTGCTTGGTACCTACAAGGGCACTGATATGAGGTTACATGGAGGGGATCCACATGTTCACCATGCTGACTTCCAGTTCTGTAGCAGAGGTTCTGCAGGGCTGAGTTCTTGCTCCACTTCTGTTCTATCTTTATACTAGGTCCCTTGCTGGTCTCATATTCTCACATGAATTCTCATACCACTGCTATGCAGATGGCACTTAACTTGTTCTCTCTTTTCCTCCCTTACACACTGATGTTTCTGCCTGGATCTCTGCATGTCTGGCAAGTATCACCTCTCAAGCTTAATCCCAGCAAGACTTGATTGCTGTTCATCCCAGCTGACTCATCCCCATATCAAGATCTTGGAATAACCATGGACAATTGCCTTTATGATCTTATTTTATGATGCAAATCAGAAGTATTACCCCCATACCGGATCGTTCGAGGCCCGGGTTAACAACGACCGCCATCAGTGCTGTCAATCAACAGGGTGCTGATGGAAATTGGACTACTGTTGGTCGAAGACGTCGAAGAAGGAGAGGTGGGAGGTGTGTGCGTAGACAGAGAGAGAAGAGGAAAGGCATGAGTGTAGGACTGAGAGTGGGGACTTTGAATGTTGGAACTATGCAAAGAAAAGGTAGAGAGCTGGCTGACATGATGCAGAGGAGGAAGGTGGACATACTGTGTGTTCAGGAGACCAGGTGGAAAGGTAGCAAAGCTAAAAGCTTAGGAGCAGGGTTTAAGCTATTTTATCATGGTGTGGATGGTAAGAGAAATGGAGTAGGAGTCATCTTGAAGGAGGAGTTTGTCAGGAATGTTCTAAAAGTGAAAAGAATGTCAGACAGAGTGATGAGTCTCAAGTTAGAAATTGAAGGTGTAATGCTCAATGTTGTTAGTGCTTATGCCCCACAGGCAGGATGTGAGCTAGAAGAGAAGGAGAGATTCTGGAGTGACTTAGATGAAGTGATGCAGAGTACCCCCAGAGGTGAAAGAGTGGTCATTGGTGCAGACTTCAATGGACATGTTGGTGCAGGCAACAGAGGGGACGAGGAAGTGATGGGCAGGTTTGGTATCCAGGACAGGAACTCAGAAGGACAGATGTTGATAGATTTTGCAAAAAGGATGGAAATGGCTGTGGTGAATACTTTCTTCCAGAAGAAACAGGAGCATAGGGTGACTTATAAAAGCAGAGGTAGGAGCACACAGGTAGACTACATCTTGTGTAGGCGATGTAATTTGAAGGAAGTCAGTGACTGCAAAGTAGTAGTGGGTGAGAGTGTTGCCAAACAGCATAGGATGGTGGTATGCAGGATGACGCTGATGGTGAGGAAGGTGAAGAAGGCAAAGGCAGAGCAGAAGACAAAGTGGTGGAAGCTGAAAAAGGAGGAAGGTTGTGTTGTCTTCAAGGAGGAGTTGAAAAACGCTTTGGGTGGTCAGGAAGTGCTTCCAAATGACTGGACAACCACAGCAAATGTGATCAGGGACACAGGTAGGAGAGTACTTAGTGTGTCCTCTGGAAGGAAAGTAGATAAGGAGACTTGGTGGTGGAATGAGGAAGTGCAGGAGTGTGTACAAAGGAAGAGGTTAGCTAAGAAGAAGTGGGACATTGAGAGGACCGATGAGAGTAAACAGGAGTACAGGGAGACACAGCGTAAGGCGAAAGTAGCAGTGGCTAAGGCCAAACAGGGGGCGTATGATGACTTGTATGATAGGTTGGACAGTAAAGAGGGAGAAAATTATCTATACAGGTTGGCACAGCAGAGAAATAGAGATCGGAAGGATGTGCAGCAAGTTAGATTGATAAAGGACAGAGAGGGAAATGTATTGACTGATGACAGAAGTGTGCTGGGAAGATGGAAAGAGTACTTTGAAGAGCTGATGAATGAGGAAAATGAGAGAGAAAAAAGAGTAGAAGAGGTGACCATTGAGGAGCAGGATGTAGCAAAGATCAGTAAGGGTGAAGTGAGAAGGGCATTGAAGAAGATGAAGAATGGAAAGGCAGTTGGTCCTGATGACATACCTGTGGAGGTATGGAAGTGTCTAGGAGAGGTAGCAGTAGATTTTCTGACAAGAACATTCAACAAGGTCCTAGACAGTGAGGAGATGCCGGAGGAGTGGAGGAGAAGTGTGCTGGTGCCCATTT
Organism: Plotosus lineatus; assembly: GCA_024760905.1. Classification (NCBI taxonomy): domain Eukaryota; kingdom Metazoa; phylum Chordata; class Actinopteri; order Siluriformes; family Plotosidae; genus Plotosus; species Plotosus lineatus. The sequence continues at coordinate 40,873,083 of CM045741.1, forward strand.
TTAAGAACAAGGGAGATGTGCAGAGTTGCGGCAACTACAGAGGGATAAAGTTGATGAGCCATACGATGAAGTTATGGGAAAGAATAGTGGAAGCTAGACTACGGGCAGAGGTCAGCATTTGTGAACAACAGTTTGGTTTCATGCCCAGAAAGAGCACCACAGATGAAATGTTTGCTTTGAGGATGTTAATAGAGAAGTACAGAGAAGGTCAGAGGGAGCTACATTGTGCCTTTGTGGATCTGGAAAAAGCATATGACAGGGTGCCAAGAGAAGAACTGTGGTATTGCATGAGGAAGTCTGGAGTGGCAGAGAAGTATGTTAGAGTGGTGCAGGACATGTATGAGAGATGTAAGACAGTGGTGAGGTGTGCTGTCGGTGTGACAAAAGAGTTCAAGGTGGAGGTGGGACTGCATCAAGGGTCAGCTCTGAGCCCCTTCTTATTTGCTATGGTGATGGACAGGCTGACAGACGAGGTGAGACAAGAATCTCCATGGACTATGATGTTTGCAGATGACATTGTGATCTGTAGTGAGAGCAGAGAACAAGTGCAGGAAAATCTAGAGAGGTGGAGGTATGCCCTGGAAAGGAGAGGAATGAAGGTGAGCCTCAGGAAATCAGAATACATGTGTGTGAATGAGAAGGACCCAGGAGGAACAGTGATATTACAGGGAGCAGAGATAACGAAGGTGGAGGATTTTAAGTACTTAGGCTCAACAATCCAGAACAATGGAGAGTGTGGAAAAGAGGTGAAGAAGCGTGTGCAGGCAGGCTGGAGTGGTTGGAGAAAAGTGTCCGCTGTGATGTGCGATAGGAGAGTGTCAGCAAGAATGAAGGGAAACGTGTACAAGATGGTGGTGAGGCCAGCGATGTTGTATGGCTTAGAAACAGTGGCGCTGAGGAAAAGGCAGGAGGCAGAGCTGGAGGTAGCGGAGATGAAAATGTTGAGGTTCTCTCTGGGAGTAACGAGGATGGATAGGATCAGGAATGAGTATATCAGAGGGTCAGCCCATGTAAGATGTTTTGGAGACAGAGTCAGAGAGGCTAGATTGAGATGGTTTGGACATGTACAGAGGAGGGATAGTGAGTATATTGGCAGTAGGATGCTGAGGTTGGAATTACCAGGCAGAAGGCTTCGAGGAAGACCAAAGAAGAGATTTATGGATGTGGTGAGGGAAGACATGAAGGTCGTTGGAGTCAGAAAAGAAGATGCAGAGGACAGGGTGAGATGGAGGCGGATGATTTGCTGTGGCGACCCCTGAAGGGAGCAGCCGAAAGTAAAAGAAGAAGAAGAAGAAGAGAATTGCCTATCCACTGCCCCCCAGTGCCACTAACTGGGTTATCAAAGGGCAGCCATGTCTCTCACTGTCTATGGTGAGAGGCATGTAAAAGAACCATTGCTGACTTCCGTCAAGAGTAGGCTGCATAGCCGCCATTGTGTTTCTGTCCTGTGATGGCCTGGCAAGCTGTCCAGGGTGTACGCTGCCCTCACGCAGAGTCAGCTGAGATGGGTGCCAGCCTCCCTGTGACCCTAATTAGGAATAATCAGTTACGAAAATGAATGAACAGATGCATTACTTGTCCTTCTCTTCTCATATATTCTAGATCCAGTTAATTCCTTTTCCTGAACAGCTGAAGGATTTCTCCTTTATTTCTATGAAGGCTACTTAGATACTTGTCCAATCCCTTGTCATCTCAAAACTAAATTACTCCGACTCACTCCGAGCAAGTCTACTTTGAGCATTGTTTGACCTCTGTAAATGATCCAGAATACAGCTTCCCAGCTTGTTTTCATCCTTCCCAAATTTTCCCACACCACAGCCATAATCTCTCTACTGGCTTCCTGTAGCTGCTCACATTCGATTAAAACATTAATGCTTGCCTACAAAGCCAAAAATGGACCTCCACCTTCCCACCTCAGAAGGACTTATCACACCTCACGCTGCACCACGTTCTGTTAGATCCTCTAGCACTGGTAGACTGTTCCCTCCCTCTACCAAGGGACAAGGAAAAATGCATCTAAACTTTGTTGTAGACACGCATACACACACACACACACACACACACACACACACACACACACACACACACACACACACACCGATGGTATACTTAGGCTGTGTTCTAACAAACCAGTATAAGAATATATTCACGAATACTGACTTTAAAGTACTTCTGCAAGTCACTCTAGATAAAAGTGTCTACTAAATGCTGTAAATGTAAAGGTAATGACCTATTTCATGTGCATGGAGGACTGATGAGGACTGATGGGTCTGCCTCTGTGGCAGAAGGGTGCATGATAGAGAAAGAACATTCAGAGGAAGGTGCATGCTATTTCCTGCTGCACCAGAATTCATTCATTGTTTTGTAGCTCAAGATACCGGTTTTCTGCTCTCTATGGCTACCTCAGTGGGGTAAAGTTCAGGGATCTTATGTACAAAGGATATGTATGCACAAATACTTTACATATGTCCTTTCCGATGGCAATAACCATGGAAATGTGTAGTGACTCACACCAACTTCTTGGGTGATGTATGTTTCTAGAACTGTTGGTCCTTTATTGTATTGTATTTCAGTAGATTTTATATATATATAAATATATATATATACACACTGAATAGTATGCTCAAAGCGGTCTTCGGTGTTTTGTGTGCTCCAGGCACCTGTCGCCACTGTGCTGTGCCAGTTATTGTGTTGTTCTATCCTTTGATGCTGAGCGCCAAGCAGGAAGCAACAACTACCAAATGTTAACATCTTATGGTATGACGTGGCCAAATTCGAACCTCGACCTTCCGGAGGATAAAGCGGACGCTCTACCAACTGAGCTAAATCCTTTAGAAGTGCTATTGGGGACTGTTGATAATAGTGCTGTGCACATTAGAGACCCATGAACAAGTAACACAAACACAACCCTGTGTGTGCAATTAGATGAGTGAACATTAAAGCATATGGAAAAGTGATGCAGAAAATACCATTAACAGCAATGCTGCCTTAGCAGTATTAGAAGACATTGTAAATTGTGCAATAAGAATAGAGCGATTATGAGGAGCCAGAGTGAATTTATTGGAACATCACTTGCTCATCAACTGCTTCAGGCTCCTGAGGGCAATCCTCCTTCAAGTGTGGACTGAGTTATGGGTTTTCTTGGAGCATGACACTGCAAGATGCCATGCGCTACCAGTACCCACACAGGTGCTGACCACACCAACAGGGGCATTCCAGAGGGAACTGACCGACTAACTGGGACTGTGCCAGTCGACCCTGAGCCGTGCCATGCCGGCTGTGTGGAATGGAGTTAGTTGCATGTCAGCCAGGTATATAAAATTCCCACAATGCAGCTGGGCCAACCAACATTAAAGCACAATTTGCATCAAGACCTGTCAACTGCACATACATTGCTAAAATAGTGCCCTCATAGGATGACTTTGTTTATGTCAACAAGAAGCATTTTCATTCATTCAATGATCATATGTGATGAGCAAATGCAAGTAACTAACATTGTGGTGAGGTCGCCTGGTTCAACGCACGATTCATACATCTCTAATAAGAGCATGGTTGGACACTGATTACAAGTGTTGGCACTGTGAGTAATGGGTAGCATCTTGGTGAGTAAATTGATTTTATTGTCCTATAAATCCCCCTTATGTGAACTGAGCATGCACCTCCAAATGATTCTGTTTTCACAGTATCAGTACTGGTTACTGACTTGCTGTTCGGGTTAAACTACAACCCAGAGCATTCTGTCAGACCCCTGATAGGACACGGTCAGTCGGGTGGGCAATAGCTAGTGTTTGGGGTACATTGATAGAGACACTGGACATGGTGGAGGACTTTATTAATCAATTATAAACATAAATAAACAATAAATAAAAACAAAATAAACATATCAATAGAATCAAGAACTGGGCTTTCACTTGGCCATTTCAGAACTCTCCACTTTCAGTGTTTAGCTAGTTCTTGGTGGGTTTACTGGTATGTTATGGGGGTATTGCCATGTTGCAGCATCCAGTTCTATTTAAGTTTAATTTTTTTGACAGATGATTTCACATGTTCTTCAATCAACCTCTGATACACAGTGGAATTCATGGTCGATTCTATGATGGTGAGCTGGCTAGGTCCTATTTCAGCAAAGCAATCGCAAACCATGACATTTTCACCTCCGTACTTCACAGTTGGAATGAGGTTCTTACCCTGTAATGCTGTATTTTGTTTCTACCAAACACGTCTTCTGTTCAGGTGTCTAAATTATACAACTTTACACGCATCTGTTCAAAGACCTTTATTCCAGAAGACCTGGGCTTTGTCTATGTTCTCTCTGGCAAACTTCAGTCTGGCCTCCTTGAACACCACCCATGAAGTCACACTTATGTTGTCTCTTTCTGATAGTAGAGTCGTGTGCTTTCACATTGACAGACATTGACAGTAGCGAGAGCCTGCTGTAGCTCCCCGATGATGTTTATGACTTTTTACGACTTCTTTTAGCATCTTGCTGTCTTCTGTGTTGGTGAATTTGCTTGGACGGCCAAACCTGGGCATGGTGGCAGTTGTTTTGAATGTTCTCCACTTGTGAACAATTTTCTGGATCGTGGATCTGGGTGATGACAAGTTCTCTTGATTCCTTTTTAAAATCCTTTAACAGCCTCATGAGTAGCCACAATCATCTCTCTAAGGGCCTCAGACAGCTCTTTGGATCTCACCATGGTGCTCAGTCTCACTTCAATAGACAGGAGCACACCAAACTAAATGTCTGAGGTTTAAATAGGGTGAACCTTCTTCAAAATGCTGGGTAAAGATGTTCTGATCATGTGACCTGCTCTGATACCCCTGTGTGTGACTATAGTCATTTTAAGTGGGGAAAATATGTGGAGGGTGTCCTAATTTTTCCTCCTTTGGAATATATATGTTGTTCATATCTATTGTTTCATGGTAAAAATATTTTAACTCATGTTGCTTAACCCTTGACAAATTGATCACACAAGAATTAAGAGCCTAAAAATGTAATTTATATCACTACGGGCATCTGGGGCACGACTGTGACGAATGCGGTACGTTTCTTGTTCAAGCGGAGAATGGTATTATGTCATCTTTTCCCACGCTTTTTTCAGTTAGGCTCGAGACATTGTGAGTGGGTGACGTCTGTGAGTCATCATTAAAATTGTCAGTACTAAAAGCATAATGGATCAAATCGCAGGTGAGATTCATACATACAAAAAAATCGTCATTGAAAAATAATGATAGTTTTGTAATTTTATGAGGTAGAAATAGTTTATTGAGTTCATTTTACTAAAAAACATTTTATATGAGTGACATTTTCGTCACATCAGGGATATGAACAAGCTTGGCTGTCAACAGTGATTATTTACAACATAGTTTACAAATAGTAGAATTCCTGCAAAAAATAGTGTTTTTATACCAATATGCTTATATGTTTTATGGAAACTCAGTACGAGCATCAATTATAAACATTATTGTTTTCTGTGAGGAATACCTTGGTGTTATTTGATTCAAAGTGAGTCATCATGAGGTAAAGTCTGACCCAATTTCATTAGAAAACAATCTTTGAGTCAATTTGAATGTGAATGTCTCTCATTATTCAATTTCACCACCGGTATATCAATTGCCCCCAGAACTTTTTATGTCAGGATAAACATCAGTGTGGAAACTGCTGAGCTGGCCACTTGTGACGATAGTGACGAATCTGAGACAGAAATGAGTTATGATGACGAGCAGGCTGATCCCAACTTCATCCCTGATGATGTGAATATGGAAAAGGAAATAGATCTAGATGAAGAGCCTCCTCCAAATGATGTCATTGAGCTCGATGGAGATTCGGCCGTTATGAATGATGAACATGCCTTAATGCCAACTGCAGATGATTCTAGTGCAAGCGGCGCAACAAGACGGAAACTCACTCGACAGTGGTCAGTCTTTCAAAATGAAAAGCCTTCAGTTACGGTGCCCTTCCTTGTTCCTGATCCTTCTTGTTCTACTGAAATTCTCTCTTCGGTCGTGGAATATTTTGCTGCGGGACAGTCAGACCATCAAGATTACCTGGATTATCAAAGGATATGAAATGTCAAAGGCAATAACGAAAAAACTACGAGGTGCAATCGAACTCAAGCAGTATACATATGTAAAATGGTTCAACAATAGACTCGGGAACATATCTACGTTTGCAAAATTTGACCCCAATACGACAGTACATCACTTTGATTCCAAAGCAAAGAAGATAGTTGAAGTTGATTGCCCTGATATCATGAAGCAGTACAATAAATCAATGGGAGGAGTAGATTTAGCCGATCAATAATCTCACTTTATAGGAATCCCATCAGATCGAAGAAATATTATAGGAGACCTGTGTTCCTGTCATTTGATCTGATGAAGGCTGGTAAAGTGGGCGGGAAGAAGAGGGGAGGAGCTGCTTCTAGCACACAGCCGAGCAAACCTAAAAAGGGCCGTCATTGTCCTTCAGTTGCCGTTCAAAAAGATGGCGTTGGGCATCTTCCACGAATTGCAGAACTGCTTCGAAGCTTCCCATGAGTAGTTGCAGGATAAAGGAGCGCAGAACCGTGAACACCCTTATTTTCATACCAAAGGATTTTTTTATAAGTTGAAAGTTGACAAACCTTGAAAAAAATTCTTTTATACCATTACTTTTGTAAAAGAGAATTTTTTCAAGGTTTGTGATATGTTATTGATAATGCAATAAAGGATGTGTGATTAAAAAAAAAATATTTTACTTTACACTTTATAAAATTTGCATGTTTCCTAGGCATGAGAGTTTGTCACCTATTATTATTAATATTTATTCAATATTTCCTCCGGATATGACTAATTAGTCATATATTATTATTATTTTTTTTATAATTAATGTAAAATTCACATTTTCAGTACATATCTTTAACCAGCTTACCTAAGTCCCAAAAAAGCATGATATATATATATATATATATATATATATATATATATATATATATATATATATATATATATATATATATATATATTTACAGCTAGAAAATAATTCAGGGTGTAAAGGGTTAATTAAAATGAATCACATTATTTTCCATAAATAAATAAAAACAAGATTGGACATTGTTATATGAACATTTCTTCATAAAGAGTTGACTACTTAATGGGGTGTCCTAATTTTGGAACACATGGTTATATATCTACAAGTTCTAGCCAAATCACAAACATCTTGTATACAGTGGAAATTTTAGATAAGATGCATTCAGAAACGAAACCAAAACTCAAGAAAGACCTCGTCCCAACAGTATATCAATTTTAAAAGACTTTGGCAGTGCGTGTAAGAGCCGAAAGGATCACCGGATTAAGGGAAAAGACAAAAAGTAAGTCGGAGGTAGATGCATGTGTGAAAGTGGTTTGTTTCCTGTCCATGTTCCACTTTTTAGTAATACAGTGATATTTTTCATGCAAAAAAGGGATTAGTTACTGAGTTTTAAATGGAGGAGACAGCCTCCAAGAGCTGTACTAATCGAGCAGGCGTTAAAGTAAATAACATTTATGGACATAACAGTGTGCTGTGTAGTCATTTGATCTCGAAGTGTTCCTTTACATTTGTTTCAATCCACTAAATTAAACATATCACATCTTTCACTGCTAAGATTTTCTGACTGCCATCTGTTTGAAGCAAAATCTGCATACAAGGATCGGTTGTCCTCTGGAACCACGCCCTCACTTCAACGTGCAACGTTCTGAGGATAGATTCCTTTTTGATCCACGAATGTCTTCCCCAGGGCCATCCACAGAAGAGGTACTGGGAAATGCCTATCCTAGCCTCATCACTAGATTTTCAAGGAAAATTTTATAAACTCACTCTCCGACACTGTTGACAAAGCAAGAGAGTTTTATTACAAAATAAAACACGAACACATTTGGAGATCTATCTTTTCTCTATATAACACATAAGACAGATCATCATGTTGTTGTAATGACAATGCATGATTTGACATGAGGAGCCATGTTCTTTGGAGATTACCTCAAGACTACCGTCCTTCATTATCCTCTTAATAGTTGTAGTGTATGCTGGAGTTGTCAGTCGTATGTGTTACACATATTACATCAGTCATAACATACCAGTCCTTGTGCACAGACTGAGTTTGAACACAGAATATAGTCAAAGGGAGCATGGCATACAAATTACCAGATGCGTAGCCTACATAAATGTTTCAGATGGTTATACTAGAACATATTTCCCTCACAGCCATGAACAAACTAAAATAAATGTTGCAAGTAAAACTCGGGCCTAACATAACTGGTTGATACATGAGCACTGTGGCACAGATTACCATTAAAGAATGCATCCAAAGGCATATTTACAAATCATTATATATATATATATATATATATATATATATATATATATATATATATATATATATATATATATATATATATATATATATATATATATATAGGGTTAGCGAGGGACTTAAGGAAGCCGATGTGCTTTTTTTTTTTGTTGAGGGAAGTCAGATTGCTCATTTAAAGGTTCTGTATATTATTTTGGCCTGGCTTCTGATGGAATGGTCATGAGAACAATATAAATTAATCAGAAAACACCACGGAACAGCATTCATATATCTTTTGTATATCCGTATGTTACGGCTTAACCTAAACCGGTAGGTAACAGAATTAGGGGCTCGTCTGGGAACTTTGAATGGTCTTGTAACCATTACAACATGCACTTGGGGGTGTTTTTTCTGGCGCTTTTGTGTTGTGGGGACGGTGTGTATATGCTATTATGTCTGTCTGTCTTCCTTTCGGCTTTTTCCCTTTTTACTCGGGAGTCGCCACAGCGAATCATCTGATTCGCACGTTTTTTTGATTTTGGCAGAGGTTTTTATGTCGGATGCCCTTCCTGTCACAACCCTTTTAGCAAGGGACAGAAACACGCTGACGACTTTCACGCAGCTACTCTTTACGAAGGTCAGCAATGGTTCTTTTACATGCCTCACACCATAGACAGTGAGAGACATGGCCCGCCTTTGATAACCCAGTTAGCTGCACTGGGGGGACAGTGACAACCTTGTGGAGAGTGGGACTTGAACCCCCAACCTATGGATCAGCGATCCAGTGCCCTATACCACTAGACCACCACTGCCCCAATGTGTATATGCTGTTATATGACTGCTAAATTAGAGCAATTTGAGTGAAGCGGAAAGAATGATCTGTTACTGCTTACAGATTTTTACATCATATCAGTGGCACTGAGTGTTAGTAAGCGCCAAACATTGCTGGATATGGAGCTGGTGAAACAGCTTGTGTTTCCTGAATATACTGAGGTGGGTGTGGCACCCCATTTAGGGGACTAAAAAGATTTGGATGTGGCAAAGGCTGTATCAAAACCTGAGAGTCCCACACATAGTCCCCATGGTATTAAGTTCACTGCTGGAAGAACCCATGCTCATGCTACCACTGAAACAACTTGACCTTGACTTAAGTCGTCAGCAGTATCAAGTGCAGCTACTGCAGTTCCAAACACTGGACCTTGAAAATCAGGCGGCAATAAAACTAAAGAAACTGGATTTAGAGCTGGTGGTAAGAAACAAGCCAGTGTATGTGAGCTTCCTATACATGTCCGTGTGTCAGTGCCGGTGCGCGACTCTGTACCTTCGTCTCCTGTGGCTGGCCATATGGGATCGTCTGAATTACATCATGAGCGCCATACCTCATGTGGGGATCCTGTGGGATTTGATGCGAGTAAGCATATTGCATTAGTGCTGATGTTTAGGGAGGCTGAGGTGGATACCTATTTCTCTGTGTTCGAGCGCATTGTTGCTACTTTAGAGTGGACTAGAAATATTTGGTCTTTATTGTTATGGTCCAGTTTTGTGGGAAAAGCATAAGAAGTTTGCTCTGCCTTAATGTTAGAGCAAAGTATGGATTACGAAACTGTAAAAACATCTATGTTATGATCATATGAACTTGTCCCTGAAGATTATCGACAGAGGTTACAGAAACACTCCAAAACCTCCAGCATGTGAAGTTTGTTCGAGAAAAGTCGGCTTTGTTTGACAGGTGGTGTGCGGCAAATAAGATCGGTATTTTTGACCATTTAAAAGACTTGATGTTGTTCGAACAATTTAAGGCCTGTGTCTCGGATAAAATTGTAGTTTACTTAAATGAACAAAAAAGTTTGTTCACTCAACTGATGCTACTGTTTTGGCTGATACATTTGTGCTTAAGCATAAAACTGTATATTCTTTGTCACAACATGAAAGCGCTGAACACAGCTACAGCTCTAATGCCCCTTTAAGCACCTTTAAGCACATCCAAAACCAGTACCGAGTCCCAGAAATTATTTCACCGTCATGAGTCCCGCAACCTTACTACGGCTTGTCCCGTATAATCCAACAAAAATCGATGGAAAGCACAAAACTTTAGTACAACTACCACAATGAAATGACAGTTTACTTTCATTTCCATCAGTTGATTCTGCAATTTGGCCTTTTCATTCTCAATGAGGCGGGTTCCCTCTCTGATAGTGGTTAAAACCTGAATCACTGCATTCTGAGTGACACAGGAGCTGTTCAGTCATATATGTTAGAAGGGGTACTTCCTTCTTGCGGATGACATTGTCCTTTTGCCTTCATCATTCCGGGTCCTCCAGCTCTCAATGGAGAGATTTGCAGTTGAGTGCGAAGCAGCCGGGATGAGAATCAGCACCTCCAAGTCCGAGGCCGTGGTTCTCAGCTATAAAAAGGTAGAATGCACCCTCCGGGTCAGGAATGAGGCCCTGCCACAGATGGAGGAGTTCAAGTATCTCAGGGTCTTGTTCATGATTAAGGGAAAGATGGAGAGGGAAATCAATAGGCAGATTGTTGCAGCCTCTGTTGTAAAGCGGAGCCTGTACCGGTCCGTCATGGTGAAGAGGGAGTTTCCAATTTCGCAGTTGATCTACGTTCCAGCCCTCACATATGGTCATGAATGACTGAAAGAACAAGATTGCAGATACAAGCGGCTGAAATAGGCTTTCTTTGCTTAGATATAAGGTGATAAGCTCAGCCATCCAGGGAAAGCTGGGATTAGAACCGCTGCTCCTTCCCATTGAGAGGAGCCAGTTGAGGTGGCTCGGGCATCTGGTTAGAACGCATCCCGAACGCCTTCCTGGTGTGGTGTTTCAGGCATGCCCATCCCGAAAGAGACCAAGGGCTCGACCTAGAACACACTAGAGGAATTAAGTCTCTCGGCTAGTCTAGGAATGCCTTGGTGTCCCCCCGGAAGACCTGGAAGAAGTGGCTGGAGAGAGGGGCATGTGAACCTCATTGCTTCGGCTGCTGACCCCGGATTAAGCAGAAGACAAAGATGATGATGTGGTACTTCCTTTGTCTAATGAGTCCACCTGTGGCAGAGATGTTCTATTGCAGGGTATTGACCTCGATGTGGTGAAGGCTCCTTTGCCTACCATTTACAGAACTAATGCTTAAGTGGACACCAGATAATTCTGAGCATGATTGGAGTACTTTGCAAAAGTTGAAGTCCAGAAATCAGATGTTTCTCTGTCTCACTGCATCAATTCTGATAAAGGTAAGACACAATTGTCTAAACATTCTACAGTATATTACAGTCGTTGGTGATATACAGTCATAACCAAATATTTTTGCAGATCTTGTTCCTTCAATTTTGTGGTGGTGATTCACATTGTTTCTAAACTATTATGCAGAGTGATGACAAGCATTTTAATGAATTGCAATGAGCTTTTTGAGGATAAAAAATGACCTTATCACAAAAAGCCCATTTTCACTGTATTTGGTCCTGGTGCAAAATGATTAGCAAACATCATTTCAGTATCAACAGCACAGAAGGAAGTGTGAGTGAGGGCAAGTCAGTTGAAGTCGCACTTCCATTTGCTTTTCATTTTAGGTGCAGACTAATTGCTATAAAAGTCAGAGGCATGCTTGAAATCATTATTTTCTTGTGTTAGCAATGGTTACCTCCAGTGGTGTGGTAGTTTAAAAAAAAAAAAAAAAAAGTGGATAAACTGTAAAAAAAAAGAAAAAAAAAAGAATGAGCAGCACCGCTGGCCGTTAGGCCCGTGAGAGAGGGGACAAGAGTTTTATATTAATTATATATTAAACATGCAAAAATTTTTTTTGAATTTTGGGCTTGTAGAAGGCATTTGAAGTTATTTTTAGAGTATAAAAGTGCCTTCACATCCAACACAATTTTTGAAGCAATTACACACTCAAAAGTTGAATCTAGATCTAGTAAAAGCAGCTACAATTTTAATGTTCAAAAGTAACAGGTGTAAAGTACACAGCACCTTCAAAAACATGTCACTGTAAGCACTAAACTAGAAAATACCAACCTTCAAAACATGTATTTAGTAAAACTGGATTTACTTCTTGCATAGGTCATCTTATATAATGAAATTGTACATTTCAACTATCCCATGTCATTTTAAATTGATGAAATAGAAATGTTTCATGTTATTCATATTTAACTACCAATACAAATAAATACATACAAAAATGTACATACATACACATGCTTTTACATACACGAACATGGTATACATACATGTGCAAAAGTGTGATAGTATAGCCTAATAGAGCATATATACTTTTTTTTTTTTTTACAGGCTTATATGTAAAGGTTATGTTAGACCTAAGCAACTAGTGGCAACTAGCCAGTAGCCTGCACAGGCTACACTGCTGCGGCAGTGCTGCCACAGGTTAGTTAATTATACAGATCTAGTCACTTCACAAGCATTATGTCCCGTATTCTATATCTACAGACATTTTATGCAAAATTATAAAATCTTTTCACTAACAGGTTAATGGCTCAACGCTACATATAATGCTGGAGAGGTCTGAAATACGACATATAAATATCCGGAGATAAATATAATGCGGCATGCCAATATTATAATTGGCAACATTGAATGGGTTTATAATAATGTTTATAAATATATATGCTACACAGCACAGTGCTTCAAACATCGCTCACTGACACATCTCACAGTCTAAATTTAGAGCTATAGATAATTTGTAAAGCAGGCTGTTACCAGAGTCATGGATTGTTGCTACAGTTGCAGCATCTCCTGCAGGTTGTGCAGGGCATGTTTTTATTCTTGGCTCCGAGTCATTAGCATTCTTTTAGACATTTAGATTTGAACCTTTGAGCGGCCATGGTGGTCTAGTGGTATAGGGCGCTGGATCGCTGATCCCAAGGTTGGGGGTTCGAGTCCCACTCTCCACAAGGTTGTCACTGTCCCCCCCCCAGTGCGGCTAACTGGGTTATCAAAGGCGGGCCATGTCTCTCACTGTCTATGGTGTGAGGCATGTAAAAGAACCATTGCTGACTTTCATAAAGAGTAGGTTGCAAAGTCGTCAGCGTGTTTCTGTCCCTTGCTAAAAGGGTTGTGACAGGAAGGGCATCCGACGTAAAAACCTCTGCCAAATCAAACGTGCGAATCAGATTATTCGCTGTGGCGACTCCTGAGTAAAAGGGAAAAAGCTGAAAGGAAGACAGACAGACAGATTTGAACCTTTGAGGAACTTTCCGATGTCCTTTATTATTCCCGTACAGTATCCCGCTATAACTCGGAAATTCAAGGTCGCAAGCACTCCACTCTCCTCGGCCGTTTGTACAAATGATGGTTTAATACATGTAGTTGTCATACCGGAAATTCCCGAGATCATGACAAGTTGACAACTGTTTTGGATTGGATTCTAGACAGGGCTTAACAAAGTCATTTACAACAGTTAATAACTTTTATGTCATTCCCTTGCAATGTTCCCTCTAATTTTTCATATGTCTGGGCAGACAGACAACCTCCCTGAGCACACTGAGGACCACCGTGAGCAACATCAGAAGTGCTCGCTGTGGCCACACACCAGTATCACACCTGGGATCATAGAAACTTTCATGGCTTATTAAACACAGCTTTATAGCTGACATTGTCCTCCCTGAATTTGATATATATGACTAACATTTTGTGTACTGTCATGTCTGTGCTCTCATCTACTATCAGGGTATGCCGGGGTGCATTTTTAACCTTACACATAGTGCAGAATGAGACTCTCTCATTGATTGAGTTCACAAATTTAAAGGCATAGTTTTTGCTTCACCAGCTTACTGGTATACTCATACTTTGCGCAGTTCTTTTTTACTTTGGTTTGGGGAGTCAACTTATCACATTCACTGCCCGCTCGTTTCGTCATGATAAGGGGTTAGCATAAGCATCACTTAACTCCGCCGCACTGTTATCGTTATGGAGCGTGTATGAGCAGAGCACATGACGGTGCCGTGATTGGCTGCGTAGTGTAATTGCATCGTATCGTATGGCTGGGCACCTATCACTCACTGAATTACACAGCAAAATGATACAGAAAAAAGTTATATATCTAATTAATTTGCAGTGCATTCACTGCGCTGGATAGCTTTTCTTGTTCGCCGAGAGTGTGCGACCAGTGCGCAATTTCGCAGTTGTGCAGCTTAGAGGGAACATTGGTCCCTTGTCGAATATTAAGCTGCTCAATGATTTATGAGGCACAATGAAGAGAGTAAACTATTAGCTGCTGATAAAAAATGTGGGTAAACGCAGTTTACGTGTGTTTAGGCAGGACTACAGCACTGGTTACGTCAAAGAAACGTGTACAGCAATCATTGCATTGCATCAAAATGGCCTCATATGCAGGTAAACTGCTACTCAGAATATTGCACCTGAAAGAACCATTTTGCAGAATCATAAAAACTTTAAGGAGACAGGTTCATCCGCAGCAAAGAAGGCTTCATGACGTCCCAGAGTGTCTGAGATGCGGCTGGACCGTTTTCTTTTCAGGAGTGAGTTACGAAACCGTGTCACCACAAGTGCGCATCTGCACGCACAGTCCTGCACTTGTTCTCTGGTCTCACTTCAGATCACAATGTCATTTGCAATCACCGAAATCACCTCCGTCACTGTATTTCCGCTTTAAGGTCTCCTTCTTGTTCAATATCGTCCTGATTGTTCAAGGGTTTTGGCGATACCGAAATATAACGCTGCATGATAAATCTCAAAACAAGCCAATAGTCAACTCTACTTCACGCATGTGACAAACATGAAGTATGGGTGCAGGAAGTATGGGTAACATTCAGCTGCCTCCTGGCCAATGGGAGGCCAGCAGGGCGGGATGTTGGGAAACAGCCAATGAGAGAGCAACTCGCGCAGCGTGTGAAATTTTGATTGGCATGTTTGAATTTTGAATGGCGCATTTCGTAAGAGGAAGTTGTTTTCGTATCCTGGGGAAGAAAACTTAGGAAAATGTTTTTTGTAACCCGGAATTTTCATACCCAGGGGGTTTCGTAAATAGGGGGGCCGACTGTGAGTGTGTGTGTGTGTATGCATATATATAAGCTATGAGCATATGCACACACACACACACACGACTTGGTTTGATTTCCAGGCCCAGGTGTATCTGTGTACAGTTTCCATGTTGTCCCTGTTTCCTCAGGAACTCCAGTTTCCTCCCACAGCACATAAACATGCATACTATGAGAAGTGACTACTCTAAATCTCCTTTAGATAAGCGTGTGAAAGGTTGTGTGTGTGTGTTGGCCTTATGACGACCTGCCGAGATATATAGGTTGTACCCTAAACTTGCCCAGAGTCAGTTCAGAAGGCCGTTAGCCTCCCCATGACCTAATTAGAATTACACAGCAATTAAACACACACACACGTGTGCGCGCGCACACACACACACACACACATACACACAGTATTTTGAATATAATTCCACTCTTTACTATGACATTTTAATAAGTTTGGACACAAAGGTTTTTTTTTTTTGGTATGTAGTAAATTATGTTGCAGGTTTAATATCAAAAGTTTTCATAGCCAACAACTTACCGATACTTTTAAAGGAGAGGATTTGTGTAATTATTGTATGTCTGCTGTGCATTTCTCATTTTCGAAGTCTAATTTGCAAATAAAGTGTTCACTATGCTTAAACATAAATTGCTACATGCACACATCACACAAGCATTTCATGGAAATTGAGGTCATTCCATATTTGAGTTTAACATTAAATGAGTGTTTGGGGAGAGCAAAATCAGTTTCACAATGAGGCTTAAAAAGAGTACAAGAGAAACCAATTGCTGAACAGCTCCACTTGCCTTAGCACTATCCCCAGGTGGACTAGTGTGCTGGTAATGAGATATAATATGCATTGCCCTGGGAGTAGTCCTATTCATAAAACACCAAGGGATCTTCTGTTTCAATTGCATTTGGGATCTAAATAGAAACACGTTCATAGTGTATATGTGGGACAGTGTGACGTGTGACGGTAAAACCTCAACTGTTTTGCTAATTATTAATTGTGGTCTGACAACCAAAGGTGCAATTAATTCATATTTTATAAAATGCAGTGGGAACAGATTGGAGACAAACACAATCTTTCAATATCTTTAAGGGCCAAAATATGCATCAGATAAGCAAAAGCTGGTAATAAATAGCAGTAATTCAATAATCTTCTTGGCTTTGTTGAAGTAGAACACTCAAGCCTAAGGGCAGTGGGCAGGTCTTTTGGACCTGTGATGGGGTTCGGCGTCCCAGCCACCACACTCGGTAAGAGTAGGTACACATGTGAAGACTGGATCCGGCTGACTGTGGGGAATAAATCATCAAATTGGTTCAGCGAACCATAAGACGGACTCAGCAATGCGTCATGGAGCGCAACCACGGCACAGTGAGACACATAGGACACTGCTGACCATCTACTGTGTCCTAACCTATCTCCAGCCGTCTCGATGATGTCGTGGAACCGGACTCGGTTAGGCCGGGTCGAGAGAGTGAAGCTGATGATCTGCGCAACTCTCCCTCACTCAAAACCAAGTCAAGCACAAGTCATGACTTCACCCAGACCGCAGATCATCCATCTGATATGAAGTCATGGTCATCTTCGACCATGAAGGACAAACAACAAACAGCAGATGAGCAATACTCTTCTGTTGTTAACATCCATTAGGATCAGTAAAATGCTGAATAAATGCCCTAGTCATGATTATTTAACATGTTTAACTTGATAATGAATACAACTTAATGGGGCAAATGTGCTGAGGCTAGAAGTTCAAAAAGAAAATACAAAAAGAAAAAAAAGTTAGAGAGATGTGGCATGACCTCAAAGACTATAATGGAAGACAGACTATCCATTAGCTTTCTACCCTCTTCTCCCCTCTATAAAAACATAGCACAGTTCCCAACACCAGTGGCAGCCTAACATCGATCAATTCATATTTATTTGGTCCTGTCAAGGCACTGACAAAACTCTGGAGACAGGGTTTAGGTACTGCACGTAAAATATACAGCCCACACACTGTATTCTCTCTCTCTCTCTCTCTCTCTCTCTCTCGCTCTCTCTCTCTCTCTCTCTCTTTCTCTCTCAATCCCCTTTTTAAATTATTAAATACATGTACATGGTTTAGTTCATTTGATCCTCAAACAGATTAGAATCAGCCCAGCTAGGCTGATGATATTCACTTGCACGATACCCAAGTACACTATAAGCTATGTATTGATTTTTTTTTTTTTAGTCATGGGTGGTCATAAAGTCGAACAGTCCTAAGTCACGCAGGTCATATATCAGTGACTTCCTGTAGTAGTAGTGTTGATGAATGCCAGCCATTTTGAAAAACTGTAGAGGTTAGGAAAAAAAAATCTCTTGATATCCTGGATTAACTGCTATCAGACATCTTATGTTTGGACTTACTGGGAGTAGGTGATAACACAGGTCAGCTCATTAAGAACAACCAAAACCATGTTGATACAGTGTTGACATTAAATGTTTTGGCATTGGGTGTAGTTAAAATAAATTGTGGACTCTTCCAGGGTGATTCAGTATCACCAATGATGATTCATTAATAATGATTTCAATAACCATGATGATAGGGAAAATGACAACTGGTCATAAGATGTCTAATCAATCCCAATCAGCCAGCCTTTGTTCATAGATGGTCTGAAGCTGTATGGTTCCAGTAAAGATTAGATGGATTCCTTGGTTAGTACAATACGGATATTTGAGCGAAGTTAAAAAAAAAAAGTAGTCATGGATGAAGAATCGTGGAGGTGACTAAAGAACGGCGAAAAATGGAAATGAGATGAAAGATCTTTGCTGCTCAAGTGCAGTCACTGAGAACGAACCGAGTGAAATACCCCATTGATAAAACTGTAGACTCCTCTCTATGATGGATTTATAAAACATTAGCTGAAAAAATACAACATATACTAAGCAGTTTTATGGAACTGGCTCAAAGAGAATATGCCCCCCCCCCCCCCCCCCCCATATCTGGTTATCTGATATTACATTGGGAAATCTGCAAAAAGTATGGTCTTCAACATTATGTAAGGTGGTATAAACATCATCCAGAAAAAGTTGTTGAAAATAAAGTGTGAAACTAATGTGGGAGACTATGATTATGACTAATAAAAAAAATTGGCTTATAATCAGCATAATATAATTTTTGACAAAGAGGAACAAAAGTGGACATTAATAGATGTTCCAGTACCTTTGACTGTAATATTCTTAAAACAGAAAATTATCACAACCTTCCTTTCAAAATTGAGAAGATGCGTGGATGTAAAGTTAAAATTTCAATTGTTGTGGGAGCACAAGGGACCTTCAGTAAAAATATAAAACCATTTCTTAAAACAGTCAAATGTCATTGGATTGCATTCAAATAGCAGCCTTAACATGGTGGTCTGGGTAGCACAGGGGCTTAAAGCTTAGCATATGTAATATTTATTTATTTATTTGTTTACTGTTTGACCTTCACATAGTTGCTGGGTATAAATGCAGTTCAGCAGAGCTGCTAATGTTAAACGAGCAACTATAGTATCCACTGCCAATAGACACTTTCATCCCACCCAAGATTGCCAGAACAATGGGGCTAGCAGCAGTAGAGTGATGGCAGAGGAGATGCAGTGTACAGAAGCGAGACATGTGGGTTGGTGTCTGAGCGAGGCTAAAGGCTACATCATACAAATCACCACTTCTTTCAATCTTCCTCACTATTGAGCGATCAGTCTGGAACAACATGGATGAAATTAGACTGTGCCTGACAACGTGATGCCTGGACAACTATTGCAGTGTGAACATGATGGAATCCTGGCTAGATTCCACTATTTCAGATGCTATCAATTTAGCAGACCACCTTCTGAGCTGACTGGACAATGGACTCCAGTGAAACCATCAGTGGTGGCCTGTGTATTTACATCCATAACTCGTGGTGCACTGATGCTGTTATCGTGAAGAACTATTGTTGCCCTGATGTGGAATTTGTGTTGAAGTTTTATCTACCGATGGAATTCAGCACTGTTTACATATGTGCTACGCACATCCCCTTCTGATGCTAACATTAAGTCAGCACAAGTCCGATCTACTGGACTGCATCAACAAGTCTTTGTCTGCACATCCAAATTTTGTTTTCAACACAGCTGGGGACTATTCATGCCACTTTCCAGTTTATCCTACCTAACTTTCACCAGACTATCACCTGTGCAGCCAGTTGCAATAAAACCCTTGACTGGGTGTATACAGAAATGACTAAGGCCTATAAGTCTTATTTCTTCCCCACTTTAGCTTATTTAACCAGATAGTTCTCCTGCAGTAACTATTCTACAGTCAGGGAATAGTCTGCTGTACCCAGACTGTCAGAGTTTAGTCTGAGGAGCCAGTGTCTCAGCTGCAAGCCTGCTCCCAGTACACAGACTGGGATTTATTCTGGCAAAATGCACCATCAGACCTGAGATTCACTCTGGAGGATTACACAGTTTTAGCGATTGAGTACATTAATTGTTGTGAGGACAGTGTTATCAGCTCAAGATTGAGCCATATATTCACCAGCCAGAAACCATGGATGACACATGGAGTGTGGGATACAGCTTGTAGAACAGAGAATGCAGCCACTCTATAGCACAGGTAAGAGGGAGCAAACGAGCTATATCAGACTGGGCGAATTCTTCTTTACCCAGCGAGTCAGGTCCCACTTCACCAAGTTATCCAACCCCATCAGGAGTGAGACAGATTCTGTGCTTATTGATTACCCCCAACAACACCAGTGCTGCTGTGGCTGAGGACTTCAACCTGTTCTATGCCCAGTTCAACAGGAACAATCTGGACCAAGTGATACAGTATGCAGCTCCTCCCCTGTAATGATCCAGCCCCCATGAGGATCGTTGCAGCATTCAGAGGATTAACCCAAAAATGCCTGGCCCTGATGGAGTTTCGGATCGTGTATTCACAGGCTGTCCAGATGAACTTATGGGCACGTTTACTCACATCTTCAACTTCTCACTTGCTCGGTCCTGTATACATGCCTGCTTTAGATCATTCAAAATAACCCTTGTACCCAAACAGTCATATGTCACCTGCTTATATGACCACAGACTGGTGGCATTCACCCTACTACCTGCTAAACGCCTACTACCGAAACACATCATGAGGATCATATCAGCCTCATTTGACCCACCTCATTTGACTTACAGGGAGAACAGAAGAACAAAAGACACCACATCAATCGTTTTGCCCAGTGTGTTAGACCACCCTGAACACATGAACACGCATGCAGTAATACTTGACATTGACTATAGCTCAGCCTTCATTGCAATCTTCCTCCAAAAAACACTTGTATTCAAATTGCAGGACCTTGGTCTCAGATCCCCATGCTGTAACTGGGTTTTGGATTTTTTTGACCACACATACTGTAAGACTGGGCCAATATATCTCCTTCACTCTGTCCCTGAGCACTGGACCTTCTCAAGGGTGTGTGCTTAGTTCTCTTCAATAATCCCCATCAATAATCAATAAAGGAAACTCAGGAGAGCCAAATTGCTGCATAAACTTGTAATTTTCTACCACAGCATCATAGACTGTTCTGACCAACAGCCTTTCAGTGTGTTTAAGCAGCTGCACTAAGGCTGCACTATCACTCTCTTCAGAAAGTCATCAAGGCAGCAGGAAAAATCATAGGGCCACAGCTCCCATACATTTTCTCCATCTTCTTCCACTATCTCTGTCTATCACTACCTCAGGATCATCACATTCAGTATAGCTCCTCTTTGACCTCCCTCCATCAGGAAGTCACTACAGGTCACTGAGATCCAGAACCATCAGGATGGCCAATAGTTTTTTTTCCCCCCAAAGACAGTCAGACTGGTGATGAAAAGCCTTCCCACTGCCTCTTCCCTGGCCTCGTACCCTCCTACAGTAATTAAAGGTTGCTGCTGTTATATTAATAACTGGATATATTACTTGTTGTACTTGAGCTTGTAATTATTATTATTATTATTATTATTATTATTATTATTATTATTACTAGCCACATTTAAATATGGTACTATTTTGTATCTTTCTCATCATTATTTTATTTATTATTTATTTACTTGCACAGTGTCCCATTGTTTTCTACACAATGAATTCTTGAATCTTACTTGGCTCTGCAACTATTTAACAAAGAGCTACTGCTCTGAGCTACTAATTATTGCTGAGGCGTGGGCAGAGCATACCTATCAACAAATATTCTCAAGATAGGGTTGAAACAAGGAAGAGGGGCAGTGGTGGTCTAGTGGTATAAGGCGCTGGATCGCTGATCCAAAGGTTGGGTGTTCGAGTCCCACTCTCCACAAGGTTGTCACTGCCCCCCCCAGTGCAGCTAACTGGGTTATCAAAGGCGGGCCATGTCTCTCACTGTCTATGGTGAGAGGCATGTAAAAGAACCATTGCTGACTTTCGTAAAGAGTAGGCTGCAAAGTCATCAGCGTGTTTCTGTCCCTTGCTAAAAGGGTTGTGACAGGAAGGGCATCCGACGTAAAAAAACCTCTGCCAAATCAAACGTGCGAATCAGATGATTCGCTGTGGCGACTCCCGAGTAAAAGGGAAAAAGCCGAAAGGAAGACAGACAGGGTTGAAACAAGGAAATAAAATCTAGAAAAATTACTGAAGAAATTTTGAGTTGTGGCTGCAACTGCTGCCAGAAAATACATGGAAACTGGCATGCTTATCTGTAGAACACGACAATTCCTCACAGTTTATACAGGTTTCTATGCACCTGTGGTGATAATTAAAGCATGAATGCATATATAATTTGACTGTAACCATTATTTTGAGGGGTTAAACCAAGCTCTATACATACTTATCTATACATACAGTCGGCCCCCAACTTACCTAGACCCCTATGTACGAAATCCCCAGGTTACGAAAAACATTTTCCTGAGTTTCTGTCTCCGAGATATAAGACAGCCCCCTCTTACGAAAAGAAATTCAAAATTCGAACGCGCCAATCAAAATTTCACACGACGCGCGTGTTGCTCTCTCATTGGATGTCTCTCAACATCCCACCCCGCCGGCCTCCCAGATAGAAACAGAAGGAAGCTTCACTCTTTAGTTTAGAGAGAGGTGTGTGTGTGTGTTAAAAACTATTTAATAATAGTTGAATTAATAAAATGTTAATAAAATGTTTAAATGGTTTAATAAATAATTTTATTTTACTTTTAACACATTTCATACAAAATTGGTGTACTTTTATAATTTTTAAAGGGTTTATCCAGTCCAAAGAGTGGAGCCTTGGAACGAATTAGGCGTTTAACATGTAACATGTGACCCCTACTTACGAAATCCCCACAATACGAAAAGGGCTCCGGAACGGATTAATTTCGTAAGTTGGTTGCCGACTGTATTTACATATTTATCATCATCATCATCTTCCGCTTAGTCCAGGGTCGGGTCACGGGGGCAGCAACGTAAGCAAAGAGGTCCAGACGTCCCTCTCCCGAGCCACTTCCTCCAACTCTCCCGGGGGGACACGAAGGCAGTCCCAGACAAGCCGAGAGACATAGTCCCTCCAGCGTGTTCTAGGTCGACGTCCAAGGGGCATTCTGACCAGATGCCCGAGCCACCTCAACTGGCCCCTCTCAAAGCGGAGGAGCAGCGGATCTACTCCGAGCTCTCCCCGGATGGTGGAGTTTCCTCACCTTATCTCTAAGGGAGAACCCCGCCACCCGGCAAAGGAAGCTCATTTCAGCCGCTTGTATCCGTGATCTTGTTCTTTTGGTCATTACCCAAAGCTCGTGACCACAGGTGAGGGTTGGAACATAGATGGACTGGTAAATTGAGAGCTTCGCCTTGCGGCTCAGCTCCTTCTTCACCACGACGGACCGGCACAGGCACCGCTTAACAGCAGAGGCTGCAGCGATCCATCTGTCGATCTCTCGTGCCATCCTTCCCTCACTCGTAAACAAGACTCCAAGATACTTAAACTCCTCCACTTGGGGTAGGCCCTCATTCCCGACCCGGAGGGTGCATTCCACCATTGTCCGACTGAGCACCATGGCCTCAGACTTGGAGGTAGTGATCTTCATCCCGGCTGCTTCGCACTCAGCTGCGAATCGCTCCAATGAGAGCTGGAGGTCCCGACTTGATGAAGCCAAAAGGACAACATCATCCTCCAAAAGCAGAGACGATATCCGATGGCCACCAAACCAGAACCCCTCATCGCCTCGACTGCGCCTAGAAATTCTGTCAATAAAAATTATGAACAGAATCGGTGACAAAGGACAGCCTTGGCGGACTCCAACTCCCACTGGAAACGAATCTGACCTGCTGTTACCAATACGAACCAAACTCTGGCTCCGGTGATACAGCAACCGAATAGCTCGTAGCAACGGGTCCGGAACGCCGTACTCTCGGAGCATGCCCCACAAGATGGTTCGATGGACACGGTCGAGAGCCTTCTCCAAATCCACAAAGCACATGTGGACAGATTGGGCAAACTCCCATGCCCCCTCCAGAATCCTGTGGAGCGTATAGAGTTGGTCAAGAGTACTACGGCCAGGACGAAAACCACATTGTTCCTCCTGAATCCAGGGTTCGACTATCGGTCGGATTCTCCTCTCTAGTACCCCTGCATAGACTTTCCCAGGTAGGCTAAGGAGTGTTATTCCCCAATAATTGGAACACACCCTCCGGTCCCCCTTCTTAAAAATTGGGACCACCTCCCCAGTTTGCCAATCCAGGAGTTACAGCCCCTGATGACCACGCGATGTTGCAGAGACGTGTCAACCAAGACAGTCCTACAACATCCAGAGCCCTGAAATATTCCGGGCGGATCTCGTCCAACCACCTGTTTTTTGACAACCTCAGTGACCTCCACTCCAGTGATGGGCGGACCCTCACCGAACCCCCAGGGTCTTCCTCTTCCACAGAGGGCATGTTGGTGAGATTGAGGAGGTCCTCAAAGTTCTCCCTCCACCTCTCGACGACATCCCCAGTCAAGGTAAGCAGCTCCCCACCTCCACTGTAAACAGTGTTTGTGAAGAACTGCTTCCCCCTCCTGAGGCATCAGATGGTGGTCCTTTTTGAGGCCAATCGATAATCACTCTTTAGTCCCTCACCGAACTCCTCCCACACCTGAGATTTTGCATCTGCGACAGCCTCGGCTGCAGCACGTTTGGCCTGCCGGTACCCGTTTGCTGCCTTGGGAGTCCCACAGGCTAATAAAACCCGATAGGCCGCCTTCTTCAGCTGGACGGCCCCCTTCACTGCAGGTGTCCACCACCGGGTTCGGGGATTACCGCCACGACAAGCACCACGATAGCTATGGGCTGCCGCCACAGCAATGGAGGCACGAAACATGGCCCATTTGAATTCCATGTCCCCCGCCTCCTCCAGGACGTGGTTGTAGCTCTGCCGGAGGTGGGAGTTAAAGGCCTCTCGGACAGGGGACTCCGCCAAACGTTCCCAGCAGACCCTGATTACACGCTTGGGCCTGCCAGGTCTGGAAGGCAACCTCCCCCACCACCGAAGCCAACTCACCACCAGGTAGTGATCGGTAGACAGCTCAGCTCCTCTCTTCACCCGAGTGTCCAGAACATATGGTCGCAAGTCCGATGACACAACTACAAAGTCAATCATCGAAGTCCTGGTGCCAAGTGCACTTATGGACACCCTTATGTTCGAACATGGTGTTCGTGATAGACAAACTGTGACGAGCACAGAAGTCCAACAACGAAACACCATTCGGATTCAGACTGGAGAGGCCGTACCTACCGATCACACCCTTCCAGGTCACACTATCGTTGCCCGCATGGGCGTTGAAGTCTCCCAAGACAACGAGTGAGTCTCCCGAGGGAGCGTTCTCCAACATCCAAAAAGGGTGGGTACTCTGAACTGTCATTTGGTGCATAAGCACAAATAACAGTCAGGTCCCGTCCCCCCCCCGCCCGAAGACGGAGGGAAGCTACCCTTTCGTCAGCCAGGGAGAACCCCAACATTTGGGCACCGAGACGGGGGGCAACAAGAATACCCACACCGGCTCGCCGCCTCTCCCCATGAGCAACTCCAGAATAGAAGGTCCAGCCTCTTTCAAGATGGATGGTTCCAGAGCCCAAGCTATGCGTTGAGGTGAGCCCGACTATATCTAGTCGGTATCTCTCCACCTCACGCACCAAATCAGGCTCCTTTCCCGCCTGAGAGGTGACATTCCATGTCCCGAGGGTCAGAGTAAGTAGCCGAGGATTGGTCCGACAGGACCCATGCCTTTGGCTGCCACCCAACTCACATTGCACCCGACCCCTAAAACTCCTCCCACGGGTGGTGGGTCCATGGGAGGGCGGACCCATGTCTCCTGTTCAGGCTAGGCCCGGCCAGGCTCCATGGGCATAAGCCCGACCACCAGGCGCTTGCCCTCGAGCCCCTCCCCTGGGCCTGGCTCCAGGAGGGAACCCCGGTAACCCATGTCCGGGCAAGGGAGACTGCTTCAAATGTTTACTCCGAGATGGCATAGGGGTCTTCTGAATCACACTTTGTCTGGACCTTCACCCAGGACCCGTTTTCCTTGGGTGACCCTACCAGGGGCATTATGCCCCCGACAACATAGCTCCTAGGATCATTAGGTCACGCAAACCTTATCTGGAGACAGACAAACAGGTACCAGTGTGTGACTCATTTTTGTGTGTTAACAAGCAGCAAGTGTGCTTGTGCATGTGTGTGTGAGGCACATGTTCGAACACATTTGATCATTGCCATAGTTATTTACCCCATATTGACGAACAGTTACACTGCGTTTTCGACGAAAAAAAATATATGGAGTGCGTCTTTCTTTAGGACTTTGGATTTGGACACCATGTTTCCCATTGTACTAAGGGTTCACAGCAATTAACAGCCAAGAATTTTATAAATGCCTCTTAGGGAGACATGGAGGGTTCAGCTGTCAGTCAGAGGCTCACCATTTATATGTTCTACAAGTGATGTTTGACATGATACAGCACAGCGAATCATCTGATTAGCACATTTGATTTGGCATGGGTTTTTACGTCGGATGCCCTTCCTGTCACAACCCTTTTAGCAAGGGACAGAAACACGCTGACTGCTTTGCAGCCTACTCTTTACAAAAGTCAGCAATGGTTCTTTTACATGCCTCTCACCATAGACACTGAGAGACGAGGCCCGCCTTTGATAACCCAGTTAGCTGCACTGGGGGGGACAGTCACAACCCTGTGGGGATTCGAAACCCTAACCATAGGAACAGCGACCCTGCACCCTATCCATGAGACCATTGATATAGAATGAAAATGATGGGATTAGAAGTGAATAAAAAAAAAAAAAAATTCCAAGATAACCTTTTTTTCCTCTCTCAATCTACTGATGACATCACCCACTTGAGCCCAGAACATTCCATGCAATACACACTAATTATGATAAAACAAACAGAATGAAAAACCTTGTCAAACTTAAACAACAATTGAGGGAAACCCATGAAAGCTAGCAAAAAGTCATTTTGACTGTTAAAATGATGAATTCAGTGTCTATTTTATAGAAGACCGGCCACGTTTGGAAAGCAAACAATGTCAACTCACCCTTCCGATCGTCGACTGAGGCAAAGATGTCACGTGGGCAAGCATTAGGTGGTGATTGACAGAGGAGGAGGAGGAGAATTTTGTGCCCGTGTATGCTACGAATGCCAGCGAGGAAAGGCTCGTGGTGACCTCCCACAAGGCCAGTGCTTCTCAAATAGTGGTGTGTGAAGCTAGGGTGTGTGGGGGGGTGCGTATGTCCCTGGGGAACATGTTTTTTTTTTTTGCCATACTGTACAGAATTAAGTGCAATGGCGCATCATCTACAGTAGTTGGCAGTGGCACCAAGTGCAGTAAACACTATTTATAGTTGCACGCAGGGTACTGGGTTGTGTGAAATGTTTGTTTTTTTTTCTTCTTCCTAGAGGTGGCGTCTATGCTAATTAGAGCAGTTGACATCTGCTTCAAATGAATGAAGATAATGGGTTTCACCATGCTAAGAATATAGCTGCGAATAAAAATGTTTAAGAACATGTGAGTTATGTCTAGACAGTTCTTAAGAGGAACTTTACAAAAAATTAAAGATATTGATGAATGAGGCCTAATATTCTGAAAAAATTGTGCAAATAGAAAATAAAAGCAAATCAAAAGAAAATATTCTCAGTGAGCAGTGATTCTTTCATTATAAATTCCTTACATTGATGAGAAGGAGCACAGGGGAACATCCACACAGGTAAAGCTGATGAAAGCTGCATAATGGTGGGGTAGTGGTAAGCACCTCTGCATTAGGACTTCTGCATTAGTGCAAAAAGGGTTCAAGCCCCAAGCCCAGTGAGGATGTTTCTGTGTGCAGTTTGCATGGCTTTCTTACATAAAGTTCCTGCTCCAGGTGCTCCAATCTTTAATCTAGGAAAATTGAATATTCATCAAAGTCGAGGCATGTGACAGTGAATGGCTCGAGACATCCTTGTGACACTCTTGCAAGCTGTCCAGAGTGTACCCCAACTTCACCCGTAGTAAACAGGGATGGGTCCTGTCCTAATTATAGTAGAAATCAGTTCATAAAAAGAAATGAATTGAGGTTGATAGGCTGCAAATTGTAAAAGCTACACTGGGGTCTACTCATGTTAACCAAAAACAGCAAGAATAAGGATATGAAACAATTTTGTTGCTGTGGTTATTGCTGATGTTGAAATAAATTTGTATTTGTAGCTACATGCTAACCCAACCTAACATCATTAGATTAGAGTTTAGATTTTAATTCACAGTCAATCTCATAAAAATATCACATTCATTAGAAATTTGCTAAAATAAATAATTTTAATGCAAATCAAACAATTTAAATTACACACAGAATTCATCATATCAGATTATATAAAATATTCTGCTTGTATGAAGTGGAAGAACACCCACAATATAGCACTTTTGAATACAGACGCTCCCCAACTTATGTTTTAGTTCAGTTCTGGATGGCCAAACGCAAGGTGAAAAAACGTAAGGTGTTACTTTATGTTCCAGTGACGTACGACCTTCATACTGTACTATACATCCATAAATACCATTACTGTATCTCATAAAACACCCCTAAATCAATTATTATAAACATATCATTGAAAAATATCAAATAATATCAACATTAATTTCAGATAAATTAAATTCAAGCAAAATTTCAAATAGATACATTTTAATCAAATTCACTCATCAAATACAGTATCAAATATAACCTTTACCATTCTCTATGATGCGATCTTTCTGCTTCTAAATGGTTCCGATGGTCGACGGATGGACACTTTACATGAAGCTGAGCCGAGTCACTTTACATGAAGCTTAAAACAGCCAATCAACGCTTACAATATGTGAGGTGCTCAACACCGAAAGTAGTTCACTTGCTTGTGCTTGAGACAAAGCACGGGTGATCTGGACTTCCGGTCATTCCAGTGAGCAAGGGCGCCGTTGAATACTTGTTTAGTACTCAGCCTGCACTGATGTGAATGACCAGCAGAGTGGAGAGTTCTCTTTCTTCTCTGGATTCGGGTTTTCATTCATTTTACAACTCTTTGCTTCACTGAGTATGCATGGTAGACTGCGCCGATCCAAGCAGATAGTTAATTCAGTCTTGGGAAAACCGGAAATTCCAAAATATGCTGGAAAACTTGCACCCATGCTAGTAGGCTTATGCTTCTGACCAAATCATATTTACTTAGGATTACAAACGTCTGCAAAACAATGTAAACACAAAGATCACAGAGACGACATCTTAACACAAGGGTAACACGCAGTGAACTGAGAAGAAAGAGGGGCATGTTCAGTCTGTCATTTGTAAACAATGGATGCATCTGCATCATCATTACGTCAACGTACTACATAGGTACGTGTCGTACTACAGAGAGCACGCTAAAATACAAATTTGACTTTTTTTTGGAAGAAAAAAACGTAAAACAAATGAACGCAAGTCGAGGAGCGTCTGTTCATGACTGTTCATATTCAGCGAATATACAATCAAACAATTTTACTGCTTTGCCGTGCCTATAATTTATTTGTAAAAATGTAATTTTCAATATAAAATTCAACTTAGCATTGCATTTTTGAAATGTTTATCCTAGTTTGGAAGTTGATTTTATATATATATATATATATATATATATATATATATATATATATATATATATATATATATATATATATATATATATATATATATAAAGATAAAACAATGATGTTTTCAATATTTCATAGATGGAAGTGGTCATATCTTGTTGATTTTTTTTTTATGTGGAGTGGGCTGGGGTCAGAGTAATATTTCTGGAGTTCCAGTGCAAAGAAATAAAATCTTGCTTGACAAACTGATTTGTAGAGGTGGTGCATTTCACATGTGGGAGCTGCCTTTTATCTAAGCTCAGCTCTAACTCTGTATGGGTGAATGTGGGTGTGTACATAGAAGTGATGTTTAGTCAGAGAAGCATAACAGAGGCCAATGTTGGTCTGCGGCTGGCAGTTAAGATGTTCAGCAGCAAGTGAAGCTGATGACTGATCATTGCCCCTGAGAGAGCATAGTTATGCATGAATATGGATTAGCAGTAAACCACGAGAATAGCATTTTCTTACACTCTTTAATTGATACTTTTTCCACAGCCCACTTTTCTTAGACCTTCTTGCTATTCATTTTTAGAATCTTGGAGTTATGGTCAATTACTTCATGGTAGAGGTGTATGCAGTATTGAAGGACTACCAAGACCACCTATGGATAAAAACGAGACAATGGTGGCAGAGAACCTGGGGGACACTTAAAAACTGTGGTTGAAGGCAAGATTGTTCATCTTCCCAGTAGTTTCTTGGGCTCATTAGAACTGACATGATGAGGCATGTTAGAAGCTTAGTCCCTTACTACCAAGTGACTTTGTATCAAATAGTCAGTTATCATTTCTTCTCACAGCAGGTTACACACACACACACACACACACACACACACACACACACACACACACACACACAAAATGCGTTCTGACATTCTCACCAAAAGGGTTTCACGTGAGAGCTTCAATGTGTGTAAATATGACCTGCATTAAACCCATTGTTTAAAACAATATCTATGTCAATTTTTTTAAAATATAAACAGGAGCAAACAGGGGAGTAGTGATGGACATGTCCACCTCATAGAAAGAAGATACTGGTTCCGAGTCCCAGGATCAGATGTTTCTCTTTAGGAGTTTGCATGTTACTCCCACAGTCCAAAGACACATATTTGATTATTACATATTGCATATATTGCATATATTATTACATATCGTTGCATAATATGCCATGCCATATTCAATTGCCAGTTCTGAATTCAACCTGGTGAGTGTGTGAGTGTGTGTGTGTGTGTGTGTGTTTTGGCCTTATGATGTTATAGTGAGCTGCGGTATAAACTGCCTTTGCCTAGTGTGGCAAAGATGGACTCAAGCATGAATGAATGAGTATTGTACGTGCTAAAAGAAGCCAAATGGACTTTCTTGATGTTCTGTCAGACCAGTGGTTTGAAAAAGGAGTGAAAGAAACCATCTTCATCAACTTGGAACAGCCATTACTGAACAGAGGAGGCGGTCTGAGACGTCTCAGACCTCCTTTTGTTCGGTTACAGAGGATTAATTCACGCCAGAACAGAACAGAAGCTTTCAGCAAACCAACAACCCAGAGATTAACAGGAAGCTTACACCACTCACTTGACCTACAGGATGAGTCAATGCCCTTCTTCTGAGGACTGGGTTTTTTTTAATCCACTTCAGGATAAATTCTGGAACTTCCCACTGAAGAAGGCTTTCAGATGAGAGGTGAAATGTCTTCAAATACTTCAAACAAGTGCAGTAGCCATGAATGAATGAAACATATATATGTGTGTGTGTATACATACATATTACTGTGTGTGAGATTTTATATATATATATATATATATATATATATATATATATATATATATATATATATATATATATATATATATATATATACATATACACACACACACACATACATACACTTCATTCTCACAAGCTTTCTTATTTACATATGCTCTGTGTGTTTATTTGCTGTAATGACCGATTTAACCACACCTTTATGAGGAGTGAGACGAATGCAGAATACAGTACAGTATATGATGGTTTACCCACGGTTAAACAAAGTTTGTAATTAATGATTAAGATGGCAAAGATATACATGAGAAATACAATCCAATTCACTGAAAACATTTTGTGGCACATAAATGATTACAAAAAGTACAGGGAATATATTTTCAAAAAATAACCAGGTTTTTCATAATAGAGATAATCCAAGAAAGGTCAAATAAATATATAACTATAGCTACTGTATATAAATAATATGAATGATGATTGCTGTTGTGTTGTTGGTATTATTTTTATTATTATGCATTATAATATATTGATAGTAATATTTACTATATAGTTACTAAATATAGTAATTAATAATTAAAATTAATTTTCGGAGCCACTTAATATGAATTCCTGTAAGGTCGCAGGTATGCTCAGTCAACTCTGGGTGAGGGCAGAGTACACCCTGGACAGCTCACCAGGCCATTACAGCGAAAAAACACACTGACAGCTATGCACCTACTCCTTACGAAAGTCAGCAATGGTTCGTTTACATGCACCTCTCGCCATAACCAGTGAGAGACATGACTGGCCTTTGATCACCCTGATGGGGGAACAACAGTGAAACTCTGATAATGGGGCATGAACCATGATCAGTAATCTAGCACTATTCCACTACTGCCATGTTGGGACCATGCATCATAGTTATGTAATGAATTCATTAAGAACCGGCGCTGATATGGAAAACTAAGACCTCACTGGCTTAATTTAAACACACGCACATGCATGCATGCATATATTATATATATATATATATATATATATATATATATATATATATATATATATATATATATATATATATATATATATATATATATATACATACATATGTATACTATCTTATACACACACACATATATGTATGTGTGTGTTATATATATATATATATATATATATATATATATATATATGCGCATGCATGCATGTGTGTCTTTTCCTTTCGGCTGCTCCCTTCAGGGGTCGCCACAGCAACTGCCTTCATGTAATCCTTCACCACATCCATGAATCTTCTCTTTGGTCTTCCTCCTGGCCTTCTGCCTGGTAGTTCCAACCTCAGCATCCTACTACTAATATATTCACTATCGCTCTTCTGTACATGCCCAAACCATCTCAATCTAGCCTCTCTGACTTTTTCTCCAAAACCTCTTACATGTGCTGTCCCTCTGATGTAGTCATTACTGATCCTATCTATCCTCGTTACTCCCAAACAGAACCTCAACATTTTCATCTGTGCTACCTCCAGCTCTGCCTCCTGTCTTTTCCCCAGGGCCACTGTTTCTAAAGTATACAACAACATTGGCCTCAACACCATCTTGTACACACTTCCTTTCATTCTTGCCGATACCTTCCTATCACACCGGACACTTTTCTCCAACCATTCCAACCTGCCCATCTCCATTTCTCTGCTGTGCCAACCTGTATAGATCATGTTCTCCCTCCGTACTATCCAACCTATCATACCAGTCATCATATGTCCTCTGTTTGGACTGTGACACTGCAACCTTCACCTCTCGCCCGCTACTACTTTGCAGTCACTGACTTCCTTCAAATTACATCATCCGCACAAGATGTAGTCTACCTGTGTGCTCCTACCTCCGCTTTTATAAGTCACCCTATGCTCCTGTCCCTTCTGCAAGAAAGTATTCACCACAGCCATTTCCATCCTTTCTGCAAAATCTATCAACATCTGTCCTTCTGTGTTCCTGTCCTGGATACCAAACCTGCCCATCACTTCCTCGTCCCCTCTGTTGCCTGCACCAAGATGTCCATTGAAGTCTTCCCCAATGATCACTCTTTCACCCTTGGGGTACTCTGCATAACTACATCTAACTCACTCCAGAATGTCTCCTTCTCTTCTAGCTCACATCCTGCCTGTGGGGCATAAGCACTAGCAACATAGAACATCACACCTTCAATTTCTAACTTGAGACTCATCACTCCGTCTGACACTCTTTTCACTTCTGGAACATTCCTGACAAACCCCTCCTTCAAGATCACTCCTACGCCATTTCTCCTCCCATCCACACCATGAAGAAACAGCTGAAACCCTGCTCCTAAGCTTCTAGCCTTGCTACCTTTTCACCTGGTCTCCTGAACACACAGTACATCCACCTTCCTCCTGTGTATCATGTCAGCCAGCTTTCTACCTTTTCGTGTCATAGTATTTTCCATCCTCTGATTGGGTGGTCGGAGCAAAACTAGGTGAATAGTCTGCATTGTGTGCAGATCACTACAAAGTTTCCATACTCTGCGTTACCAGCATAAATCTGCAAAATGCCACACCTTGTTATATTATGTTTTTGTTTCCATTGATGGTTTGTAATTTCGACATGATGGTGGTATTAACAGGTGGATTCCCACTGAAGGCCCAGGTACCAAATGGATGGCCACCACTGGATTTAACATTCTGATTTCAGGACTCAAATCAATATCCTTCTTTAAAATTAATAATGAAAGTGGAAAATGCCTTTTGTCTGAAAATCCAGTTTCCATTGTCATTAGTAAAAAAAAAAAAAAAAAAAAAAAAAATCTGTTTTCAACCCTATTCAAAATGTCATACAAGGTTAAGAAATAATTAATTATTATCGAGGCTACATCTGGATTATTAATTAATTAATTTCCTGAATCTTTTAAATCTAATTAGGGTTACTGGGAGGCTGACGCTCATTTCCACCAACACTGGGTGAGGACAGAGTCCACCCTGGTCAGCTCGCCAGGCCATCGCAATCCTCATGACTGTACAGAATACTCTTTCCGAAAATAATTTTTCACAGGTTCTCTTACATAAACCTTTCACCATAGACAGTGAGAGACATGGCTAGCCTTTGACAGCCCAGTTAGGTGCACTGGGGGGACAGCAGTGAACACTCATCAATAGAGGGGCTTGAACCCCTGAACTTGGAATCAGTAATTCAGTACCCTACCACCGGGCCAACACTGCCCCTATATAATACTTTATTAAATGTAATTATATTTATATTATATATAATTTGTATGAGGTGCAGTAATTTTCTCAGCAACTTACAATTTTAGGAGAAAAATAAAATAAAACTTCTTGAGACTGGTGAATTAAAAGCGTATTATTAAATTAATAAAAACGTTCAGGCCTATTCTGTTTAGAAACACAGCAAACCCAAGGTCAGAGCAAAGCAGAATTTTTCAGATACATTTAGAATTCACTCTAACAAACCTAAATGACTTTCACTTTGTGTACTGTATGTAGCCATGAACAAGCAAAGCAAATTTACTCCGCTCCTGGCATTAATACCCCAAAAATCACCCCATAGCTGCACAATTGAAGTCATAAGTATTTGCAATATTTATTTATTATATATATATATATATATATATATATATATATATATATATATATATATATATATATATATATATATATATATATATATATATATATGTGCCATTTATCAAAACCCATTCTTCTTTTCGTTATGTACTTGATACAACATTTGACTCGGCGCAGTTTTTTTTTTTTAAATTTTGTACTGGGTTTGATTCCCAGTTCTGGTTCTCCAGTTTCCTCCCATAGTTCAAAAGCATGCACAGTAGGTTAATTAGCTGTTCCAAATCACCCGTAGGTGCGAGTGTGCATATGAATGGTTATGTGAATGTTGGCCCTGCAAGGATTTTTCAAGATGTCCAGGGTGTACCCCTTGCCCAGAGTTCGCCGAGATAGGTGCCAGCTTCCCTACGATCCTAATTATCATTAAGCAGTTCAGAAAATAAATTAACAACTTTTGTATGACCATGTGCATAATTCACATGTCCCCTATGACCTTGAAAAGGCAGCCAAGTGTATGCCAGATGCAAAATAAAAACAATGCCATAATGCTATGGGTATTCTGAAGCACATTTAATTGTTTTACCTACTTTGACCCCTATGATGTTGGAAATTAGGTCAAAGTGACTGGTTATTCAAATAATTTATAAGCATTTTGTGGTATATCTGGTTTAAATGACAGTGAAACATATGTGCACAATTTTGCATATCTGAATTTTTACAATGTCATGCGCAAAAGTTATATGACCTCGACAACCTTTAAATTAGGTCAAGGTGACCTAGTTTGAATTGGCTTGAAATGTTGATACTAAGTACAACTGCTGCAAATTTGAAGCCAACAAAAACTTAGTACGCTTTAGAGTTACGGTGTTTTTGGTGGGCCAATAGGACGTGCCGCCAAGTAATGCCTGATATAAAGTAAAAGCAAATTTGTTAACGCTTTTATATACTGGGGTGCATGTAAATTTTACTCACCTTGACTTCTGTGACCTTGAAAACTAGGTCAAGGTGACCTAGTTTTAACAATGATAAAAGGGATGTCAATATCTGGTATTAAAAAAAGTGCTCAATTTGACCCAAGGTCAAATAATCCAAACCATAAATATAAATGGTCTAATTTGAAAGCCTCTAGAGTGGTAATGGGTATTTTTGATAAATTGACCTCTGTGACCTTAAACAATATGTCATGATGACCCAGTTTCATCAGGCTGGCAGGATATGCTATAGGCATCAGGACCATTTATTCATTAATTTTCTTAATCACTTAATCCTAATTAGGACCACATTGAGGCTGGTACCCATCTCAGCCAACTCCGGGCAAGTCAAGGGCAGAGTACACCTTGGGCAGCTCTCCAGGCCATTACAGGGCAGAAACGCAGTGGCGGACGACCTCCGGGGGCCGGACACCACCGGCGCTGAGAGGCACCGACGCGCGCCTGGAGATCATCTGTGACCAGGATTCACCGCCGGGATCTACTTGTGTGGAGGCGGCTTTTGGGGAGCCGCGATTTTAGGGTACCAGCGGCGGCGCCGGGCCTCTGGGCTCTGCACATTTGGCGCAGCCACTGGGTCATATGCGGGTTGCACAGCGGTTGGAGACAACACAGGCCCGTAACACCAATCGATCTAATGTATCAAGTAGAGCTGCGAAGACAATTAAACTCTCGGCATATATGTCTGCAGAACAAAAACAACAAGCATCACATATATTTCAGACTGTGAATCATGCTAAGATATTGTGGGAGTCCAAGTTAAAACCAAAGGGGATTTTTGGTGGGCACCTTAACATCAGAAGTGCTGTTGCCAAATCTGAACAACTGCAACTCCTCTTGTCAAATTCCAACCTTGACTACTTATGTATGTCTGAAACCTGGCTAACACCAACAACCCCCCTGGCCTTGATTAATGTGCCAGGCTATAAAATCTATAGAAAGGACAGAATGAGTGGCAGAGGAGGGGGGGTTATGATTTATGTGAAGGAAAGATTTGAAAGCATAGAAGTCTCCATCCCAGTGAATAACTTGGAATGTGTTGGGATTAAAATTACATTATCCACTGAAATGTCATTTATTGTTGTGGCTCTGTATAGGCCTCCCACAGCAAAGGATATTTTTTTCGAATCATTAACTGATATCATAAGACAGTATAGTGATAAAGAGCTCATTATTATGGGTGACTTTAATTTGGACTGGTTGAACAAAACCTGCAGGAAGAAATTGAAGGACGTAATCAGTAAATTTCACTTGACACAGATGATCAACAGCCCTACTAGAATTACCAGCTCTTCAAAGACCTTACTGGACCTTATCTTCACAACTAAGCCGGACCGCATTGTAAAATCATACAACTTGTTGACAGGTATGTCTGATCACAATCTCACATTAATATCCCGTAAGCTGTTAAAAACTAGAATCAAGGATCAAAACTGTTCACAGGCAAAAACACGCATGACCTTTATTCCAAAGAAAAACAAGGAACTGATTGAAAATGAACTCAAGAACATACCATGGGATGATATAGTCAACTGGGTAAACACGGACCAGGCATGTGATGAATTGCTGTCCACGATCAAACAAACTATTGCTAAATATAGTATTACTCAACCATGCAGGCAAAAAATAAAAGTTAAGTTGCCATGGGTGAATGACACAATCTGGACTCTTATAAAAAAAAGGGATTTGGCGCTTAAAACATCTCTTAAAACACGCTTAACAACAGATAGATTAGCATTGACAAACTTTCAAGGAAAGGTCAAACAAGGGATAAAAATATTATGCTGAAGATGAATGACAATAATATCTGACAGTCTCCCCATTAGTAATTGTTTTAATAAATATTTTATTGACTCTGTACAAATGCTTGCCCAAAAATTTCCCCAGTCACAGTGTCATCAAAGTGCGGTCTGCACGTACAACCCAGATGATTTAAACTTTGTAGCGACAAATGAGACAGAAATACATGAGATTCTCAATTCACTATCAAGCTCAAAGTGTCAGGATATTTATGGACTCGATTCTCTTTTCTTAAAAACTTACAAAAATAACTTAATTTCTCCAATCACAAAGATTGTAAATCAATCTCTGGTGGAAAACACATTTCCTAAGGCTCTGAAAACTGCCATTGTTATACCAATACATAAATCAGGTGATAAATTTGATGTCGCTAATTATAGACCAATCAGTATTGTCCCTGTTCTGTCCAAGGCACTTGAAAAAGTTGTAGCCAAACAATTAATCGAACATCTTGAGTCTGAAAATCTACTACATCCCATGCAGTTTGGATTCAGGAAGAATCACTCAACAGAAACATCTTGTTGCCTTTTTCTAGAGAACATCAAATCCAATCTTGACAAGGGAGGGGTAGTGGGTGCCACTTTTTTAGATCTTCGCAAGGCCTTCGACACAGTCAGTCATTATATTCTTCTTTCTAAATTAACCAGTTACAAATTATCAAAAAACATCCTGACCTGGCTAAGTTCTTATCTATCGGATCGATCGCAGTGTGTACGTGTTATTTCCACCACTTCTACCGTCACAGCAGTAAACAGCGGTCTGCCACAAGGGTCCAATCTGGGGCCTTTGCTCTTCTCCCTCTATATAAATGACTTGCCATCTGTGTTGCAAGAGGACATTTATGTCCAAATGTATGCAGATGACACAGTCATTTATACGTGGGGGAAAGATGCTGAAAAAGTGGCCTCTAAACTCACAGAGGCCATGGAAAATGTAGCTGTGTGGCTCAAACAATCATGCTTGACTTTAAATGTAGATAAAACAGCAACTATGTTTTTTTTTTTTTATAATAAGCGGAAATCCTGTATTTTTCCTTCTGTCTTTGGTAATGGGGAAAACATTCAAAACGTTACAGAGTTTAGATATCTGGGTGTCACTTTGGATCCAGCGCTTTCATTCAACAAACATGTAAAGTTGATGTGCCAAAGTTTGAAATTAAATATTGCGACTTTTAAATGTATCAGAAATTCTCTTACCTTAGAGGCAGCAAAAGTGTTTAATGCAATGATCATGTCCCGATTTTACTACTGTATAACTTGCTGGTCTCAGGCCAGTAAAACCACTCTGAAGCCTTTGGAGTCTATTCATAAACAGGCACTAAAAATTCTGGACCGGAGAACAAGACAGCATCATCACTGTCACGTTCTTGATAAATATAAACTTTTAAACTTTGAAAACATACAAAAGTTTGCTAGTGTCCGGTTGGTTCATAGGATTATAAACAACACTGCACCTGCTCCTCTCTCTAACTTTGTACAACTAACATCTCAAGTAACGTCGAGAGCTACACGATCCTCATCCAGAGGACAGTGTAGTGTTCCAAAATACAAAACCACTTTTGCCCAGTCGGCCTTTTCATACAGGGCAATTCCAGTTTGGAACACCATTCCACCTGAAGTGAAAAACCAAACGAACTATACCACTTTCACCAGTCAGTTAAAGCACTGGCTTTTTAGTGCTCAAACCTGTCAGCACTGACACTGAAGAGCAAGGCTTTTTCTACATCAGGATAAACTGTTTTTTCCTTGCTTTGATTATTGTTGGAGTGTATATTGCTATATTGAACTCTAAACTATGACTTGTATGGAAAATGAAAGTGAATGTAGAATGGACTGATGCAAAGTGAAATGCAGAGAATGGTGTTGTGTATTGTGTATGCATTTGATTGTGCTGTAACTG
Organism: Plotosus lineatus; assembly: GCA_024760905.1. Lineage (NCBI taxonomy): Eukaryota > Metazoa > Chordata > Actinopteri > Siluriformes > Plotosidae > Plotosus > Plotosus lineatus. Next base: position 40,912,509 of record CM045741.1, read on the forward strand.
CAATGGTTGTAGGACTGATTGTTGGGGGGAACTTTTATATTGTATTTTTTGTACTTGTATTGTATTTGTGTTAGGGACTACAGATGGAAACTCGCTATTAAGCTATAATCTGGTACAGTACATCTCTGTCTCTATGAGCTTAATGTTCCTGTACATTGTCCCTTAAATAAAGAGTAAATTAGAATAAATTAGAAACAAGCTGACGACTATGGAGTCTACTCTTTTTGAAAGTATTTTTTTTTACATACTTTTACATTCCTCTCACCATAGACCATGACAAAAGGTCTGCCTTTGATAACCCAGTTAGCTGCACTGAGGGGACAGCAGTGACAACCCAGGAATAGTGTAGGCTGCATAGCCGCCAGTATGCTTCTGCCCTGTGATGGCCTTGTGAGCTTTCCAGGGTGTACTCTGCCCTTGACTCAGTTGTCTGAGATGGGAGCCAGCCTCCCCACAACCCTCAGGATTAAGCAGTTCAGAAAATGAATGAATATAGTTCCAGTGTTCTTTCAACTGAGGCTATAAAACTACATAATATGCAATATAAAAAGGAAGTGGTGGCCTGGTGGTAAAGGGGCTGGATCTCTGACTCCAAGGTCGGGGGTTCAAGTTCCACTCTCAATGGGTTGTCACTGCCCCTCCCCAGTGCAGCTAATCAGGTTATCAAAGGCCGGCCATCTCTCTCCCTGTCTATGATATCTATGGTAGAACAACCATTGCTGACCTTCGTCAAGAGGACAGCTACATAGCCCTCAGCGTGTTTCCGCCCTGCGATGGCCTGTCGAGCTCTGGTGTTCTCTGCCCTCACCCAGAGTCGGCCAAGATGGGCGCCAGCCTCCCCGTGACCCTAATTAACATTAAGCAATCCAAAAACTGAATGAATGTAATATAAAAATATATATAATAGTTACATAGTTACATTTTATTGATCGTAACTTGGGCATCACCAGACTTTTATTGTGCTATAAGTCATCTTAAAGGCTATTAGAAGAACCTGAAATCACAAAAATCTGACAACATCAAAAGGAGTGAACTGCATGGAGGAAATCTCACTAATCTGAATTGGCCATCCAACCATTTAAACTTCTTAAAATCCTTCTTTAGCATGAATATGAGGCCAGATAATTTCCCCACGTGAATACTTACTCACGGACTCATTTGCCAAACCACTTAATCCTACAAACAACATAGGGAGGCTGAAAGCCTGGAAAGCTTGCAAGACCATCACAGGGCAACAAACAACAATTTGCACCTGGGCAAAATGAAACCATTGTTGGCTATAGTTTCAATATGGAACCATTTGAACTGTGGGAGGAAACCAGAGTCTGTCAGTCTTCCTTTCGGCTTTTTCCCTTTTACTCGGGAGTCGCCACAGCGAATCATCTGATTCGCACGTTTGATTTGGCAGAGGTTTTTTACGTCAGATTCCCTTCCTGTCACAACCCTTTTTAGCAAGGGACAGAAACACGCTGACAGCTTTGCAGCCTACTCTTTACGAGAGTCAACAATGGTTCTTTTACATGCCTCTCACCATAGACAATGAGAAACATGGCCCGCCTTTGATAACCCAGTTAGCTGCACTGGGGGGGGGGGGGGGGTGACAATCTTGTGGAGAGTGGGACTCGAACCCCCAACCTTGGGATCAGCGATCCAGCGCCCTATACCACTAGACCACTACTGCCCCCTTGGGAGGAAACCAGAGTACCTGGAATAAACCCACACATGCACAAGAGCATGCAACAGTAACATAAATAAATCCTTGCTGATCCCATGATTCAAACTCAGGACCTTGCTTTGAGGTGAACATGCTAACCACTGTCACCATGCTGCTCCACATGAATGCTGACTTATCTATTAAACCTATTTTGCTACTTCTGAAATCAGCACATATCCACTGCAACTGTGAATAAATGTAATCTATGTTTCTGTTTTGATACCCCATGTGCCCAGATACGTCTTTTTTTTCCCTATGCTGTTTTATTATTATTAGTAGTAGTATTAATCCTTCTTTCATTTCTTGAACTGTTTAATCCTAATTAGGGTCACGCGGAGGTTAACGCCCATCTTAGCTGATTCCGATGAGGGCAGGGTACACCCTGAACAGCTCGCCAGGCCATCGCAGGGCACAACACTCAGACAACCAATCATACTCACACCTAAGGGAGATTTAGAACAGCCAATTAACCTACTGTGCATGATTTTGGATGGCGGGAGGAAACCGGAGAACCCTGAGAACACCCACACAAGCACGGGGAGAACATGCAAACTCTACACAGAAACACGCGAGCTGTTAATCGAACCCATGCCTTCTTGCTGTGAGGCGGGTGTGATAACCACTAGCTCGCTGTGCTGCCAATTACTATTATTACAATTTCTAACGTAACCCTAATTGATTGACCCTAAATGAATAAGCAGAACATATAAAAACATGAAGCCACCACGCTACTGCAAAAATATCAGACCACATACCTTAGTGAGTCACATTTAAATGCCATTCAAGAAAATCTTATGTACCACTGCACTGTGTGCTGGTAGAAGGACCAGAAATTCAAAGAGATGAATAAAAAGAATGCAGTGGCAAGGTCAAATAGCAACATTCAACCAGGACGAAAATATCTGTCTGTAGTCAAGGAAATGCTAAAGTCTGCTGCAAATGTCTAACATTTTCTGCCTTGAACACTTACTGCTTCTCCGTGCATATGTTAAAGGTTGAGACTAAGGTCTACAATGTTTGCATAAGCTATTAACACAAAGCACAGTGTGTACTCTGATGTCATGTTGTTCGGTATGAAAAGAGTCAAAGTGAGAAGGCATGCTTTTTGTGCAGAAGGAAGAAGCTGTTCTGGCAAAAAAAAAAAAAAAAAAAAAGAGTAGTTCATGACACAAAATATCCATATTAATTTCTCAGGTGTTTAACCCTTTAGGAAGAGAAAGCCATACAATCATTCAGACAAAGGGTTTTTTTTTTTTTAAGAAAGGACACCAGGCCCAGTCTACCAGCTCTGCATTGGCTTATATAGCGCCCTTTATACTCTGATTGGTTCCTCTGGCTTCGTTTCCAAGAAGTGACAGAATGACATCATATACTAGTATGTCATATCTTAGTGGTAGATTGAGAACCCCCCCCCCCCATTTTTTTTTTCTAATGGCTTTAATAAATGGCTTTTTTCTGAGAAATGACATCATGTGTCAAGTTTACCTTGAAGGGTTTAAACTAAACTCCAGCCCAACTCCATAGCTCAGGACAGACAATGTGTTTCTTTTTCAAGGTCTTTGTACAAAGTATAATAGCTGAAATCAAATAATCTTACACTCCCATCAGTGAATAAACTCCTCATGTAATAATCACATAAATCATCAAATCATCAAATAGTACATTAAATTATACAATTGCTATTCTATAGCTATACTAGGGCAGTGGTGGTCTAGTGGTATAGGGCACTGGATCGCTGATCCAAAGGTTGGGGGTTCGAGTCGCACTCGCCACAAGGTTGTCACTGTCCCCCCAGTGCAGCTAACTGGGTTATCAAAGGCGGGCCATGTCTCTCACTGTCTATGGTGTGAGGCATGTAAAAGAACCATTGCTGACTTTCGTAAAGAGTAGCTGCAAAGTCGTCAGCGTGTTTCTGTCCCTTGCTAAAAGGGTTGTGACAGGAAGGGCATCCGACGTAAAAACCTCTGCCAAAATCAAATGTGTGAATCAAATGATTCGCTATGGCGACTCCTGAGTAAAAAAAAGGGAAAAAGCCAAAAGGATAACAGAATTCTATAGCTATACTGATATAAAACAATTTAAATATTTATTTCATGAGTTGACTTCATTGGACAGTTCTCTATTTCAGGATTAGAAATGTCTTTAAACAAAATAAATATACAGAAATCACTCGTTCCAAACCCATTATAATTTCTGTATTCATATTTATGCTGATAATGATCAATCATTAATTCCAGTTCTCGAGCAGGAACTCAAGCAATTTGCAGAAGATTTATAGCGACCAAATATATAACATTATGATATTTCAGACAGGCAGACCACAAGTTGTCCTCAGTTCATGAGCCCAAAACATACAGTGCCCCCAGTGGTACCTGATGCCCCCTTGTGTTCCCATAATTGACACCTATATAAATTCTGGGAAGGCAACTTGTGATGGACTAATGTCCCATCCAGGAGGAGTTGAACTTCTTGTCGCTTCACACTACAGAAACCGGGGATAAGCACTGGCCTGATGAGCCACTTGGCTCGGGAGTAAAAACCCAACAGACTTTACCTACCTTTCAAGAAATGCAAGCAAACCAAAGCCTTCAAAACCAGATTAGTTTTATTTTCAAAGCAAATGTCAGACAAGTCATTCGTTCATTTCCCCCACACTGGCCATGTTAAAAGAGACCCCGCAACACGTGAACAAATCCAGGAAATACTGCATGAACTACATGAAGGATTCTTCTGTCGGTTTTTAATTTTGGAAAAATTGACGGGGCACTTCAGCTGGTGTGAGGTCCGTTCTCACAAGAGCCTGAAACTTTACCACAAGCATTTCAGTTGGATCTGATTGATCTCTAATGTGATATGATGTTAAAGGATAAGTTCAACTCCCTTAAACTGGATAAGTTTTATGCTTCATTAAGTGCAGCCAAAATTCCAAACATCCAGATGATGATACAGAGGATGCTGGTGTTGTTTGGTTCAACATATGAGGTGTGATGAACGACAAAGTGCCTCACAGATCCCAACTGAGTGATGAACACCTCAAATCTGTTTTGAGAACCACAATGGAATTACCACCAGACTTCGATGCACTAGCAAAAATGGGTCAAGAACACTGTGCCTACTAAAGGGTATGTGAATATTGTGCTTTTTTATGCTTTTCTTCTTCTCCTTTCGGCTGCTCCCTTCAGGGGTCGCCACAGCAAATCATCCGCCTCCATCTCACCCGGTCCTCAGCATCTTCTTTTTTGACTCCAACGACCTTCATGTCTTCCTTCACCACATTCATAAATCTCTTCTTTGGTCTTCCTCTAGGCCTTCTGCCTGGTAGTTCCAACCTCAGCATCCTACTGCCAATATACTCACTATCCCTCCTCTGTACATGTCCAAACCATCTCAATCTTGCCTCTCTGACTTTGTCTCCAATACCTCGAACATGGGCTGTCCCTCTGATATACTCATTTGTGATCCTATCCATCCTCGTTACTCCCAGAGAGAACCTCAACATTTTCATCTGTGCTACCTCCAGCTCTGCCTCCTGCCTTTTCCTCAGCGCCACTGTTTCTAAGCCATACAACATCGCTGGCCTCAACACTGTCTTGTACACTTTTCCTTTCATTCTTGCTGACACTCTCCTATCGCACATCACATCGGACACTTTTCTCCATCCATTCCAGCCTGCCTGCACACGCTTCTTCACCTCTTTTCCACACTCTCCATTGCTCTGGATTGTTGAGCCTGAAGTACTTAAAATCCTCCACCTTCCTTATCTCTGCTCCCTGTAACCTCACCGTTCCTGAGGTATCCTTCTCATTCACACACATATATTCTGATTTTCTGAGGCTAACCTTCATTCCTCTCCTTTCCAGGGCATACCATCACCTCTCTAGATTTTCCTGCACTTGTTCTCTGCTCTCACTACAGATCACAATGTCATCTGCAAACATGATAGTCCATGGAGATTCTTGTCTCACTTCGTCTGTCCATCACCATAGCAAACAAGAAGGGGCTCAGAGCTGACCCTTGATGCAGTCCCACCTCCACCTTGAATTCGTCGGTCACGCCGACAGCACACCTCACCACAGTCTTACATCTCTCATACATGTCCTGCACCACTCTAACATACTCCTCTGCCACTCCAGACTTCCTCACGCAATACCACAGTTCTTCTCTCGGCACCCTGTCATATGCTTTTTCCAGATCCACAAAGGCACAATGCAGTTCCCTCTGACCATCTCTGTACTTCTCTATTAACATCCTCAAAGCAAACATTGCATCTGTGGTGCTCTTTCTTGGCATAAAACCAAACTGTTGTTCACAAATGCTGACCTCTGCCCTTTGTCTAGTTTCCACTATTCTTTCCCATAACTTCATCATATGGCTCATCAACTTTATCCCTCTGAAGTTGCCGCAACTCTGCACGTCTCCCTTGTTCTTAAAAATGGGCACCAGCACAATTCTCCTCCATTCCTCCGGCATCCTCTCATTCTCTAAGACCTTGTTGAATGTTCTTGTCAGAAAATCTACTGCTACCTCTCCTAGACACTTCCATAACCGTACAGGTACATCATCAGGACCAACTGCCTTTCCATTCTTCATCTTCTTCGATGCCCTCCTCACTTCACCCTTCCTGATCCTTGCTACATCCTGCTCCTCAATGGTCACCTCTTCTACTCTTTTTTTTCTCTCTCATTTTCCTCATTCATCAGCTCTTCAAAGTACTCTTTCCATCTTCCCAGCACACTTCTGTCATCAGTCAATACATTTCCCTCTCGGTCCTTTATCAATCTAACTTGCTGCACATCCTTCCCATCTCTATTTCTCTGCTGTGCCAACCTGTATAGATAATTTTCTCCCTCCTTACTGTCCAACCTATCATACAAGTCATCATACGCCCTCTGTTTGGCCTTAGCCACTGCTACTTTCGCCTTACGCTGTGTCTCCCTATTTACTCTTTTCGGTCCTCTCAATGTCCCACTTCTTAGCTAACCTCTTCCTCTGTACACACTCCTGCACTTCCTCATTCCACCACCAAGTCTCCTTGTCTACTTTCCTTCCAGAGGACACACCAAGTACTCTCCTACCTGTGTCCATGATCAGATGATGAGAGGATTGCTGTGGTTGTCCAGTCATTTGGAAGCACTTCCTGGCCACCCAAAGCCTGTTTCAACTCCTCTTTGAAGACAACACGACACGCCTCCTTTTTCAACTTCCACCACTTTGTCTTTTGCTCTGTCTTTGCCTTCTTCACCTTCCTCACCATCAGCGTCATCCTGAATACCACCATCCTGTGCTGTTTGGCAAAACTCTCACCCACTACGACTTTGCAGTCACTGACTTCCTTCAAATTACATCGCCTACACAAGATGTAGTCTACCTGTGTGCTCCTACCTCCACTTTTATAAGTCACCCTATACTCCTGTTTCTTCTGGAAGAAAGTGTTCACCACAGCCATTTCCATCCTTTTTGCAAAAATGATCAACATCTGTCCTTCTGTGTTCCTGTCCTGGATACCAAACCTGCCCATCACTTCCTCATCCCCTCGGTTTCCTGCACCAACATGTCAATTGAAGTCTGCACCAATGACCACTCTTTCACCTCTGGGGGTATTCTGCATCACTTCATATAACTCCCTCCAGAATCTCTCCTTCTCTTCTAGCTTACATCCTGCCTGTGGGGCATAAGCAGTAACAACATTGCCCTTCAATTTCTAACTCGAGACTCATCACTCTGCCTGACACTCTTTTCACTTCTAAAACATTCCTGACAAACCCCTCCTTCAAGATGACTCCGACTCCATTTCTCTTCCCATCCACACCACGAAAAAAACAGATTAAACCCTGCTCCTAAGCTTTTAGCTCTGCTACCTTTCCACCTGGTCTCCTGAACACACAGTCCTAGACTCATGCCTTTCCTCTTCTCTCTCTGCCTACGGACATGTCTCCCACCGCTCCTTCTTCAACATCTTTGACCAACAGTAGTCCAATTTCCATCAGCACCCTGTTGATTGACAGCACTGATGGCGGTCGTTGTTAACCCAGGCCTCGACCGATCCGGTATGGGGGGATTACTTCTGATTTGCATCATAAAAGTTTGGCATTGGTTTTACGTCGGATTCCCTTCCTGACACAACCCTCCACATTTCTCCGGGCTTGGGACCGGCATAAGGGGGAGAGACACTGGTTAGTGCCCACCCCGCCTCATGGCTGCATTGCTTTTTACGCTTTTTTCTGTTCGAGTTTGATATGTGCTGTTAAAAAAATGCATTTTTTTTAACAACTTGTGCTGACCCGGCCCATCTGTCAAATTTTTCAAGTCAGTGTGGCCTCCGAGCCACAACGTTTACCCACCCCTGGGTGCTGGGCTAATGATCAGGAGGTTCTTTGTTCAAATCCCAGTTAAACCCCCCACTGTGCCAAGACCCCTGGTTCAGGTCTCAACCATAAGTGTGCCTCTGTTTACTCAGCAGTATAATTGGGTACCAATGAAAATATACTGGGAAGTCAACCTGAAATGGACTACCGTCCCATCCAGGAGGAGTTGAACTGCTGGTAGCTTCATGGCTTGATGAGCTGCTAGGCTTGGGTGTAAAAAGCTCAACAGAATACCTACCTACTGACATAATACTTGATTGCACTGCATCATCAATAATCCTGTTTCAAATCAAATAAAATAAAAATATATGCTCTTCTTTTTCCCCTCTCAATGTATACTATGTGCTCAAACTTTAATAAGATGCACCAACGGTATACAAAGAGCAAGTATGGGTGATTTAAATAAAGCAGCGATTTGAACAGGAAAAGTTTGACCCTGAAACATAGTACTGAATCATGGAGCTTTGTAGCATCTAAAATGAATGAAAATGTGTAAAAGAAAAGTAAACTGAAATTTTTCTGATTAACAGTAATCAATAACTCCTGAAAAACATAGCTTTAAAAATATTGCAATGGTATTGTATGTTAGAAATGGTGTTTGATTAACTGGTGGATATAACACCACTGATTTTTTATTTAATTTTTTTAGTTCAATTATTTAGCCAGCCCTGCGTCTCATCTCATTACAATTCTTTAATTGGGCATGAATTAACAAGCTGCACACTAACTAATCAAACCCGAAAGCTCTCAGCAATTATGCCCTGCTCCACTCACCCAGTGTGTGGAGATAAAAGATGGGAAGAAAGACTTAAGGAACGCTTTAGTAAGATCAACCTCTTGATTAGATTTAGAGATAGTTATGCTTCACTGGATTTAAAATCAGTAAGTTTTGTCAGTGTGCTTTTAAGTAAACCATTATATAATTTTGCATTTTCTGCATTTGGAAGACCTGCTTATCCAGAGCAACTTACATTTGTTATTTTAATCTAATTGAGCAATTGATGGTTAAGAGCCTTGCTCAAGGGCCTAACAGTGGCAGCATAGTATAGTGGTACTGATGATTGAACCATCAACCTTTGGATCACTAATTCAGTGTATTAACCACTGAGCCACCATTGACAAAAATAGGAAATCTATGGCAGCCAAAGCTCATCACTATTTTCTATATTCAACTCACTTTTGTATACTGTGTTTTGCCACTGCTATTTTTTGCAAAGCATCTTTACATAGTAAACAAAATCGACAAGTATTTAAACTTATGGTGTTACTCATTTCTCTATAAAATCATACACACTGCTAACGAGCAAGCCTAATTGGCAATGAAAAACGCCATCAGATGACGAGAGGAATCAGACTTCAGATCGGGTTGCACAGAGCATGTCTGTGCAGACTGAGTGAATGGTGAAGCAAGAGAGAAGGGGATGTTAGCTTTGTGTTTAGAGCAGTGGTTCTTAACCTTGTTGGCGGTACTGAACCCCACCAGTTTCATATGCTTATTCGCCGAACCCTTCTTTAGTGAAAAATATGACTTTTTTCAAATTCAAGACATAGGTATAGGTTTACTGGGGCACCAAAATGAACCGTGCATTAACATCACTGTTTTCAAAGAACAAAACCAATACAATGCATGAACTCCCCATCACAACTACTTACATTTTTATGTGAGGTGCTCTTTACATTACATTAATACATTAACATTCATAATAAATAATAAAACAAGAACAAACAGGAACTTAAATAACCCTTCTGATCATCGACTGCGGCGAAGATTATCACATGGGCAGGCAGGAGGTAATGCGTAAAAAAGGAGGAGAATTTTGTGCGCACGCTACAAATGCCAGCAAGGAGAGGCTCGTGGTGACCTCCCACAAGGCCAGTGCTTCTCAAATAGTGGAGCGCACATCCTTTTGTGGAGGGGGGGCATATAACCCTGGGGAACATACTTTCAGTACAGCATGGCAAAAAAAAGCAAGTGTAATTGCACATCCACTACAGTAGTTGGCAGACGCGCTCTCATTTGTCATGCTGTGGTGTAGGGAAAAAGCACCAAAGCAAACATTATGAAGTGCAGTAAACAGTATAGTTGCGCTCCGGGTGTTGGGGGGGGGGGTTGAAAATGTTCTTTTTTTTCTTCCTTGAGGGGGCGTCACAGAAAATATTTGAGAACCATTGAACAGGGCATTCTAGGAGCATGGAGGAATACAAGCGGAAGAATACGAGGCTAATCAGCCTGGAAAACCCACTTTGAGGAGAGCTCAACGTGAATTTTTGCTTGTTGAATGGAGCAGATTTTTGGTAGGTTTGAAGCTCGTGTCTTGGAAAAATCGTTATAAGGGGACACTCGTTAGACAAAGTACCACTAATTTTATATATATATATATATATATATATATATATATATATATATATATATATATATATGTGTGTGTGTGTGTGTCCTCTATAATTATTGGCACCCCTTTTAAGATTGTGTTGAAAAGCCTTAAAATAAATGATATGTTTATTGAAGAAACAACTCTCAACATGAAAATTTAACCTTCAACTCAAGTGAATTTTAATGGGGGAAACATCCCTAACGAAGAAGTATTTTTTTACATAAAAATCACCTGTTCCACAATTATTGGCACCTCTAACAATTCCTATGAAACAAATTTAATTGAAATATTTCTGTGATTTCTACAGTAATTTACAAAGTAGATCAGAATATCTTGGAACATTAAATTAGTAATTCATCAGTCCTGTTTCCCTGGGGAATAAATATGATGTGACAGAGAGGCCATTTCTCTTATTCATTAACATGCAAAAGACAAAAGGAACACAAGATTCAAGGGGTGTGTCGGCCTTCACAAGTCAGAAAATGGCGACAAGAAAAACATGCCTCATCTGCACCTGCACATACTTACTGGCAGAGGGACCATTAAGAAGTTTAAAACAACTGGAACAGTGGTAAACAAGCCTGGACCTCACGCAACAAGGTAATTTTGCCACCATCCACCTCATTGTGTGCGGTAAGAAAAATAAAAAAGTTCTATAAACCTCACAAGCCGGGATACCAGCCAAAGCACAGCTCCATGTTCCTTCGAAGACTGACGAAGGCCTACTATACAGCTCACTGTTAAAGAATCGCAACACATGGGAGCATCTTGGGGTCATAAAGTCTCCAAAATAAACATCAGCTGCCATTTACAAGCCAACCAGCTGTTTGAGAGGCATGCACGGAAAAAACTTTTCTCCCTCACAACCATAAACACAAATATCTGCAGTTCGCTGAATGGTACTGCGACTTCAACTGGGACCGTGTGCTTTGGTCAGATGAGACCAAGAAAGAGCTTTTTGGCAACAAAAACTAAGTGGGTCTGGTGGAACACAAAAGATGAGTATGCAGCAAAGCACTTCTTGCCCAGTGGAAAGTTTGTAGGAGGATCGGTGATTCTGTGGGCTTTCTCTCCAGGAAACCCTGGGAACCTTGTGTGGGTGCTTGGAATTCTGAATGCTTTGAAATGCCAGGACAATTTAAATCAAAATCTGGTGGCCTCTACCCGAAAGCAGATGGGTCGTCACTGGGTGACGTCATGTAGGTTGTCTATATATATATATATACACACACACACACACACACACACACAAATGCAGCCATGAGGTGGGGGGGGGGGCACTAACCAGTGTCTCTCACCCTTATGCCGGTCCCAAGCCCGGATAAATACAGAGGGTTGCGACAGGAAGGGCATCCGGCATAAAACTTCTGCCACATTAAAAATGCAAATGGTCAAAACAAAATTCATACCGGATCGGTCGAGGCCCAGGTTAACAACGACCGCCATCAGTGCTGTCAACCAACAGGGTGCTGATGGAAATTGGACTACTGTTGGTCGAAGACGTCGAAGAAGGAGAGGCAGGAGGCGTGTCTGTAGGCAGAGAGAGAAGAGGAAAGATGTGAGCCTAGGACTGAGAGTAGGGACTTTGAATGTTGGAACTATGCAAGGAAAAAGGCAGAGAGCTGGCTGACATGATGCAGATGAAGAAGGTGGACATACTGTGCGTTCAGGAGACCAGATGGAAAGGTAGCAAAGCTAAAAGTTTAGGGTCTAAGCTATTTTATCATGGTGTGGATGGGAAGAGAAATGGAGTAGGAGTCATCTTGAAGGAGGGGTTTGTAAGGAATGTTCTAAAAGTAAAAAGAGTGTCAGACAGAGTGATGAGTCTCAAGTTAGAAATTGAAGGTGTAATGCTCTTAGTGCTTATGCCCCACAGGCAGGATGCGAGTTAAAAGAGAAGGAGAGATTCTGGAGTGAGTTAGATGAAGTGATGCAGAGTACCCCCAGAGGTGAAAGAGTGGTCATTGGTGCAGACTTCAATGGACATGTTGGTGCAGGCAACAGAGGGGACGAGGGAGTGATAAGCAGGTTTGGTATCCAGGACAGGAACGCA
>CM045741.1:40930015-41020015 GCA_024760905.1 Plotosus lineatus
AGAAAACAAACATTATTTCGGCCCCCACTCATTAACAGTATGAAGGACACCTGTTTGAACTGATTAGATGCATAAGAGAAACCTTCAAACCTGCACACACCTTCAAACTGTCAGACTGCAGTCTTCACCATGACCAAGACCAGAGAGCTTCCCAAAGACACCACAGATAAAAAAATTGTACAACTGCACAAAGCTGGGATGAGTCAAACTGCAACTGGTAAACAACTTTGTGAGAAAAGATCAACAGTTGGAAACATTATTAGAAAATGGAAGAAGTATAACATCACTGACAACCTCCCTAGAAGTGGCGCTCCATGCAAGATCTCACCTCGTGGGATTCAAAGGACCCTGAGAACAGTGAGTAATCAGCCCAGAACTACACGGCAGGAACTGGTCAATGATTTGAAGATGGCATGAACCACCGTCACAAAGATGACAATAACGAACACACTACATCGTCATATGATGAAATCCTGCATTGCCCGAAAGGTTCCCCTACTAAACAAAAAACATGTGAAGGCCCGTCTGAAATATGCTAAAGACCATCTGGACGATCCAGAGGAGGATTGGGAGAATGTGATGTGGTCAGATGAGACCAAAATTGAACTTTTTGGTTTAAACAGCACTCGCCGTGTTTGGAGGAAGAAGAATGCCGAGTTGCATCCCAAGAACACCATACCTACTGTGAAGCATGGGGGTGGACACATCATGCTTTGGGATGCTTTTCTGCAAAAGGGACAGGAAGACTGCAATGCATCAATGGCAACATGAATGGGGCCATGTATTGTGACATTTTGGGTAAAAACCTCCTTCCCTTGGTCAGAGCATTAAAGATGAAACATGGCTGGGTCTTCCAGCATGATAACGATCCAAAGCACACAACCAAGGAGTGGCTCCGTAAAAAGCATATCAAAGTTCTGGAGTGGCCTAGCCAGTCTCCACACCTCAACCCAATCGAAAACCTGTGGAGGGAGTTAAAACTTCGAGTTGCCAAGCAACAGCCCTCAAACATCACAGCTCTAGAGAAGATCTGTGCAGATGAGTGGGCCAAAATACCAACTGAAGTGTGTGTAATCCTGGTCAAGAACTACAGGAACGGTTTGACCTCTGTCATTGCCAACCAAGGCTACATTACAAAGTATTAAAAGTAACTTTTTCCGGCTGCCCAATACTTATTGGCCTCCCATTTTCACAAATAAATTGCTTAAAAATCATACAATATGATTTCCTGGATTTTTTTTTTTTTTTTTTTTTGACATTCTGTCTCTGAAGCCTATGATGAAAATTACAAACCATCTTTTTAAATGGGTGAACCTGCACATTTTTACGTTGCCCAATACTTATTGGCCCCACTGTGATATATACTAGTACAGTAAAACCTCCGCTGACGAACGCTTAAGCTCACGAACTTTTCGCCTCAAGAACATTAAATTTGCGAGCATATAGTCTCTGCTGACGAACTAGTTTTCGGCGGACGAATCAAATCACGCGATCGAACAGCGCCACGGTGGCGGCCACGAGAAGCTGACGCACGCTCATGGCGTCACAGTTCGTCACCCCCTTTCTTTGAGTGCGGAAGTGGTTTGGGTTTGCTAGACATTTTGGACCATATTGAGTGTACTTTTGCTATTATGGGACCGAAAAAGACCCCACCACAGGCGGAGATCATTGAAAAACACGAACGAGGTGTGCGTTTGTGTGACTCAGCGTCCCAGTACCAGTACGCTAAGTCTACCATTGCTCCCATCCTTAAGAACAAGGAAGCTATTCAGGGTGCGTGTGTGGCTAAGGGTGTTTCCAAACAGTAGGCGTTTCCAAACACTCCTTCCAAACAGTAAGTCCCTCCCTCCCTCCTCCTCCCACTCCATTCCATCAAGCCATCAACTACCATCACAAAGGTAAATAAAACAACTTTATTATACAGTACAGTTTATTTCTTTAATTACAATACAATAGCACATTAATTATACATAAAATAAGGTATATTTTTGTGTAGTTTTAAGGCTTATTTAGTAGAAAATTATGTTTTATGGGGATCTGGGAACGGATTATTCTCATTTTAATGGTTTCTAATGGGAAATAAATGTTCGGAAGACGAACTTTTCGCCTTACACACACTTTCTGAGAACCAATTATGTTCGTGAGCAGAGGTATCACTGTATATTAGTCCTGATAAAAAAAATAGCATATTGTGATCAAGTTCATTATTTTCTGTAAATGTACTGATAAACATTAGACTTTCATATATTTTTAGATTCATTGCACACTAACTGAAATATTTCAGGTCTTTCATTGTTTTAAATACTGATGATTTTGGCATACAGCTCATGAAAACCCAAAATTCCTATCTCAAAAAATTAGCATATTTCATCCGATAAAAATCCAAAAAAAAGTTTTTAATATAAAAAAAGTCAACCTTCAAATAATTATGTTCAGTTATGCACTCAATACTTGGTCGGGAATCCTTTTGCAGAAATGACTGCTTCAATGTGGTGTGGCATGGAGGCAATCAGCCTGTGGCACTGCTGAGGTGTTATGGAGGCCCAGGATGCTTCAAGAGTGGCCTTAAGCTCATCCACAGTGTTGGGTCTGGTGTCTCTCAACTTTCTCTTCACAATATCCCACAGATTCTCTATGGGGTTCTGGTCAGGAGAGTTGGCACGCCAATTGAGCACACAGTAATACCATGGTCAGTAAACCATTTAGCAGTGGTTTTGGCACTGTGAGCAGGTGCCAGGTCGTGCTGAAAAATGAAAATCTTCATCTCCATAAAGCTTTTCAGCAGATGGAAGCATGAAGTGCTCCAAAATCTCCTGATAGCTAGCGGCATTGACCCTGCCCTTGATAAAACACAGTGGACCAACACCAGCAGCTGGCATGGCACCACAGACCATCACTGACTGTGGGTACTTGACACTGGACTTCAGGAATTTTGGCATTTCCTTCTCCCCAGTCTTCCTCCAGACTCTGGCACCTTGATTTGTGAAAAATGAACAATTTGCTTTCATCCGAAAAAAGTACTTTGGACCACTGAGCAACAGTCCAGTGCTGCTTCTCTGTAGCCCAGGTCAGGCGCTTCTGCTGCTGTTTCTGGTTCAAAAGTGGCTTGACCTGGGGAATGCGGCACCTGTAGCCCAGTCCACTGCTTCCACAGGTCCCCCAAGGTCTGGAATCGGCCCTTCTCCACAGTCTTCCTCAGGGTCCATGGAGCCATGATTCATGTCAGTCTACTTAGTGCAACAGCTCTCCAAGGTGTGATCACTCCTGTTTAACTGCAGACTAACAAGCATATCTAATCTGATGCAGGTGTTAGTTTGGGGACTGGAAATTTACAGGGTGAATTCAGTGGTGTAGTAGTTAAAAAAAAAAAAAAATGAATGAAGCTGAACTCCACGGTGTAGCTGTTAAGACACGGAGCAGCACCATGGGCTGTTAGGTATCCTCCTCCTGCAGGTGGGGTTTGGGGGTCTCCCCCATGTAAAATTTTTGAATTTTGGGCTTGTAGACAGCATTTGAAGTCAATTTTAGAGTATAAAAGTGCCTTCACCTCCAACACATTTTGAAGCAATTACACATTGAAAACTTGAATCTAGATCTAGTAAAAAGCAACCACAATTTTAATGTTTAAAAGTAGCAGGTGTAAAGTACACAGCACCTTCAAAAACATGTCACTGTAAGTACTAAACTAGAAAATACAAACCTTCAAAACATGTATTTAGTAAAACTAGATTTACTTCTTGCATAGGTCATATTTATATTCATATTTAACTACCAATATAAATAAATACATACAAAAATGTACATACATACACATGCTTTTACATACATGTACACGCACATGGTATACGTGTGTGTGTGTGTGTGTGTGTGAGAAAGTGTGATAGTATAGCCTAATATCGCATATATATATATATATATATATATATATATATATATATATATATATATATATATATATATATATATATATATATATATATATATATATATAAATACAGGCCTATGTTTAAGGGCTACGTTAGACCTAAGCAACTAGCGACAACTAGCCAGTAGCCTGCACAGGCTACACTGCTGCGGCAGTGCTGTCTCAAGCTAGTTAATTATACAGATCTAGTCACTGCACAAGCATTATGTCCTGTATTCTATAGCTACAGACATGTTATGCAAAATTTTAAAATCTTTTCACTCACAGGTTAATGACTCAACGCTATATATAATGCTGGAGAGGTCTGAAATACGACATACTAGTCCTTCTCAAAAAATTAGCATATCGTGATAAAGTTCATTTTCTGTAATGTACTGACAAACATTAGACTTTCATATACTTTAGATTCATTACACACAACTGAAGGAGTTCAAGCCTTTTATTGTTTTAATATTGATCATTTTGACAAAAAAGTAAAGAAAAACCAAAAATCCATATATCAAAAAATTAGCATATTTCATCCGACCAATAAAAAAAATAGATGTTCCTTTTGGGTTTTCATGAGCTGTCTGCCAAAATCATCAGTATTAAAACAATAAAAGACCTGAAATATTTCAGTAGGTGTGCAATGAATCTAAAATATATGAAAATTAAATTTTTATCAGTGCAGTACAAAAAACAATGAACTTAAAGTCATTTATAACAGTTAATAACAACTTCTTTGTCAATCCCTTGCAATGTTCCCTCTAATTTTTCATATGTCTGGGCATACAGACAACCTCCCTGAGCACACTGAGGACCACCGTGAGCAACATCAGAAGTGCTCGCTGTGGCCACACACCAGTATCACACCTGGGATCATAGAAACTTTCATGGTTTATTAAACACAGTTTTATAGCTGACATCCTTTTCCTCCATGAATTTGATATATATATATACACACATATATAGAAATATATATATATATAAAACTAGCATTCTGTGTCTGTCTGTGCTCTCATCTACTATCAGGGTATGTCAGGGTGCATTTTTAACCTTACACAGTTTCATTCTGCACTCTCATTGATTGAGTTCACAAATTCAAAGGCATAGTCTTTGCTTTGCCAGCTTTCTGGTATACTGACATACTTTGCGCAGTTCTTTTTAACTTTTGTTTGGGGAGTCGACGTATCACATTCACTGCCCGTTCGTTTCATCATGATAAGGGGTGAGCATTAGCGTCATTTAACTCCACCGCACTGTTATTATTGGAGCATGTATGAGCAGAGCATGTGACAGTGCCGTGATTGGCTGCATAGCGTAATTGCATCGTATCGTATGATTGGCTGGACACCTGCCACTCACTGAATTACACAGCAAAATGATACAGAAAAAGTTAGATATCTAATTCATTTGCAGTGCGTTCACTGCGCTGGATCGCTTTTCTTGCGCGCGGAGAGTGTGCGACCAGTTGCACAGCTTCGAGGGAACATTGGTCCCTTGTCAAATATTAAGTTGCTCAACGATTTAGGAGGCAAAATGAAGTGAGTAAACTATTAGCTGCTGCTAAAAAAAAAATGTGGGTAAACGCAGTTTACGTGCGTTGAGGCAGGACTACAGCACTGGGTGAATCAACTTTTCCTCAAAATGAGTGATTCCATAATTTATTCCCCAACTTGGTAAAAAAAAAATGACTGTTACTGACTACCACATTTTTTAAAAAAATGCTTTTAGTGTTTCTTAAAGCTAGAAAGTTGCCATTTGAAATAATTTAAGTTTTGTGTTGTCTGTGATCTGCTTTTTGTTGCAAAATTAAACAACTGAATGAACATCCTCCGAGACTGGTGATTCCATAATTTTTGCCAGGGGTTGTATGTGCGTTGATTTCTTATGTATATTGTATAAATAAATATTTTTTCTTTTTTCTCTAATTGTATTTTATCTCATTCTTACTTTGCATGGAGCATCTGTGTGCACACAATTTCCCCTTGGATCAATAATGGCATGTAATTGGAAAAGGCAATGTCCTGTGCCTCAATATGCTTGGGCCCCGCCTTAATATGTGGTGAAGTAGCTTAATGCAGGTTATGGTCAGTGAACTGCTGGATGTCCAAGTGGGATAATCATCACACTCCGGAAGATGGTTCTCTGATTTCTTGCTTCATATCATAGCTACTCTTCGAACCAGACTAGCTAATCAACAGAAAACTGTCTAAAGCAGAGTCCTTCTATCAGTAGCACCAGCTGTATGGCAATAAAATGCTCCTTTATGCCCAGCTGGCCCATAGGAGTGCTTTCAACCCTCGGTGAGAGTGGAAGAGATGGCATTCTATCTATTAAATAAGCATCTCGGACTTCTTTCAGCTCCAAGTATTAGAGGTGCAAATCTTCCTAGGGTCTTGAAGATATTCTGACATGAGCTTCTCTGATCCCAAAATCAGATAACAAGGTTTACAACAAACACCTCTGATCACTTCAGCAAGGAATGTCCTGGGAAGTTTCAAACAATGACATTTTGGTTTATGATCGATCTCCACATTAACCCTCTCAGTTTAACCTACCAAAAAAACAACCAGGCAACATGTGACACCATGGACCCCACCTGAACACTTACTCTCATGACAAGGAAATGATGGTTTTCAAAGCGTGAACTTTCAAAGACGCAACTAACAAAGTCAATTATAGGCACAGGTCTTCATTTGATGCTTAGGCAGATAATATTACTTGTCCCGTTTTGTTACCTTGAGATTAGATTATAGTAATGTGTTACTGTCTGGTTACTAGTCCAGAATGCAGCAGCAAGAGCCCTATCTGGAACCAAAAAGATGTGAGCATATCACCCCTGTCTTATCCACACTGCACTGGCAGTGGCACTGAATCCTATTTAAATTTTACAATAAATATAAATTACTAATCTTAAAGGCAATTACTGGCCATTTTATCAAACTGCCTTGGGTTTATAAACCACCACATTTATATCAAAAGGTACAGTCTGCTTAGTAAAGAATACAGCAGGGGAATAACTTTCACTTACAAAGCCCCACAGCCTTATGATTAATGTTTGGGACTCAGCCTGTTTTTAAAACTAAGCTGAAAAATTGTTTAGTCAAACATTTTGTTAAACAGCCTTTTATTGGATAATGAAGCAGATCTGCAGTTTCTCAGTCATGGAGAGTTCAGGAAAACTGTGATATTTGAATGCCGTCATGCCCCGACTCTGCCAGGTTCCTGAACAGTGAGGGGCTAATTGCTTAATATTATAGGGTGCCCTCATATCGGTCTTCCTTTTGGTTCTCCTATTTTTATTCTATTTATTTATTTATTTATAATATATATATATATATATATATATATATATATATATATATATATATATATATATATATATAAGAGGTCAAGAAGCGTGTGCAGGCAGGTTGGAATGGTTGGAGAAAAGTGTCCGGTGTGATGTGTGATAGGAGGGTATCGGCAAGAATGAAAGGCAAAGTGTACAAGACGGTGTTGAGGCCAACGATGCTGTATGGTTTAGAAACAGTGGCCCTGGGGAAAAGACAGGAGGCAGAGTTGGAGGTAGCAGAGATGAAAATGTTGAGGTTCTCTTTGGGAGTAACGAGGATAGATAGGATTAGGAATGAGCACATCAGAGGGACAGCACATGTAAGACGTTTTGGAGACAAAGTCAGAGAGGCTAGATTGAGATGGTTTGGACATGTACAGAGGAGGGATAGTGAGTATATTGGTAATAGGATGCTGAGGCTGGAACTACCAGGCAAAAGGCCTAGAGGAAGACCAAAGAGACGATTCATGGATGTGGTGAAGGAGGACATGAAGGTCGTTGGTGTAAGAGAAGAAGATGCAAAGGATAGGGTGAGATGGAGGCAGATGATTCGCTGTGGCGACCCCTGAAGGGAAAAGCCGAACGGAAAAGAAGAAGATACACCTTATAATGACAATAAATATAGTATAACAAACCTTATAAATAACAAATCCACAGCCACGTCGAGAAGGAGAATCACTGGTTTCACTGGTCTGTGGTTGTGGCATCAGCGCCTCCAGAGCCTTTGCAGGCGAAATCCAGAGCGCGCACCTGAATTCACTCAGCCATCAGTGCGACCAGTTTTCGTGTTGCTACACTCCCAATGATTTTGTTTTTTGTTTTTCCCTCATTACTACAGTGAACACGATTTTCCCCTCAACCCAGTGCTTCCCCTGAGCTCAATAAAAGTGATAGTTTCATGAGGGAGGAAAGGTGTGTTGGATGCTCGGAAATATGATTTCGACCAATTAGCTTGCTGGATTCACAGCCAATCAGAGAACACTCAAGTCAAGCAGGAGAACAGAGTATGTTGGGTAGCGTAGTTGAATATACATGTAGTGCTGTACTGCTTGTGAATTTTGAATAATCTTTATTTTTTTTATTTTGATGGGAAATCCCGCGATATTGCGGGGACGCAAGTAGGAAACGCAAAGTGGTCCAGACTTGTACGAACAGTCCAGTCCAGACTTGTACGAATATCATTGTCAAATAATTTTAGCTTTTTACATCTGACTAAAAGATCTTTCATTTGAGCCTAAAGGCATCACAGGTCACACCTGGGAGAAAAAAAAAAAAAAAAAAAAAAAAAAAAAAAAAACGACATTGCCAGTTTATTGTCATTTTGCATTTGCTCTGTTGCACATAAAGTGGACATAAAAAGTCTACACACCCCTGTTCAAATTCTAGATTTTTGTGGTTTATAAAAAATAAGACTGGTATAAATCATTTTTAAAAAAAAATTTCAAGCATTAATATAACCTCTAACTTGTAGAACGCAATTGAAAAACAAACTGAAATCTTTTTAAGAGGATTTTTTATTTTTTTATTTGAATTTTTTTATGACTTACTCTGGTTATATGCACACCCTCATACTTTGTTGCAGCACCTCTGGCTTGTTTTAGAGCTCCCGGCCTTTTTGGATAGGACTTCATCAGCATGGCAGATCTCAATATGGCAGTATTTGCCCACTCTTTGCAAAAACGCTCAAAAGCCATCAGATTGTGAGAACATCTCCTGTACACAGTCCTCTTCCGATCACTCCACAGATTTTCAATTGGATTCAGGTATGGACTCTGTCTGAGTAATTCCAAATTTTGAATGTTATCCTGGTGAAGCCATTCTTTTGTCAATTTGGATGAGTACTTTGGGTCAATGTTGTGGTAAATGATGGCGTTCTACATCTTCAGCATTCTCACAGAATCCAGAATGTTTTTGTGTTAACACCAACTGGTATATAGGCAGCACGGTGGTGTAGTGGTTAGCACGTCTGTCTCGCAGCAAGAAGGTCTCGGGTTTGATTTACAGCTCAGATGTTTCCGTGTGGAGTTTGCATGTTTTCTCTATGTGAGTTTCCTCTGGGTACTCTGGTTTCCTCACACTGCCCAAAATTATGCACAGTAGGTTAATTTGCTGTTCCAAATTGGCCCTAGGTGTGAGTGTGAATGGTTGTGTGAGTGTCAACCTTGTGATGGCCTGGTGAGCTGTCCAAGGTGCACCCTGCCCTCACCAAGAGTCAGTTGAGAGGAGTGCCAGCCTCCCCATGACCCTAATTAGGATTAAGCGGGATAGGAAACTAATGAAACTGGTGATATTTTGAACTGTTCATAATTCCCTCCACCTCAACAAAGGACCCAGTTCCTGTTGAAGAAAAACAGCCACAAAACATGATGCTGCTTCCACCATGCTTCACTATAGAGGGTTTTAAATTTCTTTCTTTCTTTCTTTATTAATTTGGTGGTGAGCAGTGTTTGTTGGAACTAAATATACCTTTAGGAATTATGACCCAAAAGTGCAGTCTTGGTTTCTTTCAACCATTAACATACTCCTACATATGTTTGGGAGAATTCAAATGTGTTTTTACAAAACCTCCATAAGATAAGGCTTCCGTCTTCACACTTTACCTCATAGCCCAGACATATGAAGAAGGAAGATTGTTATCATATGTATTAAATAGCTGATAATTGGCAGAAATTTCTGCAGCTCCTCGTATGATGCTATCAGCTTCTTCACAGCCTTCTTAAATGGTTTTCTTCTGGTCATCAATTTTGAAGGGACATCCAGTTCTTGGTAATGCCACTGTTGTGTTATATTTTCTGTACTTGATCATGACTGTCTTTTCTGTGATTCATGCTATTTTTAATGTCTCTGATTTTTTTTTTTTTATGTCTTATGTTTTATTTATTATTTTTTTGTGTGCCCTTCTCCTGACTGTCTTTGAACAGTGAGATCCTGTTAATGCTTTAGAAGCTCTCCGTCAGCCTCGGCTTGTGGTGTAAGATGTGACCACAAAATATCAGGAAAAGCCTACTAGAACAGCAAAAATGGTGGCGGGTATGTACTGACTCTCATTTAACATGAGTTTGAATGTGATCCATTAATTATGAACACAGCCATATCTTCAGTAATAAGAGGCTGTGCACACTAAAATACATTATCTCAGTTGTTTATTTTTACTTCCCCTCCCTGGAAGATTTCAGTTTGTTTTTCAAATAAGTTATATATGTTATAGGTCACATTAATGGTGGGGGGGGGAGTTTTGAAATTATTCATTTTGGTTGATTTTATTTTATTTATTTATGTATTTATTTATTTTACATCACAAGGACCTGGAAATTAAATCGGCGTGTGTAGGTCTGTTATATCCACTGGAGCTCCTCATTTGTATTAATCGTTGCAAATAAAATAAATAAATAAAAAAACATCACAAAGGCTTCTCTATACAGTGAACAATTTAAACCAAAATCATATTCCTTGTTTGTGTTCACAAATCTAGAGATATAAATCTGATTTTGAAGAAGATCATAAAGTTTCACACCAGTTGTCCAAAAGAATGCATCTTACCAGCTGACTCAGTTACAAAACCCCTTTGTTTCGAGGTCAGAATGTAATAAAAAACTTATCAAACTTACCAATTTCATAACAACAAACTTTTCTGTAGAACTTGGATAACTGAATGTCACAAAAGAGTGGATCGCCACACACACACACACACACACACACACACACACGAGAAAGCTTTTTTTTTTGTCATGTTTTGTTATTTTTTTTAGTATATTATATATCCTGCCACATATAAGAATATTCATATTAAAATGAAACTCATTTTGACCCATTTTTATTGTCTTACTTTCAGATGAGCTCAAGAATGTTGGACCCATTACCTTGCTGTACAAGGAAAAGCTCATGCAGGACCCAGCATGCATTACCATGTGTTGCCCATATGGGACCCACATTTTAGCCCATTTGGGCAAGCCCATTTTTTACGCATATAGGACCCATGTTTTAGCCCATCTGGGCTAGCCCATGTGTCGCCCATGTGGGACCCATATTTTAGCCCATCTGGACAAGCCCATGTGTCACCCGTGTGGGACCCATATTTTAGCCCATCTGGGCAAGCCCAGATGGGGCCCACATAGAACCCATGGACAAAATATGGGTAGCCCAATGGGCCCCATATTTTGGCCCATATGGCCCCCAGCTGGGCCCCATGTCTCTGTGCTGACTGGGAAATTGCTGCTTGAGGCTGAATTGCTGGCTGTTGGCCAGATGCCCAAGTACCAGCTCACTAAAATATAATAAAGTATTCAAATTCACCATCCCAAAGGTCTCGAACATGCTACGAAAGAAGGAGCTTTGAGAAATGTGGCTCCAACAAGAACAGGCCTAAACAACAACAGTTAATGTGTTGAACACAACACCAGGGTTAATCCAACTACCGAGCTAACACTAAACAAGGATCCTGTATATATAAACCATTCGTGATTTCATATGGATTCACTCCATGAAAATGCTGGTGTTTTACGAAGTGATTTCATACATATTATGGTAGAGAAAATGATCAATTAATCCTCCATATTTTTGGTGGATAATGCAAGCATAGTAATAGTATCTAATTCAATCCATCTTTATTTATAAAGCACTTTAAAACACCAATACCTATTGATACAAACTGTCATGCAGAGGTAAAACACAAAAACATATAAATATCATCTAAAATAATAGTTAAATAAATAATTAAATATAGAAATAAGAAACCGTGAAACCAAAATAGATAAAACCCCCAGGAGCTCCCAAAGGACAGGGAGAATTAAATGAGTTTAAAGAGAACATGAAAAAAATGAATCAAAAAGCGGCCTGTCTCACATCGTCATTTCACAATCTCAGAGCTCTAACACAGTCCTCTCTGTTCTTTCACCGAGTTTTCAACAGACTCGGAAGCAGCTGATCAGCCGACCTGAGTGTGCAGGTGAGGCTATATTATTGAAGCAGCTCCGAGAGATTTAGAAAAGCAAGACCAGTTAAAATCTTTAAAAGTAAATTAAAGTAATTTTAAAATCGATTCTAAAATGTATGACCCACTTATCCCAAGGTAAAGTGCATTTCAGTAATCCAGCAAAGTGGTCACAAAGGCATGGATTACAGTTTCAAAACTGCTGCATAGAGAGACTTGGCTAGATTTTGGCTGAATGCCTTAGATTAAAAAAAACAAACAAAAGATTTAACAACTGCCCTGATCTGACTGTACAACATAAGTCCTGTGCTCATTTTTACTCCTAGTTTTATGACAGTTGGCTTGATATGTGGAAAAGGCATCCAAATCATGGGGGAGATTCCCAGTAGTGCCACCAAAACCATCACATCTGCATTTTTCTAACTGAAATTTGAAAAGGTAAGTCATCCAGGCCTCCATGTCATCAAAACACTTAACTGGCACTCTGACTGAAAAAGCATTCTTCTCTTTAAGAGGGACATATATTTGGTTATCATCTGCATTACAGTGGAACACTATCAAGATTTCTAAGTATAGAGCCCAGCAGGAGTAGGTAAAGACAGAAGACCTGGGGGCCTAAAACTGAGCTCTGCATGACCCCACACAAAAGAAAAGTAGGAGAAGCCACTAAAGATAATACAGATAGATCAGTTTGAAATATATGCTCTAAACTACTCCAGTGCTGTCCCTGTAATACCCACCCGCTGTCGCAAACAAGAAATAGAAATTCCACCTCCCTATTCCGTCCTATCGGGACTACGTGAGATGTGCATGCGCAGAAATATCAGTTCGCGTGAGAATATCAGGGTTCAACATACTTTTTATCTCTGCTACGGGTTTTGAAATTTCGCCCGTTAGAAGTGGAAATTCGAAGAACTTTTTGAGGACTGAGTGTGATTCATTGGTTTAAAAATTATTTTCGGAGATTTCTAGCTGGTTTGCTTGAACAACAGCTGTGCATTTTGACCAAAACAGCCACTCGTCGTGGTCAGCCCACAGGGCGAGAACAATGGCAACACGTGGTGTGCCAGCAACAACATCTCTCTTGCAATTCTCTCGGTGGAAGTGGAAGATTGAAGAATTTTTGGAGGACTGAGCGTGATTCTTTGTTTGAAATCACTTTGGAGAGTTCTAGCTGGTTTGCTTGAACAACAGCTGTGCATTTGACCAAAACGGCCACTGGTCGCGATCAGCCCACAGGACTAGAACAATGGCAACAGGTGGTGTGCCGGCAACAACGCCTCTCTTGCAATCCTCTCATTGGAAATGGAAGATCGAAGACTTATTGGAGGACTGAGAGTGATTCTTTGTTTGAAATCATTTTGGAGATTTCTAGCTGGTTCGCTTGAACAACAGCTGTGATTTTGACCAAAACGGCCACTGGTCGCTGTCAGCCCACAGGGCGAGTACAATGGAAACACGTGGTGAGCCCGGCAACAACCCCGTAGGGGTACAGGCTCGTGAGCGAGAATTTGGCATTGTACAGAGCATGCCGTCAACTTCCAGAAGGGAAAGAGAAGGAAATCCTCATGGCTAAGGTAAGAGCAGCCAAAGATTGAGCACATTGCTGCCTCAGACAGAAAATAATGGCAACACATGGTGTGTCTGGCAACCACCCCGTGCGGGTAGAGGCTCGTGAGGGAGCATTGGCATTTGTACTGAGCATACCGTCAACTACCAGAAGTGGAAAGAGAAGGAAATCCCCATGGCTAAGGCAAGAGCAGCCAAATACCGGGCACATTGCTGCCTTAGACGGAGAATTGAATCGGGTCGTGAGACCCTGATGATCTAGTTTCGGCCAAAGCTCGAGCCGACAAGCCAGCGAGCAACAAGGTAGGTACGGCCACCGCTCATAACCATCTCATGAAACTTTTAGATTGCGCCAGACACAAACAAACAATGGCGGGAGGCGATGCCACTTCGATACAGATGACGGGGAAGGCGCTGAATTTGATACATTAGTCACTAATTAGTGTCTCAGGTATGTGGAAATGAAAGTGAAACCGGTGACCCAGACACAGAAGACTCAATGCACCGTTCATGTCTTCATTAATGAATAAATTTGCAGATTTCTTTGGTGATGATGCAAAGACTTCAGACAGTATAAAACCGGAGTTAGCAAAGTCGATTGGGGATGCACTGGCCAAAGGGCCAGATTTCACAAATTTGAAGGTCCTAATGGACAAATATTTTTGTCCCAAGAATTGTGAAGACTTAGTGCTGCTGAAAGTAAATTAAGAAATCTGGCATGGGGCGAAAGCATAAAGCAAAACAAAAGACATAAAAAATGCAACATGGGCGGGGCTTACTGGTTAAATCCATGATCCCCATCAGTCAAGTTACTGACATGCTGATGACAAGCATAACACAGTGGTATGGTAGTAAGCAGTAAGCATAGCTGCCTTCCAAGCAGTTGACTCGGGTTCGTTTCCCGGCCAACGCACCAGGGCTCAGACTGCTGACAGGTGCACAAGCAGACATGAAAAAGGTGCGATGCATTTAAGCGGTACTGTACTTGACTGGGCCATATAAGAGCCTTTGTACCTCTGGTATGATCACCACCACTAAGTATTTGTTTGGCGCTGAGTTGCATAAGAGAATAAAGGACATTGGAGATTCTAAACAGATGGGAAAGAAAATTGTGTCCGACAGACCAAGATATCATCAGAACTAGCCACGGTTTCATCCATATAACGACAGTAGCTCTGGAGGTTATCGCCAACAAAAAACAGAAGGCCAGAGGGACGAAGGGTTCCGCAAGTAAAGGCAGAATTGTCAAAAAAGCTTACAATGTGCGGCACATCCTGAGGAGGTTTTGTGATAAACACTCCTGAAAACTTTTATGTTGGCAAAGTGCAACATTTTGCAAGTAAATGTGCTGACATGTCATCTGATCCTTGGATGTTATCTAATATTGAGGGTGTAGACATAGATTTCACTCTAACACCATCCCAGCAGACTAAACCTAATGCTAACCTAAAGTTTACTGAGAATGAGCGCATGCTCATTCGGAGACCTTTCCCACATTTATGACAAAGGTGTCATAGAGGCATGTGAACATGTAGATGGGAAATTTATATCAAATATATTTTCTCGCATCAGGAAAATGGTTCCTTGAGAATCAGTTTGAACCTCAAAACATTGAACGACAGTGTTGAAACCTGACAATTTAAAATGGATATTTTCAGATCTGCCATTTTCTGGTGGAAAAATGGACGGCTATTTTGCCTTTGTAGATTTAAAGGACGCACGCTTTAGTAAGGCATGAAGAAAGTAAATATTTGAGATTTGTCTGGAATGAAACTTTATTCCAGTTTACTTGTTTTACAAATGGGCTTGCGTCTGCACCTAGAATCTTTACTGAGCTGGTGAAACCAGTTTCATAGAAAGTCTTAGAAGTCAGGGGTTTCCAAACACCTCCTACATTGACGACTCTGTTTTGATTGGTTTGACGAAACAACACTACGGAAAATGTGGGAACCACATTGAAACATCTTGACAGTTAGGTTTACTGTACATCCTGATAAGTTCTGTTCTTACCAACTAAAGACATTACGTACCTTGGATTTGTTATCAACAGTGACTGTTACATTGAAGGAGGACAAGAAGAGCAAAATTGTTCAAAAATGGTTGGAATTACTACATGGTGAACGAGTCACCATCAGAAAATTTGGCGGTTGTTTTTGGCCAATTAATGTGGCTGCACAAGGAATGAAACATGCCCCTGTTCTCTCCAAACAAATTGAACTTCTCAAAAATCATGGCTTGAAATTAGCAAAAGGGGAATTTTGACTCTACAGTGTTGCTTGATTCAGATTGTGTGAATGATTGACCTGGTGGATAAACAATACAGGCAATTGCCCCAAACCAATTCATGTTCCTCAGCCAGACGTGGTAGTTAAGACTGATGCATCAAAAACTGGTGGGGGAGGAGTGAAAGACTGCGATCAAACTAGTACTAGGGGGTTTATGGTCTGCTGAAGAAAGTGAACTTCATATCAATATTTTGGAACTAAAAGCAGCCTACTTCTGTGTACAAACTTTCCTTTCATCCCAGACAAGATATTCGTATCAGGCTAATGTTAGATAATACAACAGCGGTGTCATATCTTAACAATATGGTGGGATGAAGGTTGGATGTAACAATGCCACTCGGGAACTGTGGCTATGGGCCACTGAAAGGAATAATTGGTTGGCAGTTGCTCATTTACCTGGGGTGCATAATTATGAAGCAGATGAGTGTTCAAGGAAGTTCCCAGATGACAAAGAATGGTACTTAAATGAACAGGCGTTTACAGAAATGTGTGATGCGTTTGGGAAGCTGGTTAGGAAAAACTTTTGCTTCCAGATTAAATACACAATTGAACAGACACATATCTTGGTACCCTGACCCGGTCCAGAAGCTGTTGATGCTTTAACTGTGTTTTGGGGAAAATTCTTATGACTATATATTTTGTCCTTTCAGTGTGATTGGCAGAGTTCTGCACAAAGTAATTAACAAAGAGGCAGAAGTGCTCATGGTAGCACCGATATGGACAACTCAATTTTTGGTTTACGAAGTTACTGGAATTGTCAATAGACTGTCCAAGATTGCTGCCAAAATCTCAATCCCTGTTACGCTCCTCAATCGGCCACAGTTTCGACATCCACTACACAAGAAACTCTCACTAGCAGCATTCAGGCTGTCAGAGAAGGCTTGGAAAGGCAGGGCCTTTCACCATCAGTTAAAAACATTACCCTGCTCTCATGGGGACATGCGACACACCAGCAATCTGGGACATATTACCGAAAGTGGTTGTGTTTTTGCATCGGAAGGGGTGTTGATCCCTTTTCACCACCTTTGGGTGAGGCTTTGCTTTTATGGGCAGTGTTATATGGACAGTTTTGTTCATAAGCATTACTAGGACTCACAAACGAGTGAGCAAAGACACTATAAGTAGATGGATGAAGCTTGTTCTCAAAAGTGCAGTTATTGTCAAAATCCAAACCACACAGTGTAAGATCAGCCTTTACTAGTGCAGCATTTGCTTTCCAAACGGTTCTGTGGACATCAGGTCGGAGCAGTGAATGCGTGTTCAGACAGTTTGATAACAAACCAGTTTCTTATGACAGTAGTTTCAGTAGTGCTCTTTTAAATTCTTTGATCATCTCGCCAAAAGCTTTGCTTGTTTTCCTGAATTATCAGGAATGTTCACTTATGTGACCGAGTTAACTTGTGCACTTTCACAAAATAAATGTGACATATTGAACTAAGATTGGGCCTGATGAAATTGATGGAAATATGATTTCACTCTAAATATCTCACGTAGTCTCGATAGGACGGAATAGGGAGGTGGAAGTACACAATTAAATGAGACTTACCTGTAAGGTAATATTTGATTGTAATTCCACCGACCTATGAAGTACTGAGGGATTACGTACCCGCCCCTTCCCACCCTGGCTGGGACATATGAAATCATATTTCCACACTCTAAAACCTGATATTTCTCCACATGCGCATCTCACGTAATCCCTCAGTACTTCATTGGTCGGTGGAATTACAATCAAATATCACCATACAGGTAAGTCTCATTTAATTGTGTAATTAAAGTCTAATGTGGCAAAGGGTGCTGTTAAATCTAAGAGCACAAAAATAGCACAGTCAACAGAATCAGTTGTAAAACAGATATCATTAAAAAAACAAACAAACAAAAAAAAACCCCAAAAAACAAACAAACAAAAAAACATTAAAAAGTCTGTGTCAGTGGTGTGTAAAATTTTAAAAATGGGATGGAAAATATAATGAAATATTGTTTTTTGTTTTGTTTTGTTTTTTTTTTTTCCAGAAAGGACAATAATTGATTATAAACTATTTTATCTAAGATTTTGGACATACAGATGATTCGCTGTGGCGACTCCCGAGTAAAAGGGAAAAAGCCGAAAGGAAGGAAGACAGGGTTGGTTAGAAATAGGCCTGTAATCTATTAAAACTGCACAATCATCGAGCAGGTTTTTAAGTTTTTTTTACAGGATTGGACTACTGTATGTTTAAACGTTTCCAGGAACTACTTCTGTGGATAGACTACTATTTATAATTGTAAGGATGGCTGGCTCAAAAGTGGGGAAAACTTCTTTAAAATGATGAGGGTTTAGCATCATTCGCTTTATACCAGAGGGTTTCAGATGACCAACAGTCAACTGCCAAAACAACAGAGTTACGGACTCAAAATGGTCAGACATACAGTAACAGTGACAAAAGGTCATAAACAGGAGATGAGATCTGAGCCCTTGTGGAAGTGACCTCATCAATTAAAAAAAAAAACCTGAAGAACTTTCTCAGATACAGCAGGGGCGACATCAAATACAGACAATCTCTGGGACATTAAGAAGGATGTCAATAATTTAAAATACTGTAGCATGTGAGGTTTATGACAGTTAGAGAGAATCATATCAGAGCAGTATTTTCTTTTAGACTCTTCACAATTATCTGTTAATGATGGCAGCAGTCCATCAGCAGTTGAAAACACACCTGCAGCTTGTCCTTCCACTTATACTCATCTCTGCAGCACTCATGTCTAGTAGCACACGTTGTGTTGATCAGCCAGGGCTCAGATTTAGGTTTAGGCTGCCTGGTTTTTCTTGGCACCACAGTGCCCAACACAGTTTGGCAGGTCATCTGAAATCATGAGCCGAGATAATCTATGCTGTTACTCACAGACAAATGAATGACACAGTTCTGCTTTTTAACAGCAGTGGAAGGATTGAAAAGATGAACAGGTCGAGCAGCAGTATGATATTTAACTGTATTCCAGGCAACAGCCACCTGAAATAATGCAGAGAAATGATCAGAACACACTGCTTCACAAACCTCTATAATTAAGAATCATTAAGACAATTCTTTTAAGGGAAGCCATCTGTGGTGATGGTCTGCAAACAGCAAATGACCTTTACCTCCGCACTGAGGGAGTGTTGGACCTTGGTACCTACCACTGTACATGAGCGGTCCTAGTGGGAGGGTTTGCCTCAGGGTGTGTGTGTGTGTGTGTGTGTGTGTGTGTGTGTGTGTGTGTGTGTATGTGTGTGTCTCTGTGTGTGTGTGTGTCAGAAGACTCCACAACAGGACGCGCACCCCTAGCCCACCTACTGCTAAGAAAAATTCAAAGAGAAAATATTCTCAGATAGTTAACAGAGATACTGACTCATGTATGCCCAGTGGACATCGAGAAAAGAAACTGACTATATGGTACAATAACATCAGGGGCATTAGTACAAATAAAGAGCACCTAAAGCCTCTCCTGGCAGCAGATTGCACTAAGCCAGATATAATTATAATAACTAAGTCCAATCTGATGAGCTCAGTTGCAGACAACAGCCCAGATATCAGCCTAGATGGCTACGCCATTGAACAAAAAGGACAGAGCTGATAAGAGTGGACAGGGTGGATGCTTTCTGTACTACAAAAAGTGGTATTGCCCTACATAGAAGACAGGACCTGGAACCTGCTGAGCATGAGATGATGATCTTCACCATCAAACTTCACTCTGGCATGTCCTACTTTCTCTATTGTACAGGCCACCTGATAACAACAACACAGCAGCAATTGATTGGTATGCTAAAAATCTTGATGACCTATGCACAAAAAACAATGCAACACTAACAATCCTAGTTGAAGATTACAATGCCCCTCACATAGAATAGCTGCAGAGCAACCATCCAACTAATCCCACTTATAAGCACTGCCTCACCCTCTGCACAACACAAGAACTAAGACAGTTAGTGAATCGACCTACCCATTAGATTGGGAACAGATTAGACCTCAATATGTGTGATTTGCCACGCCTCTACTCTGAAGTACAAATACTGCCACAAGTTGGTTCTTCTGAGCACTATCTATTGAAAACTTCAATACAGCTAAATCCAGTTCAAGAACCTGCTACTCAAAGGAAAGTATGGATATTTTCCAAGGCAAAATTGGAAACAGGGATGGCCTTTGAGACGAACTTGGGACCATAAACTGGAATACACTGCTCAAGGCCAGTGAACTCTCATGCACGAATTTGACAACAGCCATACAGAATCCTATTAATCATCATATTCCAACAAAATCTCTGAAGACCTTCAATGGGAAACCTGAGTTGTACAATGAAGCATGTGAAAAGGCTGAGGCAAAGAAACAGAAAGCCTGGTGCCAATACAAGGCCAAAAATGCCACAGAAAGAAGATTCAGATATCATCAAGCAAAAATTGGCTACACCCATGTGACCTGTATGGCTATGGGTGATTAAGAAATAGGGTATAAGAGAAAATGACAACGAGTCTCAGAAAGGGAAGCAAAAGCTGGTGGTGGACAGCCAAACGACTCATGGATGAAAGAGGGAAGTATGATATTCCACTCCTGAACACCAACAACCAGACATGAATAAAGTCTGAATGAAAAGCTGAATGCCTCGCAGAAATCTTTGCAAGGAATTCTATATTCCCACCAGAAAAAGATAAGAAAGATATTCCAAATATACCATCAAAGACAAAAGCCACCCTCAAGAAAATGTTTTCTGGCTAAAGCATGTCAGGAAATTGCTTAATAACCTAGACATTGAGACAACTACTAGCCCTCATCCCTGCAAGAGTACTGAAACAGGCTGCACCAGAATTGGCTAAGCCATTTGCCAGACTCTTTCAGCTGCTACTTAATAAGTGGTATATGCCAAAGCAATGGAAAATTGTCCATGTCGTCCTTGCCACAAAAAGAAGAGTAAACATGACCCTAATAATTACT
Source organism: Plotosus lineatus (assembly GCA_024760905.1). Classification (NCBI taxonomy): domain Eukaryota; kingdom Metazoa; phylum Chordata; class Actinopteri; order Siluriformes; family Plotosidae; genus Plotosus; species Plotosus lineatus. The sequence goes on from CM045741.1 coordinate 40,950,981, forward strand.
GGTCAGTGTCCCTAGTGAGCATTATCAGGAAGGATTTGGAAGCCCTTGTCAACAGAGCTCTGTGGAAGTACATATGCAAAAACATACGAATATCAACTAAGCAGTTTGGCTTCAGAGCTGGACATTCCACTGCAGATGCCTTAACATATACACTCACTATCCGACTTACAACCTAGATCTGTTCCGACCAATCAGTCGGAGGTCAGATTGGTCGTAAGTCGGATATTTAACACAATGAAACCGAAACCACCCAGCAAGTGCTATGAATTCATGTGAAGTGTAGTCTTCACCTGCACGTGCTTTCAACATGCAAAATAAACTTGTAGCCTTATTTTGCACTGCTCACAACATCACGTTCACATTTCTTTGCCTATTATCATCCAATTGCGTGCATAGCAACGTTTCCATCTCTGCAGTCGGTCCTTCACGCTGTTTTGTGATGATAGTTTCTTTTTTTAGGTAATTGAAATAATAAAAATTAGGTAATTGGAGCTTTTGCTTTCACTGCTTTCTTAATGCGGTCCTTGTCCTTCAAAATTGTAGATACCGGGGAGTGGGAGAGATGGAGATCTCAAGTGATGGAATTTACTTTTTTCCTCGTTTATACTGCTTTATCACTTTCATTTTTGTCTCCAACGACAGTGCCTTCCTTGCTTTCTTGGTAGAATTGCCATCTGATGTATCAGACTTCCTCTTGGAGGCTACGGTAATGGTGTACAGTAAATGAATGTAAAATTGTACTGTTAAAGAAATGTTACTGTGAAGGTGTCTAGTCACTGAGTGTCGTGGTAGAATGCTGCGAATGTGAGATACGGGGATGCTGTTCTGCCACAACTATCTTATGCACTGCGCTGCCAGACATGCACAGTAAATTCATAATAGGCATCTGCTAGACATGGTCATAAGTACGGGTGGTCGTAAATCGCTTATGTCCTAACTCGAGTAGTGACTGTATACGCCAAAACCTGCATAATGCACTGGATAAGAAGCAAGAGGCAAAGCTGGTGTGCCTTGATATTAGCAGGGCCTTTGACAGAGTTTGGCACAGAGGTTTAGTCACCAAATTGGAAGGCCTGGATCGAGGAGGATGCCTTCTGAAATAGATTAAAAACTGCATTAAAACTGAGAGCAACTATCAGCAGAACTGCTTCAAGTTCTAAACAGATTAATGCAGGTGTCCCCCAGAGCTCAATCCTTGGCCCACTGCTGTTCAATCATCTCCCTGACAAACTGAAAAAATACAGCAATCATGTATGCAGATGACTAATCAGTAGTGAGCATAACAAGAGAACAGACACTTCAGAACATCAGTAGCCAAATCCTTAAATGAGGACTTACAATAATGAAATACAGAAATGGGCAAATCACTGGAATGCCCTCTTCAGTGCTGCTAAATGCAAACGTGTCACAATAAGCCGACTGCAGGATGCTGCCAGCAACCACCCAGATCTCCAGTTCATGGATACCATCCTGACAGAAGTAGATTAAGTTGAACTACTGTGAATCACTATCAGGAAAGGGCTCACCTGGACCTACATTGTTAAGAAAATGGCATCCAATGCCAGAAGGCATCTTTGCTTATTTAGAGGAGTGTCACCATATCTAACCCCAGACCAGAGAGCCATACACTTATAGATCATGGCTATCTGGTCTGGGCTTAGTGGGCTTAGATATGGTGATACTCTTCTAAGTAGGTGTCTTTGCCTACTTAGAAGAGTATTATCATATGTAAGCCCACTAAGCCCAGACCAGAGCCATGATCTATATGAGTACGGTCAGGTCACGTATGGAATATGCCTCCTTGGTTTGGATGGCTGCATCACAAACCTCCCTGTCATGGCTTGATGCCATTCAATGAAGGGGCATTAAAATAATTAGTCTCTCACATGAGCAACTTGAAGCCAAGCAGATCTAGCCCCTCCAGCAAAGAAGAGAGGTTGGTGCCCTAACACTCCATCCATCGCATGTGCTATGGTGATACTTGTGCCCTTATGACCAGCCTACTCGCAAAGATTAAAGTTCTGGGACATGTAACCCGGCAGACCAGTGCTCAACACCCAGCTACCCTTGAGCCCATGTTTTCTGCAACAAATTCCCATAAGTTTTTCCTACCTGCCACAGTCCAACTGTGGAACAGTCTGCTGGAGGAAATAGTGATCATAAGAGACAGACAGAAGTTCAAAGATGAAACCACCTCCTTCCTGAATGCTCATTGCCAGGATCCTACCTAATCAAAAAGGTAGCCCAGGTGCTAATGCTGAGACAAGGAATATTACATTAAAAAAATGATAAAAGAAAATTAAGTTCATGTCCACATTCATGTGAGACCAGTAACAGACTAATAAAGAATATGTAAGGTTTAAACATCTTTAACTGTTGGCTTATCATGACACCACACGTGAATATTAAAAGCCCCAACAAAAAGAATACCTTTATAGTTCAGCATGATTTCAGAGAGAAAATCAGAAGAAAAAAAAATCATTAATAAAGTCCTTATTGTATCTTGGACCGCACACAGCACAATGTTAGAGCAGCCTGGCTTATTCATGCATTCATTTTCTGAACTGCTTAATCCTAATTAGGGTCATGGGTAGGCTGGAGTCCATCTCGGCCAACTCCAGGGTACACCCTAGACAGCTCACCATGCCATCGCAGGGCCAACACTCACACAACCATTCATACACTCACACCTAGGAGTGATTTGGAAAAGCCAATTAACCTAATGTGCATCTCTTTGGACTGTGTGAGGAAACCAGAGTACACGGAGGAAACCCACACAAGCATGAGGAGAACATGCAAATGGGAATCGAACCCAGGACCTTCTTGCTGTGAGGCAGACGTGCTAACTGCAGGGCTTGCAGTGCAGGAACACCTCATCCAATCTGACGACAGGTACCAGCCAGCAGTTGGCAAGGTCCAACGAACACCAAGAGATATAAACATAAATTCATTTTAATAGTCAGATTGTGATACTGCAGGAAAACCTGCCAAACATGCCTTCTACTGGAACAGTCATCCGCTCCCTTTGCCCCAACGACGAGGATGCTTATGCTGGGGAAATGGAGCAGGACACGTCACAGGTGAGTTGCGATCCCTGATATAAGTGGGGGCAAAATCTATTGCTCAGAGTGGTCCAAATAAGCCAAGATTTTTGTGAGAGTTCGAAGATTCAGCAGTGTTTGCTGATCATACATCATTAGTGAGTTAGTATTAAAACAAATACCACAAGTAGGATAAGCATATAGGATTACAGTATCTCACAATTTCATAACCAACCTTAGTATCTAGAGTGTAAATGTTCTGAAATAATCATGGTAGATACTTGCACAATTCACTTGGCCACTCTGACTTATTTGACCACCAGACCGCTCACCAAAAATACATAGAGTAACATTAAATTACAAAATGAAAAGAACCAGCAAGATAGAGTAACACAATATACCTGCTTAGAAAGAACCAAGGACCGTCCACCAGAAAGCTGCTGAGGTAATCAGCGCATTGACAAGAGATGCAACAAAGAGATCAAAGGCAACCATGGAGGCATCAGAAAGATTAACAGTTGAGACACTCAGAAAAATGCACGAGAAAAACTTCCAAAACTGAAGAAAAGTCTGTTCTCTGGTTGGATTAAAACTTGACTTTTTTTGGTGATAAAAAGTAAAACCCTGCACTTCCAATCAATCCAAGAATACCATTCTCATACTGAACAATCGTGGTGGAAGTATTATGCTATGGGTATTTTTTTTTTCCGTAAGCAGAAACTGGGAGACTGGTTAGAATTGGGGGAATAATAGATGGTGCTACATACAGGGAAGTTCTTGTACAATGAGGTAACACAAACTATATTGCAAAATGTTGCAATGTAAAACACAGAATGACAAAAATGAACGCAAAAGTATTTAAAAAATAATAATAAATAAATAAAATACTGGGACCCTTCATGGTTCCAAGGCTCCAATCTTAAACACTCCCTAAAAGAAACAATATTCAGCTAGTCTAATGAGAATAAATAACATTTTTAGAGTGCTGTGTCCATTTCTCCATGATGAACATTGTCTCCCTCAAGGTTGGAGTGACAGTAAAGTTGGAATCAATTCCAGCAACACAGACAACAAAGCAAATTAAAATTCATCTCAGATGAAATGAAAGTTTAATACAGGGCACCACACACACACACACACACACACACACACACACACACACTCTCAATCAATCACTTTTATGGCCAATTTAACATGACCAGTCTGTCTAGCTGCAAGTTTTTGTACAAGGGTGGAGAAAAACAGAGAGTGAATAGGTCAAGCACAGGGCACTAGAATAACTCATAAGTAATTTTTTGACTTCTTATTAAATCAGGTTCACATAATGCTCATGATATGACACAACTTCATGAATTTAAAAAAAAAAAAAAAAAAAAGGAACTACTTAAAGACGATCTACAGATAATCTTGGCATTGTTGCCGACTGAAATGTACTAGTATATGTAGTGCAGTTTGAAATGCTGGGCTGTTTTATCCCAACATGATTCTGTTTGTTTTTTAAATAGCATAATGATAAGGATAGTCACCTGAGTTGGAGGTTGGAGTCACAAATTGATCATATGTTTATCAACTTGACTCAGAGCTGACCTTGAATGCTTGTTAAGGACAGAAAGAAAAATTAATAAGGACCACCACTGATAATACCCTCAATCATTTGCTTGCACCACTTAATCCTATTAGAATCACGGGATGGCTGGAGCTTATCTCCGCCACCTCCAGGCGAAGGAGGGGTACATCCTAAAGTGCTCATCGATGAACATGTGCATCACAGAGCCAACCCAAACACACAAGCCATTCAAACTTCTACCATCTTGCTGTGTGGAAGATGTGCCAACCTGTATGTCACAGGGCCACCTACACATTATTCAGCCAGCAGCACATTACTTAACCTGAACGAATGCAGCTGCTACTTTCTCATTTCTGAAACAACCATGGCAGAATCTGTATTCCATTGTTACTGCATTTTGTGAGGTTCAGATGATTGGCCTGTGTAGGTGCAAAGAAGGGGTGAACACTGGTTTAAACAGAGATGGGGCTCAAAAGCATTAATGTCTCCGCTAAAATAGATGCAATTGATGACTATTATCTTGCTTGTAGGAATGGTGCAGGATAAAAAGAGAGACTGGCAGAAGGAAGAGTGTCACCTGACCAGTAGAGGACTATATATGTATGAAAAATGTGCAGTGTGTCAGAATAAGAAGGGAAGAGCATAAAGCGATGTACCCATCATGTAACTCTGGTCATTGCACAAGTCTCTGGAGGCAGTTTAAGGCAGCATCCTTATTGGAAGCAAAATGATACACAAATCACTTCATAATCCAATACAATACAATACAATACAATACAATACAAAACAACTTTATTTGCCTTTCACTCTCCAAGTTTTACAGAACAGAATTACAATATTCAGAGGAAAAGCTTGAGATTCATATTTAATTTATCAACTCTCTAAATATAGAGGAATTATCAGGAAATGCCTGGAGTCTAAATTAACCATAAGGGGTTTCTGAGTTAGACACTAAATAGAAAAAGTGAGGAAAGTAAGTGCAGCTTGCTTAAAACACATCAGCATACAAAGCATATAATATACAAATAACATATCAACAATCATAGCAAAGCAGCACAAAACACACACATGCACACGTACATCACACATAGACAATAAACGGATCATAATCTGTACGTATTAGACTATAATAAAAAAATATTCAAAAACAGATAATTTGTAATAAAAAAAATGAAAAGAGCTTCGATTGAAAAATTGTTTCAAAAGCAAGTGCTTCTTCAACTGTTTAGCATAGGAAAATGAACCAAGTTGTTTTAATTCAGATGCCCCTTATGCCATACTTTTCAAATTTGCCTAATATGGCAAGCATCAGTCGTGTCTGACTATACTATTTGAATGGTAAAGGTAGGCAGCCACGCTGTCTTTTCAATATTTCAAGATTTGCATCTACATCAACTTGGATACCCTTCTTTAGGCTGGTATGCCATCTGCCTCTATCACTGCATAAAAAAGTCCAGGTAGCAGGATCAACCTGGAAGTCTTTCATATCTCTTGTTCAGACATCTTCATACCTCAAGCATGGTCGGCCAATTGGTCTCTTGCCATCTTTCAGGACACTGTGCAGGAGGCAACAAGGAAGGCGACTTTTGGGCATCCTGTGGTCATGACCCGCCCATCTTAGTCAAGTGAGTTTTAGCAGGGTTGACAAAGGTTTAGAGTCAGTAACATGGAAGAGTTCTTCATTAGTCATTTTGTCCTTCCAAGAAATCCCAAATATGACCCTGAGCGATCTTGTATGAAAAGCACTGAGATGGTTTTTTCTGATAACAGTTAGTTGTCCAGAAAGAAGAGCCATACAAAAAAGTACTCAGAACACAAGCTTCATATACTCACACTTTTGTCTTGTCAGTAAAGTGTCTGATCCTCCAAACGCGAGTCGTTAAGTTCCCAAAGGCAGTGGAGGCCTTGCCTAGTCTGATGGACAACTCCTTATCAAGGCACAGGTTTGAGGTTATGGTGGATCCTAAATATGTGAACGAATTGATACAGTCGAGTGGTGTATTGTTCACTGAGAAGCTATGGACATCTGGTAGTGACAGCACCACTGTTTTCTTAAGACTTATTTTGAGACCAATTTTACTGCAGGCTGTTGAGAAGCCATCTAAGAGTTCTTGCAACTGAAGCGCTGAAGATACACACAAAGCAGCAGCATCTGCATAGTGAAACTCATGCACAACTAACTCTTGAACTTTTTGTACTGGCTTTGAATCTACATCTTCTTCTTCTTCTTTTCCTTTTGGCTTTTCCCTTCAGGGGCCGCCACAGTGAATCATCTGCCTTCATCTCACCCTATCCTTTGAATCTTCTTCTCTTATATCAGCTACCTTCATGTCCTCCTTCACTACATCCATGAATCGTCTCTTTGGTCTTCCTCTAGGCCTTCTGCCTGGTAGTTCCAACCTCAGCATCCTACTACCAATATACTCACTATCCCTCCTCTGTACATGTCCAAACCATCTCAATCTAGCCTCTCTGACTTTGTCTCCAAAACGTCTTACATGTGCTGTCCCTCTGATGTGCTCATTCCTGATCCTATCCATCCTCGTTACTCCCAGAGAGAACCTCAACATTTTCATCTCTGCAACCTCCAGCTCTGCCTCCTGTCTTTTCCCCAGGGCCACTGTTTCTAAACCATACAACATCACTGGCCTTACCACCGTCTTGTACACTTTTCCTTTCATTCTTGCTGACACCCTCCTGGCAGCACGGTGGCATAGTGGTTAGCACACCTGCCTCACAGCACGAAGGCCTGGGTTCGAATCCATGCGTGGGTGTTTCTGTGTGGAGTTTGCATGTTCTTCCTGTGCTTGCGTGGTTTCCTCTGGGTACTCCGGTTTCCTCCGACAGTCCAAAAACATGCACAGTAGGTTAATTGGCTAAATAATCTGTGGCGAGGGCTTCACTAAGTTGGATCACTTGTGCCCAATCCCTTTCTTCAATGAATAAAATATGTTTCAATCAAAACACCCTCCTATCACACATCATTCCGAACACTTTTCTACAACCATTCCAACCTGCCTGCACACGCTTCTTCACCTCTTTTCCAGACTCTCCACTTCTCTGGATTGTTGAGCCTAAGTACTTAAAATCCTCCACCTTCCTTATCTCTGCTCCCTGTAACCTCACCGTTCCTCTTGGGTCCTTGTCATTCACACACACGTATTCTGTTTTACTGAGGCTAACCTTCATTCCCCTCCTTTCCAGGCATACCTCCACCTCTAGATTTTCCTGCACTTGTTCTCTGCTCTCACTACAGATCACAATGTCATCTGCAGTTTTTATAGATTAGTTTAGATATAGATGTGGATTTGTTCTTCCTATTAATGAGCATTCCAATAAGTTTCCAAGTAGCTTTCGAGTTCCCCTTATACAATGCAAACTGTGATTTAAAATACTGTTTTTTTTTTTGTTTTGTTTTGTTTTTTTTTTCAATATATACATTTGTAATTTGTTCCTTCTTCTTCTTGTCCTTTCGGCTTTTCCCTTCAGGGGTCGCTACAGCGAATCATCTGCCTCCATCTCACCCTATCCTCTGCATCTTTTTCTCTTACACCAACTGCCTTCATGTCCTCCTTCACCACTTTATATTCCTTTATTTTCTCAGGATCACCACTTAATAAGTCAGATTTAAAGAGTTTATGCATTTTTTAAATTGAGATGATTATGCCTTTTGATAGCCATGTTTTTTGTTTTTTGTTTTTTAATTCCTTTTTATTCAAATTTGTAGTTTTCTTAAGAGGTATGTTTTTATCAGTTATTCTTTGCAAAGTATTGGCTATGTTGTTCATGCCTTCATTTACTCCAGAGTTTGAATTTAAGTCAATTTGATTTAGATATTTTATAAACTTTCATTAGTTAAAGTTGAATAATCTCTGTAGAACTTTTCTTGGATAATGTGAAGTAAAGAAGAGGAAATTGTCCAAAAGCAGGGCAGGTGATCTGACATTTCAGCGAGGCAGATGACACTCGTTAGTACTTTTCCTGGTGGGTTTGTATGGTCAATCAGGGTTTTAGTATGGTATGTCAGCCTGGTAGCTTTAGTTATCAATGGCAAATACCCCAGATCAAATAACATGTCAAGATATTTTGAAGTTGGTTTATCAGAGCTCTAATTAAGAAAAATAATATTAATATCTCCTACTATGTAGACTTCACAGCCTGAGTTGTTAATTAGATTAAGTTTTTGGCTGAAGACATCTTGAAAATGTTTACTTTTATTAGAGGGATGTTTATATATATATATATATATATATATATATATATATATATATATATATATATATATATATATATATATATGCACTCAATAATAATCTTTTTCTGTCTTGGCCTATCTATGTCTATGAAACAGGTTTCAACTACCCCAGGAACAATTTCTAAATCCTGCCTCCTAATGAAATTAATTTTATCATTCACATGCATTACCATTTAGGGGCAGTGGTGGTCTAGTGGTATAGGGCGCTGGATCACTGATCCAAAGGTTGGGGGTTTGAGTCCCGCTCTCCACAAGGTTGTCACTGTCCCCCCAGTGCAGCTAACTGGGTTATCAAAGGCGGGCCATGTCTCTCACTGTCTATGGTGAGAAGCATGTAAAAGAACCATTGCTGACTTTCGTAAAGAGTAGCTGCAAAGTCGTCAACATGTTTCTGTCCCTTGCTAAAAAAGGTTGTGACAGGAAGGGCATCCGACGTAAAAACCTCTGCCAAATCAAACGTGCGAATCAGATGATTCGCTGTGGCGACTCCCGAGTAAAAGGGAAGACGCCGAAAGGAAGACAGACAGACAGACATACATTACCACACCTCCAGCATTAGTCAATGAGTTAGTATTTAGAAAATAATATCCAGGTATAGAGATGTTAGAAATGGTATTTTTGCCTTATTCAGTTTCAGAAATAGCAATAACACTAGGCACGTCCTTAAAGATTAGTAGCATATCATTCAAGAGAGTACGATTCTCAGGAATCTGCAGATAATACAGAGGAAACCTTTTTTACTGGCCTGTTGGAAAAGATTGCCAGTCTGTTTAACACTAAAGTATTTAGATTCAAGTTTTAAACTGATACTACTGGAGTTTTCCTCATCAATGGATTTAAAAGGAGTTTCAAGGATATCGGTGAATAAATCTTTAGATTCAATCAAAGATAAACTAGTCTGGTGAACCCAGGCACCAGCTGTCTTTAGAAAATCTTCTTCCGATGACCCATAGAAAGGCAAGTGTCACAGATCATTCATGTTAACATACAATTAAGTTTAAACTAAAGTTTAAATAGCTAGGTTTATGGTCATATTCAACAAATTTTAACACCATTAAATTTATCTTCAAGTGTTAGTACCATTTCGAGTTTGCCGTTTTGGTGGCTGGGATTGGGGAAGTTTTGACTTCATTTTGCTTTCAAACTCCGTTGCATCGTTTGCTGGCCATTTGCGATTCTGATATGTACAGCTTTAAATTTTATCCTTATAGACACGTATGTCTAAAAGACGCCATGCTTTTCCATTTCTTGCCAGCAACTTTCTTTCTATTTCCATAGAACTTTTTCCCTTGTGTCCCTTCTAGTAAATTTAACTATGATTTTTCCAGCCGACCTGTTTTCTTGGTTATATGTGGGTAAGGGGGTAAGCAATCAGTGTTTTAGCAGGACATTTCGGTTTCCTCGGAGTCCATCCAGGTGATTTTGACATAATCTCTCTATAGGTATTGGGCTGTGTCATCGATTTCAAACTTTTCCTTATCCATTGATGATTGTAGATGCTTTATTAGATTTTTAGCTGTTTTAGATTCCACCAGTAAGTCTGTTGCCTTTGAGGTTTGAGTTTGGATTTGAGCAAAGAGCTGATCAACTCCGCCATGGCCGGTCCCAAGCCCGGATGAGAAAAGAGGATGGTTGTGCACCGGGTTAGCAGCTCAGCCACGTAAAACTCCCAAATGCTATGGAAACCAATTCAGAAACCAGAGCGAAGCAAAAAGGAGCCCAGTAGATATTGGTTGTGGAAGCAACTTTATGATTGCCGCTAGCCAAACCAGACATGGAGCTAATGACAGGAATACTATTTTTTCTGGGCCCCAAGCACACAAGACATCAATGGGTGAACAGGTATCACAAAACACAAGAGAATAATAACAGATAGATTCTTCTCAAAATACTCAAAAGATGACCATAGTGCAGTGCTATGCACCAACAAATGGTACTGAAGAGGAGACAAAGAATAGTTTTTACCAGAAACTATAAAGTGTTGTCGGCAAGGTACCAGCACATGATCTGCTAATACTCTGTGAAGATTTCAATTCCAAGGTTGGGAATGATAACAGCAACAGAAAAAGGACCATGGGAAAGCTGGTGTGGGAAATGAAAATGGTGAACTGTTCAGCATTTTTTGTATATTAAATGATTGAGTAATAGGAGGAACCTTATTCCACCACAAGGACATCCGCAAGATGACATGGTACTCTCCAAACAGAAGGGACGTCACCCAAATAGATCATAGATAGATAAATAGATCATACATGGTAGGTGGAAACACTCACTACTTGATGTCCGAGCAAAGAGAGGTGCAGACTGTGGAAGTGACCATCACCTAGTAATCTGCAAGATCCGCTTGAAGCTCAAGACCTCAGGCAAGAAACACTCTGATCGGGAAGGATAAAACATACAAAAGCTTGAACAGCCCAAGACACAAGAAAAGTTCAAGTTGGAACGAAAAAAAACATTATCAGTCTGTGCTTGTAGCAGATGAAGTAGCAAACAACACAGGCGGAGACATAGAGAATGAATGGGCAGCAACAAAGGTCGTCCATAAGGAAACATCAAAAACAGTCCTTGGAGTCTGAGACAGGAACAGAATGGAATGGATTAGTGAACCAACATGGAATGCGGCAATGGATAGGAAGAACATCAAACAGAAGATATTACAGATAAAATCTGGAAGTTTGAAGGAAAGAATCCAGGTGGCGTATTCTGCAAAAGACAAAGAAGTCAAGTCAAAAGCAAAAGCTGACAAAAAGAAATTCATATAAGAACTTGGTAATGAAGCAGAGGCAGCTGCACAACAGGGAGACTTGAGCATGCTATATAAGATAAGCAAGAAGTCAAGTCAGTCAAGAACCAAGAATGGAGAAATTATTACAGCAGGGGACAAACAACTGCAATGATGGACCGAAGATTTTGAGGAGACTTTAAACATGCAGACAACTGGGCCAACCCCAAATATTACATCTTTTGACCAAAAACTAGATGTTGATATAGAAGATGTAACGCTCGATACGGTTAGGCATGCAATCAGGAAAGTCAAGAGCCTGAAGTCCCCAGGAATTGATTCCATCACAGCAAACATACTAAAGGCAGATATTGTCATCACCGCAAAGATTTTCCTCTCCCTCTTAACAAAGATCTGGAAAAATGAAGAAATTCCTCAGGATTGGACAAAGGGTCTGATCGTAAAATTACCAAAGAAGGGAGATTAACAGAATGTGATAACTGGAGAGGTATACGTAACACTGCTGTCCATACTGACTAAGATATTTCTCAGAGTACTGCTAAACAGAATAGATGAAGGTAACAACACAAAGCTGAGGAAAGAACAGTCAGGATCAAGGAAGAACAGCGGATGCATAGATCACATATTCACCATACGAAACATCATTGAACAGCACTTAGAATGGCAGAGTAAGATCATATTTAACTTCATTAACTTCAGAAAGGCCTTTGACAGGCCTTGAAGCATATGGACTTCCACCCAAGATAATCACACTCATGAAGGCATTCTACACGAACCATGAATGTTGTGTGATCCACAAAGGTAGCCAGACACGATGGTTCAAAGTGAACACAGGAGTCCGACAAGGCTGTGTCATATCTCCCATCCTCTTCATAACTGCTATAGACTGGTGCATGAGGACAACACTTGGAAATGACACAACAGAAATAAGATGGACAATGCAGACATTCCTGGAAGACCTCAATTTTGCAGATGACATCTGCAGCATCTCTAGCAACTAACAACAGATGCAGAGAAAGACAACTAGTCTTGAGAGGACAGCAAAATCCATCGGTCTTGAAATAAATGCCAAGAAGACTACGAGAATGACCATCAATAACATGGATACAACACCAATACAAATAGAAGGAAACTGCATTGAAGAAGAAGCAAACTTCACCTATCTTGGCAGTACAGTGAGTGAAGATAATGGAACAACAAAAGAGATAGTGGCACATCTGAACAAGGCAAGAATAGCATTCTGTAAACTTAGACCACTCTGGAAGTCAGGAAGTATTTCACTGAAGACCAAAGTGAAAATTTACAACAGCAATGTAAAAGCCACACTTCTTTATGCCTGCGAGTTTTGGAGAATCATCCAAAGTGACTTGAAGAAACTGTCATCATTCCACAATACCTGTATGAAAAAGATATGCGAGATCTTCTGGCCAGCTACAATTTCCAACATAGGTTGTGGAAGAAAACTGCACATGGAAACAGAAATCAAGAAAAGAACATGGAGGTAAATTGGCCATGTCACAACGATGGACAAAGATCAACCAACACACATTGCCCTTCGTACTTAACAAGGCCCTCTGGGGTACTCCTTTCCTCTTTCCTGTTCTCATCACCATGTGCCTTCTTCAGGTGATGTTCCACTTCTTTGCTGCTTTGTAGGTTCCCCCGTTAACCTGGGAGCCATTAAGTTTCTGGCAAACTCAAATGGCTGACTCAGGAAGGCATTGCAGTTTTTTACAAACTTCTTTCTTCCCTCCTCAATGGTTCTGCTCTTTTTGCAAGTCTTAATTCCTTGATTTTGTCCTTTTGCAATTGCTTCACTGCTTCCCTTTCACTCTCCTCTACATTCCTGTAGGTTTCCTTCATTTTATTGATCTCCTCTCTTAGTCTCTTACACTTCTATTGTCTTTTTGATGGTCCTTTTGTTTGGGCTTTCTCCTTTGTTTTCTTTTTCTTCACCCCAAATCTCTCCCGGCATAACGTGTAGATTAGCATTGGATGACCTATTGCCTTGCTTTCTGGGGATGAGCCCTGAAATTTCAGTATTTCTATTCAGACCTGAGCCAATTTCTCCCACTCTGGACTATTTGCCTTGGGCCAATCTATTCTCTCCTTTCTTTCATCACCTTGTTCTCTTGCACTGTTTTCTACTTTTTTGGTGCTTCCTCTTTGTTACTTCTTTTTTTGTGTGTGGTCTGCTCTGTTTTCTGTATCTTCCTGTGTTGCTTCCTAACTTTTCCTGCTGGGTGCCTGCACTGGTACCTGCCCCAGTCTGAGGTAATTTTCCCCTCCATTAACTCTCTCTTGCTTGGGCCAATTCACCCTGGGTGAAGCCCATCCCACTCCTCCTGGTCATTCTTTCTGCGTACTGGCACAGAAACACCCCACAGTCCACCCCATTCATTTGGAGTGGTGCATCCTCACTTCGCTTGATCATGTAATCTACTGACCCTCCTCTCGACTTGTGGTACTACTCCATATACAGTTTTATCATGCGTGGGGCTGCTGAACTTTTCCTGGACCCGCTGATCGAGTCAAAATAATGTATGGTCTTCTTTGCTGTCTCAGCCACAATCAAGCTCCAGTGGTGTTGATTGTGGATGGGGAATAGAATCATTTTTTTCTCGGTAAGATCTTCTTTGATCCATTGCTCTGTCCGCCTGCACCCCTCCTCCAGACCAAAGGTGTTCAGTTGTATATAGAGGAATGTGGTGCAGGCATATACACTGGGAAGATTTGGGTCCATCTACATTGCTCATTTTAAGGGGTCTCATATACTCATCGATGATCTTGTCATTGAGGTAATTCTTCCCCATAAGCGATCTGAAGTCGCCTCGAGTTAGGTGCAGTCCATGCTTTGCAAGGATCTCCTTGGATGGGGCCTCCATAATATTTGTTCTTTCTCTCTGCTCATTGCCCTTTCCTAATGTTGTCCTTGGTTCCGCTTTGACAGTACCGTCCATTGTTTCTTCTCTCCTTGTATTCTCTCTCCCTTTCTTCTTCTCTTTGTTCTCATCCGTTACCTGTGTTCGTTTTGTCTCTAGCCAGTTCCTTCTGTCTGCACTCTCTCTCTGTCCATTATCTTTCTTTTGTGTCTTTATCTTATCCCTTATCATCCTCTCCCACTTTTCAGGTGATCCTGTACCCTTGGTTGCTCGTTTTTGCTTTTTGCTTCCATCCTTTTTCTTCTGTAACATATTTGTTACCCAGTTCCTTATGTATTGTTGTTCTTTCTTTTTTCTTTCTTCCTTTTCACCACCCTCCCTTTCTCCATGCGGCCTTCTCTTTGCCTCTTTGTACAATGCCTTTCCCACCTGGATCTCAGCCTCCTCTTCCTTCTTTGTCTCTTCTCCTCCTAACTTCACTGTTTCGCTTACTTGCTGGTACCTTTGGTCTTCCATTGTCTCTTCTTCAGTCTACTCCATTGGTAGCCTTCTGTACCAGAGTTCCCAGATCCACCTGGCTGCCATGGTCACTGTGGTTTTGCTCCTGGATGACTGCTGCCGCCGACTTATCCAATTTGCGTTGTGGGTCTGGAATCCTTTTGAAGCAGCCCGCCTTCTTCTGGTGGATTTTCAGTCCTCGGCCTTTCTTATAGAATTTCTTGCATACAACACACTGTTCCATTGAATTGTTATCCTTATTCCGCTCCAAGTCTTTGATCCGTCTAGATCCATCCAATTGAACCCATCTTTCGCCCCCACTCTCGCAGGGTTCTGGGGGTATATCTTCTCTAATTGTGCCAAAAGTGTCTCTAATTATGCCAAAAGGATAGCAACAGCCGTATAAAGCAGAGACGAAATCCTATGACTACTGAACCATTACAACTCAACACCTCAGCTGGCCTGAGAGATTCTATCTATGAACAGAATCGGTAATAAAGGACAGCCTTCCCAGAAGCCATGCCCCACTGGAAACATATTTGACATGTTCTTATCAATGCAGAGCAAGCTCTGGCTCCAGCAATACAGAGACCGTACGGCTCAAAGCAAAAGGTCTGGTATAGTGTATTCCCAAAGCACACTACACAAGGTTAGCACAAGGGACATGATGAAAAGGCTTCTGCATGTCCATAAAACACATGTGGACATGTTGGGCAAACTCCCATGCCCCCTCCAGGACACTGCAGAGTGTGCAAAGCTGGACGAAGTGCTGCAGCCTGAACGAAAATCACATTGCTCCTCCTGAATCCCAGGTTCAACCATCAGTTGGATCCTGCTCTCCAGTACTCCTGAATAGTTTCTCCCATGTAGGCATGTAGACATTCTCCCATGTAGGCTTGCTGGTGCCCTTTTAACAAAATGAACTAGCACCTTGATGTGGCAATCCAGAGGTACAGCCCCTGATGACCATGGGATATTGCAGAGATATGTCAACAAAAATGGTTCTACAACACCCATAGCCATGAGATTTTCAGGGCAGATCTCATCCAACTCCATAGCCCAGCCACTGAGGAGCTTTTTGACTACCTTGGCAATCTCTGCCCCAGTGATGGGCAGCCCCCTCTGAACCTCAAGGCCCTTGCTATTCCAAGGAGGGCATGTTGGTGGGATTGAGAAGGTCATCAAACTATTCCTTCAATATTCCAACAACCTCCTCAGTCAAGGTAAGCAACCCACTTTCACTGTAAATAGTATTTGTGGAGAACTGCTCCTGCCTCCTGAGGCATCAGATGGTGGTCCAGAAATGTTTTGAGGCTAACCAATAGTCTTTTTATATTCCCTCACCAACTTCTTCCAACACCTGACATTTTACATTGGCAAGAGTCCAGGCTTTAGCATGTTTGTCCTTTTGGTAATCTTCTGCTGCCTCAGGAGTTCCACAGGCCAAAAAAGCCTGATAGATCTCCCCCTTTAGCTGGATGCACCCCCCCTGCAGGTGTCCAACAACTGGTTCAGGGGTTGCTCCAGCAACAGGCACAAATAACATTCCAGCCACAGCTCCAGAGGGCTGCCTCAATAATGGAGACATGGAACATGGCCCATTCAGACTCTATGTCCCTGGCCTCCATTAAGATGTGGCTATAGCATTTCTGGAAGTGGGAGTTGAAGGCCCTTCTGACAGGAGGCTCCATCAAATATCCCAAAGAGACCCGAACTACATGCTTTCTGCTCCCAGGTCTAAAGGGTGGGCTCCCCACCATTGGAGCTAGCTCACCACCAGATGATGATCAGTTGACAGCCCAGCTCCTCTCTTCACCTATGTCCAGAACATGCAGCCGCAAGTCTGGTGATATGACTACATAGTCGATCATCAAACCGCGGCCTAGGGTGTCCTGGTGCCAAGTGCACTTATGTTTCAACATGTTGTTTATAATGGAAAAATCATGAGTCCAACAATGGAATGCAGCCATGGGGGAGGGGCACAAGCCAGTGTCTCTCCCTCACGCCGGTCCCAAGCCTGGATAAATGCAGAGGGTTGCATCAGGAAGGGCATCTGGCGTAAAACAAATGCCAAATAAAACATGCAGTTATGAGTCCAACAATGGAATTCCATTTGGGTTCACATCAGAGGTAGATATTTACCAATCACACCCTTCCAGGTCACACTGTCATTGCTAACATGGGCATGGACGTCTCCCAGGATGAGAAGGGCCCTATAGCACACCCCCTAAAAACTCCAAAAAGCTTTGGTCTTCTAAACTGTCATTTGGTGCATAAGCACAAACAGCAGTCAGGGCCCATCCCCCCTACCCTTTTGTCAACCGGGGAGAACCCCAGCATGTTGTAACCGAGAGGGGGCACAAGGATGCCCACATTGTCTCGCTGCCTCTCCCCATGAGCAACTCCAGAATGAAACAAGGACCAAGCTCCTCTCAAGAAGGGTGGTTCCAGAACCCAAGCTATGTGTCATGGCGAGATGGACTATGCACTGCCCTCCATAATTATTTACACCCCTGGTCAAGATACGTTAAAAGTCTTCAAATATATTCATTTTTTTTTTTGCAGAAACATACTCTCACACTGAAAATTGGAGAAAAATGTAACCCAACTCAACTCAAGTGCATTGGGGGCGGGGGGTGTTGGACCTGACTAAGAAATAGTTATTTTCTATTAAATTACCTGTTCCAAAATTACTAGCACCCCTAAGAAATCCTCAGAACGTTGATCACGGTATCCCTGGAGTGTAAATATGATGTGACACAGAGGCCATTTCTCTTATCCACTCTTCAACATGGGAAAGACAAAGGAAGAAACCATTCAAGTAAGGCAGTTGTGCCTGCGCCTTTAAGATTTGTCACTGTTTCAGTTGATCAGATAAAGCCTCAGAAACATTATGTGGGTGTATAATGAGGCAGCTGATGAACTGAATGTACTGAATGACCAGATTATTGCCATCAATAATCTTTTTGTTCATTAATGGCACAGATATAATATTTGGGCTCGCTTCAGGGAGCATGAGTAATAGATAGAGACATGAATAGGAGACATGAATTGGCACCTGGGTGTCCTGACTTTAACCCCAATAATAATGTTTGTGATGTGCTGAAAAATATATTATTATAAACCTCAACACAGAGAAATATTAATGCAACTGGTCTGAAATAAAAGTTAAGATAGTTCATGCATTTTTGGAAATGAGATCAAAGTAAAAAGCATGCTGTAAACAAAAATAAAAGGTTTTTTTTTTGTTTTTTTT
Organism: Plotosus lineatus; assembly: GCA_024760905.1. Classification (NCBI taxonomy): domain Eukaryota; kingdom Metazoa; phylum Chordata; class Actinopteri; order Siluriformes; family Plotosidae; genus Plotosus; species Plotosus lineatus. Next base: position 40,969,223 of record CM045741.1, read on the forward strand.
TTGACAGTCGGGATAAGGTAAAGTCTCTTGACTTGTAAAATTCTGACCATTTTTTGACAGACACCCAAATCAGCCATAACATGAAAACCACTGAATGATGAAGTGAGTAACAGTGATTATCATTACAGTGACATCTGTTATGGGGTGGATTAGAACAGTAAACAAGTGAACAATCAATTATTAAAGTCAGTGTGCTGAGAGCAGGAACAATATACAGGTAAAAGGATCAGAGTAACTTTGACAAGGGTGAGATTATTGGAGCTACATGACCTTCAAGATGGCACCACATGAGTAGTGGCTTTTGTAGAATAAGTAGCTCTGTGCTCTTTTCTATCTTTGTAGTGATTTTTGTGTGAATTTTTAACTTTTTCCCACCAACCACTTTTGCAAATGTGCTAGTATAGATATTAATTAAACTCTTTTTTGCGGACTTTGTAGGACTACTACTGGAGACCCATTCAGCCATGGCTCAATGTTTTGTCAGCTGTTAGCTCTTTGCAACACAAAACTCCTCGATATACAAAACAGAGATTACAACCAAAGAAAGGGAGGAAAAGCTCTACAAAAATGTCCTTTAGAAATCCTCTAGGACTGAATAGAATTCTATAGGAATTCCAATGGAACAGTGATTTCTTATAGAATTGACAAAGTGTTCTATAGATATTTGTTGTTACGTTCTATAGAACAGTCCATCCCTATAGAATTTCAAAATGTTCTATAGTAATGTGCTGTACATTCTATAGAACAGCCTACTCTATGGAAAAAAAATCTATAGCAGCTTGTTTAAGTTCCATTGAACAGCAAATTTCTACTGACATGATTAATTAAGGTGCTTAGTTCCTTCCAAAATACTCTATAGGAATTGCCATAATAGATAGCCGGTGTTATAAGTAGAACTTTTAAGTTCTGTGTACACAAAAATTGCTGTATCATACAGCTGGCTGGATATGCCTGACCGAGGCAAACAATTAGTGAATAGCACAAGGGAAATTGTGGGGCCGGTGGTGTAGTGGTTAGGGTGCTACGCTCATGATCGGGAGGTTGTGAGTTCAAATCCCACTGAGACCCTCACTGTGCTAAGACCCCTGGGCAAGGTCTTAACCACAAGTGTGCCTCTGTTCATCCAGCAGTATAAATGGGTACCAGTAAAAATATACTGAGAAGGTAACCTGCAACAGAAACTGGAGATAAGCACCAGCCTGATGAGCCGCTATGGCTTGGGTGTAAAAAGCCCATGGACTTTTTCTTACAGGGCCCTATATATATATATATATATATATATATATATATATATATATATATATATATATATATATATATATATATATATATATATATACACTGACAAGGGACGCCCAGCTCTCAAGTTCAAGGGTGTCTACAAGCGTGACCACAGGGCTGGAGGCTTCAACGCCTCCGACCTGGAGTCAAACTTCTCTGACTGGCGGACAACCACCCAGGATGTCATCAGGACAGCAGCAAAGGAGAGAAGAGCCACCTGCTGGGGATGGGGGGGGGGGGGGAGAGACTCTGCAGTCAGTGGAGACTGGCCCCACCCTCCACTACACTGCAAGGACTTCATCTGCAGCGGCTGCAGCAGGATCTGCAGATCCCATATCGGCCTCTACAGCCATGCCCATCGCTGCAGCTCCCTGACCTTCCCTGTATATATAAAAGCCGGATTTCAAAAAAGTTAGTACGCTACACAAAGTGTGAATAAAAACTGAATGCAATGATGTCTTCTTTTTCTTTCGGCTGCTCCTTTCAGGGGTCACCTCAATGAATCATCTGCCTCCATCTCACCCTATCCTCTGCATCTTCTTCTCTTACACCAATTACCTTCATGTCCTCCTTAACCGCATCCATAAATCTTCTCTTTGGTCTTCCTCGAGGCCTTCTACCTGGTAGTTCCAGCCTCAGCATCTTACTACCAGTATACTCACTATCCCTCATCTGTACATGTTCAAACCATCTCAATCTAAATATAATGATGTCGAAGTCCCAAATTTTAATATTTTATTCCAGATAGAACTTAGATGGCATGTCAAAAGTTTAAACTGAGAAAATGTATCATTTTAAGAAAAAAGTATGTTGAATTTAAATTTCATGGTGTCAACAAATCTCAAAAATGTTGGGGCAGGTAGCAATAAGAGGCTGGAAAAGTCAATTGCTCTTATAACTAACAACTGGAAGACCAATGAGGTCCATTGGCAACATGACTGAGTACAAAAATAGCTTCTCAGAGTGGCAGTGTCTCTCAGAAGTGAAGATGAGTAGAGGATCACCAATTCCCCCAATGCTGCTCAGAAAGATAGTGGAGCGATATCAGAAAGGTGTTTCCCAGCGAAAAATTGAAATGAGTTTGAAGTTATGATCATCCACAGTGCATAACATCATCCAAAGATTCAGAGAATCTGGAACAATCTCTGTGCTTAAGGGTCAAGTCTGAATCTTCTCAATGATCCTGTCTTTGAGAAAGTGAACCAGCTTAATGGGGAGAGTATCTATCAATAACAGAAGTAAATTTGTCTTTTTTTTTTTTTTTTTTTTGATGGATCGGAGCACTTGAAAGCTTTACCTTATGGACAAGATCTTTTGCACTGCCCAGCACATCTCAGAGAGGGGAAAGAAAAACTACCTCAGAGAAACAGTCATTTTAAATCCAGAAGAAGAAGAAGAAGAAGCATGCGATGGTGGAAATTACATGCTCTTAAAATGAGTTAACACGTAGCTGCTGTTGGCAGAGATTCCTGTAAACATACTAAGTAATAAGAAAAGAGATTTTGGCACTAGAACACTGTTGGGAGAAAGCAATGAAACCAGGCCAGAAGACCATGCAGAGACAAAAAAGAAGTGTACGGCGAGTAGCTGCACTCACTTCAGGGTCAATGCAGGTTGGATTAACTGAGACACCAGATGTTGAAGGTGATGACGTACTAAGGAATCAGAAAGAGCTAGCACAAAACAAAACTGGAGAGCTGCCAGAATTACTATTTTTTTTTAAAAATCAAAAGTACTATTTAAAATTAGTCGTTGTGAAGGCAAGCAATTAAATTGTATAAAATAAAGATTATGTTTTATTTTCCTAAATGTTACATCGGAATACTCTAAAGGGGTGGTGGGGTGTCATGCTATGGAACTGTGTAATGAATAGTATTTCACTGTTTGTGTCTGTTGAACAGCTGAATATCAAATAATGACATGTCTGTAGTTTTTTTTTTTTTTTTTTTTGGAAAGAATGTTGTTAATGAAGAAAGTAAAAAATTCAATAGGGAGAAGGGTGCAACCTTTACTTTACTCTGCCTCACAGCAAAATGGTCCTGGATTGGAGTTCCTGGCATGTTCTTACCTTGTATGTTTGTAGGTTTTATTGCAGAGTCCAGAGGAACGCGCATTAGGCTAATTGGCTGTTCCAAACGTCCTCTACGTGTTAGTTTGATTCGCATCCAGGACCTTCTAGCTGATTGGTGGGCATTCTAACTTCTATGCCATTGTGCTGCACCAAAGATCATCTATTGTTGAACTGATACCTGATGTGTGCTGACCAAATTGGGCATTATCGTATGACAAAATGTTTGTTTGCATCCTAATTATAACACATTGGTTTCAAGAAAGCAGTCAAGACATCAATCTGTCTTATTTAGCCTGTAATATAACAACAAGTTTGACTTTTTTCAATTTACACAGATCTCGGTGAAATTCAGCATCCAGTGCAAGTGTACATTAATTCTTCAGTGAGCTTTTCAATTCCACAAGACATGTTCATCGTGAAAGATCAGGTACATGTAATAAGGAATGCTATGCAGAGTATTTGCCAGAAGAAAACCTGATAATCCGCATCCAGATAATGGAGCATATAATTTCCTTTTCATCCATGTTGGTGAGAGCTACTCGAGTTACAAATCCACAAGATCACATGTATGCTACACACCATTTCCTGATGATGTGCAAGATTTGATGGTGGAGTCACTGGTGCCTCAAGACTCGCAGTTTCTGACAATGAAAAACTGTGATGAGTATATGTTCATTTACAAGAATGAAGTGTCACGATATAGATATACAGAGAGTCCTCGCTACTTCGTGCTTCAATTCAGGCGGCTATATAAGGGAATTAAGGAAGATTAGGGAAGACGTTAAAGGAAATGCCACAAAAACAAGGCCAATTATGCAAATAAATAAATAAATAAATAAATAAACCCTAAACAAAACACAAAACAAAAAACAACCCAAAACCTCCCATCAAATCTCGTTACACTGTCGCAGGGAGGCTGGCACTCACCTCAGCCAACTCTGGGCGAGTGCTGGGCATTACTGGGTGGAGTTCTTTTTCTTGTATTCTGTTACATGTTCTCCCTGTGCTTGTATACATGGTCTGCTGGGTATTCTGGTTTGCTTACACAGGTCTAAAGACATTTGGCTAATTGTTGTGAGTGGTAATTTGGCACATTTGGCTAATTGGTGTGAGTGTGAGCCTGCAGGCGACCCCTTACATATACCAGGTAACTGCATTCCCCTGCTGCATGATACATAATAGGCAGAGGTATTAATACATTCCTCTATCCAAGTATATTAATCAGTTCTTATTAACACAGATTATCAGTGAAAGAGGTTACCAGTGTGCATATTTTCTTGGGGGAAAAAAAGAGAGAGAGGTGGTGGCCTGCAGACAACTTTCACACAGCAAGCCATGCCACAATGATTTTTTTTTTTTTTTAACATCGTATTGATATTCTTAGATGCTTAATTTAAAATAAAACTGTTTTTCTACTATGGATTGGAATGTAACTATGCACCAGTTATTTGGACAGATAATGAAGACAGGGTTTTGCAAGGCATTTGATCTGTTTGAGTAGAGAAGGATGCATGTAGGCCTCTGGAATGTCCCTACCACATTCCGGTGGCTGAAGAAGCATAGGGTTGTGTCGCTTTATTGTTATTATAGGTAAATTATGTCATTGGTTTTGATGACTCTGTATCTGCATCTGCAGTATGGTTATGCTGTTATAGCTGACGTACAACTGCATGAAAATTTGGATAAATTTTATGGATTTCTGAATAATTATGATTTAAAACCCATTTTCACTCAAGTACTTAAGTAGATAAGGTGAGCCCAATTAAACCATCAGACAAAACAATTACACTTGGTCCTTTATTTATTTATTGGGCAGTGGTGGCCTGGTGGTGAAACGTGCTGGATCACTGATCCTAAGGTTGGGGGCCCCACTCTCCACAGGTTGTCACTGTCCTCCCAGTGCACTAACTGGGTTATCAAAGGCCAGCCATGTCTCTCACTGTCTATGGTGAGAGGTTCATGTAAAAGAACCATTGCTGACTTTCGACAAGAGGAGTTGCAAAGTCCAAAAAAAATGCGAAAAACCACGACATTACTTCTGCCACTTCTTAAGGACACCCACCCACCTATATATAATATAAAAGTTATATAGAAATTATTTTTAAAGTTTTCGATGCATGTTAGTGTCACACAGGCAATGTGTACTAATATATAAATAAATCATACACCTTATACTGACTAATATATATATATATATATATATATATATATATATATATATATATATATATATATATATATATATATATATATAATGTATTTTACTTCCGGTTGATCATCCGTGTATGTAATATGATGGGGTTTTACTTCTGGGTACAGAACTCATGGATTATCTTCATCCGTGGGAGGGGCTGAAACCAAAACCCCGTGAATAATGAGGGCCAACTGTATACAATATTACATATGCATAATATGTTAATTTCCTTGAAAATTAGTTTTGACTGTTAAATGTCACCATCACGTAAATTTAATGTTACATTGGTATCAAGAGAGGCGTTCATATAAGTGCATATGCACTTGTTTGCTGATCTTGTCATGTATGTATGTATGTATGTATATATATATATATATATATATATATATATATATATATATATATATATATATATATATATATATATATATATATATCATTAATAAATATGTTTAAACCACATCATATGCATAACTAGCAACCACTTTTGTCCACTTTTCTGTACACTAGAGCTTGAACATTAAATGTTGTCGGGTTTTCTCACACAAAGTGCGAACAGAACATTTCTTTTGAGTGAAGTTTGAGACTTTAGCTTGGCCATCCGAAAAAATTGTATTTATTTTCCTTTTGAATCCATCATTTGTAGAACCACTTTTAGAGTGATTTTCTATATTGTCCAAGTTCTATTAAAACTCTGTTCACAGATTACATGTTTTGAAAATTTCCTTCGATGATAAAAAATTATCCTGACCCCAGAATAGTTTAAATAGGCACGAAGCTTTGTACTTCTATTGCCATGTTTCACAAATGGAATAAGGTTCTTAATGTTGGGATGCAGCATTTTTTCTTCTCCAAATATAAAACTTATGATTTGAATTTAAAACGTTACATGAAATTCTCACCACAAAACATTTTCAGGATCTTTTTGGCTTTCCTTTGTCACCTCTAACAAACTGTAAAAACAGCAATATTTGTTTGGATAGCAATCGTTGTGTCCTTTCAACTCTGCCATACACATTACTTTTGTTAACCAAAATTATGAACCTAAACATGCGGCCAAATTTACACAGATTTGGTTCACCAGACACAGAAGCTCCTCCCATCTCAGTCGCCAGACCTCAACCCCATTGAAACCCTTTGGAGTGAGCTGAACCCTGTTGGTTGAGGGCACTGATGGCGGTCGTTGTTAACCCGGGCCTCGACCGATCCGGTATGTCATTCTTTCTTGTGATTCGCATAGTTTATTTGGCATTTGTTTGGGACCGGGTGAGGGAGAGACACTGGTTTGTCGTCCCCCCCCCACGGCTGCATTTAAAAAAAACAAACAAAAAAAAATGAAATATTTGAAGCTAAAGAACACATCAGAACTGGGGTGCCACTAATTATGGAGGCAGTGTGTGTGAATGTATATACTGTATACATAATCCTAATTAGGGTTGTGGGGAGGCTGGCGCCCATCTCAGCTGACTCCAGGCAAGGGTGGGGTACACCCTAGACAGCTCTCCAGGCTTTTGCAGGGAAACAGTCACACAACCATCCACACACATAGTCACACCAAGGGGTGATAACTTTTAATTCGCCAATTAACCTTCTGTGCATATTTTTGGTATGTGGGAGAAAACCAGAGTCCCCAAAGGAAACCCACACAAGCATGGGGAGAACATGCAAATTCCTTCTTACTTTGTGGGGGACGTGCTAACCACTGTGCATTAATAACCAGCCAGGGTCATTTTTGACTCCAGCATGAAACATGCTACAGTATAATCTCAAATAATAACATCAACGAATGTTATATTAAATGTAATTAAATGCACTTTATTATGAAAATTTGAATTAAACCACTTTATTGTTTTCAACAATTTGAAGAGAACTACAGTATTGTTATATTGTTGGCCTCCGTCCATCTAAGAAGACGATGGGTTGCGCCATGATGAGGTGAAACTGGAGCATCATTTGCAATGGTTAAAGAACCCAATCCAGGAATGACAGTCCCTGCTGCAGTAGCCCTAGATGAAGTCTCTGCTGGCCACTGAACTTGATGATGCCTTGCTCCTCAATCTCCTCTGCCTCTGTCTCCTGTGTCTTTCCTCCTCAGCTCTTTTGATGCCCTTGCTGACAGTTCTTCTCCATGCTGGGCATTCCTGTGATGTAGCCTCCCATGACCCATGTCTATGCCTGTTAACCTCAGCTGTGGGCAGTCAACTGAGTGAGTACCTACCACTAGTTGTCCACACAGCAGGTCTTTTGGGAGCCTCAGCTGTGGGGAGTCAACTGAGTGAGTACCTACCACTAGTTGTCCACACAGCAGGTCTTTTGGGAGACAACCTTTGTCCATATGCACAAAATGTCCTAGCCAGTGCAGGTGCCTCTGGCTCAGAGCAAAGATTGAGAGCGACTTGGCTTTACTGAGGATATTGAGGTTGGTGATCTTGGCTTTCAATGTGATGCCTAGTATCTGACGTAGTCACCTCATGTGGTAAACGTTCAGCTTTGCCTCTTGTCTTGTGTAGGTTGACCATGTTTTGCTGCCATAGAGGAGTGTGTTGAGAACATGTGCCTCATACACTTTGTCATCATCAACTTTGTGGTAATAGGTTTTTGTTCTCCCAGACTCGCAGTGAGTTTGGACATCACCCCTGTGGCTTTTCTGATATGAGCATTGATCTCTGCGTCCAGAGACAAGTTGTCTGAGATAATAAAGCCCAAGTATTGGAAGCTGTTAACATGAGTCAACTGCGAGCCATTGAAAGAGATTGAGGGAGGAATTGGTCTTGGAATCTCGGTATTTTTATGCCGATTGTGAGAGCAAACTCTCTGCCATAAGGCGTTGTAGACCATCATGTGTGTGACTTGCTAGGGCAGCCTCATCAGCAAACAGCATGTCTCTGATGAGGACACATGTTACTTTGGATTTAGCCCTGAGTCGGGCTAGGATGAAAATCTTTCCATCACGTCTGGTGTGGAAGTACAGTAAACACTACAGAAGAAGAGTCAAAGGCATGGGACAGCAAGAGAGAGAAGAAGATTGAGTGTAGGTGCGAGCATGTATCCTTGTTTGACCCCACTAAGAATATTGAAGGGTTCAGATGTAGCATCGTCAAAGCTGACTGTTCCTTTCACATCTGTGTGAAAGCACTTGATAAGACTCAATAGATTAGGTGGGCAGCCTATTCATTGATATTATCAGCCACAGTGGCCTTTTCATTCTTCAAAGGCCTTAGTGAGGTCAACAAAAGCCAGATATAGAGGTTGACGCTGCTCCCTGCACTTTTCTTGGCGTTGTCTGATGGAGAAGATGTAAGGTCACATTCTGACTTATCTTTAACCATTGTATAATTAGCAGCATTCCTGTGCTTTAACCGTGGACTTTTTATTGCTGTTGTGATGCTTTACAAGGCAGCATTCGTCCTGAGGTCAAAGTTCACAGAGTAGTAAATGTCACCCCTAAGGCAAAGGAATGTGATGGATGGTTTCTTATCATGCACTTTGATTTTGGTACAACTTTTAGGCTGTGAACAAAGAATCATGTGACTCTGTACCCACTTTTTCACACACACACACCTGCACTGTATAAAAGCTTTATGCCCAGTGACACACACTGAGCATCAGATGAATAAACCAGATTGATTTCACTCGTGTGGTTTGTTGTCCTCTGTTCCCGGAGTACTCCCAGACATTGAGATACAGGAATCCAGATCGTGCAGGTTTACATGAGAGCTTCTTCTGAGAGAGTTCTTACAGAAGATCATGTCGATAGTTGAACGGCCTGATGTAAATCTACATTGTGACTCCAGGAATACTCTTTCTGTGAGGGATTGCAGTCTTGTGAGTATGAAACGTGCAAACACCTTGCCTACGATGCTTAAGATGGAAATTAGTTTCACAAGGATTTGAAGATTTGCTTCAAACCAGTCTTTGTTTATTTTTGTTCTCTTACCATAAGCATCTATGGCACAAAAATGGATTTCTGTGCTAAGAAAGGACCATCTAGCTTCTGCCAAGGAGTCATTATCAACCTCAGGAAATGCACTGATGGAGGAGAGGAAAGTGTCGGTTTTCTCTAAGTCCATTGTGTGTGCAGTATGTATCTTTGGCAAGCCCTTGTGCTTCGGTGGTGAAGTGCCCTCGTATTCAGCACAGTTCTACTAATGGCAATGGAGTGGTCCGTGTTGCAGTCAGCACTGTGATAACTTCTTGTGTTGTGCACACTTTGCAATTTGGCCCTTTTGGTGATTACTCGGTCAAGCTGGTGCCACTGACAGTAGTGTGGGTGCATCCATGAGATTCTGTGATTATTTTTGTTTGGGGAGTATGTATTTGTCACAGGCGACTGATACATTTGAACCAGCCGTCATGCAAGGTGTCGACTCTAGCGTTGACGTCACCAAGCAGATAAAGGTCTATGTGATATTTGTGCAACCAAAGAATCAAGTTTATCAAAGAAAGCATCTTTCTAATCAGGGCTGGAGGTGAGGGTAGGGGCATAGCATGTAATGAGGTTTACAGGGCCAGAGCTAGAGTTTTCTTGCATAGTGAGTAGACATGCTGTGCCTCCTGTCGGAGGTTGAATCATGGACAAGAAGCAAAGTTCTGACTGCAAACCCCACGCCATGATCACGTTGCTCATCCTGTCCCTTTCCCTTCCAGAATAAAATATAGTTCTTCTCTTGAATGGACCCATCATCAGCCAGTCTTGTCTCTTGCAAGGCTGCGATGTCGACATTAAGCCTCATCAGTTCCAAGTCAATTATTGCATTTTTGTGTGTATCGCTGATCTGTTGTAGATTACTTGATAAGCATCATTGTTCATACATTTAAGTTTGCTATGCGAACTGCTGGCGATTTCATTTTTTCTGTCTTTGTCCTAGGTGCACTGTTTGTAGTCTGCTTGTCTGGCATACACCATAAGCTCCTTGCACCCCAAGAAGCAAGCAGATTGTGGTGGATTAACACCTAACTGACTGGGGGCTACCCAGCTTATGGCGGGCAGTAGATAATCAGTGGAGCACAAAAGCTCCTCCCACCATCGGAGACAACTCGTGGTGCCCTACTCTTCACCAAACAAGTTTGGACTTCTAACCCATAACTGCTGTCTCCCATGTTGTGCCATCATACGTGTGTGGGCAATCCCCCTCTTGGCCACCTTGATGTTGTCCAGAGGAAAGCGATGTCGTACATCTGGCATCAGATTGGCTGCAGGAGTTGCCAGGAAGATGATCAATGACCTAGTCCACATGCCTACAGGACTCCACTCCGATATTTCTGTCAGGTTTGTTTTCCTTTGCCTTACACTGTCCCTAGTACTCACAAGGCAGTGAGACTATTTAATCCATAGCTGGAGATCATGTTGGTGAGTATCAGGGCATGTCCACATGCCGGCGGGCCTGCATACCACACCTCTAGGGGCATAACCACCTCCGAGCCCCCATAGTACGGCCTGGGGCCGCAAGGTGCCCAGTTGCCCATATGTCATCACAAGGAGGCACTATGTAGGACTTATCTATGAGAGGCTATCCCACATCACGGTGTGGGGGCAGGGAAGTCTGACGCATTCTGCTTCCTTTTTGCCTCATGCAAGACTATCCAGAGACGCTTCAATAGACCACTTTACATATACTACAGTATAAGAACATTTTTAACTACAAATGTTTAACACCATTTCAGCATTTAAGTTTATCTCTACAGAAAGCTTAGTGACCAGTGAACAAAAAAATACTATCAAAGTTATGGGTAACTGCATACAATAACAACTGAAGTTGATCAACACTTAATACTACAGTCTGTCTTGAAAAGCAGATGAATGTTGAACTTACAAATTTAACATACAAAACTTCAAGGTTCACTAAAAATGTTGGTGTACCTCAGACATCATTATCCTGATCAGAGACTTGACCTTTTCCTCGCCCATGTCTTCATGCTCGTCCTCTACCATGGTCTCTTCTTCATCCCCTACCCCTGCCTTTTTCTGGAACTCTTCCATCCAACAGGGTTTCATTGTCCTGAGTCACATTTATTGCAGACACAGCAACTGCAGGACCAGTTTCAGTGTTGCTCTCTTCAGAATCCTCTGAAATGTGATCTCTATCATCAGACTTCAATCCTGAACTGTATATGGAACTACCATCAGAATCTTCTTGATGCTCTAAAATTTGTCTCAATGCCTCAGCTACACCAATCTTGCTAAGGAAGATCTACCTGCCATTATAAACCTAAAACAAAAAAATATATATTAATTCTGTCCTAATAGCATGCCCTGTCAGATCAGGTTTTGCCCTGCTACATGTAAGCCAGTACAACCTGCTGCATGGTTGAGTGGTTGGCAACTAAACCGGCTCCCCTACCAGGTTCCAAATTTAGTAAGTAGGGTGACTAGCAACCCAATAGGAATAAAAACAAGACCTATCAAAGGGCAGATGAACTCTTTAGACTCAACAACCAGCTAGCTAGAGATGGTGTCTCAATAAAAACACCCTGCAAAAAGATATTTGGGCCTCTACTGTGGATTTTTTGCCCTTCATATACAGTCATGACAAGAAGAACAAACACAAATGCATACAACAACGGCATAAAGGGGAGTATGGATCAAGCATCTACTGCCTAGCCCAGTAGGGGTTTGCTGGACATGCAGGGCAGCCCAGATCGTCATCCTGCTAATATGTGCTATCGCATTGCTACATGGAATGTCAGGCCACTACATCAAGTAGGGAAGTTGGAAAAGGTTGTGAGAGAAATGGTGAGAGTAAAGATTGATATGCTAGGACTGAGTGAAGTCAGATGGTTACAATCGGGGAAAATGAAGTTAGACAACAACACCGTATTCTTACACTCAGGACCAGATAATGAACACATTCATGGAATTGAAATCCTACTAGGACAAAACATAGCAGATTGTCTACTTGGCTACTGGGTGGTTTCCGATTGAATAATTGTGATAAAATTGAAAGGAAGCCCATTCAACACCACCATCATTCAAGTATATGCACCAACATCCAACAGCAATGAGGAAGACATTGAAAACTTTCATGCAGACCTGGCTATAGCTATGACACAATGCAAATCTCAAAAGATTGTGTTTGTCATGGGTGATCTAAATGCAAAAGTTGGTGAAGGTAGTCAATCAGAAGTTGTAGGACCACATAGACTGGGCAAACAAAATGATCATGGAGATACCTGGGTTCAGTGGTGTGAAGGAAATAACCAAGTGATCACTAATATGTACTTTCAATATCTCCCCAGATGTCTATGGACATGAAGAAACCCAAATGATCGCTCAAGGAATCAGATCAATTTCATAACAATCAATAAGAAATTCAGAAATGTTGTCACACAAGCGAAGTCCTATCCAGGTGCGGATTGCAACAGTGATCATGCTCTGAGTTGCATCTGTGAAGCTGAAATTGAAGAAACCGCAACGACCAAAGAAGGTGATACAGCGAGACCTGGACCAACTGAAATCCAATGATGTGAAAATGGCATTTCAACAAAAGGTTAAATTCCACATGCAAAATGATAATGAGAATAATTGAGCGATGCATGACTTTGACCAAATTTGTTCAGCAATTAGTAAAGCTACCGAAGCAGGAATGCATGACGGATGAGATTTTAAAATGAATGGAAAAGCGTAGAACAGTAAAGTTCTGGTCAGGTGAATATGACAGATTAAACAGGGAGGTGCGTAAAAAAACATCGGCAAGTAAAGGAGTGGATGTATATGAAACAGTGTGAAGAACCGGAATGAATGGAGAAGACCAACTCACAGAAGTTGCATGACATGGTGCGACAGTTAACCTCAAGTAGAAAGTGTGTTACACCCAGCTGCACTGAAGCAAAGGATGGCAGTGTTTTAGTTAATTGAGAGGAAATGTTACATCGATAGAAAGAGTATATAGAACAGTCATTTGCTGATAACAGAGGAGAAAATATATTTCCCAGAAACAAGGAGATAACTCAATTTTGAAAGTAGAACTAGACAAGGCTGCAAAGAACATGAAAAGAGATAAAGCTGCTGGTCCGGATGTGACTGGAGAAGAAATGACCTTGGCACTAGACGAGTTTGGGCTAGAAGGTTTGCAAATAAAATCAACAAGGAAGGTCACTTCCCAAAGATGATGAGCAGATCTATCTTTATCACTCTGCCCAAGAAACCAGGGGTTACAAAATGTGAGTTTTTCAAAACAATCAGCTTAAAGAGTCAACTAACAAGGCTGATTCTTAGAGTTTTTCTCGGTAGGCTGCGGGGTCGAACAGTTGGAGAGGTAGCAGAAGAAAAGTGTGGATTCACAGCCGATAAGGGCACATGAAATGCCATCTTTGTACTGAAAATATTAGCAGAGAAAGCAATAAGTATGCAAAGAGAAGTACATGTTTGTTTCATTGACTATGTGAAAGCTTTTGATTGAGTGAGACATGAGCCCTTGTTTGAAATCCTGGAAGCAATAGATCTGGATGGACAGGATATTGAGCTGTTGGTAAACTTATACTGAGAATAAAAGTCAGCTGTGAGACTCAATGGCAAAGTTAGTGAGTATGTCGAAATAAGGAGGGGAGTGAGACAGGGATGTATACTATCCCCTGACCTGTTTTCACTTTACACAGAAATGATCATGGGAAACATTAAGAACATGCAAGAAATATCCATTGGTGGAATAAATGTTAACAACATCAGATATGTATATGACACAGTGTTGATAGCAGATGGTGAGGAAAATCTGCAGAACACTGTGGATACAATGGTAGAAGAAAGCAAGAGGAAAGCTTTGGAGATAAAGATAAAGAAGTAATTTGTGATGGAATTTTCAAAGAAGAAGGAAATGAGATGTAAGATCCTGGTTTAGGGCCAAGAACTGGAGAAAGTTGAACAATTTGTTTGTCTGGGTAGTATGGTTTCAGCAGACACTAGATCTGAGGTGGAAGTAAACAGAAAAAATGCAATTATGAAAGCAACCTTCAAGAAGTTGGAGAGGGTTCTATAGTCGAGTAGTATGTCGATCGAAATCAGAATTTGGCTACTTAAATACTACATGTGGTCAAGTCTACTATATGGTTGCAAAGAGTTGGACTATTAATAAAAGTCTTGAATACAGGCTTAGAGCAGTGGACATGTGGTTTCTAAGGAGAATGTTGAGGATATCATTGACAGACAGGATCACCAGTGTGGACATTCTGCGTAGGGCAGAGATAAGTAGATGTTTATTACAGATGATCATGAACAGGCAGATTCGGTTTATATATACAGTGGTAACACACTTTACAAAATTAATCCGTTCCAGAGCCTTTTTCGTAACCTGCATTTTCCGTAAATTGAACCGCACTGTATATGTAAAACACATGATTCGTTCCAAGGCTCCCAATACTACCCCCTAAACCCTAAAAATTATAAAAGCATACCTTTTAAGACCTCCTTCTGCTTTAATATCGTACCGATGGTAGATGGTTTTGGCCATATTCCTTTGTGATATCACTCGAGCCCATGTCGTCTTCTCACTCGCACCGGAAATCGCGCGCGTGTGTGTGTGTGTGTGTGTGTGTGCACGTGTGTTGACCAGGTCTTCTTAGCAGAGTTATAATCTTAAAATGTTTATGGAAGGTTAAAAGCCTGAGTCAAGAAATAAAGCATAAAACAACAGGAACTCTGTCCGTCACACGAAAAGCATCATGGTGGATTCAGCTCCATAATAGCCAACTGGAGGTAGCTGCGTCATCCCTCCTAGCCAATGGGATCCCTGTCCAAGATGGCATCAGGTGGACCTGTCCAAGATGGCGCTCGAGTGAAAGCAACATGAACGACAGCTCAGTTGTTAGCCAATGGGAGGCCAGCAGGGCGGGATGTTTGAAAGTCATTGAAGGGAGAACAGCTCGTGCATTGTTCCAACGAATGTCGCGTTTTAATGTTTCAATGGCGTGTTTGAATTTTTAAGATGGTGCTTTCGTAACATGAACTTGTTACATATACAGAGACAAAAATTTTAGGAAATTGCGTTTTGTAACCTGCATTTTTCATTTGGTGAGACTTTTGTAAAGTGAGATACCACTGTGTGTGTGTGTGTGTGTGTGTGTATATATATATATATATATATATATATATATATATATATATATATATATATATATATATATATATATATATACACACATAATCATGCACTGACATGCTAAAATAAATATTGTGTTGTATTTACCTCAGCTTTGATTATATCATGCATTCACCGTGCATTCATTTTCTGATAACGTTATGGAATATCACTACTTTAATCTCAGTGTAGGATTGCAGGCATATTTTCACTGTGGTCTTATATTGAAAATAGGTGTCAAACCATGGCATAAAGTCTTTTCCAGCACACTTCAAAGACTCTCAGTAGAGTTAAAGTCAGGACTGGAAATGACTCATCATGCTCCTTGAAACACTCTTTTACTATTTAAGCCAAATTTTATATTCAGCCCAAATAAATACTTCACTGAAGGAAAACGTGATCAGTTCAAGCTTTGAATTTAGTTATGGCAAAACTCACGTCTCTGCTTTGGTGTGTTCAAAATACAACGCAATGTGCATTTTCATTTCACCTTCGCGAAATCAAAAAACTCTCAGAGAAGTTTTGCTAAACTTTCAGCAGGCATTATAGCACACCAATCAAATCAGAACGTTTCGTATTCTATAATTTCTATACATTTCCATATTCCTATATCTCTACAAGCACATGCACTCACTATAGATGTATACAATGTGTGGGACTGACATGAATCTTCATATTTCTGACAAAGGTCAAGTTACTTACTAGCAAAATTGCATTTGTCACTGGGTTAAAACAAATGTGGTTTGATAGCTTGATGTGACAAGTGGCCAGAAGATACAAGTAACCTACTCACTGACCTACTCTTCCTTTCAGCATAACTGCAGTGAAATGAGGCAGAGTGTTCAATCTGCCTTTGCATTATATAATAGACTTGCTTTTAAGCCTTGCAAAAATAAATTCATATATATATATATATATATATATATATATATATATATATATATATATATATATATATATATATATTTTTTTTTTTTTTTGTGCTATTTTGTAAATAAATAAATAAATAAAAATTGTGTGTGTGTGTGTGTGTGTGTTTGAGATTAGTCATGATGGTATATGTTTAATTAAGGGTAAAGTAGAGAAGGCCCACTCAACAACAGCACCCAAACAAAGCCCAAAGGGCAACGTACAAGTTTAAATGCATCCAAGAAAAATAACCAGGTCTGTAGGGAATCTTATACAGGCTTACATGCACAAACATGTACCATAGTATATTTAAATGTTTGGTTTTGACAAACCCTTGACTCATTTTTCCACTGTGACCTCATACTCACTTATTTGCCAAGCTGCTTAATCCTGCTAGGGTCACAGGGAGGTTTGGGTTTATCTCAGCCAACACTAAACAAACACACAATACATCTTGAATAGTTCGCCAGTCTATCATATGGTCAAAACCACACACACACACACACACACACACACACACTTAGGTGTAATTCAACCAATTAGCCTAATTTGCATGTCTTCTGAAACCAGAATAGACAGAGGAAACCCATGCAAGCATAGCTAAAACATGAATGCTCCACACAGAAACACCCAAGTAGGAACCTTTTTTTTTGGTGTGCGGTGGATGTGCTAACCACTGACACCCAATTGCCACTTCGATGAGAAATCGATGAGAAATCTCTTTAAAAGTGATAAGGACCTCAATTTGACCTAGTTTTTAAAAAAATATATTGAGGCCTCAGATAGTTACTGGTCATTTAAGCTAAGCTAGCAAGTGTCAGCACATAAAGTTGATTAGCCAAACAAACAGGTGTCTATGGGTCCAATGAAAGTTCATCTGAATGAGGATGTCAACGATGTTAAAACGTTACTGAGCTTCTTATCAGACAAAGCTACTGCTGTTAAGCTGCAGCAGTGAAACATCCTGAACCTGGTGGAGGAGAGGAAGGCTTTGTGAATAGAGATCACAAAAAAAATATAAAAGAGAGTAGCCTACCTTGAGAGCAGAGTGGCAGACCTTAAGCAATACACAAGGATGAATGATGTGATTGTCACTGGGCTCAATATTAAACCATGATCCTACGCTCATGCAGTTGCGACTGACAGCACAGGGCAATCGAGGGAGTTGGTAACTCCAAGGAGCAACAATTATTAAAGTTGAAGGGGATTCACCTGAATTGTAACATACACAGAGCCATGCCATCCTCTGCGCAGGTACACCATTAGCAACAAACCAACTGTAATCCTGTGGTTTTTCCAACAGGATACATAAGACTGCACAAAGTAGGAAATTTAAGGGCTTCAACGTATTCATTAACGAGCATCTCACAAAAGCAATACAGAAACAGACACGAAAGCATGCCAAGAATGAAACAAGGGATGATTCAAGGCACATGGATTGCAAATTGTAAATTTTTCTTTAAGGTAAACAAACTTATTTAATTTATCTTTCCAAAAAAGTTATTTTCCAGATAAACTGAAAATAGTAAGTCATACTTCTGCTTAAAGCTGGGAATAAACGCATCTTCTCAAACTAGAAACTCATCTTTCCACTTCCACGATCCTCCAAATTTTAAAAAACTCTTCAATATTAGATTGGACACATTTTTAGAAAAGCATAAATTACTCATCGACAGTCAATATGGATTCAGAGCTAACAGATCAACACCACTAGCTATAAAATAATCAGTTGAGGACTTCACAAATGCCATAGAACAAAGAAATATGCAGCATGAACATTTGTTGATATTTAAAAGACATTTGATACAATTTACTGTTCACAAATTATTACGTAAATTGAGGTATGGCATCAGATGAATGGTTTTAAATTGGGTGTAAATTTATTTAGCCAGGAGACAGTAGTGTGTGAGTTTGGCTCATTCCTGTTCAGAGTCTCTTGTGGTATTCCTCAGGGGTCAGTTTTGGAGCCATTAATTAACAAGAGTAGTATTCTTTGCAGATTATAGAAATTTTGTTCAAAAAAAAGTATCAACTACTTCAGGTTGTCACTGAAGAAATGAGCAAATTAAAGATGTGGTTCAATAGAAATGATTTATCAATGATAGAGCATGATGCTTTTCGTGTAAAGGACAGAGTTACTGTTGTTTCATGTTTTATTTCTTGGCTCAGGCTTTTAACCTTCCATGACCATTTGCAAGATTATAACTCTGCTAAGAAGACATGGTCAACACGCGCTCTCACACACACACACACACACACACACACACAGACACACACACACACACACACACACACACACACACACACACAGGCGGGTGATTTCCGGTGCAAGTGAGAAGAAATGGGCTCAAGTGATATCGCAAAGAAATATGCCCAAACCCGTCTACCATCGGAACGATATTGTAGCAGAAGGAGGTCTTAAAAGGTATGCTTTATAATTTTTATATTTTTAAAAGGGTTTATTGGGTAGTATTGGGAGTCTTGGAATGAATCACGTGTTTTACATGTAAAATGTGGTTCAACTTACGAAAAATGCAGGTTACGAAAAAAGCTCTGGAACGGATTAAATTCATAAGAGGAGGTACCACTGTGTGTGTGCGTGTGTATACATATATATATATATATATATATATATATATATATATATATATATATATATATATATATATATATATATATATATATACAGTGATACCTCTGCTCACGAACATAATTGATTCCCAGAAAGTGTGTGTAAGGCGAAAAGTTCGTCTTCCGAACATTTATTTCCCATAAGAAACCATTAAAATGAGAATAATCCGTTCCCAGGTCCCCATAAAACATAATTTTCTACAAAATAAGCCTTAAAACTACACAAAAATATACCTTATTTTATGTATAATAAATGTGTATTGTATCGTAATTAAAGAAATAAACTGTACTGTATAATAAAGTCGTTTTATTTACCTTTGTGATGGTAGTTCATGGCTTGATGGAATGGAGTGGGAGGAGGAGGGAGGAAGGGACTTACTGTTTGGAAGGAGAGTTTGGAAACGCCTACTGTTTGGAAACACCCTTAGCCACACACGCACCCTTAATAGCTTCCTTGTTCTTAAGGATGGGAGCAATGGTAGACTTAGCGTACTGGTACTGGGACGCTGAGTCACACAAACGCACACCTCGTTCGTGTTTTTTAATGATCTCCGCCTGTGGTGGGGTCTTTTTCGGTCCCATAATAGCAAAAGAACACTCAATATGGTCCAAAATGTCTAGCAAACACAAACCACTTCCGCATTCAAAGAAAGGGGGTGACGAACTGTGACGCCATGAGCGTGCGTCAGCTTCTCGTGGTCGCCACCGTGGCGCTGTTCGACCGCGTGGTTTGATTCATCCGCCGAAAACTAGTTCGTCAGCAGAGACTATATGCTCGCGAATTTAATGTTCTTGAGGCGAAAAGTTCGTGAGCTTAAGCGTTCGTCAGCGGAGGTTTTACTGTATATATATATATATATATAATATCAACTGCTGTCACTACTTTCATTCTTCTTACAGTTTTATTATTATTATTATTATTATTATTATTATTATTATTATTATTATTATTATTATTATTTACAGTAAAGATTTATATGCAGCAGAGTCCTGGCACAGTCAGGCTGGTTAGGCTCATCATCAGCTCAGGGCCCTCACCCTCTCTACACACAGCCCAGACAGCGAATGGGACTTCTCCCAGGAAGCACTGCCTAGTCAAACCCAAGAACTTTCAGGAGAATATGGAGACTCCCCAACACTGCAGCCTTCTGCATTGCCCACACTGTCAGAATGGCTGTGCTCCCGGTAGCAAACCCAAGCACACTCTTGATCTGTGTTAATAGATCAGGAGGCACCAAACTAAGAGCGCCGAGACTTTGTACTTTGGATACAAGCGAGACATTTCAAAGGCGAGGTCCGCATATTTTGAATGCTTCTCCTGAATCTTGTCAATCACATTGCTGTCAAAAGGGACAGAAAATTCAATCTTCTTCTTTTCCTTTTGGCTGTTCCCTTCAGGGGTCGCCACAGCAAACCATCCGCCTCCATCTCGCCCTGTCCTCTGCATCTTCTTCTCTTACTCCAATGACTTTCCTGTCTTCCTTCACCACATACATAATTCTCTTCTTTGGTCTTCCTCTAGGCCATCTGTCTGGTAGTTCCAACCTCAGCATCCTACTGCCAATATACTCACTATCCCTCCTCTGTACATGTCCAAACCATCTCAATCTAGCCTCTCTGATTTTGTCTCCAAAACATCTTACATGGGCTGTCCCTCTGATGTACTCATTTCTGATCCTATCCATCCTCGTTACTCCCAGAGAGAACTTCAGCATTTCATCTCTGCTACCTCCAGCTCTGCCTCCTGCCTTTTCCTCAGCGCCACTGTTTCTAGGCCATACAACATCGCTGGTCTCACCACCGTCTTGTACACTTTTTCTTTCATTCTTGCTGACACTCTCCTATCGCACATCACACCGGACACTTTTCTCTAACCATTCCAGCCTGCCTGCACACACTTCTTCACCTCTTTTCCACACTCTCCATTGCTCTGGATTGTTGAGCCTAAGTACTTAAAATCCTCCACCTTCCTTATCTCTGCTCCCTGCAACATCACCGTTCCTCCTGGGTCCTTCTCATTCACACACATGTATTCTGATTTTCTGAGGCCAACCTTCATTCCTCTCCTTTCCAGGGCATACCTCCACCTCTCTAGATTTTCCTCCACTTGCTCTCTGCTCTCACTACAGATCACAATGTCATCTGCAAACATCATAGTCCATGGAGATTCTTGCCTAACCTCGTCTGTCAGCCTGTCCATCACCATCGCAAACAAGAAGGGGCTCTGCCTTGATGCAGTCCCACCGCCACCTTGAATTTGTTGGTCACGCCAACAGCACACCTCATCACTGCTTTCTTAGCTAACCTCTTCCTTTGTACACACTCCTGCACTTCCTCATTCCACCACCAAGTCTCCTTATCTACTGTCCTTCCAGAGGACACACAAAGTATTCTCCTACCTGTCTCCCTGATCACATTTGCTGTAGTTGTCCAGTCATCTGGAAGCACTTCCTGACCACCCAAAGCCTGTTTCAACTCCTCCTTGAAGGCAACACGACCCTCTTCCTTTGTCAACTTCCACCACTTTGTTTTCTGCTCTGCCTTTGCCTTCTTCACCTTCCTCACCATCAGCGTCATCCTGCATACCACCATCCTATGCTGTTTGGCAACACTCTCACCTACTACTACTTTGCAGTCACTGATTTCCTTCAAATTACATCACCTACACAAGATGTAGTCTACCTGTGTGCTCCTACCTCCGCTTTTATAAGTCACCCTATGCTCCTGTTTCTTCTTGAAGAAAGTAGTTACCACAGCCATTTCCATCCTTTTGGTAAAATCAATCAACATCTGTCCTTCTGTGTTCCTGTCCTGGATATCAAACCTGCCCATCACTTCCTCGTCCCCTCTGTTGCCTGCACCAACATGTCCATTGAAGTCTGCCCCAATGACCACTCTTTCACCTCTGGGGGTACTCTGCATCACTTCATCTAACTCACTCCAGAATCTCTCCTTCTCTTTTAACTCACATCCTGTCTGTGGGGCATAAGCACTAACAACATTGAACATCACACCTTCAATTTCTAACTTGAGACTCATCACTCTGTCTGACACTCTTTTCACTTTTAGAACATTCCTGACAAACCCCTCCTTCAAGATGACTCAATTTCTCTTCCCATCCACACCATGATAAAACAGCTTAAACCCTGCTCCTAAGCTTTTAGCTTTGCTACCTTTCCACCTGGTCTCCTGAACACACAGTATGTCCACCTTCCTCCTCTGCATCATGTCAGCCAGCTCTCTATCTTTTCCTTGTATAGTTCCAACATCCAAAGTCCCTACTCTCAGTCCTAGACTCATGCCCTTCCTCTTCTCTTTCTGGCAACGGACACGCCTCCCGCCTCTCCTTCTTCGACGTCTTCGACCAACAGTGGTCCAATTTCCATCAGCACCCTGTTGGTTGACAGCACTGATGGCGGTCGTTGTTAACCCGGGCCTCGACCGATCCGGTATGAGTTTAGTCTTTCTGGTTTGCATTTTGTATTTTGGCAAAAGTTTTACGCCGGATGCCCTTCCTGTCGCAACCTTCTCCATTTTTCCGGGCTTTGGACCGGCATAAGGGGGAGAGACACTGGTTAGTGCTGACACCCCCCCCCCCCCCCTGCCACCTCATGGCTGCATTGGACAGAAAATTCAATAATATTAATAATTCCATTGGATTTATCAAAAAGGACAAGAGCAGGTTTGTTGACTTCAATTCTCCTCAGGCTGTATATGGGCCGATTCCAAAGAAGCTTGAAATTATCATTTTCCATAACGCCCTGGACATGATCAGGGTTGTACCATGGATGGACCTCTGAGTCAAAACCACATGCATGATGGAGACAATAATAAAAGGAATGTGCCATGCCATCATGTCTTTTCAGATAAGATGTTTGTGCCAAAACAGGACAACCACTGACAAGGTGTTGGACAGTTTCACTAAATTCATTACACAAATGACATTTGGGATTTATATTTTCCCTTATAATATTATGTTGACAATTGCGTGCTCGAAGTGACTGGTCCTAAGCAGCAAAAAGAAAGCCCTCAGTTTCACTTTTCAGACCAGCCGACTTCATCCAGGCAAAGGAGTCCGAAGGATTACTGTTCTGCCCAACACACTGCACATAAACACGATGTAGTGGTTTTCCAGACAGTTTTTTCTTGAAATGACGACTCTGAGCAGATTTTATGAAAGACTTCACCTGGTTGACACACATAGATGTACCGTCCGGCAGTACTTCGCCATCCACAAAATCAGCATTGACGTTGAGATTCAGTTCAGCAGCCTTGGCGCATTTAAGATAAATATTGAAGTCCTTGCTTTCATCGTGAGTCTTGATATGCTTCACAAGAGGATCATCAGATAAATAAATATATACAAAAGTACACAATAAAATACCATCATGAAGTGCCTCCACATTAATCAAACCTCATCCCCCGGAATTGATATATATATATTGTCTGTTTTGTTTTTTTGTTATTTTTATATTTTATTGTTCTGTTCTAATTATGACTCAATAATGTTACAGCTTTCTGAGCTATTTCGCACCCCTGACTGATGGTACTTCAAGAGCCCGTAACAGTAAATTTCTCCATTGTGAGATTAATAAAGCTGTATCTTATCTTATCTTGTAAGGTGATCAAGACCCATGATGTCATCCTTTGTCCAATCAACAACACCAAAAGAGTAAGAATGGACAGGTACTCCGTAAGTATTTGTGGCTTTGACCTTGTTTCTAGCATTTAGCTCCGAACTCCAGATCTTTTTTAGATGAGATTTGTACTCGGCCCAAAGTTTGTCTTTTATGTTGGCATTCTGGAGCTTGTCTTGAACACTTGAACTTGCATCCCCAAATAGGTGTACGATTGGCCTTCCACGAGATGCTCAATCACT
The DNA here is from genome assembly GCA_024760905.1 of Plotosus lineatus. Lineage (NCBI taxonomy): Eukaryota > Metazoa > Chordata > Actinopteri > Siluriformes > Plotosidae > Plotosus > Plotosus lineatus. The sequence goes on from CM045741.1 coordinate 40,993,258, forward strand.
CCTCCTCCATGTAACTCAACCGATCCATCATCGATTGCCTTTCCATGTTTTAAGTGAAGAATGTTATATTTATCAAGTCCGAAAGTCATACCAATATTTTGTGAAAATGACTCGACAAGGAGAATTTGTTTCTTCAAGTTGGAATCTCCTTTGGCAATCAGCTCGATGTCATCCATGTAAAGGAGATGAGTAAGAGGTGTTGGGGATCTGTGGTCCTGGATGATAACCTTCCTCCCTATTGAGCAAAAAACTCAAGGGATTAAGTGGCAAACAAAAAAGCAGAGGACTAAAAGAATCCCCCTGGAATATTCCTCTCTTAATTGAAATAGGTTCTGAAGTCTTAACCTGACCTTGCGAGTATATCTCAAGATGAATTGACCAGCAACTCATTAAAGACTTTAGTAAATGGAGTAATGGCTCAGGTAGGCCAACACATTGCAAAGACTTCAGAATCCATTCATGAGGGACAGAGTCGTATGCTTTTTTGTAGTCAATCCAGCACATTGAGAGGTTGCGGTGGTAAGTTTTAGCCTCTTCAATTATCATTTTCTGGACCAATAACTGATCATTGCATCCCAACATCCCTTTCTGTCTCCCTTTTGCTCTGGGTAAATAATTTCATTGGCGGAGCAATAGGATAAGATAAGATAAGATACAGCTTTATTAATCTCACAATGGAGAAATTCACTATGATGACACGAGAGTCTCCTTTCTTTGGGAGGAGTATTGTGCGACCTTTACAGAACCAAGGAGGGACATCTCCTGTGTCCATCATAGAATTAAAACAAGTGAGCAGATGTGATTGGACACAGGAGAACAGTTTCCAAAACCGATTTTGAATGCCGTCAGGTCCTGGAGCTGTGTTAGATTTGGACATTTTTATTGTTTTCTTCAGGCAGTCCGAAGTAATGAAATACAGCAATGGTGAATTAACGTTTTCTGACGTGGCTTTGCTGTATTATTCCACTCATGGTTCCTCAGGGTTACAGTTGCTGGGTATAGACCACAACTGTGACCAAAACCTCTCACTGGATTCCATGGGTGGTCTCTGGTGGTCATTACTTGTTGGTGTATTTATTTGCCTGTAAAATTGTTTTTCGGTGGTTTTAAATATTTTGTTTTGTCTAATGAATTTATTCTTCTTTTCCCACTTTTTTTCTCTCTGTCCAAATCTTAACCTTTGCCTTCAGGGAATCAAGTATTTGAAGGATTTTTTTCCATAGTTGTTTTTTATTTTGCCTTTAAATTTCTCCAAATTGTTTTTTGTCTTCTTGACATTGACTTGCCATGAGATCTTAATTTAAGGAAAAAAATCCAGCCACAACCTGTCTTTCTTTGTTTCTTTTAATTTACGTTGAAACTGGTTTTCTTTACTTTTATTGCTTTTACCATTGTTGGAAGGTTTGGAAACTGTATGTAATTCCTATAAAGTTCAAATCGTGTTGCAAACATGCAACAATTAATATCATGCAGGGAACACTCCATGTCAAGAGGAACAGAAATTATTTCATTTAATTTATCAATTTCATTTTGTGGAAAAGATTTTCTTGCAATTTTAACTGGCTTCCTTTTGTCAATCGGTAAATCTAACATTTCTCTATAGTAACGGTTAAACAAACCAGAAATATGGACATCATGAACTGAAGATGTAGAAAAATCATTGGTAAAATCAGAAAGTGGAAAGCCAGGGGAATTTTCATTGTTGCCGTCAGGTGGGCTAACTTCATTGGGAAGAGGGGAGAGAAGGACGTGGACATTCATCAATTTGATGAATTAAGGTCTACCTTTATCCGAACGTTGGGTTCTTGAGAAGGTACCTGACCACTTGCAGGGAAATTATCATCTGCATCACAGCGCATGTAGATCTTTAATTGCCGGAGTTGATCTCGCAAATTTTGTTGGGTCAGGTAAGCATACAAAGGGTTGGCATTGTCCCAATGTTGCTTTAGCGACTTACCATTGATACCTGGATTTTCAGGCCAACCCATCGCCTTCGCACACTCAAGTAGTGTGGATTTTAGATGGTTCATCCAGGATATTCGTGGACGGTTCTTTGCCTCACTCTGGCGCAAGTCCCATTTCCATTTTGGCAGGTTTGATTACCAGAGGGAGGCTGACTGGGCTGCGGAAGTGAAAGATTATTTATTTATTTTTTTGTTCAGTAACCAAGTAGTAAACCAGCTTTGGGGGGGGTCATCCCTAACTGGGTGATGTACGTTTAGGTCAAGGAAAATCTCCTATCCAGGCCCACCATGCGGAGGTGTTCATCATCAGGCCCTTATTATTATTATTATTATTATTATTATATTTTCTTTTTCTTATTTTAGTAAATTTTCTAGGTGGGGGCAGTGGTGGTCTAGTGGTATAGGGCGCTCGATCGCTGATCCAAAGGTTGGGGGTTCGAGTCCCACTCTCTACAAGGTTGTCACTGCCCCCCCCCCCCCCCCCAGTGCAGCTAACTGAGTTATCAAAGGCGGGCCACGTCTTTCACTGTCTATGGTGAGAGGCATGTAAAAGAACCATTGCTGACTTTCGTAAAGAGTAGCTGCAAAGTCAGCGTGTTTCTGTCCCTTGCTAAAAAGGGTTGTGACAGGAAGGGCATCCGACGTAAAAACCTCTGCCAAATCAAACGTGCGAATCAGATGACTCACTGTGGCGACTCCCGAGTAAAAGGGAAAAAGCCGAAAGGAAGACAGACAGACAGAAGTAAATTTTCTAGGTGATTATTTTTTTGTTTGTTTTGTTTATTTGTTTGGTTTTTTTGGTACGACCTATAAAGACTGTTTACTTGACAATGAAAAAAAAAAAATGAATGTATGGTAGGAACCCTAAAAATGACAGCTTGGTGATGTTCCTCGACAAACCAGGATCATGGTTTTAAAATGTAGGATTCAACAAACGGTTGTTGTGGTCCTGGTAGTAGCTCCCTGTTCGTGCCACTAGTTTGCAATCTGCCTGCTGGAATGCCTTGATTGGAAGCAGGTATTGATCTGTACTTCTTTCTATGGACAGGCCTCGATATTAGGGACTGACTTCCTTCCAGTCTGTGCTTCTGTGTAACATTGTGATGCACTAAGCCAGTAATTTTGGTATATGAGAAACTAGTAGAAAAGAGGTGGTGTGGTGGCGTGGTGATGTAGTGGTTAGTACTTCTTCCTCACAACAAGAAGGTATCGGGTTCGATTCCCAGCTTATATATATATATATAAAATGTATGTGTGTGTGTGTGTGTGTGTGTGTGTGTGCATGTGTGTTCTGGTCTGGATTTCTAGTATGGGGCTTCCCCAGTCAACCCTAAGAGGTGAGAAGCCTGTGCAATTGAGTCGCTCACAACCTGTCCAGGTTAAATAGGTGAATGTGAGAGGTATAGTATGTTTTTATGGTAAATTGTGGGACATATGATTAGAAGTTATGCTAAACTAGCAGAAAAAGAGCAATATTACTACTGCAGCAGAAGCCACTGGAGACGAGGCAGGTCAGTCTTTCTCACTTTTGTCAGTCTTGAACGCGCCTGAAGAAATTACTTTTAAAAACCATTATCCACTACCATTAATGAAGTTAGCATTTGAACGCCTACACTTGGCATCCATTTTTACTAAACTCGACTTCCGTAATGCCTACAACCTTGTGCGAATATAAGGGAGCAATGAGTTGAAATTTGCATTTAACATACATAATGGCTATTGGGAATACTTGGTTATGCCGTTTGGATTAGTTAATGCACCAGCAAGGTTCTAAATTTGACTCTGTTTAGCAGAGTCATACGTCAATAATTGGAGGCATTACCTTACATTTACATTAACGGCATTTAGACACTCTTATTCAGATGGGCAACAGAAGTGTTTTAAAGTCACTATCAGTGAAAATACTCTTATACGGGTTTGATAGAACACCAACAAAGTATGCCATCAGTATCACATCATATTTTGTGTGTGTGTGTGTGTGAAGCATATTGCTAATCTGAGTACTGCCTCAGGACAGAGTATGCTCATAACACCTTGCGCAATGCATCTACAGTTCTATCACCATTCAAGGCTCAGATGGGCTGCCAACCGCCAGTCTTTACAGAGTTGGAGAAGAACATTGGGGTGCCTGTGTGGGCATTTTCAGGCGCTGTCAAGCAATGTGGAAAAAGTTTTGGACTTGTGTATTAAGTGCCGCTGCCAGCCAAAAGAAACTGGGCTGATAAGACGTCCTGCCCCGTCCTACAGGGTTGGTCAGCATGTTTGGCTCTCTATACACAGGACCTCTGATTGATGGTTGAGTCTTGTAAACTTGCTCCTTGTTATGCTGCTTCTTTTAAAATAGTTCACAAAATCAACCAGTTATATTGCGGTGACAGCTTCCATTGTCTATGAGAATATGCTGAACTTTTCATGTCTCTAAACAAAAGAGGGAATCTCCTGGATCTTGTTTTCAGTCATACCTCCCCAGTCACAGGCGTTAATTCCACTCCACTGCAGATGTCTTATCACCACTTGGTTTCCTTTACTATCACTAGAATCTGCTACTGATGCTTTCCTCTATTCACCCTCTGTGTCTATGGATATCCTCTGACCATTATCTACAAAATCCAAAAAGATGTCTTTCTCTACTCCTTGGCTCACAGAGTTGCTGCGAATCAATTGTAGACAACAAAAAGCAGCTGAAAGAAAGTAGGAGAAATTTCAACTTGAATCAGATCTGGCTTCCTACCATGGTTCCCAATCCACATTTTCATTTGACGTGACTTCTGCTAAAAGAGCCTTCTACAAGTAAATGTTGGACACTGCTGCACAAGATCCATGCAAACTCTCCAACATTGTTTCATTCTTACTCAGTCCATCGGCTCCACCTGCCGCATCCTGCCTGACTGTCGAAGACTTTGCTGATTATTTTGATGGGAAGAGTGAACAAATCATTTCACTCGCAAATAAACATTCAGTCCCACCCCAACGTCCACACTGCACAGTGTAGATTCCACTTCAATCCCCTTGCACAATTTCCTGTCTCTCAAAGGAAAACATCCTGCATATCATCTCTTCATGCAATCCTACCACCTGATCACTGGGTACGATTCCTTGCAAAATACTCTCTATCTCTCAAGTCATTCCTCCCTTTACACCCACTATCATCAATAACTCCATATCATCTGGTCATGTACCGACAGCATTCAAAACAGATAGGGTTCTACCCATGTTTAAGAAACCCTCTCTGGATCCATCAGACATCAGCAACTACAGAGTGATATAATTTCTTTCTTTCCTTTCAAAAATTCTTGAATGCACTATTTATAACCAAATGTATTTCTGTCTTTTTCAGAATAACCTCCTTGAACCTTGTAAATCTGGTTTCAAAGCAGCACATTCCACAGAGACTGCACTCAGTGCTATCACAGAGAAGTCACATTCTACAAGATTTGCCAAGATGTCATCGGTCCTCATCCTCCTCGACCCTTCGGCAGCATTTGACATGGTAAACCACAAGACTCTCTTCTCCATCCTCAGGAGCCTAGGAATTTGTGGTGCAGAATGTCGGTGATTTGCTTGATACCTGGAAGGGCACTGATATGAGGTTACATGGAGGGGATCCACATGTTCACCATGCTGACATTCCAGTTCTGTAGCAGACGTTCTGCAGGGCTGAGTTCTTGCTCCACTTCTGTTCCCTCTTTATACTAGGTCCCTTGGTGGTGTCATATTCTCACATGAATTCTCATACCACTGCTATGCAGATTACACTCAACGTGTTCTCTTTTCCTCCCTCAGACACTGATGTTTATGCCTGGATCTCTGCAAGTCTGGCAATTATCACCTCGTGAATGGCAGGTCATCAGTTGAAGATTAATCAAGACTGAAATCCTGTTCATCCCAGCTGACTCATCCCAGCATCAAGATCTTGCGATCTCCTTGGACAAAACTGTGATCGCTCCTTCAGGCACTGCATAAAGTGTTGGAGTAAGCATTGATAATTGCCTCTCATTCTCAATAATCTTTCCGGATCATGTCAATTTCTTCACTTTGACATCAAAAGAATTAATCCATTTGTTTCCACTTTGTCCATTCAGATACTTGTTCAGTTTTCATCTCAAGACTACATTACTGCAACTCACTCCTGGCTTTGACCAATTGATCCAGTATGTAGTTGCACGGCTTGTTTTCAACCCTCCCATATTTTCCCCACACCACACCACTGCTATGATCTCTTCGCTGGCTACCTGTAGCTGCTTGCATTAGATTTAGAACACTATGCTAATAAATAAACTTAAAGTTTAATTAATTGGTATTTACATTTGCCTTTAAATGTGTTGCTCCTGCTAGATAAATATAATTCTTAAAAACGTAAAAACAAAAATAATGATGTTTAATAATGACGTTAAATGTAACACTGCAGAACACCATGAGCATATAATAATGATGACTTGATTATCCCTGTCAAAACTGAAATTATTCCAAAAAAAGAGTATGCACTGTAAATTTGCCTTGACATTAAAATAACAGTCCATACCAGGGAATGTATAGATTTACTCCACTGTCCCCCACTTTCAACACTATTCTGACCTTGAGCAAGGCTTTTATTCCTCAATTGCTCAGTTGTATAAAAAAAGAAATATTTGTAAGTTGCTCTGTATAAAAGCATCTTCCAAATGCTGTAAAAGTGAAGCATAATGATAAACATGACCCTCACGGTACTCACTGGCTGGTCCAGTTGGGTATAAACATGGTTCACCAGGTAGATGATGGTATCCTCAACTCCAAAATGAGGCTGGTGTGCGAATTGAAGGGAGTCCATATGCTGTCTTACCATGGGTTAGAGTTGATACAGAATACGTCTTTCGAGGGTCCTCATGACATGGGAAGTCAGTGGTATTGGTCTGTGATCCTGGAAGCCACTGGAACATGGTCTTTGGTTCAGGAATGAGGCATGATGTCTTCCACTGCACTGGGGCCTTTTGTAGATTCAGGCTCATCGTGAAGATGTAATAGAGGACTCCACAAAGCTAAAAGGCACAAGCTTTAGGGACACAGCTTAGGTTAACGAAGCAAAGGTTAGCACTTTAAGCCCAGAGGCGAAATCATGTGCAAACCTTATTATTGAATTTTGGTATTGTCTACTGTGTTTCCCTGAAAATAAGACTTAACCACAAAATAAGACCTAGCGTGATTTTACAAGATGATTTTAGCAATTGAGGTTTTGCACGTGACGTCACAGGGTCACGAGACTTATGTTTACATGCCATATTGGACGGCATGATCCAGACGGCGCTCGCTCATTTAACATTGCTAAACATTTTAAAATAAGTAATAGTGGTTCAACATTACCCAACTGGATGTTGTTGGTCGGTTACTAACTTCCCCAGAGTGATACAAAATAACCAGTGAGTATGGTTATATCATGTTGCGCTGTTGGCTGTGCAAATAGACAGAGGAAGCCTGCACCGTCATTTTATCGTTTTCCATCTGACCCGGAGAGAGAAGCCAAGTGGATCGCAGCGGGAAATAGGCAATACTGGAATCCTACAGATCTGTCTTCCTTTCGGCTTTTTCCCTTTTACTCGGGAGTCGCCACATTTTGATTTGGCAGAGGTTTTTACATCGGATGCCCTTCCTGTCACAACCCTTTTAGCAAGGGACAGAAACACGCTGACGGCTTTGCAGCTACTCTTTACGAAAGTCAGCAATGGTTCTTTTACATGCCTCTCACCATAGACAGTGAGAGACATGGCCCGTCTTTGATAACCCAGTTAGCCGCACTGGGGGGGACAGTGACAACCTTGTGGAGAGTGGGACTCGAATCCCCAACCTTTGGATCAGCAATCCAGCGCCCTATACCACTAGACCACCACTGCCCCACTGGAATCCTACAGAATACAGTAGAATATGCAGCAAACACTTTGTATCAGGTAAATATACATTATAAATCCACATATTATATATATATATATATATATATATATATATATATATATATATATATATATATATATATATATATATATATATATATATATAAAATATGTGGATTTATACAACCATTATAAGCAGTGATAATTGTAATGTATTATTGCATAAGCGCTTGTTTGTGTAGCTCTATTTGGGGATAGAACACACACCTCATCCATTATGAGGTGGTCGTCTCTCTTTTCCGGTTCCTGGCTCCCATTGTTGCATACAGCTTACAAATCTGCCAACTAAATACTTGTAAGCTTCCATTGATTTGTAAGCTTTTAACTCTTTGCCAGTAAATGGAGACGGGCCATGGACAAGATATGTACAAAGATCCAAGTAGGCAAAAGCAGGAAGGGAAGATTGGTCGCATTCTAACACATTCCTAAGCATTGACTGCGGCATTAGATATGGATCGGCAATCCCCAGCTGCTTTATTTTACTCAGATACCCCGCCCTCTGGTCACCTGTCAGATGATTGATTATAGTGTCATTGCGTTTGCCTTCGACACTTGTGCATATTTTGCTTTCGCTGTCATTATCGGTTGTTGTTGAAGCCATGCTTAGTGAATCGTGTGTGTGTGTGTGTGTGTGTGTGTGTGTGTATTCTGGATCACTCTTGCCGTCCAAGATGGCGCATGAAGGTATTGGGGTCACGTGACTGCAAAACCTCAATTCATTGGCCTGCTACTCGCTCAATCTAGGGCTCTACGTGAAAGCGCTGACTCACCTATTAGGCAGCTTTACCTATGGTACGCTGTCAAAGCATCAATCCTTGCGGATTGAGGCTCAGTCGATGACGTCAGCGACTGCTCTAAAACGAGAACATACACTTGCGTTCATAAAAATCGCTTAAATCGCTTGATTCGGTTCTGGTTAAAATATTAAAAAAAATAAAGAAATATAACAAAATAAGAATATATAAAGACAAAGATATATTATAAGATATGTAATAGAGAAAAATGTAAAATACATCATCACCTAAAAATAAGCCCTAGTATCATATTTCAGTATGAAAATTAACATAAGCCCTGTCTTATACTGGTATTCAACAGGGCAGTGGTGGCCTAGTGGTATAGGGTGCTGGATCACTGATTTAAAGGTTTGGGGTTTGAATCCCACTCTCCACAAGGTTGTCACTGCCCCCCTAGTGCAGCTAATTGGTTATCAAAAGCTGGTCATGTCTTTCACTGTCTATGATGTGAGGTTCATGTAAAAGAACCATTTTTGACTTTCGACAAGAGGTGGTACCTCACCTTACGAAATTAATCCGTTCCAAAGTGGTTTCGTAACCTGATCTTTTCGTACGTTGAACCGCATTTTACATGTAAAAGGCCTGATTCGTTCCAAGACCCCCAATACTACCCCCTAAACTCTTTAAAAATTATAAAGGTACACCTTTTAAGGCCTCCTTCTGCTTCAATATTGTACTGATGGTAGACAGGTTTCGGCCATATTCCTTGCAATATCACTCAACCACATGCCACAAGTCTGCTTCTTCTTTTCACTCGCACCGGGAATCACTTTCACCCGGAGTGTGTGTGTGTGTGTGTGTGTGTGTGTGTGTGTGTGTGTGTGTGTGTGTATGTGTGTGTGTTGACCATGTCTTCTTAGCAGAGTTATAATTAATGTTTATGCAAGGTTAAAAACTTGAGTCAAAAAATAAAGTTGCAATGAGCACACTTGAAAAACTCACGAAACAAGAGTAACTCTGTCCTTTACGCGTGTTAGAACTCCATGACGAACAATGGGTCAAAGACACATGAAAAGCATCATGGGTATTATGGAGCTACAGCTCCATAATAGCCAATTTGAGGGAGCTGCGTCATGGGTATTATGGAGATGCAGCTCCCTCCTCGCCAATGGGAGGCCAGTGGGGCGGGATGTTTGGGAGATAGCCAATGGGAGGACAGTGGGGCGAGATGTTGGGAGAAAGCCAATGGGAAAGCAACTTGCGCATTGTTTGAATTTTTGAGACAGAACGTTTCGTAACATGAATTTGTTTTGTATCCAGAGACTGAAATTTTAGGTAAATGTGTTTCGTAACCTGGATTTTTTTGTTTGTTGGGTCTTTTGTAAGGTGAGGTACCACTGTAGCTGCAAAGCCTTCACCGTGTTTCGGCCCTACAAACACCTGGCAAGCTGTCCAGGGTGTACTCTGCCCTCGCCCGGGGTTGGCTGGGATGGGTACCAGCCTCCCTGCTACCCTAGTTAGGATTAAGCGGTTACAGAAAATGAACTGATGATAAACTGATGGTACTCAACACTGTAAAAACATGTATGGGTCAAAAACTGGAAAAAAAAACAATATCTCTCTTTTTTAACTCAGGTCTGTAACTTATGTGAGGATCCTATACAGCAAGTTTTCTGATAACATTTTTTAGTTATATCTTTGCAGCAGTTAAAAAAAAACAACCTTGCAGGGATTTTCCACCTGGTCTTTTGTTTAAAGCCCATGTACATAACATTGCCAGCAAGGCCCTCTCACATCTCAGAAATAATTTCCATAAGAAATATGAAGTCCCTGCATGATGTTGAACAGGAGTGTCCCATCGTATTAGCAAAGGGCCGGTGTGGGTGTAGGTTTTCACTTCAGCCAAGCAGTAGCCACACCTTCCACCTGTTTCAATCACTAATCATAAAAAGAAAGGAATAAATACTAGATTGCACATTAGTGTTTCTGTTCTGAAGTCGGGCAGTCTTGGTGAGATCAGCTTGCTTTAAGATCTCAAAATGGAGCTGGTAAAAACTCAAAAATGTCACAGTTGAAACCCAGGAAAATGTTACTGCTGGTGGTGAGGATGGTTTCAGTTCATTCAACTTTATCAATAATTACACCGATAATTGAATTTAATTGAATTAAAAAAGAGCTCTGCCTAGCTGAAGTTTGACAAAAAATGTTTTAAAATGAAATGTACATTGTGGAGATAATTATTTCCTTGATCACATATTTTTATGCTATTTGAGGTTGACGTTCAACAATAAAGTGGCATCACTAAGATAGCTGCCATCCGGCTTCAAAATTCAAACACTAATGTTCAATCTAGTGGCTTCCCCTCTTTTTTTTTTTTTTTTTTTTTTTTTTTTTTTAGAAAAGTGGAAGACTGCTTGGTTGAAGTGAAAACCTGTACCCACACCGGTCCTTTGATGTTTTTCCTGTATCAGGGATGTAGAAAAACTTGTTCATGCTGGATGTTAATGGTGCTGAATCACTGATCCTACGGTTGGGGGTTCAAGCCCCACTCTCAACAGGTTGTCACTGTTGTATCCCAGTACACTAACTGGGTTACCAAAGGCCGGACATGTCTCTCACTTTCTATGGAGTTAGACATGTAAAAGAACCATTGCTGACGTTCGTTAAGAGTAGGCTGCATAGCTGTCAGCATGTTTCTGCCCTATGATGGCCTAGTGAGCTAACCAGGGTGTACTCTGCCCTCGCCCAGAGTCGGCTGAAATTGGCACTAGCTTTCTCGCCACTGTAATTAGGATTAAGCAGTTCAGAAAATGGATGAACGGATCTAATGTAAGCAGCTAAAGGCAGTCAATGGTAAAAGCATAGCAGAGGAATGGTGTTTGGAGAACTTGGGAAGGTTGAAAACAAGCGATATAGCCGCATCCTGAGTCAAGTGCAGAGGTAAAATGGCTCTCAAAGCCAGTCGTTTCAAGATTAGGTTGCAGTAGCAACCTGAGTTGACAAAGGAATGAATGGATGTGGATGATTGTGTATGAATAGATGAATCTTGGTGTGAAGAAGAGTCAGTTGGGATGAAAATCCGTTCAGTCTTGCTTGGATTAGGCTTCAGCCAGTGAGCTGCTATCCATGATGAAATATTTTCCAAACATTCAAAAATCTGGGCAGAAGCATCAGTGTCTGAGGCAGGAAAAGAGAGGACCAGTTGAGTGTTATCTCCATCGCAGTGGTATGAAAAACCATGTGTTGATACGACATCACCAAGGGACCTAGTATATAGAGAGAACAGAAGTGGACCAAATAGTGAGTCCTGGGAAATTACAGTGGAGATGTTTATACATTTATAAATTAATTTATAACATAAATCCAGTCCTTTATCTAATATAGTAATTACATTTTTGGACACAATTTCATGATAAACAGTACTTGGTCATGCCAATAGGCATTGTAAAAAATAACACCTAGTTTTGTTTGTGCCTGTGTGTGGAGATCCACATCTTCAAGGCTCTTCAATTTAGATAGTGGCAGTTAAATTATGTAAATGTTTAACAGCAGGCTTGGTTAATGTGAAATTGGTAATGTTTTGTAAAGTTTCTATTTAATTCCGTCTATAAGACAAAGGAGTTTAGTGAGTGTTCACATGGTCATGAAGATGCATTCTTTAGGACAGCTGGGGTGAAACTCTATGATCTGTTTCAGCTGGTATTAGAGGTATGTTTAAAAATGTCTTCCGTGCTTTATAATGGTTTTAGGCTCAGAGGAAGTACCCTTTGGTATAGATATGGCTATTGGCACCTTCTGGGGGTTTTGTGTAAACACAAAGTCTTTAAATTGAAGAAGGAGAGCTTTCCGATGCAGATTTCCAAAGTGAGATTTCATGGATGATTCTAACCAAATATTATGAAATTATTTGATAATGATATTTGTGCATGGCTGTTGTTCTGATATTGAAATGAAAGTCATCTAGTTATATTATTCTCTAATGAAATTTCCAACATAGTGGAACCTTGATTTTTGTACTTAATTAATTCTTAATGTTGTTCTAAAACCAAAATATATTTTCATAACCTGAAATATATTTTCCCAGAAGAAACCCTGTATAATGGATTAATCTGTTCCTGACTGTCTCCTCACTCTACAGTTCTATTTTAGAATACCATGACAACTAAGTAAACATCAATTCATAATTCATTCATTTTCTGAATCATTTAATCCAAATTAGGGTCATGAGAAGGCTGGCACTCATCTCAGCCAACTCTAGGTGAGGGCGGGGTACACCCTGGACAGCTTTCTAGGCCAACACAGGGCCAACACCCATACACTACTAATGTACGAACCACTACATTATCATGCCCCCCCACCCCCCACCCCCGAATAAGCAATAACATTTTTAGCAAGAAAAGCCAATTCCATTCATTATATGAACGAACAGAAGAAGAAATACAATTTTAACTAAAAGAAAAAGTTTCATTCACCAGACACCACTGTCATTTTTATACTGTTATAAGATTTATTTATTCACCTCTAGCATTCATTCTCACTATTTTCCTTTTTATCTTTACAGTTTCAATAGATTTCCCAGGTCCCATAGTGGCTTATCAGTAAGAAAAAAAAAAAAAAGGAAATGAAACAATAATAATAATAATAATAATAATAATAATAATAATAATAATAATATGGCAGTGGTGGCATAGTGGTATAGGGCACTGTATCGCTGATCCTGAGGTTGGGGGTTCGAGTCCCATTGTCCACAAGGTTGTCACTGTCCCCTCAGTTGAGCTAACTGGGTTATCAAAGGCCGGCCATGTCTCTCACTGTCTATGGTGTGAGGTTCATGTAAAAGAATCATTGCTGACTTTCGACAAGAGTAGCTGCAAAGCCGTCAGCATGTTTCCATCCTGCGATGGCCTGGTGAGCTGTCCAGGGTGTACTCTGCCCTTGCCTGGAATCAGCTGGGATGGGTGCCAGCATCCCCGCAACCTTAATTAGGATTAAGCAGTTATAGAAAATGAACTGAACTGAATAATAATAATAATAATAATAATAATGAGATGACATGAGAGAGAGAGATTTCCTTTCGGCTTTTTCCCTTTATCAGGGGTCGCCACAACGAATGATTCACACATTTGATTTGGCATAGGTTTTTATGTCGGATGCCCTTTCTGACACAACCCTTTAGCAAGGCACAGAAACATGCTGCCGGCTTTGCAGCTCCTCTTTACGAAAGTCAGCAATGGTTCTTTTACATGCCTCACACCATAGACAGTGAGAGACACGGCCCGCCTTTGATAACCCAGTTAATGCACTATGGGACAACAACACAGTGACAACCTTGTGGAGAGTGGGACTTGAACCCCCAACCTTAGGATTAGTGATCTAGGACCCTATACCACTAGACCACCACTGCCCTGATAATAATAATAATAATAATAATAATAATAATAATAATAATAATAATAATAATAATAATAATAATAATAATAATAATAATACACAAGAAAAAAAAATCCCACATACAAGAAAGGTTTAGATTGGATGTTTTGTGAGCAAGCATTATGTGATGAGACTGATGCACACTCTGTTGACAGAGTGTTACATAATTAGGGTCGTGAGGAGGCTGGCACCCATCTTAGCTGACTCTGAGCGAGGTCAGCGTACACCCTGGACATCATAGGGCAAAAACAAGCTGGTGGCTACTCTTAACAAAAGTCAGCAGTGGTTCTTGCCTCGCACCACAGACACTGAGAAACATGGCCGGCTTTTGATAACCCATTTGACTGCAATATGGGGCAGCGATGACAACCCGTTGATAGTGGATCTTGAAACCTTGACCTTGGGATCAGTAAACCAGCACCTCACCACCAGGCCTCCTCTGCCCCTGCAATTGCGATTTATGGAACTATTTGATTATTGTATGAGTAGTGTAGTCACTGAGCTGAGTGTTATGTTATTTTATTACTTCCATGCTGCTCTGTTACGAGGACTGCCCTGTCACAAGGCTTGCTCTGTCAACCTTGTATGGGAAAAATCATGTTCTAGCTCTGTATCGTAAACATGAGAACATGATTAAGAAAATTTGGTCCAAACTAGTCCTTAAACGCCCAGATTTCACAAAACAGGAGCCAGACAAGAAAAAAACCTAGACCAATTGGTGTCAAAATAAGTCCTACCAGAGATAATTGGCTGTTCCAAATTACCCCCCCCCCCCGGTATGAGTGAGTGCATGAGTGGTTGTGTGACTGTTGGCCCTGCTATGGCCTGATAAGCTGTCCAGGGTGTACCCCGCCCTCACCTAGAGTCAGCTGAGAATGGTGCCAGCCTTCCTGTGACTCTAATTAGGATTAAGCATTTTAGAAACTGAATGAATAGGTCAAGACGAGATGCAATTTTGTGGTAAGAGAGGTTCCTAATTCCCACGAAGCAAAGGGATGAACAACAGTTTAGAAAGTGCCGAATACCCTGTGCAAAACTAAAAAAACATGAGATTGATTAAAACAAGGGGGCAGTGGTGGTCTAGTGGGATAGGGCGCTGGATCGCTGATCCAAAGGTTGGGGGTTCGAGTCCCACTCTCCACAGGGTTGTCACTGTCCCCCCCTAGTGCAGCTAACTGGGTTATCAAAGGCGGGCCATGTCTCTCACTGTCTATGGTGAGAGGCATGTAAAAGAACCATTGCTGACTTTCGTAAAGAGTAGCTGCAAAGTCGTCAGCGTGTTTCTGTCCCTTGCTAAAAAAAGGGTTGTGACAGGAAGGGCATCCGACGTAAAAAAACCTCTGCCAAAATCGAACGTGCGAATCAGATGATTCGCTGTGGCGACTCCTGAGTAAAAAGGGAAAATGCCGAAAGGAAGACAGACATTGATTAAAACAAGGGTCGTAATGGACCCAATTCAAGCCTGGAAAATAGTCGTGGGAGAGAGGAAGAATTTTGGAGCGCCAGTCAGAGCTGGAGGATCATAGACCAAACGTGGAATGTGCATTTTTTAAGTCAAAGCAGGGCCTGCAGGAGGTCCAATCTTGGAACAATTTCTTTTGTGTGGGTGATGAGAAGCATTTTTTTCCTCAAGACTAAATAAACACCTTAATTTCTGATCTTTTGCATTGTAAATTGGACATTTTTCACCATGATAGTAGAAAACAAAAGATGTTTTTTTATTCGCTTTTGAAAAATACACATCTATTGATTTTCCTGACACCGTAAACTATGTAGTGATGCACCATTTCAAACAGCCCTGAAAAAGCCTGTAAAAGTATAGAGGCTTTTAGAAGATTTAGAGATCTGCCAGCGTATGTACGTGTTTATGTGTTTTTGGTGCTAGGGCTCACTGCAGCCTTAATTAAATCATTGATAAAATTAAATATTAATTAAGACAGAGACGAAATCAAAGTATTCCATTAATGCTTGCTGGTTAAGTAACAACATTTCTGCGCTAATAATTTATACATACCTCGATCTTTGCGCTGATTAATAACCTTTGATTGCGCTTTCATTGTCCTAGGGCCTGAAGTCAGTATTGGAGCACAGTCTACCTCACTGCTTTGATAAAGATCGAAATGACATCCTGATAAATAAAGCAAAAACAACAGTAAACAAAGCAGCTGTTGACTTTACCGTCTCATGAAGTTTAAAAGCAGGACATAATGGGAAATGGTAAGAAAAGTCTATCTGGCCAAATGAAATCAACCTCAAGGACTAACTAACCATTTACAAAGTGATCACTGCACCTCTTTCAAGCAAGACTCAACTTTGCTCTGTTCAATTTGCAATTTCCATTTAATTGTTTTTTTCATAGGGGAATCCTGAAGAAACTCACAGTTTTGTTCAATTTTAACAGGAAAAACTTTACAAGAGTTCGGCATATTCCACTGGTCTACGGCTAAAATGCTTCTGAGATAAATATAGTCCGACTTTTCTAACTTTGGGCTGCTGGTACTGACACTGATGTTTAAAACTGTTGATTGGCTCAAGTCATTCAGATATTGTTCTGGGTCAGCATATACTACCCTGCGTTAGAAATCATGAAGGATGGGTGAGTTATAAAGGAAAGGGATCTGAATTGAAATCAGAATCACTGAATATATAAAAAAAACATATAACTTAACAATAATTAATAACTTAACAGTTATCAATAAGTGTTTTATTAGGAACTATTTGTGGATACATGGTATAAATATGAAAATAATCATCTGTGACTGGGTTTGAAAATTATTATTCTTTCTTTTTAGGCAAAACAATAAACAATGCAATCTGAAGCAGGCATTGCATCATAAATTATATGGATTGCATGATATTGCCAGTACAAATCATGAATGATGCAACATTAAAACCGTTAACTCGACTTCCATCACTTTACTGAACAGGTTGCTCTGTCAACTCTACAGCCCATAGACTTGCAGCTAGATTTATCCTCTATGTAATTATATGGACATCAAATGTAAGAACTTAAACAAAAGACAATCAGCCATTCATATAATTGGTGTTTTATATTATATTTGAATTCAGCCAAAACCCATAAAAAAGCACATAGACAACTTCTAAAAACGTGTAATACCAGTGTTAATCGTGAAAGAGGTGAATGAGATGGCGTTACAATACAAACCACTGAGTTCAGCTGAACACCACTTCAAGTCCTGCATGTCTAATGAGTAAAAGCAACAGGTGAATAGTGTGTGTGTGTGTGTGTGTGTGTGTGTGTGTGTGTGTGTGTGTGTGTGTGTGTGTGTGTGTGTGTGTGTGTGTAAATAAAGTACCAACATTATGTTTCATTGGGAGAAATAATTTCAACACTGATTAATGGAAATTAATACAGAAGTAGAATACAAATACACACAAAAAATGACTTAATTAGAACACACAAGTAAATGCTGCAGGGATTCACTCTAGTTATCGTTACATTGGAGGAAATCAGAACACCTGCCCTAGGACATCCTTCAGCTGTGTTATGATATACATACCATTTATACCACTTGGTAGACAACCTTATCAAGAACAGCAGCGAAGCTGAGGGCACTGAGGACAGGGCCAACAAGCCGAATATGTTTTTTAACAGCTTTGACACTGTAACTGCTGTTCATTCCAATTTCAGCCTGTCAGGACCAAGCATGAAACCCCCTGCCACACTACTCATTATTGCATCTCTACCTCCTGTGAGAGGCCTGACACCCCTCCCCTTCCTGGCCTTCCTATGGCCAGGTTCTGAGACATCTGAAAAGACTAGACTGAGGCAAGACATCAAGATCGGATTGGGTGAGCCCCCGTGTCCTTTAAGCCTGTGTCCGCAGTTGTGGAGTTTTATATTACATCTTCATGATTAGCCTTATACCCCCATTTCACTGGAGCATGGAATGCAATGATCGTGGCGGAAAAGCATGGAATGCACTCTACGGAGGAGCTTCGGGATTTTTACGTGGAAAATGGGTCAAAAACCTGTGGAAAATTGTACCTTCGGAACACCTTCGGAACGTTCACGGAATGTGCGGAAAAGACACGGCAAGACAGCGTTACAATGTTGGAATACATGCGTAAAAGTGCTCGGATTACCTTCGCAACCAGCGCGGATTGCAAAGGAACTTTTACGGAAAGCACGGAACACTTGAGGAACAACTATGGCACTACTCTATTTTAGAAGAAAGAGCTACGGAATGATTGCAGAACAGGCAGAATGAAGACGGAACATTCACGTTCAACACAGAATGACTAACGGATGACTGAGGAATGACTGAGGAATACCCGGCGTAACCACGTTTCAATGAGGAAACATCGGCAAAGATCAAAGGGTATGCTCCTGATTCGCCTATAAATATGCGAATTCGACCAAGGAACCTCATTCTCTCATTCATACTATATGTTTATAATTTATAATGTGTTTATAATGCACAATAAATTTAAAATTTACCTAATGTTTGTAATTTACAATATGTTTATAATTTACAATATGTATATAATGCACTATATGTTTATTAAAGTATGATATGTTTATATTTTCCAATATGTTTATAATGTACAATAAATTAAAAATTTAACACATGTTTATAATTTATAGTTTATAGCTTTTTGATGAGGTGATGAGACGGAATGCTCGAGCTGCTGTGGACATGGTGTGAGCAGAATCAGCTGCAACTTGATGTGACAACGACCAAGGAACTGACTGTGGATTTCAGGAGATCCAAAATATCAGCAACCCCTTTTACCCTTGTGTGAAAAGGTGGAGGATTGCAAATACCCTGGAGTTCATATCGACAACAAACTGGACTGGGTTACAACCACTTCTGCACTATTCATGAAGGGCCAGAGCCATCTTTGTTTTTTGAGGAGAATAAGGTCGCTTAAAATTTGTCGGACACTGCTCAGGATGTTTTATGAGTCTGGAGGCAGCAGGTTGAGGGTCACTGATGCAAACAGACCGTAAACACAGACCCCAAAGTCCACTAACGCTGTGGGGATGGAGCTGGACTCTCTGATGATAGTGTCAGAGAGGTGAATGTTGTCCAATTCAAACACAATATTAAACAATACCTCCCACCGGCTTCACAAACTGCTGATCAGTCACAGGATCCGTTCAGAGTGAGACTGATGCCACTGAAATGTACCACTGACCCACACAGGAAAACATGTGTACCTGTGAACATTAAACTATATAAAACCCGTCCATACAGCACCAACATCCACTCTGATACATTTACATTCTACTGTTGATTATATTAATAATAATGTATAAATCCCTCACCGACTCCATTCACTCTCCACTTGTTTATATACAGATTACTAACTTCCACTTTTGATTTATGTACAGATATCCATATTTATATTTATATGTGGATATTTATAATTTTCTTATAATTGAGACTTTATCATGATCTTATTCTTTACATGATATGGAGAAACTATGTGCACACAATTTCCTCTGGGATAAATAAAGTATTCTGACTCTGACTCTGATTGATAGAGTCAGGAGTCAAACTAACAACCAAAGTACAACAGAAAAAGTATTGGACTAACTTGAGGACAAAGAGAGATTAAAACAGCATGTGCCATTTTTGTGTATAAAACAAACAATGTGGAGACTTAAGGGTGCCTTCTATATCCATCACGCTTCAAACATGTAATAACAGAGATTTTTAAGACTAAGATAAGGTATTGTGTGATGTTTACAGGTACAGTGCTACCTCAGCTTACAAAAGACCCAACAAACCAAAAATCCAAGTTACGAAACGCCATTTATCTAAAATTTCCATGTCTGGATACGAAAAAAAATTCACGTTACAAAACGCAACATCTCAAATATTCAAACAATGCACGCCCGGCTTTATTTTGAAATTGATGCAATAGAGTTGCTCTCCCATTGGCTATCTCCAACACCCGCCCCGCTGGCCTCCCATTGGCTAGGAGGTAGCTGCATCTCCATGATACCCATGATGCTTTTTGTGTGGCTTCGAACCATTGTTCGTCACGAAGTTCTAACATGCGTAAAGGACAGAGTTACTGTTGTTTCATGAGTTTTTTCAAGTATGCTCATTGCAACTTTATTTTTCGGTCCCCAAGAAAGTGATTCCTGGTACGACTGAAAAGAAGAAGTGGGTTCATGGCATGTGGTTGAGTGGTATCGCAAAGGAATATGGCCGAAACCAACCAGAAGGACTAGAGAACTAGAACTAGAAGAACTAGAGGGCGACATCGCAGACTTCTTGGAGTCAAATTTTCTTTGTTTGTTTTAAATGTTGTTTTTGTTTGTTTGCTTTTTTTGCCAAATGCTCATCTATGACCATGCGACCCTACTACAGCTCTGAGAGCGCAGTCCTTGGACATTTAGAACTGAGCACGCTCATCTCCTATCCTGACCTAATATGCTATGGTAGCTCAATGCTAGCCGCACCCTAGATAACAATAAATCAAGGCGGAGACGCAGCAGACACGGAGGGGCTGAATGACGACTCCGGTGCTTGGTTCACAGTGGAAGGTTAGCACTTCCGGTCATACTGCTTGAAAAGGTATACTTTAAATTTTTTTAAAGGGTTTAGGGGGTAGTGTTGGGGGTCTTGTAACGAATCAGGCCTTTTACATGTAAAATGCTACTCAACTCAGGTTACGAAACCACTTCTGGAACGGCTCAATTTCATAAGGTGAGGTACCAGTGTAAATGTAAAGGTGAATGTATAAAGCAGGAAGTCATGCTCATCGTGACAGTTTAGATTTACTTATTCATCGAATCACAAAATCCTAATATCAGGGTGCGGTGGAAAATCATCAGGGGTCTGCACTGTTTAAAGAGAGATCAGAGAGAATATTTATGGAAAACAAATCTTTATTGAAATACTGTGCAGGACATCTGTTTACCAAGCACTATGGTTGAGAGAGCGGTAACTTTCCCTCTCATCTGGAGTCTTTTATAACCTGTGTGTGTGTGTGTGTGTGAGAGACAAACAAGATGTGTCCCTGTGCAATGCAAAAGTACCCTTATCTCTAAAAGTTCACACTTCAGGAGAGATTGAAATGTTTGCAGGGGAAACTGTGAAATGTTACGCTTGTATTAATGAGTAAATTGTTTCGTTTCCATTCTCATTAGAATAAAAACCTCTTTTATGGGTTTAACTTCAGTTGATCACATACACAAATCTTAATTTTTCACTCACAAGGGTTACACAGAGGCTGGAGCTTGGACCTGACACTACAAGAAGACAGGGTGCCCCTGACCAGTAGAGCAGACCATCTCAGGGCAACACACATACACACAACCATTCATCCTCGCACGTAGAATTAATTTAGAATATTTATAATAATAATTAGCCAATCAGCCACATGGGCATGTCTTTAGACTGTCGGATGAAACGTGAAGGAAACCGAAGCAAGCACTGAGAGTACATGGAAACTTCACGGAGAAATGCCAGCGGTACACTTGCTAACCGCTACACAACCATGTGGCCATGTCTAGCTTTACTCATGTGCACAAAATGAACACTCCCATGAGACTGCCTATTAACATGATGTGTCAGGAGGAGGTGGTAAGAAGAGAGATAGTCCAACTATGCCACTTTGGGAATTGCGCCCAAGAAATATCTTATTTTTCCTGTTACTATTATCGAAACAGGACACCTAGGGTTGTTCCACAAGTAAGAGGCATGAAGTAAGAGGCCAATGAAGAGGGATTTATTACAAATTGTACAAATAAACCACGAGACACCACACACACACACACACACACACACACACACACACACACACACACACACACACACACACACACACTCTCTCGCTGTCGCTCTCTCTCTCTCTCTCTCTCTCTCTCTCTCTCTCTCGCTCTCTCTCTCACACACACACACACACACACCAAGAGTCTCCCAATATGCATATTCTGCGATAAATACAATTAAAAAAAAACAATCAATCAGAGGTAAAAATTAGATACTGTCCAACAAATGCACACCTATTAGTAAAGGAGGTGCAACACGTCTTTTGCCTCCATGTCATCCCCCAGGACGTCGTTTGAGACCGTAGCCCCAGTTTGCATCCAAAGTTTGGAAGGTGTTCTGCGACACCTTGGGAGTCTCCTGCAGCTTGACCTCTGGCTACCATCCTCAGTCGAATAGGCAGACGGAACGCGCGAATCAAAGCTTTGGATCCTCCCTGCGGTGCGTCACCTTCCGCCTCCCGGCCTCCTGGGCCACACACCTCCCATGGGTCGAATACGCAGACAATTCTCTGATCTACACCGCCACCAAGCTGTCCCCCGACATGGTGATTAATGGGTTCCAGACCCCCCGTTTCCCAGCCAGGAGGTCGAAGTGGCCGTCCCATCGGTGCCCTGGAACGTCAGTGGCCTGGAACCGGAGGATTGCCGATCGTCACCGTACCCCGGCACCTCCCTACACGGTCGGGCAACAAGAGTGGCTCTCCTCCCGGGATCTGCCCGTGCAAGTTGACTCCAAAGAGCTGTCTCCCAGATACATTGGGCCCTATGTAATAGAGAAAATTATAAACCCCAGCGCCGTCCGACTGAGACGCCCACCCTCACTCAAGGTACACCCAGTATTTCATGTTTCCCTAATTAAGCCCGTGGTAGAAAGTCCCCCCCCCCCGACCCCCTACCCCCTCCTCCCCGACTGATTGATGGACATCCCGCATACACAGTCAACCGTATCCGTGATGTACACAGGCGGGGTCGAGGGTTTCAGTACTTCGTGGACTGGGAGGGGTATGGTCCTGAAGAGCATTCATGGATTCCCCACCCCCTAATCCTGGACCCAGACTTATTTTGATGAATTCTATCAACAGTTCCCGGATAAGCCTGGTCGGGTGCCAGGTGGTGCCCCTTAAGGGGGGGGGGGGTACTGTTATGGTCTGTGCCGGCGGGCAGCATTAATTCTCTTCTCTAGTCATTGCAGGCACTGGCGGGGAGCGTGGCGGTTGCCGGCAGGCAAGTTCCAGCAGAGCATACCTGGTCCCAATCTGCAATCAGCAAGCAGCCAGCTATAAATGGAAGCGGCACGCTTCCCTCCGCTGTCAGAAGATTGTTTTCCCCGTGATTCTCCTCCTTGGCTTTCTCTTTGACCCCTGGTTCTTGTTTCATACTCGACCAGTTCCAGCGACTTAGTATTCCGGTGATTTACATTTCCTAGTTCTTAAATAAATCGTTTGAACCTTCTTTTGGTCTCCTGCATCTCTGGGTCCAACGCATACACTCCAGGTTTATCAATCCTTGCAGTACACAAAATATCTCTTTAAAACCAATAATAAAAATACTGTAATAATGTATAATGGGTAGATCAGTTATACAGCCTACAAATCGAGGGGCAGTTATTCATTCTAGAACAGGGTGAATCTGTGGTGTTTCTGCTACTGCTGAACATTATCTAAAATAGAACACCTGTTTAGCATATTCCACATGATCAAACCATGTCGAAAAGAAATGGGAGAGCATACTGACAGCAGTCCATGACGGAAAGCCTCCCAGGGAGAGAAAATCAAGCCTGAAGACAGCCGCGAACCCAACAGCAGCAGTCTATTACACTGGTGGAAGCCAGATCACCTGAGGGGGGACATGCACCTGCCACTTATATATAAAACGTGCCCGCATGATAACTGGCTCGAAGCCACTAGATAATTATGGAAGCAGTACTCATGTGCCCAGACTAAATTGGATGGAAACATACTATATATATTTCCATCCTGCCTCAATCAGAATTGATGGGCTGGGATTGTACAGATGTACAGCCGGTAATGTCATGGAGAAAATGTCTGAACAGAGACAAGCATTTACATTTACAAGCTACAGAGGAAGCTCTGTCCTGTTTAATATGTCACAAAGGATTTTGTTAAATATAAACTGTTATAAGGACTACTAAAAAAGAAAAATAAGGGAACATTTACAGCACACATGAGATTTTAATAAACAAATTACTCAAGTTGAAAATCCAATCTTCATCGATGTACAGTGTGTACTTCACTGAGAATAGAATCTCATCACAATGAGATTTCCTTTCGGCGTTTTCCCTTTTTCAAAGGTCAGTACAGCGAATGATTTGCAAGTTTGATTAGGCATGGGTTTTTATGTCGGATGCCCTTCCTGACACAACCCTTTAGCAAGGGACAGAAACACCCTGACGGTTTTGCAGCTCCTCTTTACGAAAGTCAACAATGGTTCTTTTACATGACAGAATTTCAATATAGACAGTGAGAGACATGGCCGGCCTTTGATAACCCAGTTAGCTGCACTGGGGAGGACAGTGACAACCTTGTGGAGAGTGGTACTCGAACCCCCAACCTTAGGATCAGCGATCCAGCGTCCTATACCACCAGGCCACCACTTCCCTAGAATCTCATCACAATGAACAATGCAGAATCATCAACCCACCGAGGGTTATATTTATATACACACACGGATGCTCCCCGACTTACGTTCATCTGTTTTACGTTTTTTCGATTTTACGGTTTTGTTTTGTTTTTTGTTTTTTCAAAAAAAATGAGTCAAATTTTGAGTTTAGACATACCTACGTAGTACGCTGATGTAATGACGCAGCATTCATTGTTTACAAACTACAGACTGAGTATATTAGTTATATAGCGTGCTACCCTTGTGTTAAGACATCGTCTCTGTGATCTTTGTGTTTACACTGTTTTGCGGACTTTTGTAACCCTAACCAAATATGGTTGGTCAGAAGTGTAAGCCTACTAGCATGGGTGCAAGTCTCATACACACAGATGAATTAACTATCTGCTCAGATCAACGCAATCTGCCATGCATACTCAGTTAGGCCAAGAGAGTTCTAATATGAATGAAAACCCGAATGCACAAATTACAGAACAATTACAGATATTTATTATCTTTTAGCAGAATCCTAAGAGTGTACACTTATTTTTATATGAATATTCATTAGGATTTGTACTTGTTCTTTGAATGTATCTCTTGAATGAAGTTTACTTACTTAGACAAAAGAAAGAACTCTCCGCTTTGCTGGGATTCACATCAGTGCAGGCTGTGTTCTAAACGAGTTCAATGGCACCCTTGAAGTCTGTATAACCCACAGCAAGTACACTACTTTTTCAAGTACACTACACTACTTTCGGTATTGAGCGCCTCACATATTGTCAGCGTTGATTGGCTGTAGCTTCATGTAAAGTGGCTCGGTATAAATAAGTGACTTATTTGAAAATAATGTTGATATTATTTGATATTCTTCTTTTCCTTTCAGCTTTTCCCTTCAGGGGTCGCCACAGCGAATCATCTGCCTCCATCTCACCCTATCCTCTACATCTTCTACTCTTGCCCAACACCAACTGCCTTCATGTCCTCTTTCACCACATCCATGAATCGTCTCGTTGGTCTTCCTCTAGGCCTGGTAGTTCCAGTTGATATTATTTGATATATTTGATATTATTTTACAATGATATGTTTATAATAATTGATTTAGGGGTCTTTTATGAGATATAGTAATGGTATTTATGGATGTATAGCACAGTATGAGCGTCACACATCACATGTCATACGTCATATGTCACTGGAACAACTTACATTCACTTTCAACTTACTTTCGGCCGTCCAGAACCAATTAAAAATGTAAGTCGGGGAGCGTCAATATATATATATATATATATATATATATATATATATATATATATATATATATATATATATATATATATATATATATATATATATAATAAAAATAAAAGGACAGGACAAAGACTTTCTATTGAAACTCCATTCTTCTACAATCACCTGAAGAGAGAGGATGGAGGATGGTTTCACCACCCCTCGAAACAGATCTGTAGTGATAAATGGAGTTTCAATAGAAAGTCTTTGTCCTGTGCTTTTATTTTTATTGTTATTTGCTCTACCAAAAAGTATTGAGCACTCTCCTACGGAAGGATCTACTCAGAAAATCATATATATATATATATATATATATATATATATATATATATATATACATATGTAACTTACTGGTTTGGTTTGGACAAGATAAAACCAGCTAAAGTCTGTATAAAGCTGAGAACCAACACATCATCACAAACTAGTAACCCATCTCTCTCTGTTTCCACAACATTCCAAAGCTTCTCCAAAAAAGAATGTTACTTTTCAATGATTATTGATATTAGCATTAGCAGTGTTATTGTTAAGACAGAGCATCAGTAAGCTCTTGTATTGTCAGTGGTGGTACTTAATGGTGTGAATGCAACAATACACTAGTATACTGTCCTCCTGGTGCTCAGTCAATGGCATCGATGCCTTGGCAATCCGGAAATTTCCTACAAACTCTGAAGACATGAGGCTGGGGATTGCCCTGTGCCAGGAGGAACCTAGGACTGACAATTTCTCTGATGTTCTCTTTAGACTGTTTCACACCTGTCACATGTGCTCAGTGTGGATCTGCTTTCATCTGTAAAGAGAACCAGGCGCCACCAGCAGACATGCCAATTCTGGTGTTATCAAGCTGCATCCCCGGGTCTCACTAATTGACGATGGGTCCTTTTGATACCCTTATGAAGTCAGCTTCCGACAGTTTGGTTAGAAAGATATATAGCAGTAAGGTTAATTTTGTGGGGCTCATTCTCACAAATAAAGATCAGAAGCCCTTCCTGCTGCTGGGTTGATGCCCTTTTACACTTTGTCCAGTTCTCCTTGCGCCCATCTGCTCTCATTTCCCTC